>JAZKJV010000166.1:726159-1430659 GCA_037367405.1 Ottelia alismoides
TGCTAATTTATTTACCGTACCATCAATAATCCTGCAAGATGTTATTAAGAACAAGTTGTAAACCATGAATGACAATAGTGAGTCCCATTCAAAACAAACTCCGGCATTAGAAGACGGTTCTTACAAAAAATACCTCCTCAATCTTGCATGGTTTAACTTGATATCATATTACCATGAATCCTAATGATCACAGATATCAAACAGTCATCATTCCTTTCTTCAAAAACTTTTACAACCTTGTGCAATCCTGCATCCTATAATTCATATTCCAGAGTCTTTTTAAAAGGATTCTCAGGCATATTTGATGCAAAAGATCCTTTATTTACAAGAAGAATCCATTTCATTATGTACCCTATCAATCACTATCTGTCAAATTGAGAGAAATAGGATTAAACTTTATCCCTTTTTGCAATATTACATGGAACAAATTGATAAGTCCATTTTAAATTATTACATACTTTAAAGAATTTTCATAGTGAAAACATAGAAGGATCATCTCATAAAGAGTTTCTGTATTAAAGCTCTAACTATAACGATTTTCAGTAACTAATATATGGCAACTAATGCTATAAAATCAGTTATTTCCATATGTGTGAACAGAATGATGTGGATCTAAGCCTATAAGGAGCTTAGTTATTTTGTACGAAATGCTAAAGTTACACCAAAATATCTTCATAGAAATCCCCCTCAAGTACCAATGTGTCAAATGATTAAACTTAAGTACCAACAGATTTAAACTTACATTAGTACCTGGAAACTGATACTAATGTTAACTAATAAACTGAGACGATAAGCAAACATAATTGTTTTTAATTTCAATTTTTAGCATGAAAAATCACATTATCCAACCTGCTACACTGCTGACAGAACCGCTGAACGGAGTTTCCAACGATAGCCCTGCTTGCCTTGGCATGCATCTCGCAAACCTTGTGCCTCCTGTGGTAATCCTTGGCCTCACTTAGATCAGCGCCGCATTCTTCTACCTGGCACATTCCGCGGTTCACATTTCCCGCCTGGATTTTACTCCTCTTGCTGTTGTTGACATCTCCATTGGTGAAGTCCTCCACCTCCACAACGGGGTACATGCCACCCAAGTTCAGTGCCAATGGACCAGCCTGCCGGCCTCCTTCATCCTCTTCCATCACAGCCACCCTTCGTCTCTTCTCCAGCTCATCCCTCCCCCTTGAGCTCAGCCGCAGCTCAGCCTCGCCCGCACAAGACAGCATGCCATTCGACAGCCCCATGTTCACCGGAAACAACTGCTTGCTCCTACAATCAGACTGCACAACCTTCAAAGGTGTCGCTACGAACAGATTCCCATCCCAGTTCCAGTCATTCAAATCCCACTCCATGCCACCTCTCCCAATCATCATTTCCGACGTCCCCGGGCCGTAAAGCTGCCGGCTTTCCGCTCCTATGCGTGCCTCCATCCGTCAACGGGAACGACCAGAAATCCGCAGAATCCACCAATCCAGCTGAGAAGAAGCTCCACCAAACACGCAAGAATTAAAAACTAGTGAGGAAGCAGCGAACTCTAAAAAAAAGGATCAGCGGTTGCCCACACTTAATCAGCCTCACTGCACCCCCAGAAATCAAGAAACGTTACCCCCACGCATCCGCGGATCCAAACAATCGCCACCCACATACCAAATCCCCCGAATTCCGGTCCAATCAGGAAAAAATCCAACCTTTTCCCAACCCAATCAAGCCAACTACCGTCCCAGACTTCATCCTCAACCGTAGAGATCCCAAATTGGCTCCAAGGCACGACCAATCGGGGCCTTAGACGCAGTGGAAATCGAAGGAACGGAGTGGGGGGCAAGGGAGAATGAGTCTCCAGCGGAGATCTGGCGACTCGGAGACGTCGGATGGGAATCAGACGGTGGATCGAGGTGGAGGGAGGTGGGATTTGGGGGAGGAGAGTGGAGTGAGGGGGGAGAGGAGATAACAAACGGAAACGCGGGGGAGAGCAACTGCAGTTTCTCACTGTTCTTCAGGTTTACGATGTCATTATTCCGGTTCCTGTCCAAATCCGAGGGATTCCCACCGTCTGTCCAGTCCCAACTCCTCCCAACAACGGAAAATAAATATGCCGAACGTTCTTTGATCACATGGGACAAAATTTTGAATTATTTATTTCCAAAGAGAGAGAGGTTTTTTTTAGTTTTCAACTCCTATCCTTCCACTCTTCTATACTAGACTTTGATTGGGGTTTTTAACCAACTCACTTTCGATATATTACGAGGAATTCACATCTTTTTTACAAAAAAAAAGAGAAATAGAAGGATATATATACAGCTATATGAATAAGTATGTAGTACGCTCTAGACTATGAAATGTTTCCCAACCAACCTTTTTTCATGAATTTCTATGAATATTAATACAGAAATAGCCTGTCAGGAACCAGGTTTGAACTGATGACACGAGGATTTTCACTCCTTTGCTCCCCATTTGAGCAGGGTGAAGTGAGGCTTCGGGAGCTTTGCCTGACTTTGTTCGCAGCCAGAGGAAAGAAGTCTATCTCCACCATCTTTGCTTCCATGCCTCCGGGCACGTCGAGTCTAGCAATGGTGAGGGAATGTATCCAAGGTGTCATTCTGACATCTTTTCGCACCCAGTCCCCTGATTGTTCTGCCACTGTGCCAGCATCCCCGTGCCTTCTTTCAGTAGCATTGGTTCGTAGGTCCCGTTCTATCAGTAACCCGGCAAACCTCAGTGTTCGGTCTTCCTGGAACAGCTGCTAATTGGTATAACATCGATATTTTAGATCTCTTAGACTCAATTGCCATATGATTGACGTAAATTAAGATCGATTATTATCAGAGAGAAAGGAGAACTGTATGTCTAACATGAAAAATATTAGAAAGAAACTCCCCTTCCAACAGCGAAAAAAATACACGTACAATCTTGAACACATGGGATAAGACTGGATTTCTTTCTCCAGGAGAGAAAAAAGATAATTTGTGAAGTCTGAACATTGATCTTAGTTGAATCTCGATGACTTAGCTGTCACATGATTGATGTAACTTAAAATTGATTGTCAACGGAGAAAATGAGAAATGTATATGTAGCACGAAAAAACAGTAGAAAGAAATTCATGTGCTTAAACTCTCTTTGTTTGATTTAGGTTGTACGCTAATTAGCATGACAATCATTTTTGAATATTTTTTATTCAGGTTGTACGCTAATTGTATTCGTGTACGAGGATATTATTGTTAAAATCGATTTCTTTTGCATGTTAAATGGTGACATCTATTTGATCGGTAAATAAAGTCATCTTGAATTAGTGTTTCTTGATAGTGATGTGATTATTCCTTCACATTGGTATTTAATTGCCTTCAGCAAATTTGTTGGAAAATGAATTGTCTTATGATGATTTAGACATGGGATATAGAACATGAAGATTCACTTGTATAAAATGAAATTATGGAGATATCATCATTTTTAATGTAATAAATATGCCCATCACATGCACAAGAATGCATAATTAAGCTAAAAATGTACTAAAATGATTTCAAAAATATCAAACCAATTTATAATTATAAAATACCCTAAAGTGCAAATTATCACATATAGCTCAAGAACCATATAGACCTTATGTTTCTACTTAAAATCACCTAATCAAATAATTTTATGAATTTAGATTTACAAGATTATTTAAATTAATTCCAATTATATTCTTCAATAACACTAAAACAGATGTATATAAAAATATCAAAATAAAAGATTAACTTGAATAAATATAAAGTAAAATAAAACCATCTTATTAAGTATGTTGTGTATGAGACCTAGATATTTTATTTATTATAAATTATGTATAACTCCAATTTAGTTATATATCAGTTTCTTGTTACTGATAAAATATTATCTATCTATAAATATCTCAAAATTCACAAAGAAACTAAATAAATAAAATAATAGTTAAGCTCCTTTTATAGATGTATGTAAGTATTATTTACCTATAAATAACTGGATCAACCTTTAAATGGTCGAATTTAATAAAAACTACTAGAGGACAAAAGGTGCTTAAAATTTATTTCCCTTAGAACTGTCATGATCCTTTTTGTAATTTTTAAGTACCAAAGGCAGCCCAAATCATGTTTAACACTTAAAATTTCTTTCATTCAAGGTTTACTTGAACCTATTGTGGTGTGTCTAAGTAAGATGAAGTTTGCAGCTTCATCTTTGCATGTGGTTTCTATTTGTATTCGTTGTATGATCTTCCCTTTACATGTTTGTAGTATTTATATAGTCATGCTCATCTCCAACTAAAGCAACAAGCTAGATAATCCATAGATTTGTTCTATTTTAACCTTTAGATAAAATAAAATAAATAATATAAAAATGTGTGTAGTATTTCATGACAACTTCTAGAACATAAGATCCAACTTAGATGACCTAATCATGTGGTTATCATATCATCTTTCTCCTTCAGTTGGTCAACATCACCTTCTTTATTATGCACCTCTATTAATTGCCCTTGTAACTATCAAAACATCTAATATTTAATAGTAATAAATATACTATGAAAAAAAGATGATTATTTTATGTTTGATACTGAAAATTTTGCAAAATTCGGATCTTCCAAATGATTTGAGTTTACAGCTATCTTATGTCAATGACAACATATATGGTTTCTAGAAAACTCATTCTTGTTGTTTTTTTTATCGAGTTAATTTGTAATAATGTACTATAGAATTATTTTTTACAAATCATTTCATGCAAGAAAGGAAGAGAATGACTGAAAAAATTGAAATCAATTAGCTATTCATTAAAGTTTAATTTGATTCAATAACCATAGTTAAATGAGGATATATAGCTCAGAGACGATGAATAAAAGTCTGTTTATTTACATCAACCTTTCAGGAGGTGCAATCATACCTTACTCGAACTATTATTTAATAAAAATGAAAGTCATAGATTCTAGTCATCAAGATAGAGGAAAGAACAAGAGAGATTTCCATTGTTTGTGTATTACTTGGATAAAAGCGAATAAATGCAGTAACTCATGAGAATGAACTATCATTTAGTTGAACTATATCAATATTTAATATGTTTAAGAGGTAAGTACTTTTTCAATCATAAAGTACTTGTGCAAATATCTACACATAAAATTCATGTTGTTCCTAAATATTTCACTTATACAAGTAGGGTTGTTAATCAAACCGAACTGTAACAAACGAACCTATGTTCGAGTTCGATTCGATAATAGTTCATTAACGATTTAACTTAACTCAAACTTGCTCATATGTACTAGTTCGAAACTAGATTTCTATAACTAAGGTTCGATAAGCAGTAAAAATAAGAAATTATTCAAATTAAAGTGGTACAAAGGCCAATAAATACCACAATTTATTTAGCCTCAAATTTATCATGTGTATAAATATTAAGTTACACATACATATACATATATCGAGGTCCAACTTTTATTGAACAAACATATTTTATGTTAATGTTTGGTTCGTTAAGCTATCGAACTAAAATTTGAAGTTCATGTTCAGTTCGTTCATAAATGAACGGACATTTTTTTTACTATTATCGAACAAACTCTAATCGAATACATACATGTCCAGTTAATATAACGATCCTATATACCAATACACGTCAATGAATCTTAAATTCATTTACTTTGTATTTACATTTTAACTTAACAATTCTTTAATAAAAACATAGGTTAATAACAAAATTTTGTAAAAATTTCCTCATAAATAAGAACACGATATTAACATAAACATACATAGAATAGCAAAAAAGGAAAAGAAAAGGATACAAAGAAGGAACTATCATATGTAAGACCAACAAAAGACATAGAGTAATTATAGTTGTAAGGTATATTTATCAGAATACCTTGGAGTTCAAATCAAACTGACTTGATCGCCAAATAAATAAGTAGAAAAGTTAAGAAAATACCAAAAAGAACCTTGATTATGTATAGTGTATATCTATTTTGTGAATGAACTTCATACTAGCACTATAAATCTATTTCAAAATCTTTTGCAATGATTCTTTTCCATCTTTTATATAATAATGTGTATAAAAATACAAAATAAATACTTCAAAAATTGTCTCCTTAATAACAAAGAGGAAAATGTAAATCCTAAATGTACAAATATCAAATTTATAAGATCGTGACTATTTTTAAAAAACTCTAAATACCTCGGGTCTACCTTTAAACTTAATTGCACACCAAACACTATATTCTAAAAATAATCCAAAAGTACATAGGTTTAAGAAGTGAGTTTTATAGCCCTCTACACAAATGCATTAAGAACATGTAAAATCTTCAATATTTTCAACATTTTTCTTTTAACTTATTTTGATCTATCTTTTTACTACCTTTTAATAAAAATGTATAAAAAATCACCCAAAAATATCACCTTATATATAGCAATAAAAGCACATACATGATTTCCAATGTGCGTTAACTTTCTTGACTCGTATCTCAAGCATTAGAAAAAAACTCTGATTTAACTATATTCACCTTTAAATTTGTTCAATAAAAGTATTCCAAATTCTGAAAATACTTCGTAGGTGTATAGAATTCATATTTATGGCATGCATATTGGACTTCTACCATATATACATACACTTAATTTTTGAACTTCAATAACTTGTATACAACATACTTTGGCTTTTTTCATTGGCATTGCATTTAGTATATGTTTATTGATGTCATGTTTCCATATAAATATATAAAAAAACTTCTCAAAATTAAAAGATATAAAAATATTAGGAGTGTACATAGGTTAATAACTACATGTATGGAGACTTGTATAGATTTAATCTAATGAATATTACATAATTGAATTATATCTTGTACGGGTTATACCTTTATATGTCTAAAATATTGTATAATTATAAAAAATATATATAATATGTAATGTATAGAAGAAGAAAATAAGAATTATAATAACGAAAAACTCATATATTTTGTACTTATAACTTAAAATAAAAAAGCTCTTATCATTTACAACTCAAATTTGCAAATGAACCATTCTACAAAAGTGTAGACCTCTTTATAATTCAAAATGTTCATTTACACATTCCAATTTTGAGGCCATTTAATATAATAATTTATTTTATAAGTTTTATAATTCAAACTGATCATTTACACATTCCAATTTTGAGGCCATTTAATCTGATAATTGATTTTATAAGTGTTTCTTATATTTGGATTTTTGAGTTGTTGAACCTCGATTTGTTTCTTACCTCCTGACCACGTCATTTATAGGAGTTTTACCTTAAGGACCACTTGCTTTTTGCTCTGCATCGATGACTGATGAATTTGTGATTTATAAACTTTGTTATTTCATTTTATCGTAAAATCTTTAATAAATACATGTAAACATGCAATGATATCACATTTTTAAAAGTAGAAAATCCGTAAATAAGATTGCAATATAATGAATAAAAACACATAAGAAGAAAATGAGAGAAAAGAAAGAGATCAAAGCATACTATGAATATATATATATATATATATATATATGTATGTATGTATAAACTAACTCAAGAAAAATGAATAAATATAGATGTGAGATATGTTAATGACCAAACCTCAAAGACCACGACATCATGTAGACTGGTCAACTAACAATAATGTCAATAAAATAGACGGAGAATAAGGATGAAAATTGAAAAATCTTATTGTGCACATATATGATGAAATATAAGTATTATAACTCTTTAGAATTTTCAGAAATATCTAAATATTTTCTAAAAATGATTTGTTGCTTTTATCTTTTTAATGATTTTTAATTTTGAAAAATATCAAACTATGATATTTTGCAAAACTAAAATTTATACAAGTAGTAGAAAACGTGAGCTTTTTAGCATATTTTTGTTTTGGGAATTTTTATGCCATGTTTGGTAGGAGAATAAGCCCTGGAATAAGGGGCCAATTCTCCTCCCGACACGGTTCCCAGTGGTATGACTATTCTCCGTTATTCCATCCTATTTCACTCTTATTCCTATCTTTATCCCACCTTACCTACCTTTATTTCACCTTATTCTCCTTATTCCTATCCTCCAGCCGAACAAAGAATAGACCCTTATTCTCCTTATTCCCCATCCTTATTCATGCTTATTCCCGAACCGAATGGGCCCTTAGTATTTTGAAAATTTTGCTATGTTTATTGGTTTTGAAAACTATTTTTAAAAGGAACAAAAGTAATGTATTTGGTTAAAAAAATTAAGGGTTAGGTGTTGGTGCGGAGCCTAACCTAACTTTTTCGAGTAATAAAACTAACTAATTGATCGAATACATAATTCCATTTAATCCTAAGCAAGCATCTAATAAAAAATACAAGAAAATACACGTTTAACCAAAAAAGGTGCAATGAAACAATGGGGTTACTTAGTACAAACCCCCTAAATTTCAGCTCAAAATTCGAAAGTTTGAACTAGAAATAATGTTGTTCTTGGCCCATGGACTGATATGCAAAAATAGTTTTTCGCCGGCTTTTCCTTACAAATTGGCTCAATGCGAGCTATGCTTGTGATGGTTCTGATTCCGAAGGGCTTGTGTGCTATTTTCACGCCTCTTCACTGATGTGGCTTAATGCTCGAGTGTTGACCAACGAAGGCTACTTAGATTCTCTGCAATGGATAAGGTTGCAATCAAAAACTAACTGCGGTCAACTATTCCTTAACCGAAAGCAAACACGATGAAGATGCTTCTGATTGGCTTCTCGTTTAATCGGAGCTTTTGAGTTTAGGAGCTCTGTTGACTGGATGGAGATCGAGTTCTGATGCATAATTGGTTGGTGATCAAGGAAGTTTTCTTTGACTTGACGGAGAGGATATGTGTTAGAGTTTTGTGGCACGAGGTTGTCTTCTTCCTCGCGATGGAGGTGCAGGAAAGCTTGAAATGGCTACAGATTCTCAGTAGTCCTCCTCTGAGCTATGATCAACTCTTATCTGTTCAATCTTTCTTCTCTCTGTTACACTTTTCTTCAATTACCGGGAGAGGAGCCTGAAGATATTTCTAGAAGAAAGATTGGAGTGATTCAATTATTTCTGGAAAAACTTATTAATACAAATTCTAGACCCATAGAATTAAGAATGTAAACTCCTGCAATTATGATAGGTGTACGTCACACCACGTAGGATGAGTTGGAAAAGTGTGGACCAAATTAAGATATATATTACATAAACTAAGCATATCAAATATTCAGTGGATGTCTCTTTCCTGAGGTCAAAGGACTGTGTTCGAACAATTCGTATTGCTTTCAAAATGTCAGGAAAAATGTCACGTACGAATAACTCCAATCATCGTCACTTTATACGTTTGCTACTTGAATAAGAATAGAGCACAGGAGAAGTCGACGAAGAAGATGGGTTTCCTTTAAATAGCAATAATGTTGAATGCAATAAGGCAGATGTCTGATAATATAATGGTAATGAATTAAATATCTTCTCTTGATCAGCAGTCCCATCCGCCATTTCCTGTGAGTCCCCGTGTCATTATTGTTTCAAAATCCAAAAGGAATGAGCATATTCCTTTTCCCTTATTTATAACACACAATTGAGGAAGATTTAAAAAGTTAGGAGGATGTACTTGTTCACTTCCTTTTTGTGGCACTGCTTCAGACATCCACTATCTTCCTCTGAATCACAACATAATCATATCTAAGGTCGTTTTTGGATGTAGAATAGCATCCATTTATACCAAGATAAGGAGATTTTATCCCGAGACACATGATGATTACAACATCCATTATATCTTTAACCGCACGTTACGTTCCATGCTTATACATGAGTCGTCATGAAGACTCGTCGGGTGGGTTTCTTTTTCATGTAATAACTCAACCCTTAATAAGACAACATGCATTTCTAATTACAATAAGATTTTTATTAGATTAGGAGAGTGATTACCTTTTGAAATAGGAGTGCATTAATCCTGATTACAAAAGATTAGGACTTTATGCTCTCTACCTACTTTCGTATCCATGCCTATATAAAGGACGTTTAACCCTCTATTTTGAGGCATGCAACTCAAGAGAGAAAGAAGAGAAGAATATTTTCATTGGCCCTTCTTAGCACATGATCTTAGATTGAAGTGCATTTACGTCTTAAGATTGTAGACTTTACGATGTCAAGACTTCAATCTACTGGTGATCATGTTGATAAGTTTGTCTTAAACTATCTCTGTTTTTTATAATTTGTGCTATAGTAGAGAGGGTCATCTTTGTGGGTCGACTTTGAATGAATCCATTATAGGATAGACCTTTGATTATAGTACTTGATTTTAGGTTACAATCAATCATGTGGTTTATATTCACATTAATTTTTTTTCACATTAAAAATATTCCATGCATAATTGGTTGACTTTTTTATAGTTGGATTTTACATGTGATTGTAGTTTTCTAGGATTTAGCATACCATGTATGATCTACTTATCGACTTTGTATTTTTCTATGATTCAATATTTACGAGGAATCCATTCCCAACAACTGGTATCATAGCTAGCATGGTTAATAAGATGGAATGCATTACTAATGGATACTCAATTCATCGTTTTTATTATTTCATTTTGGCTTAATCCCTAGTAAAACACATGTAAGTATCGCCAATTTCTATCTCTTAACAAACTAATATCATATGTTAATATTGTAGAACTAATACTTTTGTAATCTAAAATAAAAGAATAGAGAAGAAAAGTAAAAGAAAAAAAAGAATGATATAGATATGTACAATAGAGATAGACTGACTTTGAACCTCGAGACTAGATCAAGACTTAACCAAGTCGACAAGGAATAATATAGGAGGAGACAAGGTCAATAACTTATAGAAATATCAGAAAATGCATATCATTTAATGTATATATTCACCATATTCACTTGTAAATATCTTATATTATTTTATCATTCAGATCACTCAAATAAAAGTATTTTCTTCTTGAATTTATGCATATAAATGTACACTAAATAATAAAAATATTTGCGTAAATAAATCTTGTATAGATAACATGGTACAACCAACCAAAAAAAGCATAAAATCAATAAAGAAACCTAAATATCTTCTCCATGTGAAATCAAAATTCAAAAACGTACTTTCATTGTACTCGGCATTAAAATATCTTTAAAATAAGGGTAGTTTTATTAAAATCGAAGTTAAAATGTGAAAGTCAACTTGTTAGGGTATCATGGTATCTGTACAACTGTATATTACTCTTTATTTATCTTATTCTGAGTATTTTGTATATATTTGTATTTTTTTTAATGTTTGTACCTTATTTTATAATAGTTCTATAAAATATAAATAAAAATGACAAAAGTAAGAAAAAATCAACAAAATTATATAAATGTATTTAGATCATACTAGTTGCAAATAAATCTAATTATTTATCCTTATAAATATCTTTATAAAAGTATATTAAAAATATATTTAAAACTATTTTAATTATTTCAAATAAATAAAATATAAAAAATTATAATGTGTGCATAAAAATAACCAATAAAAGTATTTACACCTTTTATATATAATGCACTTATATTATACATATTACTAATTAATTGTAACATTAAATAAAATCATGAAAATAAAAATAAACATGTATTTTATATCCTTAATTTATCCTTTAAATTAATAAATATAAAACAAAATGTGTTTTTTTGTAAAGATCGATAATAAAATAACATATATACCTTATATATTAGTATTTTATACTTGTAAATGCATGTTTTATATTAATTTAACCATTTAAATTAATTTATTAAATTTATTAAAAATCACCATAAAATAATTTACTAAATTATGAGCATTTTTATGTCATTCATTTTTAGTCTAAGTTCATTTGCTATTTATGTTTTGTTTATTTCTATTTATTTTTCAGACTATTTTGTCTTTATTCGACCTGGGTTCTTATTGGCCCATGTCCGAGTTTGTTGACCGTCGGGTCAACTCCCATTTCCCCATTACAAACCGTTGCCTACTCCAACCCGCCTTCTTTAACCAGTTATCTCACATGAGGCCCAACCTCATCCGACCCAATTTCTTCGCCCATTGATTCACCTCAGATTTATAATGGACACTTGAATAATTTCCTCCCAATCAGATCATATTTTCGTGCAAAATTCCCACCTTTCCTGAAGCTTCTTCATCTCTTATAAAAGCACCTTGTGGTCCTCTTGTTATGTTTGATCTACATTTGCTCACCATTTCCATCAAGATCGAGTCACGAGAGGAGATTCCTGTGATAGAGGAAGCTCTCTCTAATTAGGAGTGCATAAAAGGAGGAGGAGACATGATCCGATCACCGGTGTTGAGGTCTTCGAGCTCTGTCGAACTAAAGCTTCTAGCACTCCCCGCCATCGAGGCGACAACCCTGGTAACCCCTTTGATTCCAGGTAATCGTAGATTTGAATTTCATCCAGTTTCTTTCCAATTTCAATCGATTTTGTTAAGTTTTCTATAGTTTCAATTTTAACCTTTGGTCATCTAGATCAGAGGTTTTTTCCTATATTTGATCTTTTATCGTGATCTGGCCATATCACCCCATCTAATCATTCAATCCATTTTTCTGCATCCTTTGCCACGATCTATCACTTATGATCTTCATATCAGAGCTTCAATCTCCTCTCTTGAGCTTTGTTGGAGGTTCCCCTCCCATCCACCTCCCATTTTTTCTTTGTCTTGGATTAATAACCGATAGAAAAATCTTTGTCTTCGAGTACTCAAATAATGTACAGGTCTCTGAAGAGGCATCTGGAGCACAATCAGAGGTCCAGCAACAAGCAGAATCAGCAGAACCTCCAGATCTCTCCCTAGAGAGATCTAGACTTGAAGGTCATAGCGAAATGACACGGATTTGGAGCAGGAACTAATTCAAACTTTCACAGTATAGATTCAAGTTGAATCGAGAGAGATCGAGGCGATTGAACCTCCTTGGAGTTGTCTTTTTGGGTTTTCTTCCAACAACCTTCATCAATGTCCGATCTAAGGAGAGGATCTCTAGATCTAATCGGAGCCACCCACTCGTGCCCAAAATGCCACCCATCTAATCCAATCTGGAGGATGAATACTAATCGCAAGTTGCTTCGGCTTCCTCACCTTCCTCACGCATGCCTGTGTTGGTGAATTTGTATCTTTTATATAGTTTGTTTTGATTAATATAAATAAGTCATGAGATCATGTGTATTCAAGAGACCATACATGATCACTTGAATAATTGCAATATTACCCCTAGTATTTATTTTATTTGCACAATGATACTTTTATGTTGCACATGATTTGTTTAAGTGTTATATTTGTGGATAGTTTCCATATGATTTAGAAACTTTTATATTACTATCAAATGCATGTTTAATTTTCAGTAATTGGAATTTAGTTTGGACTAAATAATCCCCATGGCCCAAAAATTCTATAAAATGATATTAAGTACTTAATGATCAGATCTATTATTATAATTTTAGTTTTGAAATTTATTTTGTTTTTTTGTAATTTTAAAAATTCAAAAACAACATAAAAATTCATGTTTCAACTTTTAAAATTCATAAAAATTTGAAAATGCTTTGAAAAATTCAAAAAAAATCGATTACTTGTATTATATCATCTTTTATCACATGTATAAATCACATAAAAATAATAAAAGCAAACCCTAAAAATTTAAATAATTGAAAACCTTATAAAAATTATATAAAATCATAGAAAAATAAAAATAGTACAATACATTATTTTAAATTTTGAATAACCTATTTTTACATAAAAATAGTGTCCAGAATATTTGAATTTATTTTATATTTTAAAATCATAAAAATAATTTCTATTATACCTTCGTACATCATTTTCTACTTTAATTCACTCTAAAACTCATAAAAACAGTAAAAAAAACTTTGAAAAACATTAGAAACAGAGGAAATCTATAAAATCCAAAAACACTTTATTTCTCACATTTTGAGTTGATTTATTAATTTTAAAAATTTAAAAAAATCATTTATTTTGTATGTACCTTCTACACATATTTTTTTCAAAATTAAAAACACATAAAAATTTGTAAAAATTTAAAATTAAATATACATAAAAATTCGAAAATATTAAAAATATTAAAAAAATAAAGAAGAAGCCTTATTAACTTAGTTGAAAGTGTGCCTCCATGAGTTAGACCCTAAAATCTATACCAAGTTAACAATTAAAAATGAAATTTGTTTGTTAATTCTGTTTTTTAGGTTGCAACGATGCTTTACTTCATTCATTAAAACCCTTAAACTATGAGCATCAACAATCATGAATTAGATGTTATACTTAAATGATACCAACTAAAATTTATGAAACAAAATGAAGGACTGACCATTTATAAATGCATTGCATCTTCTAGTTTTCGTCATCTAGAAGCCTCAATCCAAGATAGATTATGAATGGTAGTTCAAGCATGAGCAAGTTTGCAGATTTATCTGGATGTTTTATGTATTAGAATCTGTATAATCACATTTAGAACGAGACTAATGCATGAACACTTTTGTTCAATTAAAAAACATTACGCTTTAAAGACATAGAACAATAAGTTGTTTCTACTCATGCAATCAATGCATTTGACATTCAAGGGTGATAAGTTGGTTCGAGAAAGATTTGAAGTGTCGACATTGAGGAAAGAAATGCCACATCAAGAAATATCACTTCCAACTAAAAAGAGAGAAAATATGAAAGAAGCAAGAAGGAAATGTCAATGATGAGAATATTGTTGTAATCGCTATTGAGCATGATTTTCTCATTGTCTAACATAAATATGATGAACACAGCTATAGATGACAATTGTCGACTAGTTGATAATGGTTAAGTCCTACATATGACCTCTAACAAGGAATTTGGAGTTTTTGCACATCTTATATTTTAGATGATTATGGCATTCTTAAAATGGATAATAATTCTTTATATAATGTTATTGACATGGGTGATTTCATTTTGCATTTTGTTACAAGAGTCCTTTTGAAGCTAAACTTATCTTTGATGGAAATCATCTTTGATATTTTTAATCTCATTGATGCTCTAATAGACACATTACGTAGTAGAAATGACTTGAAGTAATTGTCAATAGGAGATTAGTTGCATCTATGGTAACTGAAAATGGTGGATTTTTTCTGCTAGAAGCTCCATATACATTGTCTCCGAAAAACAAAGGGAAATTTTATCATATTTAAAAGCAATTAGAGTTTCCAACGGTTTTTCATCTATGTGTCCCATTGTATCAATGAACAATTAAGCAAAATTAGTGGGTTAAAAGGTGGCGATTGTCATGTTTTGATGCAAGTATTTATTCCCTTGGCAATTCAGGTTTGATACCTGCTGCGGTTTCAGATCCATTAGCAAATGTGGGTTTGTTTTTCAAAGATATTTTCCTTGATAGTTGCTTGATATGTGAGATGAGAAGATGATTACTAAATATGCTTGTTGGAGCAAGTATCCCCTCTCTAATTTTTCGATATTATGGTAAATCTGATTATACACCTTTCCAATGAAGCCAAGTTGGGGGGCTTGTTCGGTATAGGTGGATGTATTCAATTGAAATATTTTTGAAGAAGTTGAAAGATTATGTCTTGAATTGTGCAAAACTAGAGGATTCCACTGTTGAGAGGTACCTTGTTGAGGACTGTATCTCGATCTGATAGTTATATTTAGATTCAGAAGCTGATAACTTTAAAAAGTTGGAGAAAAATATTGTTGTCCACAATGAATACGATGATTCTCATTTATATATCTTTGAACTATTATGAAGGCATATTATAAAGACAACAATGGAGCCAATGAATGCAATTGACTGCGAACTTGCACACCTCTACATTTTAAAATAAGTTCAAGAGACGGACAGTTTTTACGATGAATTTTTAATGAGTTCTTGTGTCAAAGATGATTTGAATTTTGTCTCATGCTTTAAGAATAAGGTTCCATTGATCAATAATGGATATCTGATTTTGATACCTTAGCATTACGATTGTTGTCTTACGCTCATTAGATATAGGTTTAAGGCCTATACGAATGATAATGATCATTTGGCCGGTGTTTACGTAAAGAGTTTTTTGAGATTTGGATGTAATGGGTATTATGGAATCACAAAGGAGGTCGTTGAAATGTCATTTGATCACAATTGTTGCATTGTGTTGTTCAAATGTGATTGGTTCGATGTCTTTAATAATGTTGGTTTTAAGTTGGACCCGCAGCATGGTTATACTAGTCTTAATAAAAGATGAATGATCCTACGGAATAAAGAGTCATATATCCTTGCTTGTCATGTAGATTAAATTTTTAATCTTCCTTATAATAAATATCATGAATGGGTTATTTTTTCCGATTAAATTTATTCATCGAGATCGCTATAATATTGAAAGTGAGGAAAATGACAATAATGTACAAGAGTCCGTTTATGAAAACGTTAATGACTAATTGCAAGTTTTTAAATTTTCTTAATTGATTCACATTATTTTATTTAGTTATTGTTAAATGACTAACGCTAAATTCTTAAGTTTCAAATATTTTTAGATGTGGTTCGAATATGTTTTACAGTCTGTCGACATCCTTCCGAGGATGAGAGGATGTATCCACATGACGACAAGGTGTTTGAGGAGGAGTTTCCGATCGAGGGTGTTGGTGACGATGTTGATCTCGTAGGGATTGTCGATGCTGTAGATATGTGTGTTGATCATGATGGGACGGAGTCGAGCGGTATGAGCGTATTTTATGAATGTATTCTGTTGCTTCTTTCATTATTGTTTTAAGGATTTATTTTTTATTGAGTGAGGACTCATCATCGTCGTAAATCGATTGTGTGTGCATCTTTGGGATGGTTGCCTCCAGGGAAGAGGATAAGGGTGCAAATGACTATTCGTGGGCATGCGTATGATTGTCCCCAGTTAATCAGTCGTTTGGGAATGCTTGTTCAAATGCACGTCCCATTGTATATTAAAGGCTGGCATAGTGTATATCGGGAGAGAAAAAATTGAATTATACGTGAACTTACGGTTAGACGATTAATTTCTTTATCTTTATTTCTTTATTTTTTGAATTTTCTATATTTTATTGACTTTTCAATATCTTACTTTATGAAGCAGCATTTTAAATGGGATGATAATCCTCTAGTTCATGCTGGAATCCCCTCCCGCACTACGAAGATGCGCTTGGATCGGATAGATAGTTGTCAACGAGTGAGGTTGTTTTCACCATTTTCCTTTTAAATTTGTAATAAATTTTTCATACATTTTAATTTAGATTTTCGTTTCTTCGCAATCTCTCGAGGAAGCATACCAACTTAATTCAGAATCCATTCCTCCAAAGGATTGGATTGTTTGTATTTATTGGTCTTCTTAGGTGTTTAAAGTAACTTTTAAATGATTTTCTAAGCTATTAATTTTTTAAAGTAAATATTATATTTTAAAATTTAAATCTATTTTATAGACAAGTTTGTCTAAAAATAATTTTAATCAAGACAAACAACCCGCTGCGATGCATGGACAAAGAAGGAGAAATGTTGATCAGATGAAGCTTAGTTGGATAATATTTAATTAGCATTATTATTCTTTATAATGGTAATTCTAATATTAAAAATTATAATTATTTTTTTACTAGAATTGGGAACATGGGAATGAAAATCTGGATTGTGTCATGACATTTTAACTTTTATAGAAGAAGAGTGGGGCTGACGATCTCGTATGTGGTGCCACGAGATCTATGATTTTTTTGGTTTTACATTTTTAATTTGTGATATTATTTACTCATTGTTTTCCTTAAGGGATTTTTACCCAGCAAGCCCTATAAACGTTTTAAAATACCTTTACGACCTTTTGCACAACGTAATTACCCTATCGACCCTATAAATTACCCCAAGAACCCCCACAGGCTTAAAACATATTACCTGGAGGGTTCACGGGGTAAGAGTTGACAAGTTTACGGGGTCGAGGGGGAATTAGGTTGTTTCAAAGGTAATGGAGATGATTGGCAAAGTTTATAGGGTCTGCCGGGTAAAAATCCCTTTCCTTAACTTAAAAAAATAGGAGGAGATGACTCAATGGTTGCAGCTGACACAACCGACAGATGGTAATGGTGCCTCGACCCCTCCGATGACATCAGAAGAAGCATTCTTATCTATCTTTCCCAAAGAACATCTTGATCGTGTTCGTTGTGGAGGTGCTGCAACGAACATCAGTAACTGGTACGGGACAAAGAGGGGTCAGGGATTAAATCTGGAAAATCAGTGCCTCCATGTATAGTTGGATGAGTATTTTTTTTGAATTTTAAAGAAAAAAATGATAGGAACATTAAGGAGAGTCAGAAGACTCGAGAAATGCTCGCTCACATACTTGCGAAATAGATGAGTCGAGAATCTCCTACATCAGCATTCTTCTCCTTTCATCCTCCAGATGATCCACCGTCTTTGGATGCCGGAAGTTCAATATTGTAATTTTTGCTTATTATAATTTTATTATATCTAATATTGTAAATTTTAAATGTAATTTTATTAATTCAATATTTTATATTTATTAATAAAATCCGAATTCGGTTTTTATTTTTTAAATTTTTGAGACATTTGCTCGACTATTGTAAAACCGTGGGGTAAGGTTTGGTTTCTGTCCATGATACATCAGCTATGATGGTGGAAGAGAACCGTCGAGGCAACTCCATTATCAACGATGGTTATCGAACCATCGCGGTTAAGTAATCAGCGACGATTGGCTAAACGTCGGTGATAACGTATGCCGGTGTCTGCACATCCGCCGTAGTCGGGTTATCTTGGGCGATTGGAGAACCGCCGGTAAAGAGTTATACAACGACGGTGTTGGACATGCGAGCCCACGGCGAGCCATTATGCAATAAATGTTATTGCAATTCACTCCTTGATCTGAAATAAAGAGTATATAATTTGCATAATAGGTCCCTTAGTACAATTAGGGTTACGTACCATGGCCATCTTAATGATCATACAGCTGTTGATTCAATTATTGAATCATAGAGGCTGGTGCTTAGATGAATATCTAATAAGTTAGATTGGGGACTCGTCAAGCACCGTCAAATGATTATTAAGACATGATCTCCAGCCAGAGTAGGAGATGGCAATCCTATCCCAGTTAGGCTGATATCTGACCGACCTCTTGATGCAGGTCCTCTGCATAGGAATAGAGATTCGGAGGTGTCAGATTAGTTAGGTCAAAGAGTTGACTTAACGAGATCGAGATAACCAAAGTCCTATATCGTATGCTGTCACGATACAGGCACGCATCCTCTGACCAGAGACAGATGTGTTACTATATATTTGAGTATGTACATTTGGCAGACCAATAGGTTGATGACCTAATCAAGGTCTATACACCGGCGCGTTGGTGTGCATATAAGGGCTTATGAGTAATACGATCTCTCAAAGGGATCATACAGGTTCAGTTATTGAACCGGAAGACATGAGCTCACTCATGAGATATTTGGAAGAATCAAATTCCATGCGCATGGTCGTCTCGCTTTAGAAGCTTGACTGAATTTGTAGGTTTGATATATACTTTTGGAAAGTATATGATCAAGACCTAGGTATGATATATACTTTTGGAAAGTATATGATCGATACCGACTTCCAATGATCGAATGAGAAACTTACTGATAAAGCCCTGAAGTAGACAGTGTAAAGTTGATCTAATACTTCGGGTTTATTCTGAGTCTTCCCGTATGCAGGATGTACAGGTATTAGGAATACCTGAGGGTGATGTGATCATAAACGATTGTATAACCATGACGCTTCCATTCCTAGGGAGTGATGAAACGGGTCTGGATTTTAGTGACTCCTCTCAGTAGAGAAGTAATCTCATCTTAGTCCAAATGTTGGACATTGATCTGAATGTGATTCAGATTCAATGAGAAGATTAGATTTACGGTCTTGATTTAATCAAGCATCTATGGGAGGCCCGAGATCTGGATTTGAGATGTGATCTCAATATCCATGTCACTATACATGGAACAGTACAATCGCCCTGTCCTTATCTCCAAGTATTCGCGGAGAAAGCGCATTATCCTTGAAAGAGTTCATGGATAATTCTATTGTAGATATATGTATCCGAGCATTGAGAAAATGGATAATTAAATGTGATTTAGTTATCATGAATAATATGAGTTTGATTCATATTATAAGGAGAGTTATCTTAGATAATTAAATATGATTTGATTATCAGAGATGTAAATAATGTGAATGTGATTCATATTATTTGAGCACAAGAGAATAAGTTATCCAATATAATTAAATGTGATTTAATTATTATGGATAAGAATAATGTGGATAGTAATATCCAATTATTCATAAAATATTATAAATGTGATTTATAATGTACTAGAGAGAGTTAAATATAATTTATATTAGTAGATTAATTATTAATGTGTATTGGATACACATTGTCTAATTAATTGAAAATGTAAATTACATTTTGTTTTGGGTTGTGAATATGATTCACAATATTCCAATGTCAAGATTGCAATATTCCCAAAATTAATTGAGAATTAATTTGGTGAATAAAAATCCCAACAAATAGTTGTTGGAAAATAAGTAGAGAGAAAATCAAGGAGATGTGCAATCTCATGGGAATCCATGAGATTGCCCTCCCTTCAAAGGGGAAGGTTGATCTCCTTTATTCTCTCTCTCTCCTTATTTGATTGATTTAATTTGGTGTTAATATATATTTGATATATTTCATCAAACTTAAATCAAAAGTTGTTGGTTTTTACCAACAACAATCTTGACCATTGGATTGACATAAATCAATCTCATCCATTGATTTTATATGTCACATGGATTGAGATCCATGGATCCCAAAACCCTATAAATAGAGAGGCATACCATGCTCTCTATTTTACACACAACACTTCTCTCTCTCTCTCTCTCTCTCTAGAGGTCAGCCCTCTCTCTCTCCCTCTCATGGCCGTCCACCATGGATGCCATGGAGAGGTTCTCCATCGCCGTAGCATCGTCGTTATGCTGCCCGATCGTCTGCTCGTGGATCTCCGTCTCCTTCGGTGCACCTCGCTCGTGAAGAAGACGTCGGATCTCGTGTGTCGAGATCAGGAGATTCGCCGCTTGGATCATCAACATGGATTGCGAGAAGCAAGCGGTTCATCCCCGCGCTCGCAAGCGTCTCCTCCGTCGGATCGGACTTGAGACAGGAGGTCTCTTCGTTTAGAGACTCGATCGCAACCACGCTTCAAGAGGTAATCCTATTACTTGTTTGTGGTTTAGACGAAACGATCCGAGAAGCGTTCTTGGATCATGTGGATTCGTCGTAAGAAAATGTTTTAAATTCCGCTGCATCGAGCAACTAGTCCGACTAGTCGCTCCTCGTCGTATTCGATACGACGCTCACGCTTCCGTGATGCGCTTGAGGATCTAACCATATACTTCAAGTGGTATCAGAGCCTTAGGTCGACGGTTTCGAATATGATTCGCTAACCGAGGACGATTTGGGTTCGTTAAGGTCGCGAAATTTTTATCGCATTTGATTTCGCAGATCTGTTTGGTGTAATTTTTCGGCCATGTTTAAATTGTTTAAACACGAAAATAGCTCTTGGATTTTGTTCCCCATTAAATAAGGAAACCATAGGATCTGAGTTTACGTAAATCGGATTTCGTATGCTCTAGATATGGTAGTTTTAATGAACATGTATGCACTGTTGCGGGAACTGTGAATCTGAACGTGATTAAAATGTTAATTACTGTTTAGACTTGCCTCGAAATGCGTGAAACATCACTTAGATTCTGTCCTAAATCAAATTAGCAAACTTTAGAAATTGACTTTGCTTAATTTGAATTTAATATGATTGAGATATGCCAATTTTAGTAAGTAGGGGTCACTGCTGAAATTGCTTTCCTAATCTAGAACCAAGTGATTGTCAATTAGTGAAATTAATTGTTAATTTCGTGAAATAATCTTGAAAAATATTTGTGAAATATTGAAACATGATTATTTGCCTAATTGACTTGGCCCCAACCAATTAGTTGATTAGATTTGATCTAAACCTTAATTGGAATTACAATCATCAAACTTCTTGCTTGAATAGGACTTGGGAATTTGCCTAGCAAATTTCCTTAAAATCAAAATTGTTTTGATTACTATATGGTATAATTTCGGTTGAAGAACCGATGATCATCTCAAGTACAAAATAATCAATTTGGCATTATCCTTTCCCGAGGTGGATATGGTGTCTAGTCGGGGATCGCTGGTCAGCGGGTTGCAACGTATGTGGTCCGCCCCACTCCCGTCGGTACTGGCCATGACAGCGGGTAGGGCCGGGATAATGTCCGAGGGATTATGATGTATTTTTCTAATTATTAAAATTCGAATTAATACGTACTTTGAGAATAATATCATATATGTATATTCAAGCATAAAATTAAGTTTGATTGATTAAATTGGATTGATAATTAATTTAATATCATTAAGTTAATTATATCCAATTGAGAATACTCTAATATGATTAGAGTTAATAATTGCCTTGGAAGAATTAATTATATGAATGTGATTCATAGAAATTAATTTAATTTGAATAAGATATGGAGGATCACATAAGTGACATCCATGGTCTCCCGTCAAGGCGAAGAGTTTCGTCGCCAGATATTATATGTAGGAGACGCCTGTCCGAAGTGACAGCTCCTGCATATGATCCATTTGGATCGGGCTCGTCGCTTCTCGAAAGAGTAAGGACGTATGCGTAGTGACCCCAATATCGGGTCCTCATATTATTGGGGCGATATTGGATTGCGCATAGCGAGTTGTATTCCTGTTGACGGTTGGTTCAATTAATGACGGGTCAACATCACCTTAGGGGTGGTGGGCCCGGGTATTAAAGACCGAATTGGGAGATGCAAGTTGGACTTGCAAGGCGGAATGTGTTCCCGCTTCTTTTTATCCGAGTTGTAGGTTCTCATATTATTGGGATGCAACAAAGATAAGGAAGGAGATCCCAGATCTTGCTTGAGATATGATGGTAAGTATATCTCTTACATTGAAAGTGATTAAGGGAATGAACTTTCATTGTTGACATGGCAAGACAACTTTGATATAAAATTCCTAAATCAAAGTAAATTATATATTTATATATATATATTAATGCAAATTTCTTATTTCAGATAATCCTTCATTAAACCCACTCAATATTATACTCAATAATAACCAGTAAAATATCGTGGATTGGACCCTATGATCCAGATATTGTACTTGCAATTGGACACACAATGTATGTGGTTGCAATATGCAAGTTTCCTCATAATAATGAGAAGTGATAATTTAATAGACAATAGGACTAAAACCCTAGGGTTTGTATGTCTCTATAAGTCTTGATCTCATCGAATGTACTTTGGAAGTGACATGTCAATGATGATCGTAATTATCAAATAATCCTTATAAAATCAATAAAGATTTTCTGGCATACATATGTGCTCTTGACATTTAATCATGAATGATATGGTTCTCTACATCATGTTGAATAGTAGCTCTATAAGAGATGATGTATTCAAATTGTTTGAGTACCTACCTGAACCTATGTTTTAAGAGTTTAGATGGATGTAGATGATGAGTGTCATCATTCTATTGTCTATACTCTAGTCATTCATGAAGCTTCATAATATTCATATTATATGAATTAGGTGAAGCATGTATAAATGTTGAAATACTCTTACATTAAATTCTTTTGAATTTAACATAAGAGATCTTTAGTCTTAAGTAATGGTTGCTTATAGATAAAGGGAGCGCAGTGGAAGCATGGGTTGGACCCAAGTAAGAAATATAGTCAAAAGGTTGACTGTATTTCTGTAACTTCCATATGACATTCAAAGAGTTGAATGAATGCCAATACTGCAATAAGTTGATGTGTTGATAGTATGACTATCAAATCTATCTAGAATCCTTAGAGAAGGAATCAGATAGTGCATCAGATTAATCTACATATAATCATTGATATTGACTTACTTATTTGATAAGATAAAGTCTAATAATTGTATCTCAATTTTCTAATGACACTTGCAATTGGTTACATATGTATTAGAAATTTGATCTTAAGGTTTATTGGTCATCCATGTTGAAAGTGATGCAAGTGTTGCAACAATTTCCATGAGATCAATAGACTTCATATTTTCAGTGGGAGCCCTTAGTCTTAGAGAATGTCTCTATGACCTAGATATTAGAATACACTTATTGTTTATTTCTAATTGTTGGATATAAACATGAATTCTGTAATAAATCTATCATAAAGAGTTATGATGGAGATATTTCAGATAGTAATCTAAGATCTAGTGGACTCTTTTTTAAATTAGAAAATTAATGAATGGTTCATTAAGTTTTTTAATACTGAGAATTAAAAAGATCAATAGGAGAATAAAGATCATTTGATAATGATCTGACATCAAATTTTGGACATATGTCTGTCGTTGAGATCAATGGACTAGTAAGACATGAAACTTTAGATTGTCTAAAGATTCAAATCTCACATACTTGTGAATATTGTATTCAAAGTAAAATGTCCAATACATCCTTCCTTGGGAAAGGTGTAAGATGCCAAGGTATTAAGGTTCTCATACATATTGATGTATGCAGATCATCTATATCATAGTAAACATTATGGATATGTGATATCTGTTAACGATTATATATGACATGAGATCTCTTCTCTTCACCTAAGAAACCTTTGAAATGTTCAAAGATTTCGCAATTTTGGTTTAGAACCAAAGTTTGAAGGAAGATGAAATGAATTTGATCTAACCAAGGTAACATGTACCTATTAGATGAATTCAAGAAATACCTTATGGAGATATAAATATCATTCCTATCTCAATTCTCCTAATGAACCTTAACTCAAAGGAGTTGTAGGGAGATACAATTGATCATGTGTGACATGATTCAATCAATGATTAATCCTAGCATAATTATCTCTTAAGTTTCCAAGGTATATATGTAGTAGAGACTACATTATATACTTAATAAGGTTCCATGCATGTAAGCTGGAATCTAACACTAGAGAGTGATACTTCATTAGGAAAATAAAGGATGGTATTGGATACCTACTTTATGACCATGAGATTCTTAAAAGATCTCATCTTTGAGAATATGATTCTTATAGGATGACTCTCTTGAGAATCAAGATGAAAATGAAGTAAAGAAACTCATTTAATCTTGAAAAGATAATGAAGCTCCTGAAATCGGAAACTAAAATAGATAATTAAAGATGAAACATTAATACCTCTTCAAATAAGTTTGAGGATGAATTCCATGTGTCAGTTAAATCTGAAAATGATCGGACTTCATGTGATGAAGCTCCTGAGGATCATGACATGGAAAGATGGATGTTAGCAATAAAAGTCTAATGTAGACTTCATATACAAGTGTTTGTATATGGACCCTCGAGGATCCACCTATATGGGTCAGACCCATTAAGGTGTAAATGGATCTTCAAGAGAAAGAGGGAACCTGATGAGAAGGTATAGACCTTCAAAGCACGGTTCGTAGCCATGAGCTACACATCAAAGAGAAGGCATCGCTTGCGATAAGACTTGCTCTCCAGTGACCTTGCTTTAACCCATCAGAATATTGCTAACTATAGCTACACAACTTGTCTATGATATCTTCATGGTGTGAGTCAAGATTGCATCCCTCTATGAATACCTCTCTGAGGATATTCATATGAAGTAGCCCCAGGGCTTCGTGGTTGAGGAAAGCAAGGTGTGCAAGCCAAAGAACTCCATCTTTGGACTCAAATAAGCTTCTTGTATTTGGAACATAAGATTTGATGAAATTATAAATGTTATGATTTCAGATAGAATCTTGATGAACCATGTAAAGCTTAGTGGGAGTGCCATTGTGTTCATCGTGCTAAATGTAGATATTATTCTAATCATTTAGAATGATATAAGAATAAATAATAAGTGTTTTAAAATTTGGTTGTTCCATACCTTGAGATACGATTTCAAGGATACCTCTTAAATCCTAGTTCTGAAGATGTTCAGAAGCAAAGAGAAGAGGATATTGGGACTGTCACATTTGTAGTACACCTTGGACACATTCTATTCTTAGATATTCCAAGAAAGGCTTCCATCCCTTAAGATGTGGTACTGACCTATCTAAAGAGATAGCACCTCAAAAGGTTGAGGAAGTGAATGCTAGAACTGCTTGCACTTGTGCATCAGTTACGAGAAGCTGAGTGTATGCTGGATGTGTACGAATACCGGATGTCTGCCATGCGGTGGGAGTGGTAAAATGTTACTAATCCTACTATGGAGATAAAACACTTGATTGCAGTAATAACAAAATCTTCATAGATGATAAGATCTTTGAGATAGTGATCTCAAAGTCTTATCTTCAAATACTTAAGACTTTATAGATAGTGATCTAAAAGGTCTTAACTTTGGATACCTTTAGAGACAGTGATCTCCAGGGATAAAGGTATTCTGATAAGGATTATGGAAATACTGGTTGTAATAATCGAGGTATAATGTCAAGGACACTATAACAAAATTGAGTATTGGTTGCATAAGATGCAACATTCGCATTGGATGCGAGCACTGTTACTAGGGGATATGCAAGTGCCGTAAAAGGACTTGGCGTAGTCTCTTGAGAACAGAGTGACTGATCAGCTTACCTAGCTATTTTCTGAATAGCCTATGATTGTCACATGAGTGTGTTTAAATGATTAGCCCATTAATGGCTCTTTGGGCTAGTGGGAGATTGTTGGACATGCGAGCCCACGGCGAGCCATTATGCAATAAATGTTATTGCAATTCACTCCTTGATCTGAAATAAAGAGTATATAATTTGCATAATAGGTCCCTTAGTACAATTAGGGTTACATACCATGGCCATCTTAATGATCATACAGCTGTTGATTCAATTATTGAATCATAGAGGCTGGTGCTTAGATGAATATCTAATAAGTTAGATTGGGGACTCGTCAAGCACCGTCAAATGATTATTAAGACATGATCTCCAGCCAGAGTAGGAGATGGCAATCCTATCCCAGTTAGGCTGATATCTGGCCGACCTCTTGATGCAGGTCCTCTGCATACGAATAGAGATTCGGAGGTGTCAGATTAGTTAGGTCAAAGAGTTGACTTAACGAGATCGAGATAACCAAAGTCCTATATCGTATGCTGTCACGATACAGGCACGCATCCTCTGACCAGAGACAGATGTGTTACTATATGTTTGAGTATGTACATTTGGCAGACCAATAGGTTGATGACCTAATCAAGGTCTATACACCGGCGCGTTGGTGTGCATATAAGGGCATATGAGTAATACGATCTCTCAAAGGGATCATACAGGTCCAGTTATTGAACCGGAAGACATGAGCTCACTCATGAGATATTTGGAAGAATCAAATTCCATGCGCATGGTCATCTCGCTTTAGAAGCTTGACTGAATTTGTAGGTTTGATATATACTTTTGGAAAGTATATGATCAAGACCTAGGTATGATATATACTTTTGGAAAGTATATGATCGATACCGACTTCCAATGATCGAATGAGAAACTTACTGATAAAGCCCTGAAGTAGACAGTGTAAAGTTGATCTAATACTTCGGGTTTATTCTGAGTCTTCCCGTATGCAGGATGTACAGGTATTAGGAATACCTGAGGGTGATGTGATCATAAACGATTGTATAACCATAACGCTTCCATTCCTAGGGAGTGATGAAACGGGTCTGGATTTTAGTGACTCCTCTCAGTAGAGAAGTAATCTCATCTTAGTCCAAATGTTGGACATTGATCTGAATGTGATTCAGATTCAATGAGAAGATTAGATTTACGGTCTTGATTTAATCAAGCATCTATGGGAGGCCCGAGATCTGGATTTGAGATGTGATCTCAATATCCATGTCACTATACATGGAACAGTACAATCGCCCTGTCCTTATCTCCAAGTATTCGCGGAGAAAGCGCATTATCCTTGAAAGAGTTCATGGATAATTCTATTGTAGATATATGTATCCGAGCATTGAGAAAATGGATAATTAAATGTGATTTAGTTATCATGAATAATATGAATTTGATTCATATTATAAGGAGAGTTATCTTAGATAATTAAATATGATTTGATTATCAGAGATGTAAATAATGTGAATGTGATTCATATTATTTGAGCACAAGAGAATAAGTTATCCAATATAATTAAATGTGATTTAATTATTATGAATAAGAATAATGTGGATAGTAATATCCAATTATTCATAAAATATTATAAATGTGATTTATAATGTACTAGAGAGAGTTAAATATAATTTATATTAGTAGATTAATTATTAATGTGTATTGGATACACATTGTCTAATTAATTGAAAATGTAAATTACATTTTGTTTTGGGTTGTGAATATGATTCACAATATTCCAATGTCAAGATTGCAATATTCCCAAAATTAATTGAGAATTAATTTGGTGAATAAAAATCCCAACAAATAGTTGTTGGAAAATAAGTAGAGAGAAAATCAAGGAGATGTGCAATCTCATGGGAATCCATGAGATTGCCCTCCCTCCAAAGGGGAAGGTTGATCTCCTTTATTCTCTCTCTCTCCTTATTTGATTGATTTAATTTGGTGTTAATATATATTTGATATATTTCATCAAACTTAAATCAAAAGTTGTTGGTTTTTACCAACAACAATCTTGACCATTGGATTGACATAAATCAATCTCATCCATTGATTTTATATGTCACATGGATTGAGATCCATGGATCCCAAAACCCTATAAATAGAGAAGCATACCATGCTCTCTATTTTACACACAACACTTCTCTCTCTCTCTCTCTCTTTCTCTCTAGAGGTCAGCCCTCTCTCTCTCCCTCTCATGGCCGTCCACCATGGATGCCATGGAGAGGTTCTCCATCGCCGTAGCATCGTCGTTATGCTGCCCGATCGTCTGCTCGTGGATCTCCGTCTCCTTCGGTGCGCCTCGCTCGTGAAGAAGACGTCGGATCTCGTGTGTCGAGATCAGGAGATCCGCCGCTTGGATCATTAACATGGATTGCGAGAAGCACGCGGTTCATCTCCGCGCTCGCAAGCGTCTCCTCCGTCGGATCGGACTTGAGACAGGAGGTCTCTTCGTTTAGAGACTCGATCGCAACTACGCTTCAAGAGGTAATCCTATTACTTGTTTGTGGTTTAGACGAAACGATCCGAGAAGCGTTCTTGGATCATGTGGTTTCGTCGTAAGAAAATTTTTTAAATTCCGCTGCATCGAGCAACTAGTCCGGCTAGTCGCTCCTCGTCGTATTCGATACGACGCTCACGCTTCCGTGATGCGCTTGAGGATCTAACCATATCCTTCAGACGGTTGGTAAATGTCGGTGAAAAGTTCCTCACCGTCGGTAATACTTACACTGACGGATGAAACTTTGGCGGTCTGTTCTTCTTATTGTCGACGGTTTCTACCCATGTGCTGGCAGTTTGGAACCGCCGACTAATATCCATCATGTTGTAGTGTTGAGTTTCCATGGAAAAATATCATTACTTGTCTAATTGTTCACATGCATGTCTAAGTTTGTTTCCTAACATATGTATTTTGGCTCCTTTCATAAACATGGGTATACATATGTGATGTCTAAGAATATATAACATACTTGTCTTTCATCTTGTGAGACATATTTCTTAAGATTCATGAAATGTAAAAGTTTCTTTTATCATATAAAACACTTTGCATATTAGCCCCTTTAAGATGCCTTTACATGACTTGTGATGGTTTACTTTTCTTAAACTATTTCTTGTACACATGCAATGGTTTATTCTTTTATGAAACCTTTTTCTTGCACAACATGTATTGGTTTACCTTTATAAACCATTTCCTTGCATAACATGTAATGGTCCACTGTTATAAGTTGTTTACTTGCATATTTGTAATAGTTTATTCTTTCTTTAAACTACTTTATTTGCACGACTTTTCATATCATTTGCACATATGTCTTAATATTACCACAATTGTATATATACCCTTAAAATTATAATATTTGCACAAATGCCTTAATAAAAAGCCATAATTGCATATATGCCTTAAATTATTGAGTTTTTATAATTTTCTTGATTTTAAAATCCTTAAACGGCTTTGTCGACTTTATCGCTGGTACTAGCTACAATTGTTGAGGACTTATCTTTTATCTAAGTTGGTTCCTTGAACCTTACATCCTCAAAAGACGTTGGCATCTTTAAGCCTGCAATTAGGGTTGGCTATTGAGTGACGGCTCGATGAGCCAGGCTCGAGCTCAGCTCGATAAGGACTCGTGAGCTTGGCTAATTAAGCTATTGAGCCGAGCTCGAGCCAGATTTTTGGGCTCGATAACTTATCGCGCCGAGCCCGAGCCGAGCCCTACTCAGCTCAATAACTCAACAACGGGCTCGATAAGGAATATATATATTCTACTTGTGAAATTACAATGATTTTTATTTTTATTTGTATTAGTTTTGCAACATTAATAATGGTTTATTATGTGTTTATATTGTTTATGTAACAACAATGTAGGGTGGACTATGTTGTAGACTTGGATTTTCTACCTTTTATCTATGTTAATCTAGGTTATAGCTAGATATTTAGTATTTTTTTCCTTTTTATTAACAAGCAAAATGTTACAATATATATTATAATTTAACTTTTATATACAACTCGGATGGTGGCCTACCGATAAGGTGGATGATCTTTAAAAAGGAGGTCTCGGGTTTGAGCCCAGGTAAAATACCTTTTCACCAAAAAAACACATATTTCCTTAACGAGTCTGAATAGGCTCGAGCCCAGACCAAGCTCGATAAGAGGCTCGGGCTCGATAAAGGGCTCGACTCAAGACTTATCGAGCCCGAGCTGGCTCGATAAGGGCTCGAGCCCACCGAGCTCGAGCCCGAGTCCAGCCATGGCGCAGCTCGTTAGGCTCGATAGCCAGCCCTACCTGCGATAATTGGACTTTAAAGGTGGCTCCCACCATTAATTGTAGCACTTAGCTTCGCTTATCGTTATCGTGTCATTATTCGTGTTTAAAGGGATTCTAATCTTTTTGATGTCAATTACTATTTCAGAAAATAATGGCTCATGTAAATATTAAGTTCCACTAATCAGAGACGTTTACATTATTAAAAAATATATTAGTTGATATGCCTATAACATAGATGCCATGGGATATGCTCATACTAACCAAAATCTTATTTATCACAATGGCATGGTGTTGATTGAAACATATATAATATATAGTATATAATAACATTTGATATGATTGTGTAACGATATGCTTTTGATGCAAAACAGACCCACGTATATTACTAAACTAGTCTATTTGCCCGCGCTCCGCAACGGAGTTGATGGAAATTTATTTTAAATATTTTCAAAATTATAAAAATTAATGAATATAGTAGACTATAATTTTAATTAATGGAATGCGTAAGGGAACATGATGTTTTTGGAAAAAAGTAAGTAATATTGAGAGATATCACTTCGCATGTTAATAACATTCATATATCACATAAGCAATCAGTAATATATCATTCATGAAACATTAGAAAATGTATATACTTTTCTAAGAAAAGACTATTTAAAATGGAGCTTAAAGCTGAAAGCTTAAAATAATTATCATTAAATCTATGAAAAAGTATTCGAAATAATATAAGTCTAATGACCATCGAGATAATTATAGACATCAAAAATTTATTCAGTAGTTATGCATGTGAGAAAAATTAAACAAAGAGAGTTAGGAAAGAGTTTTTTTTTCCAAAATAATATCTTTTATATGGTAATGTTGGCCATGTTTTTGCATCGGAAATCTGCATAGCAAGTTATGTTAAAATCATAGTAATTATAAAAACCATCTAAATTTAGCTAATTCTAAAAACTATGCATAACCATACGCATCTTTCATTTTTTTTATTTGCTTTTAAAATTTATATAGCTATGAAAGAAGTTTTATTAATTTTTACACATTATTTTTATCACATCATAATGTTTTAAATGTCATCAAATGAGTATTTAAAATTTATCTTAATAAAACATACCACATTTTAATTACTGTCTAATACTCTTTGAATTAAACTTCCATTTCCTCAATTACATGTATGTGATAAAGACATGACAATGGCAGTAAGTACACATGCACAATATTGTGGTAGGAACACATGCTATGTACGGGAAAGGAAGCATTAAACGATAGAATGTCTCTTGTGTAAATGTCCCAAGATAGAGCCGATAATGAAATTAATTTACTTGCAAAATCAATAGATGATAAATCAACGATAATCGCATTCATGCAAACGATATGATGGTACATCAATTAGTAATAATCGATAAGGCAAGAGAAAGGAAAATCCAGTGTAAAAGAAGATTGGCAAGGAAGATATAATAAGGGAGTATCACCCTAAGTAGGGTCTGACTAACATGTTGTTATATTAAACAAACGTAGTAAACCTAACGTCACTAATTAATTGCCAGCATAACTGTGAACAAATATTAAATTATCCATTGTCATGTATCAATTTTGGTGTAATGTTTACGTGAATTTCCGGATTCCAAAAGTAGCTATTTTTCTTGACGTATGAAAAAGAATACAATAAGTTTTTAACCTTTGTTATAGTTATAGTAATTTGATAGCTTTCATGTCCACAATACGAACATTATAACAACTATATTCAAAACAACCACGACCAAACCATAATTTATATGAAAATGAGAAATCTAATAATTAAAATATGTTGATTATAAACAAAAACATAACTATACCCGGGTTTGTACCATTAAAAATGAAAATGACTTTAATCATTCAAGATTATAAGGGATTTTTACCCCATGAATGCTATAAGCTTTGTAAATTACAATTTTGACCTTCGAAACAACGTAATCCCCCTTTGACCTCATAAACTCGCTAACTCTTACCTCTTGAATCCTACGGTTAATCTATTTGAACGTAATGATTCTTAGGGTAATTTACGGATCAATGTGGTAATTTCCTTGTAAAAAAATCGCAGAGGTTAGTTAAAGTGCTTCGAAGTTTCGTGAGATAAAAAATCGATAAACTAAACATACAAAAACATGGAGTATAAGTTTTGTGTGAAGGAAATAAAAATCGCAATGGCTGAGTCGACTATTCTAAATGAAATTTGAAGGCACAATTGAAATATTTTCAATTAAAAAAAGAGGATAAGATTGTCATACACTTGAGAGAGATAACATGTCTGGGGATCGTGGGTAGAGAGAGAGTGCGAGAGGGATCGAGAGTGCGCGGAAAGGGAGGCTTCTGGGTTTGGCACGTATAGCAATGAGGTGAATTTAACTATTCCGCGCAAGGTAAGAAATGGGAAGAACCGGGATGACCAATTCGAGATCACGTGTTGATATTTTTTAAAGTTAGGAAAGGATATCAACTTTAGAAAGGAGGGACAGAGTGCCACGTGTTGATTTTTTTGAAAGCTAGGAAAGAAACTCAGTTTTAGTATATTTATAGATGTCCGATGTGTTACTTGTGTATAACATAATGTAGATAATCTTATTTTATGACCTTCTATTTATGGAGAACTCTGAACGTGCATGTTATATGTTTCATGTAGGGTGTGTTTGGCTGAGGGTTATCCTTCTCTTTGGGGCTACCTTCCAAAACTCAAATCCTTAACCTTATTATGGGGTTCATCAAAGTCACCTCTCTCTTATTTAATGCATCAATCAATTCATTTCTCTTTTATCCATTTCAATGAAAAAAATAATGGGATTTTATCACTTGTGCCCCTCCGAGATATCGCAATATCAGTTATGCCCCTATTTTTTTGATAATATCAGTTGTGCCCCTCACTTCTTGCTATTTTATCACTTGTGCCCCTCGGTTAGTGACCGTCCATCCACGGTACAAACAGACGTTAACTTTGAGGACATAAGCGGAATTAATTTAAAAAAGGTTATGTGGTCATTTTATACCCTCTTCCTCATCCTCTTCTTCTTCCTCCTCTTCCCCATCCTCTTCTTCATCCTCCAACCTCCTCCTCCTCCTCCTTCTCCGCCCCCGCCCCTGCCCCGTGCCGCCCAGCTCCGCCTCGAGCTCCCCTCCCCTCCCCGGCGCCGCCCCCTTCTGCCCCTCTGCCCCAGCCTCCAGGCCGCCTCGACCTCCCCCATCCCCTGCTCCGCCCCCGCCTCCCCTCCCCGGCGCCGCCCCCTGCCCCCCGCGCCCCCGTCCCAGCCCGCATCTCCGCCCTCTACCCTGACCTCTGACGAATCTCGTATTCATCATGCTAAAAACTCGCTATTAAACCCCTGGCCTAAACAATTCAATAAAAACCACCATCAATTCTTTGTTTTTATCTTGTATTATATTGTATATATTTGACCATTAAAATATTAATTTTAATTCCTTTTTATTTTCTTGTACTTATTTTATCCTCAAAAAATCCTTAAAAATCAGGTAGAATAGTTGTCTATAATTCACTGACCCTTAAAAAGATAAAAAAATACAAAAAAATCTCAAAACCGCAAACTTGGTGTTTTATCCCCTTAAAAATACCCCCAAAAATAACTTTTGTACAGTTGACCTCTTTTGGTATTTTGAACAACATTAAAGTTGTAGATCTCGTCGAGACGAGCAACTTTCATGTTTTGACTTTTTCTAGATTCGGCCTCTAACTATTTCTTTTCTAATTTTCTTTCTAATTTATTTTGAATTATTCTGATTGGGCCACGTGGCGCTCTCTGGAGCCGCCACGTGGCCCGCTTCTTCTCGCGCCACCTGGCGCCCAATCTGGGCTGTTGGATCCTCTTCTTCTCACCGCATCTGAGCCCTCCACCACCGGTGCCCTTCTCAGCCATCAGATCAGATCCCCTGATCTGATCTTGACCGCCCCTTCCCGCCTTCACATCGGCCGTCCGATCTTCTTCCTATCCCACGGCCGTGCTCGCGCCACGTCATCCCCTCATCGCAGCCATCCGATCAAGCGCCTATCTACGCCTACCCTCTTGCCACGTCACCACTTCACTATAGCCGCCCGATCCTACGTTCATCCAACGGTCTGTAGCGATCCACGTACCCCATTCTCCCTAGGCCATTGGATCTATCCCAATCCGCATCCTACCCCTCCATTAGCACCTAAGTTTGCACCGTAGGATCAGATCTTTGGATCTGATCCTAACCCTCCTTCCGCGCCATCATCCCAGCCGGATCGCAAGATCCAACGGCCCTAACTCATCGTCTTCCTCCGGTCGTGTCTCTCTCCAGACGTTACGACTCGCGGCGACTCCATCCCCTTCCATTTCTAGCCGACGCTCCAGCCTTCTTCCTCCTCTCCTAACGCCTCCCCCACATAGCCCTATCCCTCGTCTTCCTCGCGCCTACTTCAATTCCCCTCGCCATTACTCCATCGCCCTGAAAACCTCCATCTAATCCGTCCCCTCCATCTCATAACCTCCGACCTCCGCCTTCTATAAATCGCCACCTCCGCCACCCGAGACCATTGTCCACCATTTTTGGCTTAAACCCTAGCTTCCTCCGCCCCTCCGGTGGTAGCGGAGGGGCGGAACGTCGAGGCAATCATGGCTTTTTGCTGGTGTCGACCCACGGTGGTGCTCCGCCGTGTCCTGGTGACCTCCGGTCACCAAATGAGCCCCGAGGCCCGGCTGACCTTGCCGGGCGACGACCCGAGGTTCTCTTGAGCCTCAGCCCAAGCTATCCCCGCCGCCATCCGCCTTGCTCCGGCAAGGCAATTTTCCCGCATATTCTCCTAATTTTCCCTTCATACCCATTGTCGTTCACCTTCCTTCGATTACTCCAGCATCTCCGCCCAACCACTCCGACCTTCGCCGACCCATCCCTCCTTCTCCAGAACCATCCCCGCTCCACCCCATCTCCTTCTCCACTTCGCCGGAGATGGAGCCCAGGGCCACCACTCCCGTCACCTTCCTGGCCCCCACTCCATTCACATCACTTCCACATGCACGCTCCGACTTTGCTAACATCTGCAGGTACCTAGTGCTTCAATGGTCAGAGCTTGCAGATCGCCTCCGACCATCAGCTCGGCCACCGGTGGCTCTACATCGATTGACCAACCCAATCGCCTCCGGAGGTCCGCAACATCTCCATCTCCTTCGCGAGGGCCTCAGCATTCTTCTCATACCCTCGGAGGGCCTCGCAGAGACTGGCGGAGCTCTAGGGGGCTCACCGGAGCCCCGCCTCCTCCGGTGGGCCGCGGCGGAGAGCGACGTTACAGATGCCGTCCGATCTCCAGGATCGGGCGGATATGATGAAGACGTGTGGCACCCGAGCCTATACTCCATGTCTACAGGCTCGGGTCCTACTGAGCCTCGCCTCGAACCTCCAGTTGATGCCACATGATTCTGAAGCTGAGGTTCCTCCCGAGCCTGGCCCCTCGCGTGCGTAGCACGTGAGGTGCTGGGAAATTTGCAAGATCGACCTAGAAGCTTTAAGGAATTTCATTTTGGTCCCCAGGCACGTGTGTCACATGCGTGCCTGGGTATTTTACAGGGAAGCCCCGTAACTTTTTCAAAATTACAAATATGCCCCTGCGCGCAAATAGACAAATTGCAGCTGGGCCCAGGCGGTTTTTCATAATTGCATTTAGGTCCCTCCAAGGACCTAAATGCAATATTTATCCTTTTATTTCTTTGCATTTTTATTACAATTATGCCCTTACACTGTTTTAGCATAACTTGAGCATCGTAGGTCCAAATTGCATGATTTTAGTGTCGTTTTGATCCCTGTTTTGTCCTCTACATTCTAGCATGCTTAATTGTCTTATTTGACACTATTTTAATTTAAGTGATTTTTTATGTGAAAAATAGGACCATGCTCTACTTGTCTTGCTTGATTTGATGACCACTTTTTAATGATGGATTAAATTACCTCTAATTTCATTTCTATCATGATGCTCATAATTTTTAGGGTATAATTGTAGTCTTTAATCTATAAATAATTTCTCTTGCATATTTATCCATACCTCACTTTATAATTGCATAACAATATCTAAAAAATGCATACATCCTAGCATCGCTTTGTATTTTGCATAATTTGCATGTGGACCTGAGCTGAGATTAAATTACTCTGAGCTTAATGAATCGAAATTCAATAGCTGAATTAGGCAGATGTGTCCCTGTGTTCGACCTTGGTAGACTTGCCAAGTATAAATAGTCCACGACATTCAAAGTTCGTGGTTTTTGCTGAACCAAATTCGTCTCCTATACTACTACTTATTTATCTTTATTAAAGAGACGAATTTGGCGTTCATCAACCTCCCCCCGCCCCCTACCCTCGCCTCCCCCCGCCCCAACCACCCTCCGCCCAGACCGCCCCTCCGCCCCCTGCCCTAACCTCCCCCCGCCCCCTGCCCTCGCCTCCCTTCGTCCCAACCTCCCTCCGCCCAGACCGCCCCTCCGCCCCCTGCCATTAACGATACCCCCCGCACCTCCTCCCCTCCTCGGTGCCGCCCCCTGCTCCCCCTCCCCCTGGGCTGCACCCCTCCCAGCCCCGCACCTCCTCCCCCCGCACCTCCTCCCCTCGTCGGCGCCGCCCCCCTGCTCCCCCTCCCCCGCACGCGTGGCCCCCCTGCTCCCCCTCCCCCCAGCACCGCACCACCACCTCCCCTACTCCGCACCGTGCAACCGCGCAACCAGCGCCAACCCCCCGACCTCCCGCAGCCACGCACTTCCTTGACCCCTGCCACCAGCCCGCACCTCCTCCACAGCCTCGCACCCCCTCCCCAACCCTCCTCCTCATTTGATTTTATTCTGACCATAATACCCCTCTTAACCACACCATGGTTTGAGTAAACTATGGTTATTTCAATTTTTTGACGGTCAATCTGACGGAAGGGCACAACTGATGACAGAGAAAGAAGTGAGGGGTACAACTGATATTATCAAAAAGATAGGGGCATAACTGATATTGCGATATCTCGGAGGAGCACAAGTGATAAAATCCCAAAAATAATATACTATACCATTTTTCATCTAAAAATTATAAAATATTCAATTTCTACCCACTTTTCCAATTTCTAAGATAATCAAATCACAATTACTCACTTTTCTAAACTTCAATGCAATCACATCACAACAAATCGTTGTAGGGCTTTCATAAAAATATATTATTATTATATTATTATTATTTAAAGGGTGACTCATGATGTGAGAGGATGCATCCCATTAAAGGGTTGCCTTTAACATGGTGGTTACCTTAATGGAGAGGCAATCATTCATGTTTATAAATAGATGGCAAGGGTCCACTCTCCCTCAACCAAGTGTGTGTGAAGATCCATTACTCAAGCATCTTAAGAAACATCGAGAAGGAGAAGAAAATCCCATTTACCATGCTTTTGTTCTGCTTCGAATCTTCGTCTCGCCACGATGGTCTCTGGTTAGTACTTTAATTATTTAGTGTAGATATATATATATCTACGATTAGTATTATAGATTTATCAGTTGGTATCAGAGCTACAATTAGTGATGATAAGATCTTATATCACAAAGTCTGTATTTATTATTATTATTTGTGATTGAAGTTCTTTCGTGTTGTACTAATTTCCTCCATTGGCTTGCTAAATTGTTTTGATTATTTCATCCATCGTTTATTCCAAAACTATACATAACGCCAATGCTGCTATAAACTTTAATCTATATTATTGTTTATGTTTTATACAGTTGATGTTTATATCAGTTTATGATGATCGTTTGTGTTTTACTTTTATAATCGTATTTAGTTTGTTATGTCGCCACCATTGAGTTTATCATGTCACTCAATGCCCACAAGTCAAATTCTTTAAATACATTTATGCCAACATGCAATATTGCATGCTCTATTTTTTTAATCATCGTGGCATCACTTAATAAAAATAGATTTTATTATTAGTTGGAAATAACGGACGGATGGCGCTTAATTCATCATTTGGATGTTTTATTAACTCCAATCTATATCACTCAAAATCAGTTCATTTGATGTGTATAATCGAATCAGGACATTAGCCATAGCATCTGACCACTTCATATTAGACATATTAATTTTTGATAGTGGGTAATTATTGGTTAGTTATCCTAGAGTAGCCACAGCCTCTAGGATTACACTATCAATAATTACATTAAGTAACAGAGTTAATTGAATATCTAAATTGTATTTACATCAATTTGTGATCCATTGATGTTATTTGATATACTTTGTATATTGGATCAGGAAGAATAGCCAAGCATCCAATTGATGCCTATAATCGTTTCACATTAGTGAGTAATCATTGACCAGTTTATCTTTAAGTAGACACAACATCTGGGAATATAATGACAATGATTACATTAAGTGGTGAAGTTAATTAAATTAATCAAATGACATCTATGCATCTATTTGATGGAATGGGAAAATAAATTTTTCGTTAGGTATTCTAAATATCCACAGGTACAGAATATTGAATGATCTTTTGGGAATTTATCTGTCTCATTAATTAAAGAAACCAAATGTATGTTACAATTCTTTAGCCACAGCAAGTCTTGTAATGATTGTACATTGATTTTTCAAAATGTTAAACAAATTAATATTTTGACTTAAGTTATATGCTTGAGTTATTGCTTGAAAATAGTAATCTTATTCAATGAAATCGATATTGCAGATAGTTCTTCTTTTATATCTACTCAATTCAATGTCTTGAATTCTGTTCTGATTATCAATGGGAATAATTTTTCGGATTGGAAAGAGAAGATTCTTCTTACATTAAGATGTATAGATCTTGACTATGCGCGTCATATTTAGGAACCAACGAAGCCTACAAAGGATAGTAGTCAAGACATAAAGGATTTGCATGAACGGTGGGAGAAATCCAACCGATTAAGTATGATGATCATGCAAAAAAACATAGCCAAAAATATTCGGGGTTCTATTTCTGAATGTAAGACAACAAAAGATTTTTTGGAAGCTGTTAAAAACAATTTCAAACTTCAGAAAAGGTTGTGGCTAGCATACTCCTTACCAAGTTACTCTTCTATGAGGTACAATGGTAATACTAGGATAAGAGAGTATATAATGGAGATGAGTAATAGTGTTGCTCAACTCAAGGCACTTAAACTCGATATTTCTGAGTAATTACTTATCCATTTAATCCTCAATACTTTACCTTCGTGATATGGGCCATTCAAGATTTCCTACAACACACATAAGGATCACTTGACTCTAAACGAGTTACTAGTGATGTGTATACAAGAGGAAAATAGGCTCAAGCAAGTTAAAGTTGAGAGTGTCCATTTGGTCACTTGAGATAAAGGGAATAAATGGAAAATGGAGGTAAATCATTCAAAAAAGAAACATGCTAACTTTAAGAAAGCAAAATGCTTCTTTTGCAAGAAACCTGGGCATGCCAAGAAGGAATGTATCAAGGTTAAGGAATGGCTTGCCAAGAAATATATACATCAATGTCATATATGTTATGAATCTAATTTCATTGATGTCTCTTTTAATAGTTAGTGGATTGGCTCTGGTACTTCAATCCATATTTCAAACTTCATGCATGGCTTTCTGAGCATAAGGATGCCACTAAAAAATGAGCAAAATGTCTATATGAGAAATCGCATGTCTTTACAAGTTGAAAGATTGGGACGCAAAGGCTCATTTTGGAATCCGGTCATGTACTTGATTTGAAAAATATCTTTTATATACCCAATTCTCTAGAAATCCAATCTCAATATTTAGACTTTGCAATCTTGGATACAAATTCTCATTTGAAAGTACACCTTTCCAAATGTTTAAGAATGACAAGTTGATTGGCACATGTATCTTAGTAGATTATTTATACAAATTACATTTCGATCCGCATTTTGAAAATAATCTCCTTATTTGGAATGTATACAAGAGAATTAACTTTTATAGACGGGTAGAAACTGTCGCAAAAGACCTTTTAAGCGTCGCTAATACCCAATTGCGTCGGTTATGGAACCGTCGCACAACCGTCGCATTATCTAGCATCGTAAAAGGCTTTCACGATGGTTGGTTGATAATCGACGCTAAAAAACAATGTTTAGCGTCGGACTTGTAATGTCGCTATGGGTCTTTGACAAAGTAGCTATTGGTGTGTATTTGGGTCTATGTTCTTAGCAATAACTTTGGAAAGAAACCATCGCCACACTTTCAAACTGTCACTAATACATCTTTTTTAGCTTCCCTTTTTGTGGCTAATTGCAACACTTTGAAACCTTCACTTTTTTTTGCTAATTGCAACACTTTGAAACCATCACTATTTGATAAGTGATATTAATTGATAGAAAAAAACCCACTTATTGTTTAGAGTCAAAAATAATGCACTACCTACTAGAAAAAATATTTTTATAAACATCAACAATATGATCAAATTCTAATCAAAGAGTACAAACATCCACTCTTTAAGTCAAAAAAATAAGCTACATTTAAAGCCCGTTAGTACTGTGATTAAATAACTAAACCGAGAAAGAAAATATATATTAAACCACCAAACAAAGTAAGAATTCCAAGAGTCATGCATCCAACGTGTCATACTACATAACAGTACTGAAGTATATTTTAAGGAAGTTCTTACAATTTTAAAAGTAAATATCCCCACTTTATCCTAATTACTCTGATCAAGTGTGGTAGGAGGATCTTGATTATGATCGGGGAGATGTGAAGCAAGTGTCTTAACCATTTCCTTCAATGCATCTATCTCTTCTTGTTGCTTCTTCACTTGTTCATGGAGGCCAACATCATTGCATCCTTGAGAAGATGCTCCTCCATCTTTATACCAACTTCCAAAGGTAGCCCGATGTCCAGCACAACGCACGTGTCCCGGGTGCTTGCGGCCCATAACACGGACAAATGCCTCCTCTGGATAAAGTGGTTCACATGGACCTTGATCTTTAACATCAGAATTGAACGAACCTGCCACGATCTTGGACATGTCATCCTAAAAAATATATACTTTTGTTAGAACTACTCATTACCAAAAAGGTCTGAACTCTTAAGTGATAATCAATCATAAGATTAGTATTAACTTACATGTTGTTTTTCATACTCCTCATGAACCAATCCCTAATGCCATCCCCCTTGATAATGCTTGTTGTTAATTCAAAAACCTCCATTCTATGTGGCTCCGTCCCTCTTCTTTCACCTGATCAAATTAAGTTTGTATGTTGTCATAAAATAAGTGATTTTGATCCAAATAAATCATGTTAGATGCTACACACAAAATTGTATTTCACTTAGTTAAGCTTTTTTGACCCATTCGATGTGTAGACTCGACCCCCTTTCCTCGATTCTCTGTATTTTGCTTTGACTCTTCCTATATAAGAGAACAAATATTGGTTAGCAAAAGAAATAAAAATTAGTTGAACTAAAATTAGCCATGAGTAACAATTCATTTCTCTGTTATAAAATACAATATCTTAAAAATAACTAGTAAGAAATAACTTCATCAGAAAAAAATGAACCATCCACTTTCAGGTCTGATTTCAATAAAAATGAATGTAAAAACACTATCATAGATGAATCAATCATCCATTTTCAGGATTGAAACCATTACTCGCCAAGCCAAGACGAACACTTCGAAGATCAGAAGCAAATACGGGATACTTACTGTCAAACTGTATCCATTCTTCATTATCTACAGGATGACACATTATTACATTGGGATCATATTTGCGTCCTTCCCCATGCCATCTCATCAGTTTACAAAGCAGCCGTGAGACCTACTATGCTTTATGGATCCGAATGTTGTCCTGTGAACCATAAACATGTGCAAAGAATGAATGTAGCAGAAATGAAAATGTTAAGGTGGATGTGTGGACACACACACACGTAACGATCGGATTCGGAATGATGTAATCAGAAAGAAAGTTGGTGTATCTCCGATCGAGGATAAGATGCGAGAAAATCGCTTAAGATGGTTTGAACATTTGCAACGAAGATCAACTGATGCACCAGTTAGGAGATGTGAGGGTTGGGATGTTGAGCCGGCTAAGAGAGGACGAGGACGATCCAAGAAGTGTTGAAAAGAGACCATATTAAGGGATCTTAGTTTTGTGGATATAAGCCCAGGATTGACTCAAGATAGATCTGAATGGAGGCGAATAATCCATGTAGCCGACCCTACTTAATTGTGGGAAAAGGCTTTGTTGTTGTTGTTGTAACCTTTGTAATCTAGGAATTAATGGAAAGTATCGAAGTGTTTTAATTGGTCGATTCTTCTTTCCATTGGTATCCACTTTAAATCTTGATGATCCACACTCAAGACAAGTATCTAGATTTTCATTTTCCTTCTAAAAGAGAGTATAGTCATTTGGGCATGCATCAGTTTAACTTTAAGCCCAACGAACGATGACTTTTTTCGCAGCTCGCCGATCTTTTGGAAACTTGTCTGAACAGTCTAGAAACTGTCCAATTAATGTAAGGATATCTGTCATCATTTTTGATGTCGCTCGGTTTGTAACCTTCATTCTAAATAATTTCAGAAAAAAAGTTCAAACGTGACATTTTACTAATTCCATGACATATAGGCATCTTTGCTTCCTTCAGTGTTGTAAATTGATCACTGAAACTAAAGTGAGATCCATTGAAATTCATTGAAGCATTATGATTTTGATAAACTCCAACATCATTTAGAAGCATTTCCATATCGTCATCATCAAGTTGCACACCATTATGTCGAACCTCATCAGACATATTTGATTCGTGTTCTATTTCCTCTCCATGAGTTGTCCAAACCATATAATTCAGCCAAATACCATTACATATAAGATGATCAAGAACAACTGCCCGCTCATATGACCATTCATTCTTATCATTTTTGCATGAACAAAAAATTCTAGACTTGTTATATCTAACTCTATACGACTTACGTTCATCTTCAAATGCCCAATCTAGAAAATCGATTACTCCATTCTTATACCTACCATAATCTGCCCCACGTACATGCATCCATGATTTATGCATTATGAAACTCCGCATTCCATAAATAATAAAATAAGAATATCTGCATTACTATTATTGTTACATCTACCTTCAAACACGTGCTACGATCCCACTTAGAGGCTCAAATTTATTGTTTAGTTGTATCTAAATTAGATTCTATTGGCTCATGTTATTCATTTTTTAATAATTCAATAACTTCAATAGTTTTATAAGAATAAGGTAAAAGTGATATAAGACTACTAAGAGTTTTCAAACAAGTTTAATTACAATGTTGAATAGAATAATAAGGTATTATTTTCAATGATCTATTACGACAAATCAAATTGCATTAGATTCATTCATGGTTACAGTTTTTACAATCGAATAAAATTTAAACAATTAAGCTAGATATTGACATTCTGAATATATGTATAGTGAAGTCCGCTACAATTGATTGATGCATGAAAATTAGGTATTGTACAATGAACCAATGCAGTATGTGGGCAAGAGTTTTGTTGCTAGTATAAACATGATCAAAAGCACAATGCAACAAGTGATCACGCTAGCGATGATTGCATCTTTACAAGCAACACACATATCTTTGTTGATGTTCACATATTTTGTTTCTTTTATTTTCTGAACATGTATACATAGTATTTGTAGACTGATCAAATTTTAAAGGCCATAACTTGTAATGGACTAATTTTTTAAGGAGGAATCTTTGTACATTGGCTTCAAACCAAAAGAGTTTTTTTTGTACATTCCTTATGTTTAAAAATATGAGCAGATATTTAAAGACATAACTCTCTCAACTAATGTGAATTTCATGTTGTTATAGCAGATATTCTACATGTCTTGACTGTCATGATGCATTGACAGAAGTAAATAAGGCTATGTTTGTATTGCATATTCCATAAAATCTTTTTCCTGTGTCATCCACTTGTAGTGGAATGGTAATTTCGTATAAAAGGACATGGTGACCATTGATGCAAATACAAAAAGACACAATGTAATATGTATACTGCGATATTGATTTTTTTACCCATTTTAATTCTCCCACAAGCAAAAAACATTACAATAATATATCATACTTTACAGAGGTGGGGAGGGGATACGTAACCATACCTTCGAATGTTGGAGCTTACGTTGGAGTCAATCGGGACGTGGGAGGAGGTCGACGTCTACAGGATGTGAGGTCGATGACGTGCGCTCCTGTGTAGGCTGGCGTCGCAAGCAGGCTGACATTGCAAGGACCAAGCCGAGACCACAAAGCAGCCGACGTTGCAGGTAGTGGCTCTTGATCACACAGAGACAAGGGCGCACAAGGGTTTTAGGAGAAGAAAGGTAATTTGGGTCTCCATCGATGTAGAGGTAAAGGAAAAGAGGGGCGGGACAAAGTGGCGGGTTGCGAAATAAATTAGGGCAATTTCTTTTGGCTACGGTTTCTAATCCATTTGTGACTGTTCCAAACCGTAGCTGATTCTTTTAACTAAAAATTATCACCAACTTTTGCGACGGTTGATGAATCCGTCACTAATCATGTGAACTTTAGCCACGTTTAAAGTTACTCATTAGCAATGGTATATCATTATACTCATTAGCGACGGTATAAAAGAACCATCACAAATGAACTTTGCATTATAGTCAGTTTTCAAGACCCGTCGCATGTAGTGGTAGTTGGTAAAAAGTGAAAACGCAACACTGATAGGTCATTAATGTTTTGGCATAAAAGATTAGCTCACATCTCCGTTAAAAGGATCAAGAATTAGTAAATGAAGGAGTAATTGATGCTCTAGATTTTACTGATTTTAGTGTTTGTGTGGGATGTATTAAGGAAAAACATACCAACAAACATGCTAAACGGTCAAGGAGAAGTACCGGTCTTTTAGAAATTATACATACTGACATATACAACCCATTTCCTATAGAATGTTTTAGTGGTCAAAATACTTCATCACCTTCATAGATGATTTCTCATGTTACATGCATCTTTAAATGCTTTTAAGGATTATCAAATGAAGGTAGAGAGACAATTAGAAAAGAAAATCAAAACTGTGAGATCAGATAGAGGTGGTGAGTATTATTTTAGGTATGTTGGAGGAGAACAAAAACTTAGACCATTTGCACGATTTGCTAAGGATGAAAGCATTGAAAATGAATTTTCAATTCCAGGTGAACCGGATCAAAATAGTGTCACTGAAAGATTAAGTCACACATTAATGGATATAGTTCGAAGTATGATGAATAACTCCTCATTGCCACTAACTTTTTGGAGTGAAGCTCTAAAAACTACCATGTATATATTGAATAGAGTTCCAACAAAAGCAGTTCCATCTATTCCATTTGAGCTTTGAACGGGATGGAAATCAAGGTTGGAGCACATACACGTTTGGGATTGTCAAGATGAGATTAGAATCTATAATTCACATGAGAAAAAAACTGGATATGAAGACTACAAGTGGATACTTCGTTGGTTATCCAGAAGGCTCTAAAGATTATAGATTATATTGTCCATATAGAGAACCGAGTATTATAGAATCGATGAATGCCATATTTTTGGAAAATGATGAGAATAGTGGGAGCAGTATGATATTTAAAGATATCATACTTGATGAATTACCAGATCTTATTATACCAGTAGAAAGGGAGGAGCAATATATTCAACATGATATCTTTGATGAACCGCAACATCAAGACATTGTCTTTCCTCAAGCCCAAGATATCACTTTGGTTGAACCAATTATGAATGCTCCACTACATGAGAATCAAGTTGAAATAGCATCAAATGTTCAACAGGGTGTTGTTACAACTAGATCTGATCACGTAGTAAAATCTACAATCTCATCAGATTTTATAACATACTTACAAGAATGTGACTACGATATAGGAATTTTAGAGGATCCAACATCATTTTCACAAGTCATGAACTGCTTGGTTGATCTACCCAAAGGAGCGAAACCTGTTGATTGCAAATGGGTCTTTAAAACTAAGAAAGACTCATTATGTAACATTGAGAGATATAAAGTCAGACTTGTGGCTAAAGGTTTCACTCAAAAGGAGGTCATAGATTACCATAAAACTTTTGATCCGGTATCACGAAAGGACTCATTACGAATAATCGTGGTATTGATAGCTCATTTTGACTTAGAGTTACATCAAATGGATGTGAAAACGACCTTCTTAATGGGGATTTGGTTGAGCATGTTTATATGCGATAACTTGTAGGATTTCTTTCAGATAAAGGCAAGCATTTAGTTTGTAAATTAAATAAATCTATATATGGACTACAACAAGCATCTCATCAATGGTACATTAAGTTCAACAATGATATAACTTCATTCGATTTTGTTTAGAATATTGTTGATAATTGCATATACTTTAAGATGAGTGGGAGTAAATATGCTTTTCTAGTCTTATATGTGGATGATATTTTGCTTGCTTATAGTGACCTCGGGATGTTATATGATACAAAGATATTTCTTTCTAATAATTTTGAAATGAAGGATATGGACAATGCAAAATATATCGTTGGCATAAAAATTCATAGGGATATATCTGAGAGAGTGCTTGGATTGTCTCAAAAGACTTATATCGAAAAGATATTAGAAAGGTTTGGTATGAAATATTGCTCTCCTACTCCAGTACCTATAATAAAAGGAGATAAGATTTTCTCAAATAGATGTCCCCAAAATAATTTGAAGAAGGAACAGATGAAAGGCATCCCATATACATCTATCATTGGGAGTCTAATGTATGCTCAAATATGCACTAGGCCAGATATATGTTTTGCAGTTGGGATGTTGAGTAGATATCAAAGTAATCTAGACATGAACTATTGGATAGAGGTAAAGAAGGTCTTCCGATATCTGCAAGGAACTGAGGATTTTATACTAATCTACCAGTATTCAGATTCCTTAGAAGTCATTGGCTATTCGGATTTGGATTATGCGGATAGTAATGAGTATAGAAAGTCTACCTCCGGATACGTCATTCTATTTAGGGAGGTGCTATTTCATGGAGAAGTGTGAAACAGGCACTTGTTACTGCAACTACCATGGAAGCCGAGTTCATGGCATGTCATGAGGCTACTACACTAGGACTTTGGCTAAAGAATTTCATCGAAGGTCTGAAGATAGTGGATTTAATCTCAGGACCATTATAGATTCATTGTGATAATTCTGCAGCCGTATTTTTTTGCAAATAACAACAAGTATACACGTGCTGGAATGAGAATTGACATCAAGTATCTTGTTGTTAAAGAGAAAGTAAGAGATCTTCCTGTATTAAATGCACATATAGGTATTAGAAAAAATGATTGCTGATCCCATGACGAAGGGATTGCTGCCTAGTGTATTCATTAATCATGCAACTGAAATGGACCTATCAAGTACCTTGTAATATAATCAATGCATTCATGTGTTTGCACTTTAAGTTTTGGTATGATGATTTATTTCTTTTATTGCCGGTTACCTTCAGTTGCATGCACTTCATTAACATGCATAAAGTAAGGACCCGTGTTGATATTTGGATATTGACACATGAAGTTTTTTTGTTAAATTAAGCAAATCATTAGTAGTGTAATGCTTTGAAAGAAATGTCTGTTTGATATGTATTGACTGCCAAGATTCATGCTAGTGGAACTTAAGTTAACAAATGAAAGGTAACAAATCTGTCACATGAGCCAAGTGGGAGAGTATTGAGCTTCCATAAAAATATGGTATTATTATTATTATTATTTAAAAGGTGGCTCATGATGTGAAAGGATACATCCCATTAAAGGATTGCCTTTGATATGGTGGTTACCTTATGGAGAGACAATCATTCATGTGTATAAATACATGGCAAGGGATCCCCTCTACCTCAACCAAGTGTGTGTGAGGATCCACTACTCAAGCATCTTAAGAAATGTTGAGAAAGAGAAGGAAACTCCATTTGCCCTGCTTCCGTCCCGCTTCGATTCTTCATCTCGCCGTGATGACCTCCGGTTAGTACTTTAATTATTTAGTATAGATCTATATCTACGATTAGTATTATAGATCTATCAATCATTTCAATCCCAAACCCTCTATCCAAACTTCGAAATACAAAATGTGTTACCTCACCCTCAGTAATCCTTTATCCAAATGCACCTACAGAGATTGAGTTGTTTTAATATCGTCATATACTCATGCACATGTCATTCGTGGACCGTGTGATCGTCCTACCTATATGGATTCGATTTTGAGACGGGAATTACTAATAACACTAATGTAGATTTTAAATACACAATCTGTCAAATGATAATAAAGGCAACATTTTATAAATTCCAATAAGTTAACTATCATAGTGATGATGACTTCCTGATCTACTTACGAAATGTTAACCAAGGTTGATAAAATCAATATAACTACTGATACATTTATAATCATACTATATTTGAAAAACAACCGTATCCTGACAACTTAATTAAGTCCTTACCCTATGGTTTTTAAACGACTAAACCTAAAGCAATCAAGATCACCATCTATATCCTTCGTGATATAATCCGCATGTTGGAAGCAAATTTGCAATTGTCTCAATGGAAAAAAAACTCTCTTAAGCAACACATGATGACTATGATCTAACTAAGAAATTTACATACAGATGAAATCCTACGTTTATACGTATGTGCCTAATCCCGAGCGAACAACTCCCAATCATCCTCATGCAATTAAAAGATAATTGATGCAATTGTGATTAGAATATGATCTGCAAGTCTTATGATGACGTTCCTAAGGTTCATGGATACACTTCTCGAATCAGGTTATTACATATATGCATTATCTTACCAACCGATACATTACAAGATCATATTTTTTGGATGTGATCATTGTTCATATGAAATTCGAAATCGATACATACTTTAATCTCAAATCAAGCACCTTCAAGTCGTGTTTGCTCAATCGCAACTCTGTCGACGTTATCGATCTCCACGCTCCCCCTGATCCTTTGTCGTCACCTCCTACGTTAAAGAAGGATTCTCGATAAGATCCATCCTTTGGTCTCTCTCTAACTATATTCATCTCTCCTCCCTTTCTCTCTCTTTATTGCGATGGAAAAGTGACATGAATTATCAATCGTCCTAGTATTTTATAACCATAATTGGGAGATAATAATGGACTAATGAATCCTATTTAATTGGAAATTCAATTTGTTTTGTAATTAGTGGAAATAAAAAGAAAATGTGTTTGTTCCTTAAAAAAACCTTGGTCGTTAGATTGCATAACTTTTTGGACACCATTATGGATGTGAGAAAAGCTAGTTTCCTTGCAGCGATATAAATACTAACATCGACAACACCTATATATTGCACGTGCATCACATTCAAGTCATCCTCCCATGAAACACTTTTAGATCTACAAAAACCCAAAGGGAGCGGATGAGAAAGTGCTGTATGAAGGATACAACTTGAGAGCGGAAGGGTCTACTCAAGCATGCCATGTCTCGGGGCACACCGCAGAGGATGTGGGGGGCACCCGAGCGGGGCAGATCGTCTACTGTAGCATCCTTCGCTGCAATGCAGGAGATGCGTCAGATGCGATATGGACGACCTGGATGAGGGGGGTGGGGATATTCGGCCCCTCATCCGAGTCATCCATCCACATACGATGCATCCCCTGCATTGCAGCAGGAGAATGCACAACAGAAGATCCTCTCGCGCATCCGAGACTGTAGGAAAGGACGATGGAGACCGATCTCCGACCGTTAGATGGGGAGTTGACGACGCAGATGCATGTGCCCCTCTCTTTCCGTGGGTTTCTCTTTCCAGCTCCTTTCCCTATCTCCGTGTTATGGTCTGCATGTGAAGATGCCCATCTAACTAAGGACCACCACCCAATGTGACGTCCAACAGGTATTGTCCTCTTACCCTTCCTGGCTCCTTCTCACGTCCGATCTCTGTTTGATTAAACTTAACACGTATTTAAATGAGAGCAAAAACTGAAAAAATAAATAAATACTTGTTAAGATACGACATTAGCAGCTTTGACTCTCGTCGAGCTTCATGGTCTCCTCCTCCGCATGTCCCCGTTCCCGGCTCCGGTCTCACAGCCGTTGATATCCTAAACAGTTATTTTTACGCGTAAGATTTTCCATCGTATTAATGTGAAATAAAAGAGTATACAAGAGCAAACCTATCTTAGGAATACCAACCAGAAAATGAGAAGTTAAATACATGATTGACTAAAGAAAAAGCACTTGCAAGATAGTGATTTCGCTTGAGTGCAAGGGAACCGGAGGCAAAAGCCGGGGTGTAATATTAGCTATCCAAACAATGTACTGCGGACACGATAGAGCGAGCCACCTTTTGTGGTGTGGAGGAGCATCCGGAAGTACATCTTTGATTTCTTCCTCTCTAAATTTCCCAAGAAATAGCAACAATTGCGATGCAACAAAGTCGGCGTGAGTCGCCGTCATCAATGCGCATCATCCACCCAAAGTTTCAATCAGAGAGTGGCACTACGGTTGCGGAAGTCCCAAATCCGTGCACACCAAAGCCCATGACTCGGAGGAGAAGACACACTTTGAAGAAGATATGATCGCGAGACTCAGGGACGCCCGCGCAAAGATAGCAGGGACTAGGATGGCATATTTCATGCTTTGCAAGCCTATCAGTGGTTGGAAGACCGTTGAGATTGACATGGTAAAGCATGCACGAGTGCTTCGGGGCAGAGCGCTTGTTCCACACTACCCCTACCTAGGGTACTACACCTGCACGAGGCTGAACCAGGTCAAGGGCTTCCCCAAAGGAGAATCCCTTAGGGTAACAGGTCCAATGATGACGTGCGTCAGTACAAGAAACCGCGCCATGCAGGATGTTACATCCAGCCAGCACCGTCTTCCAAAACACGGAATCACTTTTAGAAGGTGACACCTCTCAGAAAGAGATGGCATATATGTATTTCCTTTGCATGTAGAGGGCCTGAATATAGGTCTCAAAGGTAAGAATCCTCCAGAATCAAGGCACAATCATGATGCCCCATATTATCGTCAGAGATCTCAATCCCATGCCTCCCTCTTTTTGGAAGGCAAACAGTGTGTCGACTCACATCATGTTGTCCATCGCACTAAAGGAAATCTGCACACAGCATGTCCACCCGTTGCATTGTGCCAAGCGGGATGAGGGTCCCCCCTACCCAATAGAGGAGCACACACGTAATAATAGTCTTTAAAAGTTGGAAACATTCGGCAAAGGATAGGGCTAGGGGTGTCTATCGAGTTCAACGAGCTGAGTTGGCCTCAACTCGGACTCGAACTCGATAAGAAACTTAAGCTCGAACTCAGGCTCGATAAGGATCGAGCCCTGGATCATCAACTCGAATTCGAACTCGTCGAGTTCGAGTTGACTCACGAGCCTCTTATCGAGCCACGAGTTTCTGAGCTGGCTCACGGGCCTCTTATCGAGTCGTGAGTTTCTGAGCTGGCTCATGAACCTCAAATTGAGCAGGCTCATGAACCCAATGAGTCATTGCTCCATTTTATACATTAAATTATGCAAATGACATTTGTAATTTTGATTTTTTATACTCTTTTGTGTAGCTTTTTGGGCAAGAAAAATATTAACTTCTAGTTTAATCAAACTCAATGTGGAAGTTTTGGTATATATGTTTTTAATTTTTTAGTAAGAGAGAAAATGAGTTATCGAGTCGAGTTTTCGAGTTGAACAATGCCCAACTCGAACTCGACTCGATAAGCTAACGAGCCATAAAACCTAACTCAGGCTCGAGCTCGTTAAGGTTTCGAGTCCGGCTCACGAGTCCTTAACGAGCCTAGCTCGAGTTGAGCTCATCGAGTTCGAGCTTTCCTGACAGCCCTAGATAGGGCCTTTGTTTTACAGCCACAAAGCAAGGCCCACACCATATCCTCCAACGAACGTGTCAAATTATTCCTCACGTAGAATGAAGCAAGAGGTAGCCCTAGGTATGTTGTCAGTAGTGAGTGCCTCAACATACCCAACTATAATGTCATGCCAAAATCCGGGGGGGGGGGGGTGTTTGGTTCTAAATAACTTGCTTTTGCAAGCATTTTCAAGCCAGAGATAACGTCGAATTCGCCAAGGTTTTTCTTGATATCTAACAAAGAAGCTGAGGAGCCTCTACAGAAGAACAGGAGGTCATCCGCGTAGATCACATGAGTGGTGATAGACAAGTCTAGACAGAGGTTCCTAACGTCCGGTCTTGGAGGGTCTGTGGTGTCCGACAAGTCGGATCCGGCAATCGTTGTAGCGACCACTCTCACGATACTCATAACATGCTCAACCAATCATCAACAATCAACCCAAAATCTATGAATAAATAATGAAAATTGTATGGGGTAAAATTTATTATACCCCAAAAATAAATGTGTATAGCAAGCAAGTGCATGAGTCAAACCACTGAGAGCTGCGACAATAAGGTAATAATTATTTTCTAAAAACAATTATTTTTGTACTTTTCTTATTTTTGTGGATTTTTAATTATATTTAATTTTTATGTACTTTTTTTTATATTTTATTTTTTCCTTTTACAATTTTCATTTTCTTTTCAATTTTCTGATTTTAATTTCTTTTTTTCATTTTTCAAGATATAATGAGTATATATATAATAATAAGCATAATATTAATGTTATATATGATATATATAATAAATATATAGAAATCCAGGAAATACAAATAAGTACAATCATTTTTTAAGAGTTTTAAAATATATGTGAGGTATATATTAATAATAATAATATATATTATTATACTATATAAGTAATACTAAGTGCGTATATATACTATATAGGTTTTTATATTTATAAATATATCTATATATACTCAAAATTTTAAAAAAAAATGTTTTTTGTTTTTTTTCTAATTTTTCTCTATTTTTTGAATTTTTATATAATTTTTGCTATTTTTATGTAATTTTAATTGATTTAAAGTGTCAAAATAATGACTCATAATAGACTGGATTGTTTTGGGTTTTAAAAATAGATGAATACTTCAAAACTTTCCAAAACTAATTTTAAAATATACTATAGTATGCAGAAGAGTACTATAGTATGCAGAAGAAAACATTTTTTAGTTATATATTTTTTCTAATTTTTATATGGTTATGATGCTTTTTAATTGTTATGGTTTTCTTTTATTTTTTTTTGTGATTTTAGTTTGGAATTATATTATATAGTAATATATATATTGGAATTTTTAAATAAGTTTTATATTTTTGTATTTTTATAGTTAAACAGGGAATAAATAGGCTCTTTTTTATTTTTCATGAATGAAAAATGAAAGTAAAATGCTACAAAAAATTGTTACTAAACAAGCATCATAAGAAGCATTTACTATAATTTTTCCAGGATTTTACAAGTATAGGAGCTATTTAATCAAAATAAAAATCCAACAAAATAAATATGCAGTGTTCGTAGAGGTATATATGCGATAAAAATAAAAGATGGGGGTCTATATGCATATAACCCAAAAGTCTAACACTATATTACACATTTATAAACTTAATATAAATTATAAAAGCTGACAGCGGCTTCCTGCAATTTGCTCACCTCACATGTGCCGCCACGTGAGGTGAGCTGGCACTGGACCTATATGTAATAAGCAATAAAGAGGGGGTCCACTGCAAAATAAAGCGTGCTTAAATATTTACATGGCTTGTCAATAAATACAAAAAAGGCACGAGGAGGCTCTTGAAATTTACACCATAAGTGGCGTGGATCGGGCGCTTCTCCTTGCACCACGTAGAAGATCAAACACCGGGGGAGGACTCCGTTTCACTTGGAATTGGATGACCCATATTAGATTTGGGTCGTGGTTTGGATCCGACGGCGATGGATGCACCTGGAAGAACCTCGAAGAAGGTCGACTTAGAGATGTTTCAATCAGTCGTATAACCTTCCTCTAGACTCCTCCTCCGCTTCTAATGAACTCGTGAGCTTCTTGGAGGTCTTCTGTGCCCGCAGGACATTTCAAAGTTGTACGGGCCCTATCGGAGGGGGCTTGGAGGTTCGGGCTACCTAGATGTTTGTTAAGAGCTGGGATGTCTGCTCCAGGTGGTCTCCTTGATTGGGTTCCTGCATAAAAATGAAGGAAGATTGATAAATAATGTAATAATTAGCTAATGGTAACTTCTATTTATTTTGGAATTAGAAGTTTCGGATAGCAGGAAAGTAGTCGCAACCAACAAAATGATCTCAAGGGGGTCTTCCTCGACTCCAAAGGTGAAGCTGGGCAACACATGAGTAAAGAGGATGAAGAGGTCCAGCGAAGGTGGCGGAGATGGGCCTCGATGGCTTGAATACTTGCGAGATTCTAGGGGGGAAATAGCGGAGCAGGCAGGGAGGATCAAAGATGGAGAGAAATGGGGGTCGGAGACAGACGGGGAATAACTAATTTGAGGGTAGAGCCTAGTGCTCCAGCCATTTTAATTTCTAAAATTAAACGAAACTACATGCTAATTACTGAAACTAAAGATAAATCTAAGCTACTGGAATGAAAAGCATTAAAGAAAACCTAATCTAATAGCTCAACAAGCGTACCTAGAACAGGAAGAAGCTCGGTCGGAGGAGCTTTGGCGAACCTTGGATCGTGCTACCTACACCTTAATCCACGCTGACAAGGATAGAGAGTCACTCTCTGTCACTGGGCGAATCGATCTATGGGCTCCAGTGGGATTATAGGCTAACAACGGGGATCAAAAAGGAGATAGGCATCAGGGGTCAATATTTATAGGTGTAAGAAGGGGAAAAAGGGGAAGAAGATGGCGGGAGGAAGGATGGTGGTTTGGTGAGAACTAGGGTGTGGGAAAAGGTCAACGATGATAGGGCTGGCGATGGGTGAATGTCTCAGAAGAATGGTGGAATGAGGAAGGCATGAGAAAGGGGAGAAGTCACGGGGTAGGTGATGTTTGACACAAAGGTGACTGAGAAGAGGATAGATGACTTGGGGTCAACTGTCCTTAGCTCCTGGTTGGTCCATGTGGACCAACCAAGAAATTGGGGACATAAAATCCTTTATTAATTCATTTTAAAGTAGTAAATGGGTTTTTTCAATTTTTGTTAAACCATAAAAATATTTATGTAGAGGGTTTATTGATTTGAGGTATAAAAATGAGAAAATAAAATAGGTCTCAAAATGTAATTATTGGGCTATAGAATTAGGGTTTCTGAACTGTATTTTTTGTACAATTGGCTGCCCTATCTCCCCCTACGTTAATCCTTGTCGACCAAGTCATCATGATGATCGAGTCTTCGATTCTTGGGTCACTCGGTGTCTTTGACACTTCATTCTTTTTTCTTTTCTTTCCTTTATTCTTTTATTTTTTAATTAAATATAGTATTTTATATAGTATTTTATGTGAATTATTGATTGTTATTTTGTACCAATTAATGTTGTATACATGCATTCAACTAGGGATTTAAGGTCAAAATGAAAGAATAAAGGTGATGAAATGGAGATTCATCAAGTGAGGGCAGGACGACGCCCACGCCCCAAATGCTTGAGATCACCATTGGCAACATAGAGCTCAACAAGTGATGATAAGTATTCCATGTATGTTGCAAACAGTAGGGTGCTAAGCAGACCCCCCTACCTCAGCCCATGTATGCCTCTGAAGAGACCACTCGGGGAGACATTCACCACGACTGAGAAGGAACGAGTGCTCAATGAAGTCGAACGCCTTGGTAAGGTCAATCTTCAAGCAAGCCTGAGGGAGGCTAGCCCTCCGTTCAAAACCCACAACAAGATTCTGCGCCTGCCACAGACTATCCCCAATGGATCTTTTCCCTTAATAAAAACATATTGGTTGAAGGAAATGAGGTGCAACAAAACTGTTGCTAGGTGCGAAGCCTAGAGCTTGGAAAATATCTTGTACGAGACATTACAACACTAAATGGGCCTGAAGTCCCCCAAGCCCGTGGGAATGGGTGCTTTAGACACAAGGGTAAAGGTGTGGTTGACCTCGTGTACCAGGTTGCCTCCCATGTAGAGGAAGGCCATCGCTGAGCATACGTCTATCGTGATTAAAGTCCAATGCATCTTAAAGAACCCAGCACTGATACCATCAAGCCTTGGAGGAGGATATGGAGCAGAGGGCACCAAAATCTCCTCCTCCCCAAACGATCGAATGAACCACTCTTGAGCCTCGATCGAAAGCAAGAATGTAGGGGCATGAAGATCCGCTCTTTCCGAGAGCGGACGCTCTGGGCCAAGAAGATCCTCATGATGGAGTTTCTCGCAATACTACCCTTAGCCGTAAGGTGGAAGAAGGGAGTGTTGTGATCCCCAAGCTTAAGCCAATCCACTTGGCTCTTTTGCCTCCAAGTTGACTCTAAGTCGGTGTCTAGTCTCACCATGAATGCCTTAGCATCGGCCTTGAGTTGTGCCATGCAGGGGTCCAATATATCAATAGAGAGGACATTGTTGATGATGACTGATGAATCCACGATTCATCACCTTTATTCTTTTATAGCTTTATTTCCTTAGTCAAATACCTATGAATACCCACTAATTTCATGAAATTACCATTTTACATACATTTTTTAAATATACATTTTTAACACTTTTTATATTCAAAAATAAAAAAGAAAATAAAAAGAAAAGAAAATAAAAAAATAAAAATAAAGGATGTATTTATGAAATAAATGCAGACTGACCCGAACCCTGAGAGAAGGTCAAGACTTGACCTGGTCGACCAAGAATAAAGTAGGGGGAGATAGGGTCTTTAATCCAAAAATCCAAAATACTTTGTAAATATTTTTCCTTATATATTTATATAAAACTTACACGATTTTATTTGTATATAAATTGACCTCAAATTAAATATTTTTCTAAATAGAAATTGTAAATAAAAATATTTTGTAAATAATAAAAATAATTGCAAAGTAAAACCATGTATAGAGTAAAGTCGTAAAGTAATAATTGAAAGATCAATTCTGGCTCCATACGAACTCAAATTGAATCAAACTCACTTCCATTGTACTCTAAATTAAATTATCTTTAAAATGGTTGTGGTTTCATAATTTTTAAAGTTATGATTAAAAAATCGGTTTTATGAGGTGGTTTTTGCAATTTGATCATTTATTTTTTTATATATTTCTTCATCTTTATTTTTTTACACATAAAATAAAAATAAAAAATAAAAAAATAATTTCCTTATTTGTACATGTATATAATGTACTATATGTGAATATTAATTGTGTATACCTAATTTCCTTATATAAAAACCACCAAAAAATTAATATCTAACATTAATTAATTAAATTAATATAATTACGAAAATTTAATTAATTCATTTAATTATTTAATTTGAAAACCTACCATGTATATAAGATTTGGTTTTATACCTAAAATAACCATCATTAAGGTGGCTAATTAATTTTTGTAAATTAATTATTTTATTATGAATTTCATTTTTAATTTATTTATTAATTTATTATTTTATTTTATTTTATTTATTTAATTAACCACTAAATATCTTCCTTTTTGTAATTGTTTTCTTTTTTTATTTTTCTTCTTCTTTTTATTGAGCTCCTCCTCCCTCATTTCCTCTTTGATCAATCTTTGGTGGAGAGGAGCCCGATCTCCAAGAGCTTCTTGTCGCAGAAGGGTGCCCAGCCTCTGAGCCGTCCGGTGACAGCGAGTCGGTCCTTGTTGAGGCCATCACGGCATGTCCGATCCCAAGGTGAGATCCACTTTATTTACCATTTTTCATTTAGATTAATTCTAGGTGTAATTTGTAGTGTTTAATCGTAGCTAATTAATCATCATCCTAAATCAATCATAAAAAAATTTCCAATACAATCCGACACCGATTTCCGTCTCATTTCCTCGATCTCTCCATGTTCACATTCTACCTCATGTAAACACTCGCCTCCGATCACGCACGGTGATCAGATCTCCGAATCTTTCTCTCATCTCACCGGATCCGCATCCATCACATCTCCGTATTGGAATTTAGACCGAGCCGTTGTGCTCGAGTCGTTTTTTTTTCTTTCTATTTTTTTGGAATAAAAAAATTAATAAAAAATATATTTTCGTTAAAAATTAAAAAAACATTCCCTACAGTTTTGTTTACAATAAACAAAAAATATAAAACAATATTTTAGTTTCTGTTCTTAAAAAATAAACAAAAAATAAAAAACAAAAAAGGGGGCACGGCTGCATCCGCGCCTCCACCTCCAGCCAGCGGCCGCACCGCCCGCACGTACTCCACCGCCTGGTAGGAACTCCTCCTGGACCCGTGCAACCCCTGCTTCCATTGCCACCGCACATGAGGGTGCACTGCCATCTCTGTGAAAGGAATCTGACGCCGCCGCTGGGGCATGTGTCGCCCTGTCCCTGCCGTTGTTGCCCTTCTTCCACCTCCGATCATCCGCACGAGGATCTCCAGATCTCCTCCGCGGCCTGCCACCTCCGTCCAACTTCATCGCCAGCACCGCCCTTGCGCACCCACAACCGAGTCACCGTTGTCAACCCCCATAATCGCTGCCATAGCCGCCAACGCCTGGGAGCTCCACCGTGCAACATCCTCCTTCGCCATCGCCACCTCCTGCCTGGACTTTCTCCTCCGCCGCACGCACGCTGCCTCCACCGTCCTCCGCGAGCAGCCCTCATGAGTCACCGCAGTCCACCTCCATAATCGCACCATCAGCAGTGCCCACAGCTCCCCTCTGCGCGAGCCACGCCTACCGCCCTCCTCCTCATGAAGCGGAGCTGCTCCACCACCCAACCACTGTGAGCACGGCTCTGCCTCGCCTTCCGGATCCGCAGCCGATTGCAGCGTTAAGCCGCGCCCAACGCCCTTCGCGTCGATACCGCCGCGTGGCCAACCTCTCTCCCTTGGCTTTTGGAACGAAGCACAACAAAACAAGAACCCTAGGGATTTTAAAATAAAGAAAATTTGGGTAAATTACAGAGACCCTCAGAAGATTTTAGAATCTTGCAAAGAATCCGCCGCCAGTCCAGATCATGTGCCACTCACGTGCCCAGCTTGGGTAAATTGCCATGTTCTCCCTTCTTTTATTTTTTGATGTATTTTAATGCGAAAACTTTAATTGCGTTTCAGTCCCTTTATTTCCAGACTTGTAATTGCATGTTTATCTTGCTGGAATAAATACTACTTGTGATATGAAAATTCTATAAAAAAATGTATAGATTCCTGCTGTGTGTCTTTTCATTGTATAAAATTTTCATCGCATTTTATTTTATTTTCTTTTTTTAAAAAAATAAAAAAACAGTGTCCTCTTCTCTTCTTGACATTTGAATAATCATAAGAAATCAAATATTGTCTGAAAAATTCCAGAAAAACAGATTAGATGTATTTTAATGTCTTTTATTTTCTATCAAATTTTCATGCATTAATTGTTTTCAAAACTACTTAAAATTGCAAAATATCAAAAATCTTAGAAAAAATGTAGAAAAATAAAAAATTTGTGTTCTTAAGCCTTGTGTGTAGATATTTGTCTATATTTTAGCATAAAAATAATTCCTAGGAGTTTTAGGCATTTAAAATATTTTAAAGTTGCAAATTACTCCAAGTTACGTACCATTTACCTTTCTTGCCACTATTTGAGTTTTATAAAATCATAAAAACATCAGGAAAACTTGGAAAATTATCAAAAATATTTTAAAATTATAAAACCCAAAAATATTTTCTTTGCAATTTTCTTAGCATTCTGACTATTTTGAAAAATACAAAAAGAGTGTGGTGTGTTTATTTCTTCCCTTGTGCATATTGTTCCTTATTTTAAAAAAAAATAGAAAATAAAAAACCACTAAAATTTCTTTTTATTTTGAAATTTTACTCCTTAGTTTTTCAATCATGCTCCTTGTGCTCGACCTTGGTCGCTATACCAAGTAAATAAAAATAGCGAAGACCGCTTACATTGCATTTTCTTGATTTTCATTGAGTGGTTTTAAATTTTTTTCTCGTTGACCGATTCGATTGACTAGGGCAATGACTTCATGATTTATATTCCACCTTAGTCATACTCAATTTTTTTCGAGTCAACAACGGCCAAGGTACCCTCCATGACCTTGTCTTCCTTGAACACGTTTGTCTCCCTTGACGCACACGATCTAAGGTCACTTTTTGCAGATTTCATCTTCCGTTGAAGGCAAAATAGAGGGTTTACTTGCACCGGAACATCCCAAGAATAGGCAACGACCTCAGAATACCATGGGTGATCCACCCAGTAATCAAAGTAACAGAAGGGCTTCTGTCAGCTGGCCACAACAACCAAACATATGGAGAGGAGGAGGTGGTTGCTCATCGGAAGTGGAGAGTGCTTCAACTTTTCCTACGAGAAGAGAGTGTGCAACGCTTTGTTGACCAAGGTATGATCAAGTCGATCCACTATTCTGGAGGGCCCAACCATTGAGTTGGACCAAGATCAAGGGTTGACAATAGACTCCAAATCCAAGAGCCCACACGAGTTAATGTAGTTATTATAGTCCTCCATGGCCCCCCTCAAAGGTGGCTTGCTACCCATTTTTCAATACCAAATCTCATTGTGTTAAAATCACCAAGTACCTCCCAAGTAATGTGGATGGAATCTGCGAGAGTCTCGAGATCCTCCCAAAGAATGTTACGAACTGACGGATAGTTTTCCCCCATAGACCACGGTGGTAGCCAAGGTGAGGCCACCCGAGTTGATGCAGAAAAGGGAGGTTGATTGTGAGGAGACCAAAATAGAGGTACAAATCCAACTTGATTCTTTCTAAAGGACGTAAATCCGTCCAAGATTGGTGTCATTGTGGATGAAGTCCCAGCCACAAGGAATGAGAGAAGCAAACCTTCCCCTGTTTTCAGGCTTAATCTTTGTCTCTACCATGCCGATTATTTCAGAGTCCTCACGGGTAAGAACATTTAGTAAGGCCCTTAGTTTATGTGGCTTATTTAAACCACACACATTGCAAACTGCTATCTACAATAAATTTGGGAGCGGGGGCTGTGCGGCTAGCGTTAGGGAGCTAGGACGCTAACATATGAATCAAAGAAAGTCCACAGAAAATGATGATCCTCAAATAGATTTATATAAATAGATTATAAGTTAAAAGCCACTTAGTACACAAAATTATTATCCAACAGACTGATGCAATAGGTCATTCAAATAAGCCCTTGGTAAGCAAAGTCAAGAATTTAACAAATCCTAATATCGAGATCAAATTCCATTTCAGATGACTAATCTCAATTCTAGTCGACTAATAATGAGCAATTATGTGCAATTGATGAACTATTCGCATTTCACACACTTACTTAAAAATTTCAGAAGACTAATTATAAATGGTTCTATGCAATTAGTGAACATTGAGAAATGCAGTCAACTAAGCCATAGTTTAGTCGATTGACATTGAGTTTTGTGTCTTTATTGAAAAGTAAGCATTATACTAAAATACTGTTCATGGCTCTTAGCCAAAGAAAGCATCTATACTAAGCATCTATACTATAAAAGAAGGTGTGCTCCTAATAAAAACAACAATTCTCACATCAATTGGGATACACTTGAACAATACATTTTCTCACACTTCCAAACTCTCATTCTTTGTGTTCTTGATTCCTGACTTGAATCAATCATTGCCATTCTATCTTCAAGATCAAAGAAATCTATATGAGCTCTGATACAATGTTTGATCTCCAATAGAGCTCGACGGGAGTTGCTTCTGGGATGTCTGTGCAATCCACTCTATATTTTAGGGAAGATAACTCAATACATAAGCTTGAGTCATGATTAAATTATCATCATAATCAAGCTGTTTTAGATTGTTATCCTTTAGTAAGATGTATTGTAGGTACCTGATATGCCAGCTAATTATTGAGTAAGAATTCTTTCTTGAGTGCATTCAAGAAAGGGATACTATTTGTACTTGGGTTATGATACACCTAGTTAGAAAGTAGTAAGAGATAATATAAAGCATTTGAATCCATTGAAGTGTGAGGGATAAGTCTAAAAATGAGGTTGTTGTGATTTTTACCTAGTAGGGTTTTCACGTAAAAATCTACTATACAATAGTACATTAGTTCTTATTTTTATCTACATAAGTTTGTTTGTTTTTTGGATACACAAGTCAACCCGCCTTCCCCCGACTTGTGACATTTGATTTACTTTTGTTTGGTATCAAAGCATTGTTTGTACGAGTATGATATACTTTCTAGCTCACAAAATATCACGAAGAGCATTTACTACCTCAACCACCATTTTTCTATCTCGAAATCTCCTTACTTTGACGAAAACAACTATTCTTATTGGGTAAATAGGATGGAGATCTTAACACAATCCAATTATTTCAATTCTTGGAACTGTACATCAAAGCCTTTCATCAAACCAATTCTAACTGAGGATGAAGAAGATTTCAATGATGCCTAGATAAAGGAGATAGAGAAAGACATAATAATAATAAAAAATTATATTGATCAATATATGTTGATGAATACAATAACGTGTCTCCTGCCAGACAACATATGAAATCTGACAAACATTGCCTACAAAGGAACTACGCAAGTCAAGAGTTCTAACATAACCATGTTGGCCATAGAATATCAAATACTTGATATTTTATCAGGTGAAAGCATTAAGGATATGTACACAAAGTTCACCAAGATTGTGAACAACCTCAAGGCACTCAGGAAAGACTTCGTTAAGGGAGAACTCGAAGACAAGGTAATTAATCCCCTCAAATGATTGGTAACATAAAATAGCAACCATGGAATAAGTAAATGATATCTAGAGATCAAAATGGATCATCAGTTAGGAAATTTCATGGCTTATGAAGTAAATAAGAATACAACAAAAGTTCTTCTGAGGAAGCAAAGAAGAAGAATATGGCCTTTAGAGTAGAAGAGTTAAAAAGTAAAGACAACAATGATGTGATATTATTAACTTGAAAGTTTAAAATATACATGAACGAGAAAAGTTTCAAGAAAAGAAAGGAAGAAAATGACGATTCGATGCTCGATGTGGAAGCAAAAAGAAGGAACATATGAAGAAAGATTGTCCACAAGTCAAGGACATGTGAGATGATAATACAACTCCAGATCAAAGAAATTCAAAATATTCAAGAAATAATGCATTCCACACAACTTGAGATGAAATTATAGAGTTTGAGGAACACTCTAGCTAGGAATGAGAAAACGAGGAAGAAGCATGCCTCAGATTAATAAAATCCGAAGACAAGGTAAATCAATTTGAATATTTTAATTGTTATAACTGAACTTTCTTAATACTTCAAATTAGTTAATAATGAAAATAATAAGCTAAAATAGGGGAGTAAAAAACTAGTAGCTGTGGAACAATATTTAGAAAGCAATGGTAAGTGGCTTACGACAAATATAGATAAGAAAGGAAGAGAAGTAGCTTATCTTAGATTAAATACTAATAAACTAGTAAAGAACCTAAATACCTTCACCAAGGAGACACGAAATTTAAATAGATTATTAGGAAGCAAAGATACTTTTAAGAAAGAATGATTATGCTTACAAAGTACCATTATTCCTTCAGCATCTTTGATTAGTCAAATAAGAAAAAAAGGTTGCTGATAAAGGTGAACCCAAAAGATGGGTGCCAAATAATTTGGAGAATGGTTTTGTAAGTACGAAGGACATTCACATAAAGAACTGGACCTACTCTTTATCTAAGAACAAATTAAAGGCAACCAGACCTCTACAAAACTCCACTAGACTATCTTCTCTTTTAAGAAAAGAACACAACAAGATGATCATAGATTCAAGTTGCTCAAAGCACATGGCATAATAAGAAGATGTGTTCATAAGATTAGAATTCTAACTAGGTGGAATATTGACATTCGACAACAACTACAAAAGTCAGATTATCATCATTAGTATGATCGGCCAAAGTAAGTCATCCACCAACAATATTTTACTCGATAAGAGACTAAAACATAATTTATTAAGTGTTAATTAAATTTCTAATAAAGGATCTAATGTCTTTTCATCAAAAGATTGTTTTAAGATTATACATAAGTCCTAAAATGAGATTCTACTAAGTGGTTGTCGTATTTAGTATGTAATTAGGCTTTAATTAGAAAGCCTATGCAATTACAATAGAGCTAATTTGGTCTCAATTTAGAAATCAAATGGATTAGAGGGAAAGTTGGGAATTCTCAAATTTGAAACAAGGAGAGTTATGGGTAAAAGTTTAGTACCACATCCAGTGTTTCTAAACTTTTGGTGGACTTGTATATGAGTTCACACCCCTAGCTCTTGTGACAATAGTAGAGAGGAGGAATGGAGTACCACACAAGCACGCGCTTCGCTCCGTCTCCAGCTCTGGCACAGGCTCAGGCTTGAAGAGTCAATTCGATCTCGATACTTTTGCTGCGGATTTCATTTGGTTGGTCAATTAAATTAATCAGATGGATTAATTTGGATTCGATCGCAATGGGAATCTGACTCGACCCAAAACGGCTTGTTTTAATCGCGGTTTCGAAATCCGAAGGGACACGCTGTTGAGGGGTATTTTTGGAAAATGGAAAATACCGTGCACTAGGACACGCAAATCTCTTTATATACTCCTCCCTCGATGTTGTATTCTTCTCACGCAAGAAAATTCTCTCGCCACCGCATTTGCTCTTTGTTCTCCCATTGCATTTGCGATATGTTCTTCTTGAATGCAAGTTCTCTGAGGTAGGGCTGTCAGGAAAGGTCGAGCTCGATGAGCTCAACTCGGGCTCAGCTCATTAAGGACTCACGAGCCGGACTCGAAACCATAACGAGCCCGAGCCCGAGTTGGGTTTTATGGCTCGTTATCTTATCGAGTCAAGTCCGAGTTGGGCGTTGTTCAACTCGGAAACTCGACTCGATTACTCGTTTCCCCTCTTAATAAAAAGTTGAAATATATATATATATATATATATATATATATATATATATATATATATATACCGAAACTTCCACATTAAGTTTGATATAAAATAAAGATAAACATTTTGCTTGCCCAAAAAGCTACAGAAAAGAATATAAAAAGCCGAAGTTACAAATGGTATTTGCATAATTTAATGTATAAAATGGAACAATGACTCGTTAAGAGGTTCATGCACCTGCTCATTTTGAGGCTCGTGAGACAACTCAGAGACTCATGACTCGATAAGAGGCTCGTGAGCCGGCTCATTTTGAGGTTCGTGAGCCAGCTCAAAAACTTGTGGCTCGATAAGAGGCTCGTGAGTCATCTCGAACTCGACGAGTTCGAGTTGAGTTGGTGATCCAGGGCTCGACCCTTATTGAGCCCGAGTTTGAGCCTTAGTTTCTTATCGAGTTCGAGTCCGAGTTGAGGCCAACTCGGCTCGTTGAACTCGATAGACACCCCTACTCTGAGAAACCTTCGAGGACGGTCTCATCGGTGTGTGGAGATGAAGATCGTGTACCGCCGTATCCTGGGAGCAGATCGTCAGTACCTTACGCACTGGTATTGTGGGGTTGATATTCTCTCTAAGAACAGTCCATTTCGTGGATGCTTCAGTGATCTTTAATCTAATTCTTCTTTCTTTTTGTTTGCCGCAAACTATTTATTGTTTTACCTTTCCTGGATCTCGCCTTAATTTATGTTTCTGTTTAATTAATCGGTTTGTGTTTGCATTGTGTAATCAGATAATGAATGGGAAACGCGTGATTATCATGACGTTAATATGTATTGCTTCTCTGTTAATTTATTTGGGTCTGTTTAATTACTGTTTAAAATATGCCTTAATGATCCTGTTATCAACAATCTTAGAGAGGATATCACGAACCAGATTTAAAATCATATCGGAAATAATGTTTAAATCGAGGGTGGATATGACGGGTATGCCTGAGAAATTCTATGGTCAATACTTCAAGTGTTGGCAACAACGCATGAAGATCTGGTTAATCACCATAGGATTAATCTCTATGCCTGAAATCGATTGTCCTACGGTGGAAAAGGAAAACACTACATCCGATAGCCAGAAGGCGCAATCTGCGTGAAAGGAACGAGATCGTATATGTCATGATTGCATCTTGTTAGCTCTGTCCACACAGACTGCGAAGGGGATATGGGAAGATTTGGATCAGAAGTATAATACCGAAGATCTCAGTATTGAGAAATATTCCGTGGCTAAGTTCTTAAAGTTTTCCATGACCGAAGGAAAGTCAGTTTCTGAACATGCGTACGAGTTTTTACTCCTACTTCATAGCTTAAAAGATGTCGAAATAAAACTTACAGAAAAGTTTCAGGTCATGTGCATCATAGAAAAATTCTCCAAGTATTGGGAAGATTTTGGAATGGCCTTGAAACATAGAAAGGGGAAAATTTCTATGGATGACTTGATGGTGACAATCGCCATAGAGGAGGAACACAGGAAATAAAAGCATGTGGTTCATGTCGATATTCAGGCTAAGGTCAATTTCATGACCTCAAAGGGCAAAGATAAAAAGGGAAAGGGTGGTAACAACAGTAAAATGAAACCAAATGGGAAGATCCAGAAAAAAGGCAAAAAAATAAACCCTGCTGGCACTGTAATCAGGTTGGGCACTGGAAGAAGAACTGGCCATCCTTAAAGTCTCAACCTAAGGCTGCAAATGGGAGTCCACAAGTGAATATGATCACTACTGTACTTGGGGCTAGCGACGGGTAAGTCTCTGTAAAACCTGAACTATATCATATTCATGATCCAAATGAGTGGTTCGTGGATACGGGAGTCAATGTAAATATTTGTTCTAACAGAACTTTATATTCTTCTTATCAGACATGTAGTGGTGGGACTGTGAAGATGGGGATCGATTCTGCGGTAAGGATGTTAGGGTCAGGACAAGTCAACTTGAGGTTCTTCTCTAGACGTGTCTGTAAATTCAATTAAGAGAATGATGAATTTAGAAATGTTCCCTAAATACACTATTAATAAAGCTCACAAATGTGAGATTTGTGTGCAGGCAAAGATACTTAGGAAGTCTTTTCAGTCTGTCTCTAAAGATAGTGAGATCTTGGATCTAGTGCACACAGATATATGTGAGTTTAATGGTGTGTTGACCTAAGACAATAAGAAATATTTTATCACATTTATAGATGATGGCAGTAGATACTGCTATGTGTATCTAATTAAAATCAAGGACGAAGCCTTAGAAAAGTTTCTTATATTTAAGAATGAGATTGAGACATAAACATGAAAAGTGCTTAAACGTCTTAGGTCAGATAGAGGAGGTGAATATAACTCTAACTTGTTTGACGAACAATGCAAATTGTTTGGCATAGTCCATATTCACCGCAATCAAATGGGATAACAGAACAGAAAAATAGAACCTTAACTGACATGATAAATGCTCTCCTACAGAGTTCTGGACTTCTAACCTATATGTGGGGAGAAGCCTTGAATACGGCTTGCCAGATTCTAAATAAGGTTCCTCCAAGGCATATAGAAAAATATCCTTTTGAATTTTGGAGAAATAGGAAATCGAGCTTAAGATATCTCAAAGTATGGGGTTGTCTCGCTAAGGTTTTAGTCCCAGAATACAAGAGAAAGAAGTTAGGTCCTAAAACTGTTGATGTGGTCTTCTTAGGTTACTTAGAAAATATCTATGCATATAGGTTCTCGGTACTTCAGTCTGAGATACTGGGCATAGATGTCTATACCATTGTTGAACTCCGTGATATTACATTCTTTGAGGATGTCTTCCCTATGAAGACTGGGATTCCTCAGAATCTGGCCATTGAGAGTGCCTCCACATCAGGATCTATTCCAGGTCAAGTGGAAAGGATAACGATTGTGGGGGCTGAGACTCACCCTAAACCCAATGAATTTTCAGAAGAGGATGAGCCAAAGAGGAGTAAAAGACCTCGGACAGCCAAGGATCTAGGCAGTGACTTTGTTGTCTACCAGATCGAGGGTGATCCACCAAGTTACAAGGAAGTCATGGCTTAATCTGAAGTAAAATAATGGAAGGAAGCTGTCAAATCTGAGATGGATTCCATTATGGCTAATGGAACTTGGGAGTTGGTTGATTTATCCAAAGGATGCTCTACCATTAGGTGCAAGTGAGTGATTAAGAGAAAATTAGGCCTGGTGGATCAATTGAAAAGTATAAGGCTAGATTAGTTATTAAGAGCTTTAGGCAAAAAGAAGTTATCGATTATTTTGATACCTATTCACCTGTAACTAGGATGACCACAATCTACTCATAGCATTGGCTTCTATATATGATCTCTCTATCCACTAGATGGATGTGAAGACCACCTTCTTACATGGTGATCTTGAGGAGGAGATCTATATGGATCAACCTGATGGGCTTGTGACTCCTAGGAATGAGGGAAAGGTTTGCAATATTGTTAAATCCCTTTACGGATTGAAACAAGCACCAAAGCAATGTCATGAAATATTTGACAAAACCATTTTGTCATGTGGCTTTAAAGTTCATGAATCCGATAAGTGTATCTATTCCAAGGTAAAATATGATGAGTGTATTGTCTTGTGCATGTATGTGGATGACATACTTTTATTTGGATCATTGATGAATCTCCATTTCATCACCTTTATTCTATCATTTTGGCCTTAAAAACCCTAGCAATTGCATGAAAATAACCTCAATTTGCACATAATAGCATCTGTTATTTATTGTGTTATTTGTATATAAAATAAGGAATTTAATGCCAAAATTATAGAATAAAGATAAGAAAAGAAAAAGGAATAAAATATTGAAAATATTTTATGATCTTAACCCCGATACCAAGTCCAGAATGGAATTTGGTCGATAAGGAATAAAGTAGGGGGAGATAAGGGCCAAAAAGACAATAAATACCTCATTTATTTACTCATCAATTATGTATTTTTGACACCTATTTTATTCTTTATTATTTTTTCACCAAATAAAGAAACTTTGTACATAAAAGTTGTATACAATAATGTAAAAAAAGTACAAAATTGAGTTTGTACAAAAATAATATACAGTGTTCATTTTATACCCAGAATAAAAGCCAAAAACCAAATTTCATAGACCCATATCTTTCAAACAAAGAAACAAAATATAGAAAATTTATGCTAATTGTATATAACTTTTCAAGAGCTATTTAATGGCGGTGGTCTCATATTTTTTGGAGTTATTGTGTAAAAGTTGGGTTTCGGGCCCCTATTGTACATAATACCGATTAAAATATTCAATTTATTCATTATTCATTATTTTTAAAAAATTTTATTTTTATAATTTTGTAAATATTATTTATAACTCATGTGCATATTAAAATTAGAATAAAAACAAAAAAAGGAAAATAAAATAAGATTATGTAAAATACATAGATAAAAGACCTATGCTTCTATATGTCTATAAATAAAAGGGAAATACATTCTTTAATTCTCTAATTCTTTTATATTTTTCTAATATTTTAAATAATATACATATTCTATTGAAAATACAAAACTAAAATAAAACTTAATAAAAATACATTAAAATAAAATAGTATACCTAAAACATAGGTAAAATACCTATAAATATACCTACATAACATACTTACATATTTATTAAAGTATACAAATAACTTCATAAAAATAAAACAAAAATATATTTATACTCATAAAAATATATTATAAATATATAAAATAATAGAATAAAATAATAAAATACAAAACATAAAATAAAAATAAAAATGTACAAAATACTGGTAAATATACTTATAAAAAACTATTAAAAATAAACATGTAATAAATTACATCAAAAAAATAAATAAAAATCATAATAAAATACTACATAAAATAATAAACATTTTTTATTTTATATACAAAAATTAATAAAATCATTTACTATTTATAAATAATTGTTTTCGAATAAACCTACAGTTTTGTCCTGTAGTGGTCTCAGCTGGACCAATCAGAGCGCGCCAAAAGTTGACCTTGGTCAACTTGACCTCCAGCCGTCTGAGAAGACGTGGCATGTATTTTCCCCTCTTTTTCACCATTTTTCGCGGCCATTCCATCCATCTATCGCGCTCTGATGACACGGAATTCGATGCGAAAATAAATCACGAAGTTGTTGTCCTTAATCGATCAATTCGGTCAACGAGAAAAATATTTTTACCACTTTAAAGAATAATCAATCAATCAAAGAATGTAAACGGTTTTCGCTATTCTTTTTACCTAGTATAGCGACCAGGGTCGAATATAAGGAACTTAAAAACTATGCAGTCAAATTTCGAAAATGATTTTTAGTGGTTTTTTGCATTTTTACTTTTTTTATTTTAAAAACAAGTAAAAATGACGAAAATGCACACACATCGCTCTTTTTTATATTTTTTAAAATAGTCAAAAATGTATAGAAAAGTCCAAAGAAAATATTTTTGTGTTTTATATATTTTAAAATATTTTTGGTAATTTTTTCGAGTTTTTCTGATGCTTTTGTGATTTCCTAAAAATGAAATAGTAGAAAATAAAGAAATCAATGCACAACCAAGAATCTTTTGCAACTTAAAATCTTTTGCAACTTAAAATAAAGAAATCAATGCCTAAAATTCCTGAAATTTATTTTTAATATAAACTACCACAGAATATTTACAATCAGAAACTGAATTCAGAATTTTTTGATTTTTCTACAATTTTCTACAATTTTTTAAGGATTTTCATTTTTTGTATTTTTTTGGAGTTTTATAAAGAGTTAATGCATAAAAATTGGTCAAAAATTAAAAGGCAATAAAACACACCTATAGCATTTGTTGGGAATTTTTTTGGTAAGTTTTTGAATTTTTATAAATTTTCAAAGTTTGGACAGGCAAAAATTTGTTGTCTTTGATTTTTTAAATATATCAAAATTCATCAAAATGCAATGAAAATTTTATACAATGTTAAACAATACAGCAGGAACATGCACCATTTTTTGAAAATTTTTCGAATAATAAAAACATTTATTTCATCAGAGAGATCATTCAAAGTTATTGTTCTGGAAAACACAGGGACTTATTCGCAAATACTGAAAGTTTGAGCATCACCTTATACTAAATAAATAAATAGGGGTCAGAACTTGCAAATTACCTAATAGATGCATGCGTTGCACGTGCTTAAGTTGAGACAGGGGCTGATTTGCAAATGTGGAAATCTTCGAGATATAACTACAAATTTTCCAAAAGATTTTTATTTCAACAAGGAACCCTAGTTCTCCTTCGTTTTGTTTCTTCAGCAAGAGGGAGGCAATAAGGGTGCCGCCGCCGACAAGGGGACGGAGGAGCAGGCGCGGCGCACAGCCGACACCTTCAGACAGGAGGACACGGCGAGAGGAGGAGGGGCGCAGGTGGTGCGCATGAAGTCGATGCGGACAGGAGCTGAGGGGGCGGCGTGGGCCGCGCGGGGACGGGCAGGCGCGCGGGCGGCGACCTGTGACTTTTTTTGAATTTTTTGTTTTATTTTCTGCATAAACAACAAAAATAATAAAAAAATTATTTTTATTATTCTTTTTATAAAAAATGTGAACAGGAGCAAAAAGAATTTTTTATTATTTTTTTAAATTTTTTTATAATTTTTTTGATGAACCTGCAAAACAAATATTAGAGAGATAGAAAAAAATATCTGTATTTTGGTGTCAGATCGAAAAGTGTGATAGTGAATGTTTTTGTGATTTTGGATCTAAAAACTAATCACTACATCTACGCAAAAATTAAACGTACGATTTAACCAGGAGGAAAAAACGGCGCGGAATAAAATATGGATCTCACCTTGGATTTGGACACGTCGTGATGGCCTCGACGACGATCGAATCGCTGTCACCGACCGGATCGGAGGCTGGACACCCTTCTGCGATGAGTAGCTCTCGGAGATCAGGCTCCTCTCTCCAAAGATTGATCAATGAGTGAATTAGGAGGATGAGCCCGATAAAAAGAGAATAAAAATAAAAATGGAAAGTATCTATAAATAGGGAAGGTTTTTATTGATGAAATTAATAAAATAATTAAATAAATAAATTAATAAATGAATTAATTTCGAAATCCAGAATTATATTAATTAAATAAATTAAATAAATAATAGAAATCAATTAACCACCATAAAGGTGGCCATTTAAGGTATGGAATAAAATCATATATAAAAGGCAAGTTTTTAAACCAAAAAATCAAATAAATCAAATAATTAAATATAATTTCGTAATTAAATTTATTAATTAATTAATGTGAGATATTTTATTTTTTGGTGATTTTTATATAAGGAAGTGAGTTGTATACACATATTATGTACATATAATACAATATACATATGTACAAATAAGGAAATAATTTTTATATCTTCTTCTTTTTTTAATAATAATTTTTTATTTACATTTATTTTTAATAAAAAAATATTTACAAATATGTATATTAAAAAATAAATATTAATAAATATGTACAACAAATATTGGTTTAACTGCACAAAACACCCCAGAAAACCGACTTTTTAACCGTAACTCCAAAATTATGAAACCACAATCATTTGAAAGATAATTTAATTTAGAGTGTAATGGAAATGAGTTTGGTTCAATTTGAGCTCGTATGGAGCCGGAATTGGTGTTTCAATTATAGCTTTGCAGCTTTTTCTGGGTGTGATTATTTGCATTATGTACATTATTTTATTTTACACTTATTTTTATTATTTACAACACATTTTTATTAACAACTTTTGTTTACAAAAATAATTAATTTAAAGTCAATTTATGTACGAATAAAATAATGTAAGTTTTGTGCAAATATACAAGAAAAATATTTACAGAATATTTTTGGATTTTTGACAGAAGACCCTGTCTCCCCCTACTTTATTCCTGGTCGATCCGGTCAAGTCTTGGCCTTCTCTCGGGGTTCGGGTCAGTCTGTATTTATTGCATAAAGCCTCCCTTCTTTTTCTTTTCTTTTACTTTTCTTCTTTATTCTTTTATTTATGTACAAAAAGTGTTAAAAATGCAATTTTAACAAATGCATGCAAAATGATAATTTTATGCAATTAATGGGTATTTATAGGTGTTTGACTAAGGAAATGAGGCTAAAATAAAAGAATAAAGGCGATGAATCATGGATTCATCACGCTCGCGTTCTTTAGACGAAATGTCCCCTGATCTTTGTACATCCATGCCTGATCATTAGATCCCCTGTACATACGCGAGATTCTTTAATTTTCCCTGGTCAAATAAGGGTGCCTATGTTGTGTATAAATAATCAACCTCCTCCTCCATGTTTCAATTTGGCCATCTTCAAGCCCTAGAGTTCCACCATTTCGGTCTAGTGTGCATCCAAGTGACAGATGGAGGTCCCCTAAGATGGATGGGAGCTTGCGGAGGAGGAGGTGCACCCAAGGCCGCCGTCGCCGGCGACCTCTGATCCATTGCGTCCAACCATGTACGAGCTGTGTATTTTACAATTTTTAGTTAGGTTTTCATTCCAGTGTTTTATTTATGCATTTAGTTTAGTCATTAGAGTAGTTAGTTAGGTTAACGAGGTTAATTCATAGTCCGCTGGAGCTCCGCTCCGGCGAACAATTCCACCGTTTGTTCTACGAGCTCCATTTCACTTCCATTTCCTTCCCCATCATGTTCTCCACCTCCTAGCCACCTTTGGCCAACCAGAACCTTCTTGGATCTGCAAATCGAGGTCTCGCTCCGCCACCTCACTGGAGACATCGTCGTCCACCTCATCCTTCGCGCTCACAGCTTCATTGTTGGTCGAGGAGAAACCCCTCGAGCCACTCGATCTCTCTGTGCAGGCCATGCGCTCAAAGGAGCCCTCCCGGGATAAAATCGTTTTGACTTCAAGGTTCCTAGGACCCTATTCTTCACCGAGCTTGCCAGGCCTATACATGGGGCCCTAGACCTTCCTATGCACACCAGCAGCTGCAGGACACCACACGGACGTGTAGAGACCGTTGTCATCGCCAAAGCCCGTCTGGAGATGGAGGAATCAACGATCGAAGCTGGGGAACCTTACTGTTCTTCCATGTTCTTGGAGGACCGCAGAAGCCATACGATCTGGGGAGGAGCCCCAGATCACACCAGCGTCGTCCGATTGAGTCGCCCCTTCACCGTAGATTTCAGTCGTGAGATCTAATCGTCACCGTCGGATCACGAACCGTCATCGTCGCGTGAGGAGTAGACGCATGTCAAGTGAATAAAGAAGAGCCGTCCAATCGCGCCTATGTTTGGGGTAAATTTTATATCTCGCCCTGCTATTTTTTTATATTTGTTATATAGTTTTGTAAATAAATGTAAAGTGATAAATAATTGGGAATTTTGCTTAGGACTTCCTGCATGTTTTGGTATTATCATTTGGATCCTTTCCAACCTCACATGCAGTCCCAAGTGAGGGTTGTAATTTTGTATAGAGGCCCCTGGCAATTTTTTAAATTGTAAAATGATTCATGAAAATTAAATAAATGTTGTTTTATTAAGGTATATTTGCACTATGGCCCCTAATGTCTACTTTATTTACACTCATGCCCCTGCCAGGACATGCATTTTTGCATTCTTTATCTATTTAATGGAAATACCTACTGTGCTCCTAAAAATCCATAAAAATAGGGATAAATGCTTCATGCCTTGCATATTCACATCTATATTTCTAATTGACATTTTTTTTGCATTTCTCCTATTTATTAAAAATGAAATAAAGCATGTTTTTTCCTTGTTTAAAATATAAAATACCAAAAAATGTAAACACTTTTTGAAAAATTCTAAAAAAAATATATGTAGTATATTTTGATATTATTGAGTCCAGAAAACAAAAAACCCTAAAAATAAGAAAAAAATTAAAAAAATCAGAAAGCTCCAAAATCCAACAAAAAATATAAAAAATCCACAAAAATACCAAAAATATGCTTTTCCTATTTTATAACTATCTATATATTAACATTTATATATTAAAATTAATTTGGCTAATTTTGGAACTTAATTATTATTTTTAAACCTAAATTAATTTTGGATTATTTATTAACCCCATATTTGGGAAATTCTTGAGTTTAAAAATGCATAAAAATTAGCAAAAATTTCTTGAAAAATACAAAAACATTAGAAAAATATTTTAAAAAACCAAAAATTATTTTCTGATTTTTGATTATATTTAGTAGCATTTATAAATATATTTTTATGTATTGTATAAATAAAGCCTTATAAAGGCTACATTGTTTTTATAAAAAGACAAAAAATATAAAAAGAAAATATAAAATCAGAAAATTAAAAATCAACTGAAAATTATAAAATAAAAAATCAAATATAAAAATATAAAATCAAAAATAAAATTAAAAATTAAAAATTAAAAAACCCACAAAAAATAATTATATGGACAAGAAAAGGATTGAATAATTTTATGCATTCATTTTTGCCCCCAACCGTTTGCTCCCAGTGTTCGACCTCTACTTGTGCTTACATGCTATACACATTTGCTTTTAGAGTTATAATAAATTTTAACTCCATATTTTTGAGATTTAATTGCTTTATTCATATTGTGGGTTAATTGCTGATTGATTGGGATTTCTTGTCGGTCACCTCAGCAACTGTGTTCCCACCTTGTGTGGAATGCACGAACGACGAAAAACCCTCTTCATCAGATGGCATTGTTGCCTGGGAGCAACGTCATTTGGGGTATTCATTATTTATTCGATTCTTCACTCTTGTCCATATTTATTTATTTACATTATTTTCTTTTTATTATCATTATGAACTGTTTGACGCTCTTCCATGTTTGAATTTGTTGCGAGGGACAGCGGTGCGACGGAGGATCTCCTAGGAGGACCTATGCACCTGAGCAATGCGGAGCTGGCTTTCTGATCGAGTCGGTAGGAGAGAGCAGCCAATTCAGATCTGGAGGGATTTTGAAGACTGATTCAAAGTTTCCTTTTTATTATGCAAAAAAAATATTTGTAATTTATGTGAGAGAGTGACCTTTGGATTGTAATAATACATGACTTTCCACTCAGACTTCCCGAGGTCCAGTGCCCAATGGATTGTTCCCCCGAGGGCCTCGATGACATTTTTCATTTATTATTTTATTTTTATTATTTTTTGTGAATGAGCCCTAGCTTAGGATTGTTTGACGAAGACTAAGGCCCAAACCCTAATATATATGCATGTACCTACAGATGCGATTTTGGACTTAGTCAATTTTGAAATAATGATCTTCACAATAATAACATCTTGTATCTAGGGTGATTTCCTCGAATTGAATCTCATATAGCATAGGTTTCAATTCTGTCTTGCAACCCACATGGAGAGAGCCGGGAAGCACTGTAAGTCCTCTTACTTGGCACGCATCATTCGATTTTCGACTTGCATGGCTTTTCCGATCTTCTCCCTCTGTTTTTGCTCACCTAGGATGTAAATGGAATTGGAACCCCATTAGGCACGTGCATTGAAAATAACAAAAAATGTGATAACCAAAATAAATCAGGATTGTTAAACATACTTGACCTCTAAAATAAAATGTAATAGATTCCTTGTATTGGGGAGAGCAACTCCCTCACTGTCTGAGTATTTTATTCATACGTACATGCTAAGGATTAGTGCCCCAATCCCAAAATCCTAAGTCTGGTGTGTACAACTTTCTATGATCACCTAACTCTAAAATCGACAAGATAAAAAGACCACATCTCGGTCTTCACTATATTGAGTAGGTGAATCGGGGGTTTGCTTTGTGTATTGATTGTGACTTGGAGTCCATTTGCATTTTCTCTTTGAGTTATCGGTCCCATCCGTGTGAGTCATGCATTTTTTCATCTTTGAGTCTCTCTACCTCTCTTATACATATATCTCTTCATTTTGCATAGAGTCGTGATATTGGCGCTTGAGCTCAATCATCTTCGCCAGATCCTTCTTCTCGCTTCTTGCCTACCCTCCTCATGTCCCTCGTATCATCTCTTCTTTTACCAGGGATTGTTGTGCTTTTAAAGATTGCCCGCATCAAGGATTTTTGGACTTAGATTGATTATTGGAGTAAGTCAGGCATGTGTTGAGGATGTTGAGGTTGACTTGGTGGATCTGACTTTCAATTTGTGTTTAGAGCTTATTGAGGTTTTTTTACGATGCATGATTATAGGTGTGATTATTTATTGAGGATTTTTGATCACGCACACCGGATTGAGGATGTGATTCTTTGTTATGATTTGATGACGATGTCATGTTTCTTGACTGATTTATCTATTCTGAGATTCCTACCATCTTCATTTCGAGGATTGATGGATTATCTAGATTTGTACTTTCTGGCATAGGTGTGCGGAACCCACATGATATCTCTCATCTTCTTACTGATCCATCCTTGATTTCCTGATTCTATTATCCACCTGGGGCACGTTGAGGATTCCTGATTATCTTTCGTGCCATCTCAGCTGATTTAAGTGACATGAGGGATGTTCGGTGATTGACCCAATTATTTTCTCCCTCACATAATCTTATGCCCTTCTAAGGATCGGTTGGTTGATTGCTTTCGAGGATCTGAGATGATTTGCCAGCAATCCCAAGATTTCATTGACTTAGCTTACATGACTCCCCGAGGACTATCTGCGGGAGCATGTGACACATTCTTTATGATTGGTTTCACTCACTGCTTGTACTGCCACTCTGTTGGGGTATGAAACTGTATCGTCTGATATGACTATTTGGCCTCTCCGTCTAATTGTGTTACCGGTCTGACGGTACACAAGGCCAACTTCAGAGACTCATCTGAGTCCGCTCTCCTTTATGGTCCTCGCAAGGATGAGCCTCATGGTTTCTGATTATTCCATGCCTAGTTCATATGCTCTCCGAGGATTATCTGCGAGAGGCTATGACACCTTACTAGATCTGTGGTCTCTTCTGCTGGTAGACGATCTGTCGTCTACCGAGACCATTCTGATTAACTCCTTTGTGTCCTCTCTCCTTGACGACCCTCACAAGGATGAGATCTGATCTGACTATTCCATGATTAGCTTGCATTGTCCCCGAGGACCATCTGAGGGAAAATGCAACACTTTATTCACGTTCGGTTTCCCTTTCCGACTGTGTCTCTAATTGCTGGGAACACGGAGTCGAGTCGTCTGATATGTTTTCGGTCCCCGCTACTTTGATGATTACCCGATCTATTAGACCTTAGGAACCATTTGACTTGACTCCTTTGAGTCTACTTTCCTTAACAATCCTCACAAGGACGAGCCATCTTTCTCTGATTATTCGACGCTTACTGGCAGTACTCTCCCTGAGGGTTATTTGCGGGATGCTGCCACACTTTCTTGATTTGTCGGTCTCTTCTGCTGGTAGCTGATCTGTCGCCTACCGAGACAGCCCGCTCTCCTTGACAACCCTCGCAAGGGTGAGCTTCTGTTCTGATTATTCATTGACTAGCATGTATTACACCCTGAGGGTTATCTGCGGGAGGGTACATCATATTTTAGGTACTTGGCTTCACTACTGGTGTCTCCTTTCTGTTGGAGCACGGAGCCGAGTATTCTGATTTTTTTATCCTGATCCTTGAGGACCCTCGCAGGGTTGAGCCTTGCCTCGTGATATTTCAGTGTGTTCTTTTGACCTTCTGATTCTATGACCACCGGATGTCACGTCGCTACATTGAGAATCTCTTGTTCTTCCATTTTATACACCTTCCTGAGACTTTGATTGACTTGGAGGGGTATGTACTACTCTTTCTTCCTCTGAGCCCTACGTTATTGGCTCCGCTCACCCATTTCCTTCCTTATGAGCTGATGTTCCGATTCACGCTACCGGTCCTACCCTTAGTTTTCGACCTCTATTCCCCGGTAGCTGACACCCACTTGATTGCATACCCAGGTGTCCTTTCACTAACTGAATGTGTCCTCGTTCTCACAGGGAGACAATGACAAGAGCACGATGCTCGCTTACCAGAGACCGTCATGTACCTCATCCGTCTGTACTTGTTGTATATATGTGTTTTGTCTTTTATTCCTTCTTTCTCTCGCATGTTACGTGTGCCCCGGATCTATCTCCACATATTTGTGTCTACACTTAGGATGTACCTTATCTAAGTATAGGAGGGTACACACCGCATTGTTCTTTCTATGTCTCATTTCGTCCTCCTGTTGTTACCTATACGTAGGGATATTTCACCCTAAGTATAGGGGGAGTGATGCGTACATTCTTTATGATCGTTTCGTACATCTCTATATATCTAACTTTTCTTCTTTTCTTTTTTCTTCTTTTCCTTCTCATTTTTCTTTTTCTACAGAAAATGTGCCGCCCCTTGGTATCGGTTTTCTGTAATTAGGACGTACTTTGTCCTAAGTATAGGGGGCGTGCACCCCGATTCGTTCATTCTTTGATCCCCTCCATTGTCTCCTCTCATGTTGACCTGCTCTGCTATCTTAGGGATATTTCACCCTAAGTATAGGGGGAGACAGCCCGAGCTGTGATCTATTTATTTTAATTTTTTCATTTAATCCCACCCGTGACCCTCCATGTATTGTGAATAGTCTACTATACTTCGGATTACTTGATCCTAAGTATAGGGGGGTTGGTCACCTTCTTATTCATTTATATCTTCATTCTTTCAATTGTTATTCAGTCATTGTAGTATAGGCTTTTCTTTACTCGGTACGAGTTACGTCTTTTCTTTCTCTTTTTTGATCTATGAGGACATAGCTCATGCTAAGTATAGGGGGGTCGTATATACTCTGTATATACTTTACCCATAACTCGTACTTTAATATTAATTAATAAATATGGCTAAATATACTATATATACATATCATTTAATAACAGCAGTCATTCCTCAAATTGTTTCTGTATTTACTGATTAATAAATCAGGTTAAAATATTTTTGCAAAATGATTTGAAAAATGGTGATAACCTTTTGGAAAACTTTTTTGAAATGTTTTCAACCTTTGTAAAAATATTTTGATTGAAAATTTCTTTTCTTTATGTGAAATAAAAGTTTTGAAAACCTATTTGCAAATAATTTTGAAAATATTTGTAAAAATAGTTTGAAAAATGTATATACATTGTGTGAAAAATCTTTGCAAAATGGCTTTCAAATCTTTGTAAATATTTGCAAAAATTGTGTACTGTAGTTTTGAAATTGTTTTCAAATAAATTTGAGGAATAAATGTATCATTAAAATAAGAATAAAATGTGTATACAAATCAAAATAAAAATCTTTATCGATCATATATATGTACCTACAATAATAACTTTATTAAAACTTGTAAATTCGTTAAAATTCTTAACTCTTGTAAAATAAATAAAGCACGCCTGTGTAAATAGCTGTAAATATTTTATGATTTGTGTGACAAAATTTTTTTAATTTTCCAAAAATTCTTTTTGTAAAAATTCTTTTTGTTTTAAAAAATTCTTTGAAAAATTGCATCATTTTTCTGCATTGTGCATAACATTTTCATGTTATTCTTTGATTGAGCTGGATGATTGAACTAATCCAATAAATTCGAAGATTGGAGCTTAGTTGGACCTTACTGCACCTAACTGCACTGGAACCTTACGGGAACTAGGTTTAAGGTACTTCAGGTCTATTAGGGCTTAATTCTTTGAGACTCAGGGCTGGGTTCGAGTCACCTCAACTGACTAAATAGAACTTTTCGAGATGCACGCATGACTCTTGTCGGTCGTGACCTAACTTGGACACTTGCACCTTTCACTTGGCTCAACTCAGTTGGAGTGGTGAGGGGGTTGGATTTGCCAACCTGAGACGCACACGAGTGGAAACATTCATCCTCGTCTAGGGAGGGAAATGCACCCCAACCTGGTCCAGTTTCAATGAAGTCTAAAGACATGAGAGTGTGGGTTGCAATAAAGTTTCAAAAGAGGGATAGTCTTCAGGCTCAAGAGGAAAAACTCCTTATGTAAATGCTGCTATGAATAGTATGTTTGAAAAAAAACTCCAAAAAAGTGGACAGGCTGGAAAATAAAAATAAAATGCATGCCGGAGTATGTATATATGTTGTATAGAAAATAAGCAAGCTTGAGCATCAGAGTTACACCATGTGAGCATGCAGCTGGATGACTTGACTACACTGGTCATGCATCCTGAGATAGGTAGCTACACTGGATACCATCCATTCTTTTCTCCACCTCCTCCTCTTGAGTTGGATGCAACTTGAACTTAGAAGGAAATACCTCGCTCCTCGAGGACAGAGTGCGGGACTTGGGAATCATTGGGTAGTCATTCTGGAGAAGTCAGTCTCTTTGTCATTTCATTGGGGAGAGCCACTATCACTTACATTGTACAAGTCAGCTTCATAGTCATAAGGGTTTGCGTATGATGTAGGCTAGTTCTGACCTGGCTATTGAGGTGATTTGAGCCGAATTCTGTGAATTCTCAAAGGCTGTTGTGTTTTAAATTTGGTTCCCAACCAGGGTCCACACACATTTTCACATCAAGGTCTAACCTGAGCTCCAAACTTTGATTTTGTACAGATGAGTTTAATTATTTAGATCAATTCTATTTATTCTTTATTGCTTTTTCTTTTCTTCTTTTTCTTTATTCTTTTTGTACTTATTGCATAAGTATTTGCTAGGTACTAGCAAAGGCAAGTATAGGGGGGTGATGAATCTCCATTTTATCATCTTTATTCTATCATTTTGGCCTTAAAAAACCTAGAAATTGCATGTAAATAACCTCAATTTGCACATAATAGCATCTGTTATTTATTATGTTATTTGTATATAAAGTAAAGATTTTAATGCCAAAATTATAGAATAAAGAGAAGAAAAGAAAAAGGAATAAAATATTGAAAATATTTTATGACTCTAACCACGAGACCAAGTCCAGAATCGAATTCGGCCGACAAGGAATAAAGTAGGGGGAGGTAAGGGCCAAAAAGACAATAAATACCTCATTTATTTATTCATCAATTATGCATTTTTATACCTATTTTATTCTTTATTATTTTTTCACCAAATAAAGAAATTGTGTACATAAAAGTTGTAAATAATAATGTAAATAGAAGTACAAAATTGAGTTTGTACAAAAATAATATACAGTGTTCATTTTATACCCAGAATAAAAAGCCAGAAACCAAACTTCACATACCCATATCTTTCAAATTAAAAATCAAAATATAGGAAAATCACCTCTAATTGTATATGACTTTTCAAGAGCTATTTAATGATGGTGGTTTCATATTTTTTGGAGTTAATGTGTAAAAGTTAGGTTTTGGGCCCCTATTGTACATAATACCGATTAAAATATTCAATTTATTTTATTCAATATTCATTATTTTTTTGCAAATTATTATTTTTATAACTTTGTAAATATTATTTATAACTAATGTGCATATTAAAATTATAATAAAAACAAAAAAAGGAAAATAAAATAAGATTATGTAAAATACAAAGACAAAAGACCCATGCTTCTATATGTCTATAAATAAAAGGGAAATACATTCTTTAATTCTCTAATTTTTTTATATTTTTCTAATATTGTAAATAATATACACATTCTATTAAAAATACAAAACTAAAATAAAACTCAATAAAAATACATTAAAATAAAATAGTGTACCTAAAACATAGGTAAAATACCTATAAATATACCTACATAACATACTTACATATTTATTAAAGTGTACAAATAACTTCATAAAAATAAAACAAAAATATATTTACACTCAAAAAAATAAGTATAAATATATAAAATAATAAATAAAATAATAAAAATACAAAAACATAAAATACAAAAAATGTACAAAATACAGGTAAATAGACCTATAAAAAAGCTTAAAAAATAAACTTGTAATAAATTGCATCAAAAAATAAATAAAAATCATAATAAAATACTACATAAAATAATAAACATTTTTTATTTTATACACAAAAATTAATAAAATCATTTACTATTTATAAATAATTATTTTCGAATAAACCTATAATTTTGTCCTGTAGTGGTCTCAGCTGGACTAATCAGAGCGCGCCAAAAGTTGACCTTGGTCAACTTGACCTCCGACCGTCTGAGAAGATGCAGCCTGTCTTTTCCTCGCTTTTCTGCCATTTTTCGCAGCCATTCCATCCATCTATCGCGCTCATGTTCTTCGGACAAAATGTCCCCTGATCTTTGTACATCTACGCCTGATCATTAGATCCCCTATACATACGCGAGATTCTTTGATTTTCCCCGGTCAAATAAAGGTGCCCATGTTGTGTATAAATAATCAACATCCTCCTCCATGTTTCAATTTGGTCATCTTCAAGCCCTAGAGTTCCACCATTTCAGCCTAGTGTGCATCCAGGTGACAGATGGAGGTACCCTGAGATGGATGGGAGCTCGCGGAGGAGGAAGTGCGTGCAAGGCCGCCATCGTCGGCGACCTCTCCTCCCTGATGTCCAACCAGGTACGAGCTGCGCATTTTACCATTTTTAGTTAGGTTTTCATTCCAACGTTTTATTTATGCATTTAGTTTAGTCATTAGAGTAGTTAGTTAGGTTAACAAGGTTAATTCGTAGTTTGTCGGAGCTCCGCTCCGGCGAACGATTCCACCATTTGTTCTCCGAGCTCCATTTCACTTCTATTTCCTTCCCCATCATGTTCTCCACCTCCCAGCCACCTTTGACCAACCAGAACCTTCTTGGTTCTACGAATCGAGGTCTCGCTCCGCCACCTCACCGAAGACCTCATCATCCACCTCATCCTTCGTGCTCACAGCTTCATTGTTGGTCGAGAGAAACCCCTCGAGCCACTCGATCTCTCTGTGCAGGTCATGCGCCAAAGGATCCCTCGCGGGCTAAAATCGTTTTGACTTCAAGGTTCCCAGGACCCCCTTCTTCTCCGAGCTCGCCAGGCCTATACATGGGATCCTAGACCTTCCTGTGCACACCAGCAGCTACGGGACACCACCCCGGACGTGTAGAGCTCGTCGTCATCGCCAAAGCCCATCTGGAGATGGAGGAATCAACGATCGAAGCTAGGGAACCTCACAGTTCTTCCCTGTCCTTGGAGGACTGCATCAGCCATCCGATCTGGGGAGGAGCCCCAGATCACACCAGCATCGTTCGATTGAGTCGCCCCTTCACCGTAGATCTCGGCCATGAGATCTAATCGTCACCGTCGGATCGCAAACTGTCATCGTCACGTGAGGAGTGGACACATGTCAAGTGAAGAAAGAAGAGCCATCCGATTGTGCCTATGTTTGGGGTAAATTTCATATCTCGCCCCGCTATTTTTTTTGTATTTATTATATAGTTTTGTAAATAAAATGTAAAGTGTTAAATAATTGGGAATTTTGCGTAGGACTTCTTGCATATTTTGGTATTATCATTTGGGTCCTTCCAAGCCTAACATGCAGTCCCACGTAAGGGTTGTAATTTTATATAGAAGCCCCTGGAAATTTTGTATATTGTAAAATTATTCATGAAAATAAAATAAATGTTGTTTTATTAAAGCATATTTGCACTATGGCCCCTGATGTCTTCTTTATTTACACTCATGCCCTATCAGGACATGCATTTTTGCATTCTTTATCTATTTAATGGAAATACCTACTGTGCTCTTAAAAATCCACAAAAATAGGGATAAATGCTTCATGCCTTGGAAATTTACATCCATATTTCTAATTGACATTTTTTATATTTATCCTATTTATTACAAATGAAATAGAACATGTTTTTACCCTGTTTAAATTATAAAATACCAGAAAAATATAAAAACTTTTTGAAGAATTCTAAAAAATTTTATATATAGTATATTTTGATATTTGTTGAGTCCAGAAAACAAAAAACCCTAAAAATAAGAAAAAGAAAACTAAAAAATCATAAAGCTCCAAAATCTAACAAAAAAATATAAAAATTCCAGAAAAATACCAAAAATATGTTTTTTCTATTTTATATTAAATTTAATTTGGGTAATTTTGGGACTTAATTATTATTTTTAAACCCAATTTAATCTCGGATTATTTGTTACCACATATTTGGGATATTCTTGACTTTAAAAATACATAAAAATTAGCAAAAGTTTCTAGAAAAATACAAAAACATTAGAAATATATTAAAAAAACAAAAACAAATTATTTTCTGAATTTTGATTATATTAGTAGCATTTACAAATATATTTCAATGTATTGTGTAAATAAAGCCTTATAAAGGCTATATTATTTATATAAAAGATAAAAAATATAAAAAGAAAATATAAAATCAGAAAATTAAAAACCAACTAAAATTATAAAACCAAAAATCAAATATAAAAATATAAAATCAAAAATAAAATGAAGAAAAATTAAAAATCAAAAAACCCAAAAAAAACAATAACATGGACAAGAAATGGATTGAATAATTTTGTGCATTCATTTTTGCCCCCAACCGTTTGCTCCCAATGTTCGACCTCTACTTGTGATAACACGCTATACACATTTGCTTGTAGAGTTATAATAAATTTTAACTCCACATTTTTTAGATTTAATTGCTTTATTCATATTGTGGGTTAATTGTTGATTGATTGGGATTTCTTGTCGGTCACATCAGCGACTACATTCCCGCCTTGTGTGGAATGCACGGCCGACGAACAACCCTCTTCATCAATCACATACAAGGATTATTAATGAGACTTAGGCATTCTTGAGTAGCAAGTTTGAGATGAAGGACATGGGTGTTGCTGATGTGCTCAAACTGGTCTCAATCTCACTATGTTGAGAAGGTACTTGAGAAATTTAGATATCATGACTGCAAAGCTTTAGGCACTCCTTTTGATTCATCCAAAATGTTGTTTAAGAATAAAAGTAGAGTACCTGAAGCTCAGCTAAGCTATTTACTAGCGATAGGAAGTTCAACGTATCTTGCAAATTGCAAGAGATCTGATATTTCATTCTCGGTTGAAAAGCTGAGTAGATACACTTGTTGTTCTGATCATACTCACTGGGAGGCTCTGGATCGAGTATTGAAGTACTTGAAGGGAACTATTTCCCTTAGTTTGCATTATGGTAGACATCCATATGTACTAAAAGGACATAGTGATGCAAGCTGGATCGTGAAAATAGAGTCTGAGAGTAATGGTGTTACTGGGTATGTCTTTACCCTTGGAGGCGGTGCAGTCTTCTGGAGGTCTATAAAGCAGTCCATTTTTGCTCGATCTACCTTTGAGGCAAATTTGGTTCGTCAAAAACCACAATCGTTTGAATGTTATGGATTATTTTTACTTGGCAAGTCTACCAAGGTCGAACACAGGGACACGAGCTACTTGATCTATTCATCGAATCTCAATCAATTGAGAGCATGTGTGAATTATTTCCCAATTTCAGGTTTTCACGCGGATGCACAAGGTAAAATGCAGAACAATGCAGATATATGATGCATGCATTTTTTAATTCATTTTCTGATGCAATTTAGAATGATGCACGAGAGTAATGCAAAGATGAATGCAAAACATGCACAAGTTAATTACAAATATGCCTGAAAAGATCACTTAAATTGAGCAACAAATGATGAATTGAAATCACGGTCGAATTGAAAATAACACTATGAGTAAACATCTATTTAAAACAAGGCAATTGAACAAGAGGCATCATCTTGATAATAAAAATTCACTTCATTTAAGCATTCCATGATAAAGAGAATGAAACAAGGAACAAAACGACACTAAAATCATGCAATTTAGATCTACGATGCTCAAGTTATGCTAAAAACGATACAGGGGCATAATTGTAATAAAAATGCAAGAAATAAATAGATAAATAATTACAAATAGGTCCCTGGAAGGACATATTTGCAATTTCCAAAAATCGTATGGGCCCTTCTGCAATTTTTCCATGCGTGCAGGGGCATAATTGTAATTCTGTAAAACCTCGAGGGCATCCCTGTAAAACATGGAAGGCCGTATCCCGATATATCGGCGATATATCGGCGATATATCGGTATCGACAGGTCACCGATATATCGTCGATATGTCCGATATCGGTAAAAGGCGAGCCAAATCCAGGTGTCGGCGATATGGCGTCGATATATCGCCGATATATCAGCGATATATCGGTATCGACATGGTACCGATATCGATACCGATATCGATATGTCCTTCCATGCTGTAAAATACCCAGGCGTGCACATGAGCATCACACGCCTGGGAACCAAAATACAAATAGCAAAACTTTTAGGGTCTTCATTGCAATTTACCCAGGCCCTCACGCACACGAGGGGCTAGGCTCAGGAGGCGTCGCTGGTTCGGGCCCACGTGGCAGCACTTGGTGGCTCGACCCGAGGTTCGGAGGACCCGAGCTTAGGGGTTCAGTAGGAGGCTCGGGCTGCCACATGGCTTCATCATGGTCGTCCGATCGACACAATCGGACGGTATATGTATCCTCTTCCTCTGCCGCAGGCCACCGGAGGAGGCGGGAATCCGGTGGACCCGATGGAGCTCCACCGTGCTCCAGGTTGCCCCCCAACGGTCGGGGAAGAACGCAGGGGGCTTGCGAAGATCTTGGAGCCAAGGCGAAGGCGCAGTGTTGGCTAAGGTGGATGCACGATGCAGGTCTGCTAGAGATGAGCTTCGAGATCGGAGATGGGGCATGGATTCCATCCATTGAAGACCTGCAGGGGTGAGATGGGTAGCAGAGGCATGCGAGTGATGTGTGTAAGTGATGTGAGGTGAGTTGGGGTCGTGTGAGCGATGGGAGTGGTGGCCCTGGAGCTCCCTCTCCGGTGAAGTGGAGGAGGAGATGGGGTAGAGAAGAGATGGCTCTGAAGAAGGGAAGGATGCTTGGCAAGGATGACTGATGTATGGTGGATGTGAGAGGATGGTTATATGGAGGTGAAAGCGAGTGGTTTCGTCGGATTATTGTGGTGAAATCGATGAAGCAGTGAGGAGGAGGAAACCTGGAAATCGAAGAAGAATGAGCAGAGGGGATGATCTATGCTGAGGGTCGAATCGACCCTCCGGTCGTCGCACGACAAGGCCGACCTTACCTCGGTGCTCAATGACGCCTAGGGCAGCCGTAGCATGGCGGAGTCGTCGAGGGTCAACACCTACACTCGGGCACCATAATTGCATGTCAACTCTGTCCTCCTCTGTCACAGGAGGAGGAGGACGGCTAGGGCTTAGCGTATTGAGTGGTGGATGGGGTGGAAGTAAAGCGGTGGTAGAGGTTTTATAGAGGGAAGAAGGAGGTCCGTTATGGTTCGGACGAGTTTTTGAATGGCAATTCTGATGACTGGGGGTAATGGTGGAGATGTTGGCGTTATGCACGAGGAAATGGCTATGGGGAGGAGGTGTTAGCAGAGTGGGTGGTGATCGGAGACATTGGATAGAAAAGGAAGGGGACGGAGGTATTACAAGGGGTAACGGCTGGGAAGGGGGGTTACGGAGGTAGGGGATGACCTCCCAGTCATTGGATATAGCGATCTGACGGCTAGGATGATGGCGTGGAGTAGTGGTGTGGATCTGATCATGGAGTTGATCAGACAGATGGAAACGAAGCGTGAGCAAATGATAGTGATTAGATTGTAGGGCTGATCTGACGGTGGAAGAAAGAGAGGTGACGTGGAGGGTTGAGAGGCGTTGGATGAAGGGGGAATCGGGCGGTTGAGAAAAAGGCATAGAAGAGCGGTTAGGATCTGATCTGAGATCAGATCCGATGGCTGGATATAGAGCGGGGATGAATGGTCGAGATGGAGGCGGGAATGAGAGATCCAACGACCCAGGAGGGAGCCAGGTAGCAGAAAGAGAAGCAACCACGTGGGCGGCCCAGAGGGCGCCACGTGGCTGCACCAGAAAATTCGAAAATATAAAATCAAAGAAAAATCGAAAAGAATTAGTTAGAGGTAAAATTAGGAAAAAGTTAAAACATGAAAGTTATTCGTCTCGATGAGATCTACAATTTTCATGTTGGACGAAAAGACAAAAGAGGTCATTTGTACAAAAAGAAATTTTGAGGGGTATTTTTAAGGGGTTAAAAATACCGATTTTTGGGTTTTAAGTTGTTTTTGTATTTTTAGTCTTTTTAAGGGTTAGTGATATCATAGACAATTAATTCACCTAATTTTTAGGGGGTTTTGATGAGAAAATAATTACAAAGAAAATAATAGTTATTAAATACAATTAATTATGGGTTAATTATACACAATATGTACAATATAAAATGAATGAATTACTAGTGAATTTTAGTGGTTTATTAAAGCCAGGGGGTTTAATTATTGATTTTTAGAATGATGAATACGAGATTCATCATACCCCTATACTTAAACCATGCTCGTCCTCGAGAATCTAAAGAATGAAGGAGTCGGATTAATTCCTGACAGTGCACGTGAAGATTTCAAGGCTCAATATTTCGAAGACTCTCAACTTAAGTGATCCTAAAATTCTAGGCTTATCCATGCTTTAGTCAGAAGAAATCCAACTTCTCTAATTATCAGACTCTCTTATTGTACATATAATATAAGGATATGAGTTTAAGTGTACTGCATTTCATGAGAGTCGAGTCGAGGCATCACTCGAAGTTCCAATCCCAAAGACTCTCCTCTAGACCCCATCCTCAATACTAGGGAATAAGTCTATTCTTACTTTAGTCAGCTGTCTCATTAGTTTGTCAGACTTAAAATGTAGATGGACGGCCAGATGATGGAAGGAATGGGTTTGTGTCTAATTTTCTCTCCCTTACATTGGAATCAGGGGCCTCTCGAGTACCTTTTTACTCAACACAAGTAGATTTTTAACTTGTTGATCAATGTGACCGTCAAGAGAGTTCGGAGTCATCTCACTTGTTTTTCTGTGAATATACCGGGGTGTGTCTCTTGTGAGTATCTAAGATACCTTCGATACCCAGACTTGTATCGCTTACGATGCAGAGCCCTTTTATGGTGTCAGCCCGACTCCTTGGTCTTAATTAGCGCTTGGTCCAAGTAGACACTTTGAAAATGTTTGGGAGCGCTTGACATTGGTGGAAGCTCTTTTTGTAATTTGACTTTGGAGAAATAGAGCTTTTCTTTGAACAATTATTTCTTTTCTTTTGTTGGCTAGCTCTATTGCTTTTACCAAAAGTTGGCGCAAATTGATCAACAATTATCATTAAGTTTCATCACACCCTGGCACATAGGTAGATATCAAAGAGATAGCATATGAACTTGTTCACATAATGGCTAGGGTTTTGCTGACACAGGTTTTCTGAAGTCTTAATTAACTTTATCACATCCTCGAATATTATTAGATCGGGTCTAAACTCAAATCTCTAGTCTTAGTTCCTCAAGTGATATCTCAACTCATCTCATCAATCATGCAGTTGTGAAAGTGATTGTGCTGATCATATTCTTTTGAAGATAGAGATGAAGAGTGCAATATAGCGCTCAAATTTTTCAAACAAGGGAAGTGTTGATAATTAAGTTAAAAAACCCTAATGACTAAGGCATGTTAACTCAGACTCTTTAGATCACAGAAATCCAGTGTCCTCAAAATCCTCAAGCCTTGAGTGAATGTGAGTGTGTCAGGAATACACCAACTCCTTAGTTAATGAATTTTGTGTGATTTTTGTTTTTTGTAGATTTTTATGGATTTTAATTTTCAAACTTTTTTTTATTCTTTGGAGAGACAATGGCTGGCACAGGCTCAAATAAATAAAAGTATCTACTCCCCGCCAGTATGGGTGTAAGTACGGGTCGTTAGACGGACCGCTGTTACTTGAGGATGGAGCCATATACAGTGTCCTCTAAACCACCCACTCTTCTATGGGAGACCGAAGTTCCCTCACTGAAAATATCTACTAAGCCTAGTAGTCAAAGTCTAATTCAAAGACAGGTTTTCATATTTTTATGGAGGCTTTTTTTGTTTTTTTTATTTTTTTAAAAGGGTTATTTACACAAATTAATCCCTCAATTTTAAGAAAACATTTTTGCAGGGTTTTTACAAAACTCAATTACCAGGAATACTAAAACCAAGCTCGAAAAAGAATTTTCAAAAAATCAAAAAAAAAAGAGACATGGCTAAATTAAATATACAGTAATATACGGTATACCCCCTATACTTAACTTTTGTTATGTCCTCATAGCACAAGTGATATGAAGCCATCGCTCGATTAAATATAGGGTGATATAGCAGAACTGAGGAAGAGGGTCCCCTAGACTTAGGTCAACAATTGACCGAAGTATAAGAAGACAACGCGATGGATGGATGAACAGGCAGGCCCCCCCATACTTAGGCTACAAATAGCCTAAGTAAAGTATCTGAGTTAGGGGGGTTTGTGTTTAGAGGAGTAATTACACTAAGATACAAGGGGGTGAGGGGAGAGTGTAAAATATACAGGGGGGGAGGGGTGAGTGTATATGTGCAAGTGTTTGGGGGGGGGGGAGGATAGATCATCTAGTGATCTACTTTTTGTTCTTTTTCTTTTTTTACAACATGCAAGCCCTCTAATGAGGACTGTTAAAAATGCACATGCAACACAACTTTTTACAAGATGCACATGCAAGCAGACTGATAAAAAGTCCTAAATTTTCTCCACCAAATCTTTTGCGGCCTCTTCACCGGGAGCTCCCTACTCCACGCCTCCATGGAGATCAAGTGTCCTCGATCTTCAAGGGTCTTGCCATAAAAGAAAAATATTAGAAAAATAGAGGAAAATAATCAGCAATAATGATGCAAAAATAATGCATGAAAGGAAGACCTCTGAATCTTGAAAATATTCAACATCAAAAATAAATCAAAATTAAATAAATAAATAAAAGTGAGTTGTGTCTCCAACAACGACGTCATTTGATGAACGTTAAAATCTGCCTCTTTAATAATCGATAACTATCGTAGCATAGGAGACAAATTTGGTTCATCAAAAACCACAATCGTTTGAATGTTGTGGATTATTTTTACTTGGCAAGTCTATCAAGGTCGAACACAGAGACACGAGCTACTTGATCTATTTATCGAATCTCGATCAATTGAGAGCATGTGTGAATTATATCCCAATTTCAGGTCTTCATGCGGATGCACAAGGCAAAATGCAAAACAATGCAGATATATGATGCATGCATTTTTTTAGTTGATTTTCTGATGCAATTTAGAATGAGGCATGAGAGTAATGCAAAGATGAATGCAAAACATGCACAAGTTAATTACAAATATGCCTGAAAAGATTACTTAAATTAAGCAACAGATGATGAATTGAAATCAGGGTCGAATTGAGCATAACACTATGAGTAACCATCTATTTATGACAAGGCAATTGAACAAGAGGCATAACTTAACTATCAAAATTCACTTCATTTAAGCATGCCATGATAAAGAGGATGAAACAAGGAACAAAATGACACTAAAATAAAGCAATTTGGATCTACGATGCTCAAGTTATGCTAAAAACAAAGTAGGGGCATAATTGTACTAAAAATGCAATAAATAAAAAGATGAACAATTACAAATAAGCCCCTAGAAGTATCTATTTGCAATTTCCAAAAACCGCCCGGGTCCTTCAACAATTTTTCCATGCGCGCAAGGTCATAAATGTAATTCTATAAAATCTTGAGGGCATCCCTGTAAAATACCCAGGCACACATGTGAACATCACGTGCTTGGGGACCAAAATACAAATAGCGAAACTTCTAGGATCTTCACCGCAATTTACCCAGGCCCTCACGCGCTAGGCACGCGAGGGGCTAGGCTCGGGAGGCGTCGCTGGTTCGGGCACACATAGCACCACTTGGTGGATCGGCTCAAGGTTCGGAGGACCCGAGCTTCAGGGTTCGGTAGGAGGCTCGGGCTGCCACGTGGCTTCATCATGGTTGTTCGATCGACATGATCGGACGGTATCTGTATCTTCTTCCTCCGTCGTAGGCCACCGGAGGAGGCAGGACTCCGACGGACTCGATGGCGCTCCACCGTGCTCCAGATCACCCCCTAACGGTCAGGAAAGAAGGCAGGGGGGCTCGCGAAGATCCTGGAGCCAAGGCGAAGGGGTAGTGATGGATAAGGTGGCTGGGCTATGCAGGTCTGCCGGAGATGAGCTTCGAGATCGGAGACGGGGCATGGATTCCGTCCATTGAAGACCTGCAAGGGTGAGATGGGTAGCAGAGGCGTGCGAGTGATGTGTGTGAGTGATGTGAGGTGAGTGGGGGCCGTGTGAACGACAGGAGTGGTGGCCCTGGAGCTCCCTCTCCGGTGAAGTGGAGGAGGAGATGGGGCAGAGCGAAGATGGCTCTGAAGAAGGGAAGGATGCTTGGCGAGGATGACTGATGTACGGTGGAGGTGAGAGGATGGTTATATGGAGGCGAAAGCGAGTGGTTTCGTCGGATTATTTAGGTGAAATCGATGAAGCAGTAAGGAGGAGGAAACCTGGAGATCGGAGAGGAACGGGCAGAGGAGATGGTCTATGTTGAGGGTCCAATCGACCCTCTGGTCGTCGCACGACGAGGCCAACCTTGCCCCAGTGCTCAACAATGCCTAGGGCAGCCGTAGCACGGCGGAGTCGATGTGGGTCAACACCTACACCTGGGCACCATGGTCGCATGTCGACTCTGTCCTCCTCTGTCACAGGAGGAGGAGGACGGCTAGGGCTTAGTGTATTGAGTGGTGGATGGGATGGAAGTACAGCGGAGGTGGAGGTTTTATAGAGGAAATAAGGAGGTCCATTCTGGTGGGGGGCGAGTTTTTGAATGGCAATTCTAATGACTGGGGGTAATGGTGGAGATGTTGGCGTTATGTGCGAGGAAGACAAAGCGAACGACTATGGGGAGGAGGCATTAGCAGAGTGGGTGGTGATAGGAGACGTTGGCTAGAAAAGGAAGGGGGCGGAGATGTTACAAGGGGTAACGGTTGGGAAGAGGGGTTACAGAGGTAGGGGATGACCTCCCAGCCATTGGATCTAGCGATCTGACGGCTAGGATGATGGCGCGGAGTAGTGGTGTGCATCTGATCATAGAGTTGATCAGACGGATGGAAACAAAGCGCGAGTAAACGGTAGTGATTAGATTGTAGGGTTGATCTAACGGTGGGAGAAAGAGAGGAGACGTGGAGGGTTGAGAGGCGTTGGATGGAGGGGAATCAGACGGTTGAGAGAAAGGCGGAGAAGAGCAGTTAGGATCTTATCTGACATCAGATCCGCTGGCTGGAGATAGAGCGGGGATGAATCGTCGAGATGAAGGCGGGAATGAGAGATCCAACGGCCTAGGAGGGAGCCAGATGGCAGAAGGAGAAGCAGCCACGTGGGCGGCCCAGAGGGCGTCACGTGGCTGCACCAGAAAATTCGAAAATATAAAATCAAAGAAAAATCAATTCCAGTGGTGTCGAAAAGAATTAGTTAAAGGCAAAATAAAAAAATCAAAATATGAAAGTTATTCATCTCGATGAGATCTACAAGTTTCATGTTGGACGAAAAGTCAAAAGAGGTCATCTGTACAAAAAGCAATTTTGAGGGGTATTTTTAAGGGGTTAAAAATACCGATTTTTGAGTTTTACATTGTTTTTGTATTTTTAATCTTTTTAAGGGTTAGTGATATTATAGACAATTAATTCACCTAATTTTTAGGGCTTTTTGATGAGAGAATAATCACAAAGAAAATAATAGTTATTAAATACAATTAATTTTGGGTTAATTTTACACAATATGTACAATATAAAATGAATGGAATATTAGTGAATTTTAGTGGTTTATTTAAGCCAGGGGGTTTAATTATTGATTTTTAGCATGATGAATACGAGATTCATCAGAGGCCGAGTTGTGTGCTTTGGACACCACTGGAATTGAGGCAGGATGGCTAAGGGAACTTCTTTCAGAGATTCCCATAGTAGGTCAGCCAGTTTCTAAGATCTCAGTACATTGTGATAACATGACCACAACTGATAAGATCAAGAGTTCAAAGTTCAATCAAAAAACAAGGAGACACATACAAATCATGCTTAAGACGTTAAGGGATTTGGTGTCTCGATGAGTGTTGGCTGTGGATTTTGTTGGATCCAAAGACAACATGGCAGATCCGTTGACTAAGGGACTTGATAGATCTTTAGTCCTAAAGTCTAGGCTTGGGATGGGACTGAGACCCATTGAGAGTTCCTCTACAGTAGCAACCCAACCTATCTGAGCGGAGATCCCACAAAGTAGATTCAGTGTAGACATAACAAGCTATTTGGAGAACTAGTTGGCACTCTTAGTTTAATGCTTATGCAAGAATGTCTTATCCATGGAAGCCAGAGTGTCATTTAAGCTACAAGTTTAGGAAGAGCATAGGCTCTGAATGGGTACAAGCCTTTGGGAAGGATGTTAGCAGTGCATCCTTGGAGAACGTCACCTACGTGAGTGTTACTGTGGGTTGCAGTTAAAAGAAGAGAGTCTTTCCAGAACACACTCATGAACCAGGATAAGGGTGCATGGCTTTTTAAGAGCAACAACCCTGAAGATTGTGCCAAGAACAACATTTTGTTATTTCTACCGTATACTTTAACACCAAGGTTTGAAGTTCAAGATGTAGTTCACTTCATTCATGTTAAAGTTAAGGTAGTAAACCCAGCTATAGGTTTAAATCGGAAGGTACCTTTTATGAAAGCAAAGTGTGGCAGTCAAAAGATGTCTTTCTTAACTCTTTGTGAATCTCTTTTCAAATTGGTGATTTTGTGAGGGATTGTTGTATTTAAAGTATGTAATTAGCTTTAATTAGAAGCATATGCAATTACAATAAAGTTAATTTGATCTCAATTGAGAAATCAAATGGATTAGAGGGAAAGTTGGGAATTCTCAAATTTGAAACAAGAAGAGTTATGTGTGAAAGTTTAGTATCACATCTAGTGTTTCTAAACTTTTGGTGGACTTATATATGAGTTCACACCCCAAGCTCTTGTAGCAATAGTAGAGATGAGGAATGGAGGGCCACACAAGCGCATGCGCTCCGCTCTGTCTCCGGCTCCGGCTCGGGAGAGTCAATTCGAATCTCGATACTTTTTCTGCGAGTTTCATTTATTTGGTCGATTAAGTTAATCAGACAGATTAATTTGTATTCGATCGTAATGGGAATCTGACTTGACCCAAACGGCTCGTTTTAACCGTGGTTTCGAAATCCGAAGGAACATGCCCATTGAGGGGTATTTTCGGAAAAATAAAAATACTGCACGCTAGGGCACGCAAGTCTCTTTATATACTCCTCCCCTGACATCGTTTTCTTCTCATGCAAGAAAACTCTCTCGCCGCCGCATTTGCTCTTTGTTCTCCCACTGCATCTGCGATATGTTCTTCTCGGCTGTAAGTTCTCTGAGGTACCTTCGAGGACGGTCTCGTCGGTGTGCACGGACGAAGATCATGTACCGTCGCTCCTGGAGTGGAACGCCAGTACCCTAAGCACCGATATTGTGAGGGTGATATCCTCTCTAAGAACAGTCCATTTCATGGACGCTTCGGTGATCTCTAATCTAATTCTTCTTTCTTTTTGTTTGCCGCAAACTATTTATTATTTTACCTTTCCTGAATCTCGCCCTAATTTCTGTTTCCGTTTAATTAAGGTTCATGTTTGCATTATGTAATCGGATAATGAATGAGAAACACGTGGTTATCTTGATGTTAATATGTGTTGCTTCTCTGTTAAGTCATTTGGATCCGTTTAATTACTGTTTAAAATATACCTTGATGATCATATTTTTAACATGTTTAAAATAAATATAACTTTATGTAAGAAAAACAAATGATTTTGTTTGCTTGCTTAAAAATGGTTTTGCTTGTTCTTTGTGGCACAAAATATTTTGTCATCTTAACGAGAAAAACCTAAACAAACTAGTCAAGAAAGACTTATTTTGTGGACTACCTCCCACAATATTTTAAGAAGAATAACTTTCATTGTTACTCTCGCATTTTATGAAAAATCAAGCAGAGTGCGTTTAAAAGTAAAAAAAACCTAGTTTCTATTACTTATCCTTTAGAATTACTTAATTTAAAATCTATTTGGGTCGGTTGAATTAGAATCTGAGTGCTTGTAAATTATGTTTGTTATTGCAGATGATTATTCTAAACACATTTGGATATTCTTTTTCAAGAACAATGACCGGACCCTTAGATTCTTTGAGAAATTCTTTAAGCATTGGCTCCTTTGAGAAATTCTTTAAGCTTTTAGAAAATAAGGCAAACATAAATATTACTAGAATTCTTTCAGATCATGGAGGCGAGTTGAAAATCAAAGTATCTCTGAGTTGAAACATGAATTTTCGTTTCCAGATCTTGTGGAGAGATAGTCTTATACATCATTTGGAGGAAGATAGGAAACATATGAGACCTTTATATTAGATATTTGTTCTGATCAGAAGGATGATTAAGGATTAAGAGTATTGGGGTTGGCGTGATCCTACTATGCATAAAAAAATTCCTTGACATTTACAACCATAGAGTGATGTGACCATATTATTATTTTACTAGTGCCACTTAAAGATCAATTGAAATTTATTTAAGGAGTTGTAAAGAGATTTGATAATCCAAAAATAGAGTTAAATGGTTCGGTTGATCCAAATTCTCTGGTTCTTAGATTTAATCTAAGGACCACCCTCATATATATTAGCTGGATGTATTTTCTTATAAATATCTCCAACATGCAAAATTGCATATATTCTTTGTACCTAGGGGTTTGAGCGAACCTATATTTTTTAAGCTCGATTCGTTTATTTAATCGAGAATAAACTTGCATTCAGGTTCGGTTAGTTTATTTTCGAACATAATCTAAACCGAATCTCTTTTTAATCAAATCAAATCTAAGTGAACATCGAACTTGAGAATTATCTAATAAGAGGGATTGAAAAGAAATAAAATGGATATGTGTGTGTGTTTATAATTAGAATAAACATTCATTTTTTTTCTTTATCTAACTCTTCTTTATCTTTTGAAAAAAATAGATTAATAGGGATTCACTCTTTGAAAAAAGTATAATTATAACGTATTTTTATATCCGTTCAGATGAGGATAAGGAATAATGTGGAGATATGTGATAAGTAAGGTTTATACTTATTCTTTTGATTTGAGGATAAATAAGTGAAAAGTACTAGGCACATAAATGATGGATGTTGTAACCACGACGTGACTATTTCTTTTGGGATAGTTTATATCGAGAAAAAACATACTTATCACGTAAATATTCACTTATCTCCAGACAAAGTTCACTTATCATGGAGAAAATTCATTTATCTCAAAATAAGGTCCACTTATGCGGATAATGATTTGTAAATATGTGTATGTATATATGTGTGTGTATGTTTGTTGAGCTTTTAAAGAATCAAATCTGAGCGAACATATGATTTTTAGGTTTGATTCGTTTATTTTATCGAGCCTAAACTTGTGTTCAGGTTAGGTTTGTTTATTTTCAAACCGAATCTGAATCGAACTTTTAACGAGCCAAATCCGAGCGAATACCGAACTTGAGAATTTTCTGACACTCCTCTTTACGTCCTAATCAAGAGAAAGTCACCATCTCTCCATTCAATAGCTATCAATGTCATAAAAGGTGGTGATAGTCTCCAACACTAGTGATTGTGAGGCTAAGCTTGGATTGTGGGGGAGCATAAGTTGGATGCATGAGTAGCTTATGCATTACCACAAACTGACAAAAGCATTCATGAAGAATCTGATCACAATGTTATAATATGTTCATAATTGATTTATTTATCTTTATAAATTTAAATAAGATTGTATTCTATTCTCCACTAACTTTATCAAAAAAACCTCAGTATGCTCTAAAGATACACAGTTATCGTACTTACATGTTACAATAACACATCTTCTTTAGCCATCTAAATACCCTTTATAATTCGCATATATTGTAACTTTTCTTTACTTCTCTGCAAGATGGCATATTATATTATGGAATATGTCTATTGTACACTTCAATGGTGGAAATTTTACACCTATGTTAAGACTTGCTACCCTTTTTATCGAATAAAGTTTTCATTATTTTTAATTTATTATAACTAATATATTAAAGTTTCATCAAAAAAATTATGTTTATAAATTGTGATTTTTATTTTATTTTAAATCATTAACCAAATAATTAATTCATCTATAAAGAAGTAATATAGGTGAAGGATAGGGAGCGAGAGGTAAAGTTTTATAAGTAGTAGAAACCCTCTTGACGAGTACAAGAGGAAGATACAACCAAGCAACCTTAGCAGAATTCAAAACCATGCTAGAGAGAATACCAAGATAAATTTCAATAGCATTGATATATCCGAGTTGTCACATGATACCATCTTTCGGATCAATGATCCGTACATGAAGCCTTACTTTGATCATGAACTGTTGGCAATTGGAGTTGCCTATCCAATTTGTGTAAAGATATTTTAACCTATTACTCCATTCTAAGTCTTACAACCGGGCTAAATCGTTCCTTATATATTATTATTTCTTTTACTTCATTTTATATTTTGATTTTTCAAGGCATGCATCCAATAGAGGTGACATATCGAGTCGTCGAATTTTTCCTTTCTCCTCTTCACCCTTGTTCAACCCCGTTTTAAATTTTATGTTATACTTAGGATTAATTAATCTAAAATATAAGGGAGTGACTAACTTCCATTTTGTTCGTTATTTGATTCTTTGACTCGTATGTCTTCCTTGTTACCTCTCAGACACTATGAAAACACAATTCAAGCTATGTATGGAGGGTTTCATGTGTGTTTGTGTATATGATATGCATGTGTATGTGTATGTTTGTTCGTGTATATACATGATATTTTGGGTAAAATGAGGCAACCTCGAGGAATGAGACAACTTAGCTACCATTTGTGTACTATTTGCTAGGGCTTTTATCAGTTGTACTCCTCTGAGATATTACAATATCAATTATGTCCATCTCTTTTTGAAAATAGCAGTTCTCCCCGTAACTTCTTCCACAACGATCACATGTGCCTTTCCATCGGTTTGACTGCCATTTAGTTGAATTAAACCATGATTTATTCAAATCATGGTGTAGTTAAGAGCGGTATAACAAGAAAAAAAAGCCCTACCTCCTGCAACCCATCATCCCCCACTGTCCCCTCATCCTTGACAGTGACGACAAGCTTGATGGTCTACGTTAAACTTTGACCACTGCTAAGGATGTCCGTCGTCCTCAGCCTCCTATCGTACGTCGGCAACGAGTAACGACACCTTCTCATCCATGCAGAACCTAGGCAGGTAGCCATACAAACCTTCAATGAATTCAAGGAGGCTCTCCGACGCAGCGTCAGGGGTTGAAGATGACAAGATTCTGGATCTGACTCCAACAAGGAGCTATGCTATGATCGTATATCCTGGAGGTGACCTCATGGGGTTTTAAAGACCAACTGTGAGCCCGTTGCTTATGATGTTGATGGGTTCAGAAGAGAGAGGTTCTTCGGCCTTTCTAATGAGGCAGCGACGGTTGGATCGAAGTTCCGAGACAAGAGAACCTCACCTCATAGATGAATCTACCGGTTCTTCTCCAGAGCGAGGTGGCATGCTCGTGACTTCTCTAACAGAGTTAGCATGGGCTCGTAAGTTCTAGCTTCTGCTCGAAGGCGAGCTCTACGAATGGATTGGGCAATGGCGGTTTCAGATCAAGGTCGAGGATGATTTCCAGGTGAGAGGAGGGGGTTGGAGGAGGATGGGGTGGACGGAGGAGCGAGATGGGGTTGCGCGGGGGCGGAGGAGAGGCGGCATAAGGTGGAGTGGTAACGACGGAGGAGGGGGTCGGAGGTGGTGGGTGGAGGTTGAGTGGAGGAGCTGGGGGAGGAAGAGGATGTGTGGAGGTGTGTTAGGATAATTATGGGGAGGTAGGGGCCAAAGGCGGGTGGGGGGACTGCCGTAGGTGCATAGCGGTGGAGGGGGTGGAGAGGATCGTCTACTGTAGCTCCTGCTGCAGCAAACTGTGTTGTTGGGGATACAGCCGTTCGATCATCTATCCTCTGTCTTGAGATGCGAGACCACTATCCCCGGTCCTCTAGGAGAGGTTGTCGGATCGTCATCCGACGTTCCTCGTGCATAACAGCCCCTACTGTAAATGTCATTTACAACAGACGATCGGTTCCCAGGTCGGAATAGGAAAAGAAAGAGGAGAGAAGAATTTTTTGGATATAAGCATATCTACCCGAAATTTTCAATCTAATTACTCTTATATTCTTATATTTTTCTAATTATCTCTGCATCCCCAAAGTTAACATATGTCTGTGTTGAGGATGGATGACAACTAATCGAGGGGCACAAATAATCATTGTGGAAGAATTTTTGAAAGGATTTAGATCACTATATGATAACATGAAAAAGAACTATTACTATGCAGACATCCCATGAAAAAGAAATATTACGATGCAGACATCCCATGACAACATTGAGGATGGAAAATTTATTCTAAGATGCAGACATCCCATGAAAAAGAAATATTACGATGCTTTGCAGACAACCCATGAAAAAGAAAGATTACGATGCTTTTCCTGTAAATTTTATCCATCTTTCTATCTACCATTCGTCTATTTTCAAACACTAAAACTGACACAATCAATTGCAAGAAAACTTAATTGTTATTTTTTTGGTAAAAGTTTCTAGTACATTCATCACCTAAAAGAAACATAGCCAGGTCCACAAGCTAAGGTTAGACATACATAGAAAAAGCTGTAGGGGCGTGCACATGCGAGGCATAACAACAACCGAAAATGCAGAGTTTTTCAACAGCCAAAAAGTGCTTAAAAGAGATCAGCAACAATTCAAGTTTTTCTCGCGAGATATTAGCTTTATATTCTCAATTCTAGGTACGATCCTGACCACTGAGCAAGGTATGGGAGTCATCCTCACGTGGACTATCCATTCTTTTCCGATCCCAGTCACTTTCCTTGATAAGTAGCGTCCGGACTTCTCTTTTCCACACCTTCGACTGACCTCTCTGATACCACCACCTCATTTTCCTGGTCAAGACAATGCATATCTTCCAAGCGCTTACCTCGCAGTTCGACAGGCTAAGAGTGACGTATGGCAGTAGCTCGACCGGAGAGGCAGGGGTGTGTGCCCTTATCGAGTCTGGTCTGGGTTCGAAAATAGATATTTTTTGGTGGAAAAGTGTTGTTGCTTGTGCTTGAACATATATACTCTTCTTTGAAAACTACTTTCCTTACTAATGGGCCACTATCCGAGGTGTAAATAAAAGTTAAATTATAATATATATTGTAACATTCTATTTTCTAAAAAAAGAAAAAAAAATCTAATTATCTGAGTATAACCTAGATTAACATAAGTAAAGTATAGAAAGTCCAAGTCTACAACATAGTCCACTTAACATTACCATTACATAAATCGCATAGACACATAGTCCACCATTCACAACCACAATGTTGCAAAACTAATACAAATAAAAATAAATAGTTTCATAAATAGAATATATATATAAATATATTCCTTATCGAGACCCTTATTGAGTTGTTAAGCCGAGCAGGGTTCGGCTCGAGCTCAGCTCGTTAAACTATCTTGCTCAAAAATCTGGTCCATGCTCGATCAATAGCCTAATGAACCAAGCTCACGAGACCTTATCGAGCCGAACCTGGACCTGACTCATTGAGATTCAATCACCAACCCTACCTGCAAATATGGGAAAATGCAAAGGGAAACCGACAGTAGGTTCCTCCATGAATGCATTCCAATTCAAAGTTTGCAAATTAACGAAGGTCTCAAAATAATACTAGAGAGAGAGTAAGGTAGACCATGGATTGCTTTCTTTCATCAGGCTTTCCAAATTTACCACCTTAAGATAGTCTTGATGATGATTTTCGACCAAGCACATATAAGTCTTGTCCCAGAGACGGAAAGAGAAGATAACTAAAAAGTATGATAACTGTGGTTTCATATTGTAGGACGATAAAATTTTACGAGTTATCTCGCAATCTGCGAAAAGTTGAGAGAGCTTTTTGTTGGATGGGTTCCCCTCCTTGTGGGAACCTAGTCCATATATAAAGGATATTGGTAGTCCTATTTGAAAAAGGAAAGATCAATTTTTAGGATTAGGAGTCATCTTTTCTTAATCCTATTGGAAGAAGGAGTCCATGTTTCCTTATTTGTTCCTCTCCATGGAGTAACACAAGCTCATCCCAACACAAGCTCCATGGAGTATAAATAGAGGGTATGTGGTGCATACCAAGATCATCCCAACACAAGCTCTCCTGGTACAAGAAAGAAATAAGAGAGAGGAAGAGAAAAGAAAGTTCGTGATTTCCATAGGGTTTGGAGGGAGTAACCTTTGGAGCAGTTCTTCTCCAGCATTCTTCCCTACAGTTTGGCGACAGATTTATCATTGGATGATATTTCTCTTCTCTATTATTCTCTATTATTTGGTGATTTATAGCACCGTATTGAGGGCCGGTCTTTTGTAAGCCCCTCACGGAAGAGTACTTCGATTGTAGTGCTTGATTTTGGGTTGCAATTAACCCCATGATTTTTCCTCCCACATTGAGGGTTTTCCATGTTAAAAATTCTCCGTGCATCTGTGGTTGATTTTTTCTATGATTGAGATACTTTCTCGTATTTGATATATCGTGCAGGATCCGCCTATCGACTTTGATTATTTTTCTGCAATTCAATTTATACGAAGAATCCGTTCCCAACAAGTAGTATCAAAGTAAGGTTCAATGGCAGATTACAAGATGGAGTTTGGTTCGAGCAGGATGATTAGTCTTAATGGAACTAATTACAATTTGTGGAAGAACAAGATGAAGGATCTTCTATATGTGAAGGCTATGCACCTTCTGATGTTCTCCACGTAGAAGTCCGAAGCCAAAACTAATGAGAAATGGGAATTTGAACACTAAAAGGTTTGTGATTTTATAAGACAGTTTGTTGATGAGAATGTCTACAACCATGTCCAAGATGAAAGTCACGCTAGAAGCTTGTCGTTGAAGTTGGAAAATCTTTACGCTTTCAAGACGAGAAGTAACAAATTATTTCTTCTCAAGAGATTGGTGAACTTGATGTTCAAGGAGGGTATCTCTGTGCTAGATTTTCCTGAATGAATTCCAAGGAATTATTAGTCAGTTGACGAGCATGGCAATAAAATTTGAAGATGAGATGTTGGGATTGTTACTGCTTGCTACTCTACCAGATTCATGGGAGACTTTCAGAGTCTCACTTACGAATTCTGTAGGCAATGGGGCATTTCTTTGGAAACAGTCAAGTCTCGCATTCTCAATGAGGAGATGCAAAGAAAAACCCAAGGAAGTTCTTCACATTCAGAGGTTCTTGTCTCAGAGAACAGTGGGAGGAACCAGACCAAGGCTGATACATGTAGATATAATGGCAGAAGCAAGTACAGATCCAGATATCAGAATATGGAGTGACACTATTGCAAGAAGAAAGGGCACATCAAGAAATATTGCTTTCAGTTCAATAGAGATAACAAGAATGGTGGTGACAAGCAAGAGAAAAAGAATGAACAAGTTGTTGCAGTTGCACATCATGAGCTCCTCATTGTTTGTGATGAGGAGATGATAAATATCGCACAAGATCTGTTCTGCATGTCACATCTCAGAGAGAGTTTTTCTCTTCATACACAACTGGTGATTTTGGCACATTGAAGATGGAGAATGATTCTTTGTCCCATGTTGTTGACATTGACAATATTGTATTAAAAATGCCAATGAATATATGTTAACACTCAAAGATTTGAGGCATGCACCAGACATGCACTTAAATCTTATTTCTACAGGTAAGCTTGATGATGAAGGATACCTTATGGTGGTCAATAGAAGTTTACCCGATGTCCTTGATTGTTGCTCGTGGTAAAAAGTATAGCAACAATCTTTACATCATGATTACATCCATCTCCCATGATGTTGCATATGTGACTGGAGATGCAAAATCCATTGAATTGTAGCATTGACGATTAGGCCACATGAGCGAGAAGGGGATGCAGTGCTTGGTGAGGAAAAATATGCTAACAGATGTCAAGAAAGAGAAGCTGGAGAGATCCACACCCTGCTTGGTTGGGAAGCAGATGAGAGTCTCCTTCAGGAGTCATCCACCTTATAGGAAGATGCAACCATTGGAATTTGTTTACACAGATATTTGTGGTCTGTTGGAAGTAAGTTCTCTCGGTGGTGCACTTTATTTTGTTACATTTATTGATGATTTCTCCAGAAAAGTTTGGGTCTACGCCTTAAAAAGGAAGGACCAAGTCCTTGGTATTTTCAAAGACTTCCATGCACTAGCGGAGCGACAATCTGGGAGGAAACTTAAGTGCATCCGCGGTGACAATGGTGGTGAGTATATTGGGTCATTTGATGAGTATTGCAGATTTAGTGGTATCATGCACCAGAAGACTCTACCTAAGATGCCACAATTGAATGGGATAGCAGAGAGAATGAACAGGATCTTGATGGAGAGAGTCAGATGTCTCCTTTCTGAAGCTAAGTTGCCTAACTCTTTTTGGTGTGAATTACTTTATATTGTTGTTCATGTTATTGATCTATCTCCACATGTACCTTGGATGGTGATGTTCATGACAGGGTTTGGCATGGAAAGAATGTCTTATACAACCATTTATGGGTCTTTGAATGTCGCATATTTGTGCATGTTCCCAAGGATAAAAGGTCCAAGTTGGATAAAAAGATAAAGCTGTGCATCTTCTTGGGATATGGAAAAGATGAGCTTGGCTACAGGTTGTATGATCCAGTTGATAAGAAGCTGGTGAGGAGCAGGGATGTGATCTTCTTTGAATATCAAACCATTGAAGACATCCAGAAGGCTGCTAAGAACTCTCCTTTGAGCAGCAATCAACCAGATGATATGGAACTAGTCCCTTTGTAGAGGGCTCCACATGTGATTCCAGATGATGCATATGAGTAGGTACCAGATGCAGGACATGAGGAGGATGTACCACAGATCACCACTCCTGATGATGATAATGCATATGATAGTAGTGATCATGGTGGGCAGGATGATGAGAGCTCTTCTTCTCTTGAGTCTCTCTCACCACAGAGACCCGTGAGAGAGAGACGACCCTCCACCAAATATTCTGCACATGAGTACATTTTGTTGACAGACAGAGGCGAGCCTGAATACTATGAAGAAGCCTTGTAAGATGCAAACAAGGAGAAATGGGCAAAGGCTATGAAAGAGGAAATGGAGTCCCTTCATGACAACCATACTTTTGAGCTTGTCAAGTTACCCAAATGCAAGTATGCATTAAGAAACAAGTGGGTATATAGAGTGAAACATGATGAATACTCTACAAATCCAATGTACAAACTAGGTTGATTGTGAAAGGTTTTAATCAAAGGAAGGGAGTTGACTTTGAGGAGATTTTTTTCTCCTGTAGTAAAGATGTCTTCTATCAGGGTGGTTCTTAGCTTGGCGGTTAGTATTAATCTGGAGGTTGAACGGATGGTTGTGAAGACAGCTTTTCTCCATGGTGACTTTGAGGAGGAAATTTATATGTTGCAACTAGAGGGCTTTACGGTCAAAGGCAAGGAAGACTATCTTTGCATACTGAAGTATAGTCTATATGGCTTGAAGCAAGAACCTATGTAGTGGTATAAGAAGTTTGACTAGTTCATGGGGGAGCATGGTTATTCCAAGACCACTTCAGAACATTGTGTGTTCGTAAAGAAATTCTCAGGTGATGATTTCATCATATTGTTGCTTTATATTGACGACATGCTGATTGTAGGCAACAATGGAGAGAGAATTTCTGGCTTGAAGAAAGAGTTGAGCAAGTACTTTGCTATGAAAAACTTAGAACATGTAAGATAGATACTGGACATGAGGATCACTCGAGATAAGAGAGTAAGGAATCTTCAGCTTTCACAAGAGAAGTACATTGAGAAGATACTTCAAAGATTTCATATGGAGAAAGCAAAGTCAGCTAGCATCCCTCTTAAAACGCATTCAAGTTAAGTTCCAAAGATAGCCCACAGAACAATGCAGAAAAGAAAGATATGGAAATAATTTCCTATGCATCAGCCACAGGTAGTCTCATGTATGACATGATTTGTACAAGACCAGATATTGCTCATGCAGTTGGAGTTGTTAGTAGGTTCATTTCATATCTATGAAAACAATATTAGGAAGCAGTTAAATGGATCTTGAGACATCTTCGAGGTTCTAGCAGTTACTATCTTTGTTTTGGAGCAAAAAAGCTTATTCTTCTTGGATATACAGATTCAGACATGGCAAGCGACATTGATGGGAGAAGGTCCATATCGGGTTACATGATGTTTTTTGCAGGTGGTGCAGTTTCTTGGCAGTCTCGTCTCCAGAAGTGTGTTGCTTTATCCACTATAGAGGTTGAGTTCATTGCAGCTACAGAGGCGTGCAAGGAGTTGTTGTGGATGAAGAAGTTCACACAAGAACTTGATTTTCATCAGGACAAGTACGAGCTTTACTGTGACAGTCAGAGTGCTATTCACCTTGGCAAGAACTCTACATTCCATGCAAGATCAAAGCACATCGATGTCAAATATCATTGGATACGTGATGTGTTAGAATCGAACCAGCTTGTACTTGACAAGATCCACACAGATGACAACGGTGTCGATATGATGACAAAGACTTTGCCGCTCGGAAAGTTCGAGAGATGTTGCTCCCTCACAGGTTTGGAGCAGTTCCCACATCGTCAGTGAGGGAGAGATTTGTTGGATGGGTTCCCCTCCTTGTGGGAACCTAGTCCATATATATAAGATATTGGTAGTCCTATTTGGAAAAGGAAAGATCAATTATCTTTTAGGATTAGAAGTCATCTTTTCCTAATCCTATTGGAAGTAGGAGTCCATATTTTCTTATTTGTTCATCTCCATTGAGTATAAACAGGGGGTATGGGATGCATACTAGGATCATCCCAGCACAAGCTCTCCTAGCACAAGAAAGAAATAAGAGAGAGGAATAAGAAAGAAAGTCCGTGGTTACCATGGAATTTGGAGGGAGTAACCTTTGGAGCAGTTCTTCTCCAGCATTCTTCCCTACAGTTTGGCGACGGATTTACCATTGGGTGATATTTCTCCTCTCTATTATTCTCCATTGTTTGATGATTTGTAGCACCGTATTGAGGGTCAGCCTTTTGTAAGCCTCTCACGAGAGATTACTTCGATTATAGTGCTTGATTTTGGATTGAGATTAACCCCATGGTTTTCCCCTCATATTGAGGGTTTTCTAACTTCAAAATTCTCCGTGCATCTATGGTTGATTTTTTCTGTGGTTGAGATACTTTCTCGTAGTTGATATATCGTGCAAGATCTGCCATCGACTTTGGTTATTTTTCCGCAATTCAATTTATATGGGAAATCTATTCCCAACACTTTCCAGGGCCTTTTGACAAAGGTAACAATGATTAACACTAGTGATATTTACTTTTCCGGTAAATGTTGAGTGAGAATTTTATTGTGTTGGATATGCCAAATGAAGTACGAGACATGAGGCTCAAACTCTTACTCCAAAAGCTATGACCAAGTTGAAGCGGATCCCCCCAATCAACTAGTAAATGGTATAGTTGTTTACAAATTGAACCTCTAGAAGACATAGCATGAGTTGGGGGCATGAGAACATCCATACGCGAAAGCAGTAAAAAGCCTTTAAATTCCTCCAAAGTTGATTTAAGTTTGAGAATCGAAGGTCAAAGTCCAACATGAATTTTGTTGATTAGACTTGTGAACCAGTTGAAACGTGCACTTCAATGACGGAGTCCATTACAAGGCAATTTTCAAGGAAGCGCTAGATCCGGGAAAATTTGTCTTAGAGGAAGGAGGTCTTTCCAAAGGGGAGAAATTTTTTTTCCAACAGAGCTCCTGAATCCAAAGCGAGATGATGGAGAAGCTCCTTTCACAATGTTCTTCCAGATCAAGGAGTAGGAAGCTTTAGATTTGTCCCGAATGCATATTTGCCCTCTATTTAAGCTCACAACACTGAGAAGTGTCGAGATCCACGATTTTTTTTATGATTTATGAGAGCTTAAGAAAATTCGAAAGGAAGGCATCATTGTAGGATCTCAGGTTAAGTATACCCCAAGAATTATTTACTCGTGGACATGCAATCTTGTTCTGATCCACCTTATTATAAGTTTTCTTGGTCGCGTTTCCACTCCAAAGGAATTTCATCAGATCTTGTCAATTTTATCAATGACCCCATCATGTATTTTATGGAAAGACATGACATGGGTTAGTAAGGACGAGAGGCAAGAGTTTAAGAGTGAACCGCGACAGGTGAGGGTAGAATCTTAGTTTTCCAACCTTGGAGAAATTTTGAGAATCTTGCAATGACCTCCGACCAATTCTTAGTGCGAATTTTTTTCATGGCAAGGGGGAAACCGAGGTAGCTTGATGGGAAGCTACCTTGATTCCAACCCAATATTTGTTTAATTCGAACGTCATCCTCATCAGAGGTATTAGTCCCAAAAATTCAGATTTGGTCTTGCTTACTTCCAGCCCTGAAAGACCACTAAAAATATTCAAAGTTGTCACTACCTCCCTAAGATGATAATCGTTGTATTCGAGAAAAATTAGAAGATCTTCTGCAAATTTAATATTAGTAATCATTGTCTCCATGCTCTTCTTGAAAAAAAACCTTACATTTTCCATTTTCAACCAACTTTGCGAGCATCAAATCCAATACAGAAAGCGAGATGATGAAGAGGAAAGGAGATATAGGATCTCCCTAATAGACATTGCTGGACGGGTGGATGAAACCCGTAGAGTTCTTATTTACTTTAAAAGATAATCCCGTAGTTTCAAGGATTGCCTTGACCCAATTTCTGAAGAAAGGATGGTAGTTTGCTGCTTTGAGAACCCCAAAATACCACTGCTCTGTATCAAAGGCTTTACGGAAAGCAATTTTCAAAATTACAGCTTTGGTATATAATCTATTCCACTCATTCATGATAGTAGAGGTCACAAAGAAAACTATTTTTTCAAGAAGGCACATTGTGAAGGCGGGATAGAGCTGGCAAGCAAAGATGCCTAGCGATTCGCCAAAATCTCAGAGAAATAATCACGTTGTTTATATGACGGGAAGATTTTCCATTAAAATGTTGAGATTGCATCTCAAGCACCAGGTTCATAAAGTCCCCCTTGATCACCAACCAGCAAAGCTTTATGAATTCAATGGATAGACCATCCGGCCCTGGCGCTTTGTTTGATTTGAATCCAAGACTCATCTCATCCACCACCACCCTTGTGGTGAATGGGTTTGTGAAGGCAATGTAGTTTGGCAATTTGATTATAAGGTCCTCTAGGATACAACAAATTTTGATCTCCGTTAATGGTCCTTAAAAATTTTGGAGAAAATTTCAATAATGATTTGACCACTTTGATCAATTTGAAAATCCATTATTCCTTCAACCCCCATCAGAGCGGAAATATTGTTTCTAGAGGTTTTTTAGAGAGATGACCTTCAGGAATTTAGTGTTAAAGTTTCCCTCCAAAAGATATCTAACTTTAGCTCTTTGTTCCCACAGTAGATGTTCGTCTACCCTACGAGAGTCCAATTGGTAGTTTAAGTTTCTCAGTGTTGAATATCAAAAGAGGGTCATTCCTTAAGATCGGCTTCAAGGCTTTTTATGTCACTCTCTAATCGAATGATATGCTTATTTATGTTCGGGATTTTTTCTCTCTGCCAAGATTTAATTAAAGGTTTAAGTCTTTCCAATTTGGCAGCCTAATGGTGGAATGCATTGTCTGATCAAATAGGATTCTACCAAGAATTTTGAACTAAAGGAAGGAAGGAAAGATCACGAAACCAGAAAGATTCAATTTTGAAAGAGGCTACAGTCTTCCTAAAATGCCCCCCTCCCGACGCAAACATCAAAGGGATGCGATCAGAGTATGTCTTAGGAAGGCATTTAATAATAATGCGAGGGCAAAAAGTTTGAAGGCTTGTGTTGATGAAAACACGATCTAGGATAGTCCAAGAGTTGTGATCCATTTGTTCCAGACCAAGCGGAAGCGGTCCCTCTCTCTTTAAGGTCCAATAACCCCTCCTTACTAACCCATTTGTTCGAACCTCTTGTCAGTTGCTCTTAGGGGGCAATTTGAAACTCGTTCATTTCGGGTGCGCACCAAATTAAAATCCCTCTCAACCACCACATGCAGGGCCGGTCCTGGGCATAGTTTTGAAGTGCAATTGCCCATGGCCCATTAACTTTAGGGGCCCAGCTTTGCGTGTGATCTGGTTTTTAGTTTAAGAATAAAATAATTTCTGCCTGATTGGGTCTTTATAGAATCAAATTTTCGGTGAAACTACTCTCTAAAAATTGGATCCTTATAGATTCGATTTTTTAGTAAACAACTCAATGCTATAATCGAAAATTTAATGAGATTAGATAATGGCTGATTGTTCCCAAAAATAGGATTTTTCGTTTTACACATGATGGTAAATACACTAGGGACAATTTGCTCTTATTAAAAAAATTAGTAAAGACTCTCTTTTTTCTTTTGCTTAGGGCCCATGAAACGTTAGGAACAACACTGACCGTATGCTCATTATACAGTACTAATCGCTCAAGCTGGTTGAGGAAATGAGAAAATGTGGAATACTGGTATGTAAATGAAAAAAATCACTTTGAGATTGTTATGTAAATGAAAAAAAATCAATATAGAAATTCATCCATAACCAAAAAAGATGTGAAGTTGAAGGTATAAGACGTACAAGATCACGTTCGCATCATATGCTAATGGTCACTTTGAGAATTATAAACTTTCTCTGTCTTACAGTTCCATAGCATATTCAAAAGTCATAATAATATTTTATTAGTGTATTTGGTCGCGCTTCGCTGCGTGTTGAAGGAAATATATTTATTTGTAATATTTTTAAAAGTATAGAAATTAAGCAAGATATCATATTACATTTTTTTTACAAAATGGATAAATAAATAGAACATATTGTGAAACATCAATTCACATAGAACAATTATTTATCATTGAATACAAAACATCCAATTTACATTTATCATAAAATAATATTTTTTAAAAAAGATGTATATGTTAGCATTACTAAATAAGACTTTTGATATCAAATTAAAACTATTCAGTCGCACTATATACATGCAGTTTATTTCAATTATAAACCCTAACACACATCGAACATTATAAAATGTATATATTTTTATCAAGAAAAAGGTTACATGAAGTATAGTATATGGTAAAAAGTTTAAAATATTCATTCATTATATATATATTATATTTCACATTAGTTTTACTTACGTTGCTAGTTGTACCGTAATTATATCGATCTATGATGATGGATTGTCAAAATATACTTTAAAAATCCAAAAAAAATAAAATAAATGATAAATAATTGTAAAAATATAGATATAAGATTTATTCAATTGAGGGATATAAACAAATAAAATTTACTATCTATATATCTCCTTGATCTCATAATATGATGGAAAATAAGTCAAATATGTGTACATATATTACATTTTAAAGTTATTTTCAGTTAGATTTTTTAAGTGTTTTTTTAAATATGATGATGGATTATCAAAATATACTTTAAAAAACAAAAAAAATAAAATATATAATAAATAATTTGTAGAAATATAGATATAAGATTCATTCAATTTATGAATATAAACAAAATGAAATTTACTATCTACATGTCTCCTTGATCTCATAATATGATGGAAAATAAGTCAAATATGTGTACATATATTATATTTTAAAATTATTTTTAATTATATTTTAAAGTTGTTTTTTTAAATACATTATTATTAAAATATTTGAAGATTTGATATTATATCACTTATCCTTTTCATTATTTTATTAACATATATTTCTTGAATTCCTCTTAATTGCATTAGATATTAAATTATTTTTATTATGTAATATGTATATACTAATTTAGAATTAGTTTCTAATTTTTTACTATATAATTTTTTAATATATGAAATTAATTTTATTTTAAAATTAATTGTTAATTACTATTAAATTAGAATATGTTAAAATCATAATAGATATGTTTTAAATGGTTAAAATTTTAAAATAATTTATTTTTGAAAGATAATCTAGAGAGATAAATCAAAAGAGAGGTAGAGAGATTTTTTATTTTTTTCCTAAAAATAGTCTAAAGTGAGAGAAATGTTTAATACTATGTATCAAGAAGATTTAAAACATGGTCTAACAAAGAAATTGGAGAGAGAGAGAGAGAGAGAAATTGCATAGATAGATAAAAAGGAAAGATAGGCGGGACTTGGGGAGAGAGAGAGAGAGAGGAAAGCGTGAATACGTGGAGAGAGGGAGTGCTTAGGGAGTTGGGGGAAGCTAAAAAATGGAGGGATGACAAAGGCTCCATGTGAAGCCACCTGTCAACATGAAGAGGAAAGATGGAAAACTCAATAATAGGTGGGGTATGACTTACGAATAATTTATACTAGAAAAATTACCCGCGCTTCGTCGCGGGCAAAATTTTAATATATCTTTGGAAAATATTGGAGTCATGGAATTTAAATTAATTATGTATAAAGTAAAATAAGCATTAGCATTTGTCGTCGACTTTTTTAATTCTTCAAAAGAAAAGTGCGTATTGATAAATTTACATAAATGATGTGATTTTTTATCATATGATTTGTATAATCAAGAAAGAACAATGAGAAAATAACATTCACACAATGTTGATACATTTGAACTTGTAAATATAGCAATATATACCCACGTGTAAGGATATTTATAGTATAGCAAAATATACATTCACAACGTATGAATATGTATTTTCATTGGTATAGTGTATTTTTAAAGATGCTAACTTCTTGCACCAATTTTTCTTTCTAATTAGCCTAAAACTTATTTAATGAAAAAATTATATTATATATAAATTAATAAATTATAAAAATATATTTGATGTAGATTTCATTACAACAATTGTTTTTTTAATTCTTTAATCCATAATGTTGGAAAAAATATTAAGTATATACGTTTCTTCATCCTATCCTATTAATAACTAAAATTTGTTGATTGAAGTGACACAAATCGAGTAGAAATGCACATGAGATTAAGATTTATAAATATGAAAATTAGCTTTATAACCTAAGAGATTACCTTAGTAGAAATGGACATGAGATTAAGATATTGTAAATATGGAAATTAGCTTATAACCTAAGAGGCTAACATATAAGAGTATGATGCATAAATAATTGATTTAATCAACCTCTTATATTTTTTCATGATCATGAATATATAATCCGATTAAGCAAGCAATGGATTCTCTTAATATAATTTGCAACATGTAACATGAATAGAAAGACAAAAGGGAACATACATTGTGACTGCATTTAATTTATTTACATCTACAAAAACTTGGATAACAAAATTATCAGCTACATTCGGTATTTGAAAATGTGTAAAAAATCGCTTTTATAAAATTAGATGCAAGATAAATAATATTATCATTTATATCATTAATCTGGAAATTTGATGAAAATATGAATGTCTGGCTCAAGAGATACCAAAGCCCCGTCAAAGGTTCACATATGTAACTTCACATCAAGTCAAATCCTTTGAGATCTTAATAATCCACATCCTTCCCCTTCGCTTCCACTAAGAAATATATACATAAAATTTAAGGATCCGTATCTGGTCCCGATCCCAGTGCCAACTCCACTTTCACGCCGCAAAATCAAAATCTCTACTCTTATTTCGCTTGATTAATCATCCATATGGGTAATGATCATTTAAATTTCAAAACAAAACCATTTCCGACAATGAATGTGATTTGGGAACCAAAAGCGTGTTTGGTCCCTGTCCCAACACCAACTTCACTTGTGTCATGGAATCGAACGTTTTTATTTCTTTTCTTTCATGCATGTGAACGACAATCACCATGTGGATCTAGTATACCGAACATCACCGAATCTACAACCACATCCACCATTGCGACCTGATAACGGGTCCGAAGGCTAGGGTATGAGGTACAGAAATAGGGTCGTTGTGACCCGAGCAATCAGACCACGTATATCAAGATAAATGAACCACTTAAAGCAAATAAAATCGATCAAAACAAAGCAAGCGGTCCTGCTATATGTTTAACCTGGTATAGCACCCAGGGTCGAACTCAAGGAGCACGGGTTGGCCGAAGGCCTACGAAGTAGTAAAAAAAAGAATGAAATAAAAGACAAAATATTTTTTAGTGGTTTTTAATTATTTTTATATTTTTTTTGGATTTTTAATATGTGAAGAAAAATAAAAGAAACACAAATAAGCACACTTCAATAATTTATTTAATGCAACAAAAATCAAGCAACAATTAAAACAAAAATATTTTTATGTGTTTTATATTTTTTTATGTTTTTGTTGAATTTTTGGGATTTTTATGATATTTATTTGATTTTCTAAAAATCAAACAGTAACGAAAATGCAAGGTACTGTCCAGCCAGGACCAAAAGCCCTAGATAAAATATTTAAGGGCCTTAAAAGGGCCTGGAGGTATTTTTCCTGTAAACTAGATAAAACAAGGAAAATTTGAGTACCAAAATTATTGTTTTTGGGTTTTTATATTATTTAATATAATTTTTATGAGTTTTTAGGTGTTTTTAATTTTTTAAGGTTTTTAAGCAATGAAAAATAGCCAAAATTGGCTAGAAAATCAAGGAACACAAAACAAACAGTACCTAATTTTTATAGAATTTTTAGAGGGGTTTTTATATTTTTTTGTGATTTTCTAGTCTAGGCAGTAACAAAAATGATAGTTTTTTAATTTTTAAAAATAACAAATAAACTCAAAAATGTCCTCGAAAATTCTCAAAAATCCTACACCATGGCAGGAGCCATGTGTCAAATTTTCGTCGAATTTGGAGGTGATTTGATATTTTATTCAAAAATGACAAGAGGGTACAGTGCATAGGGACTGAAATGCAAATACCCTAAGTTCTGGGGGTCTCGGTGCAATTAACCCAGCAAAACACGCGCGAAGCGCGTGCCTGGGGCACTCAGGGACCTCTATGTAATAAAACTAAGTTCTAGGGACTAATTGGTAACACGTACCAAAAGTCCGAGGGCCTCAGCTGCAAATTACCCAAGAAATCACGCACATGCGGAATTAAATATTCACAGGGGCATAAATGCAATTACTCAAAAAGTTTCATTCATTCATAAACAAGAAGAACTACAAGGGAATAGATCGCAAATAACCCAAAACTACACGTGACGAAGCACGTGGCTCACACAGATAGGGGTATAAGTGCAAATAACATAAGCTCGAGGTCCTCTATGCAATTTACCCTAAAACTACACAACGTACTTAAACATTTACAGGACTAATACGAAATAAACTAAAGATAAGGGCCTAAGGGTAATTTACCCTTTATTAAGCAGAGCTGATGGATGGCCGCCACGTGGCGATCGGACGGTCCAGAATGGGGCGGCTCGCGACGCTGCTGCTGCTCTGCTCGATCCAACGGTCCAGGCCAGGACACGTATGGATCCAACGGTCTGGATCTGGCGCCTCAGATCTGACGACAAAAAGAAGCTCCAGCCACCAACGGTCAGGATGGGACCTGGAGCTGGAGGCTGATCCGACGGCTCTCGAGGGTGCTGGATGAACTGACAGCCGGCGAACTTCGCCGGCTTCGTGAAGGCGCCTCCGGCCTCCTCTGCTGCGCCTGAAGATCGGAGGAGCTCCGGTGTGAAGATGCGCAGCTGATGACGTCCTCCGATGCCCCAACCGAGCTCGGATGAGCTCCGACGAGGGAGGCGGAGCTGAAGCTCCTGTCTGAATGTCGAGAGGCCTCAGATGGCCTCCACTGGTCCTGCAAAACGGTTCAGAAGCTTCGCGGGTCGAGGGCAAAGTGCCTCGACCCAGTTAGGCGACGTGGGGGTGGTCGGTGCGGCGGTGCGGGCGAACCCCTGCGATGCGACGGCGAAGGGATTCGAACCCCAGCTCCTGTGCGAGCTGGGTTGAACGGAAGGGCGGAGAAGATGCGTGGAAGGAAGGCGGAGGTGTTGGTGGATTCCGATGATCGAACGGGAAGGGGAGGCGGTCGGAATCAGCAGAAATCGATGGCGGCGCGATTTGGGGCTAATCGGAAATTAGACAAAATAGGGGAGCTACGGGACTACCTGGGTGGATGAACCGACTGTGCTGGAGCTGGGGGTGCTCCCGGTCGTAGCCTCAAGGAGCGTCGACATCCGAGGCTCGAGCTCCAACTCGGGGCGGAGCACGGCGGTGAAGACTCGCCGGATCAGTGGCTTTCGCCTCCTTTCCTCGCTGTGACAGGTCGAGACTCGAGCTGTCACCTCTCTCTCTCTCTCTGGAGCTCACTGGAAATCGAAGCAAATGGCCAAAGATGCGTGAAATGAGCGGCGGAGCTGAGCTTAAGTATGCTGGCAGGTCCGGGAAGAAGGGCGCGGGTAGGGCGAGCTGGTGCGCGGATCCCGAGGCGAAGGCTCCGGCGAGGTTCTCGGGTATGACGTGAGCATTCCGGACCCGGGGTTTGGGCGAAAAGGATTCGGGTCTGTATGGGAAAAATCCGAGAAGATCGGTCGGGCGCAGCAGACCCGTGGGAAGTGGTCCTGGGGGGGGGGGTTGACCGGGCGGTCAACATCCCCCAGGGCCAATGGGTGAAGGCCACGAGGCTGAATCTTGAGATGACAAATGGAGGTAGCTAGGGCCCGATTCAGCCAAAACTCAAAACATGAAATATTTTTATTTTATTTTTTTCTATTTTTTGGTGATTTTTAATTAATTTTTGGAAATAAAAATAAGGTACTTACAATATATAGCTATATATATGTATATATACAATATGTAGGTTTTTTTTTATTTTTGATTTTTAATTATTATTTTTGTACAATTTTATTCCTATTTTATATTTTATTTATTTATAGCATAAAATAAGGAATAAAAGGGTGTTTTTATTTATTTTTATTATTTATGTACAGAGATAAAATAAATAGATATATACATCTATATACATGGTATATATACAATGTCTTTTTGTATTTTTAATTTTGTTATTTTTATTTGATTTTTGTTTTGATTCTTTTTATTTTATTTATTTACAAAATATAACAAAGAATATTTACAAAAAGTTTTGAAAATAACTTTATTTAATTACAAGGTTAAATAAATCTAGGAGCATGGTTTATGTACATGATGAAGGGGTCTTTTTAATCTTTTTGATTTTTAACTTTTTATTTTGTTTTTATCTTTTATAAGTATATACAAATATGTACAAGCATATTTTTGGGTAAGGAAAATATAGTTTTATTTATGTATAAATATTTACACATGAGCCCCTGTCTCCCTCTACTTTGGCTTTTATGCGGTCAGGCCCATGCTGAGCCCTCCCTTGGGTTAGGTTGCTCAATATTTATTCTAAATATTTCCCTCTTTTTCTTTTTAATCTCTATTCTTTTATTTTTGCACAAAAACATGCTAATTATAGGTTTTTACACAATGCATGCTTTTGCTAATTATCCCTATTTACACATATCTACATGCATTTGCAAAGGTTTTTGTAGCTAAAATATAAGAATAAAGAGTGATGAATGGGTATTCATCACCCCCCTATACTTAACTTTGCTAGTCCCTTAGCAAAAACTTATTTGAAAAAGAAGTGAAAAAGAAAGAAAGAAAAAGAGGATGTACATGGATCAAGGTTGATTATTAAACTTGCCTTCATTAAATTGAGGTATGAAGCTCAATCAGATCTTTGGATTATTAATGTGTCGGAACCTTATTTAGACTTAAGCTTAAAACCTAACAGCCTCTAAGTTCCACCAATCTATAACCAAGACTCCTCAATGCTCCAGATCAGAACAAGTCATCAAGCACAAACCCTGAAGACCATGAATCTTTTCTTGTCCTGTGAATGTGAAGTCTAAGCTCTCCACCTCAGAAATGGCAACTTGACAACCCTCCCCAACAAGATAACTCTATGACCTCAATCTGGCCACTCTTTCCTTGAGGAGCGGGGTATTCCCTTCTAAGTTCAAGTACAACCGGCTCAAGAAGAGGGGGAAGAAGAGAATGGGTCAAGGCCAGTGTAGCCAAGTACCCTTGGGAGCTTGACAAGTGTAGCCAAGTCTCCCTGCCGCAAGCTACAACAGGTGGATCATGAAACCAAGCTTTGCTTATTGCACTTATATACATACTCCGGTGGGATTATCATTTTCTCTCAGACCCACCACTTTTTTGGAGTTCTTTTCTTTTGCACATTTTTTTTTCTTTCAAGTGCATCTGTACAACATATACATGTGCAGCATATATACAAGGAGTTTTTCCTCTTGAGCCAGTAGATTGTCCCTCTTTTGAAGCTTTATTGCAACCCACAACTCCCGTCGTTAGACCTCATGGCAACCAGACCAAGTTGAGACGCACTTCCTTCACTATAAGAAGAAGAGAGGTTCCGCCTAGAAGTACTACCCTCATATGCTACCCCAAGTCAAGGAAGACTGCCTCCTTACCACCTCATCCGTAGAGAGCTCGGTGCATAGTGCTGGTGTCCAAGTAAAGCCATAATCTATATGAGTCATGTGTTGTTGTTAAGTGCTCTACTTAGGCTCATTGAGATGACATGTGATCATAGCCTAGTGGACTCAAAGAATTAAGTCACCTTGGACCTGAAAAGCCTTAAACCTAAGCCCTATAAGGTTCCTCTTAGAAATTAGGTGGATTGAGATCTTGATCAAGCTCCATTTCTCAATTTGATTCCAGGCTAGTTTAAATGTCAACTATCATCCAGAAAAACTATATACATATGTACAAAAAGATGCTTATTTACACAAAGTTTACCAATCATGCAAAATTTTTGAAAAATGTTTTGAAATCATGAATGGATGATGCATGAAGTGCAAGTTTTGCAAAAAGGTATTTACACACATTTACACAAGATTTTTGCAAACTTTTGATTTTCAAAACATTTTGGAAAAATTTTGTACTATATACATAAGTTTGCTAAGAAAATATTTACACAAGCTTTACACAAAAGATTTTTGAAATCATTTTTACAAAAATAATTTGTACACTAGCTATGTATGTGCAAATAAAAGAAGATTATGTACATGAAATTTTTTTTTAATTTTTGTGGTTTTTAGCCATTTTATTTATTAACACACTCACACAAAGTACGAGTTATGGCTAAAGTATATATGAAATATATACACACCCCCCTATACTTAGCTTGAACGATGTCCTCAGAGTCAAGAGCGATGAAGAAGACATAACTCGTGTTAGGTATAGGGAAGTGAAAAGAAGGGCTATACAAAAAGAAATGAAAAGTCAAGAGGGACCCAGGTTTCCCCCCTATACTTAGGATCAAGTAATCCTAAGTATAGCAGGTTGTATACTAAGGGAAAACCTGAGTGCAGAATGTACAGGGTCTACCCCCCCCTATACTTAGGGTGAAATATCCCTAAGTATAGGCAGCAAACACAGGGGTAGATGGAAACAAAAGAAATACCCGAAAGGCCTCACATCCCCCCTATACTTAGGGTAAAGTGCACCCTAAGTATAGCATAATCACAAGATGAAGGAAGGGATGTGGGACTAAAGTATGTGATGATATGGACATCTGGATCTATATACAACGGGAGATCATTGAAACTCAGGCGTGAGATGCATTAGATGTGAGTCAAAGACCACATCTCACGCAAAATGAATAGGGGCAAGATCAACGACTCTCGGCTCATGATCTAGAAATGGCTTGAGCCGCTGGCCGTTCACTCGAAAGGTACTCTGAGAAGACAACTCAGATATGTCGATGCTACCGTTGTCGTGTACCTTTCTAACCAGATAAGGTCCTTTCCATTTGCTCTGAAGCTTCCCTGGAAATAATCGTAGCCTCGCATCAAACAGCCATACTCTCTGTCCAATCTCAAAATGCTTGTGGCTGATATGAGAATCATGCCACTCCTTGACTTTCTCCTTATAATGTAGGCTGCTTGAGAAAGCTGCATCTCTAAGCTCTTCCAGGGCAGCTAGCTCTGCCCTCCTCTGGTCTCCCATACCATCTGGATCCATCAAAATATCTGTAACTGCCCAAAGTGACTTGTGCCTCAGCTCAACAGGTAAATGGCATGGCTTGCCATACACGAGGCGAAAGGGAGATGTGCCCAAAGGTGTCTTGAAAGACGTCCTATATGCCCACAAGACCGAGTCCAAAAGCTGTGACCAATCCTTTCGGTCAGGGCGGACGACTTTCTGCAGAATAGTCTTGATCTCCCTATTCGACACTTCGGCTAGACCATTCGTCTGTGGATGGTAAGGTGTAGCAACACGATGATCTATGCCGAACTCGCTAGCAAGTGCCTTCACCTGGTCGTTGATGAAGTGAGATCCCCCATCAGAAATCAGAACTCGTGGAACCCCAAACCACGTGATGATATGCTTCCTCAAAAATCTGCAAACGGTCCTCGCATCAGTGGCTCGGGCGGGGATAGCCTCCACCCAACGACTCACATAATCAACGGCCAACAGAATGTACTCAAATCCCTGACTCTTAGGGAATGGACCCATGAAATCGATGCCCCATGCGTCAAAAACCTCACAGAAGTGAATGGGCTGCATCGGCATCATATCACGCTGTCCACAAGTGCCCATCCTCTGACAGTCAGTACACCTCTTCACGAACTCATCTGAGTCCTTGAAGAGGGTAGGCCACCACAAGCCAGATTGGAGCACTTTCTGTGCCGTTCTACTCCCAGAATGATGTCCTCCTGCCTCAAGCTTGTGGCAGTAAGTGAGGACGCTATGGTGTTCCTCCTGAGGAATACACCGACGCCAGACGCTATCCCCTCCTTCGTGGTAAAGGATGGGATCCTCCCAGTGGTAGGACTTGGCCTTCGCAAGGAAGGTCTCAAGTCTCTGTCTGGGCCAATCTTGTGGGACTTTCCCAACAACGAGAAAGTTCACAATATCGGCGTACCATGGAAGTGAGGTGATAGCAAGGATCGCCTCATCTGGGAAGGTATCTCTAATAGGGTCAATCTGCTCAGAATCCTCAGGCTGCTCTAGTCGGGAGAGATGATCCGCCACCACATTCTTGACTCCAGGCTTATCCTTGATCTCAATGTCGAACTCCTGGAGTAGAAGGATCCATCTAGTCAGTCTGGCCTTGGCATCCTTCTTTGCCATGAGGTACCTGATGGCGGTGTGATCTGTAAACAAAGTCACTCTAGATCCGATGATATATGATCTGAACTTATCCAGGGCAAACACTACAGCTAGCATCTCCTTCTCTGTGACTGTATAATTCCGCTGGGCGGAATCCAATGTGCGGCTAGCATAGTGTATGGCAAATGGAATTCCATCCCTCCTCTGTCCCAGCACTGCCCCCACGGCAAAATCGGAGGCATCCGTCATGATCTCGAATGGGAGAGACCAATCAGGCGGCTGGAGGACAGGAGCCTCAATGACACACTGCTGGAGAGTCGCGAACGACGAAAGACACTTGTCATCGACAAGGAACTCGGTGTCCTTCGTCAAGAGGTCAGTCAACGGTCGGGCAATCCTGCTGAAATCCTGAATAAATCTCCTATAAAATCCAACGTGCCCCAGGAATGACCGTAGCTGCCTCAGATTGGACGGCGATGTGAGTTTCCTAATGACATCAACCTTGGCCGGATCAACCTCCATGCCCCTGTTGGAGATGATATGGCCAAGCACCGTCCCCTGAGTCACCATAAAATGACTCTTCTCCCAAGATAGCACCAAGTGATACTTAATACATCGCTGGAGTACTCGATCTAGGCAGTCAAGACAAGAATCGAATCCGTCGCCGTAGATCGAGAAATCATCCATGAAGACCTCCAAACACTCCCCTACCATGTCCGAAAAAATCGACAGCATGCATCTCTGAAAAGTCGCTGGGGCATTGCATAGCCCAAATGGCATGCGTCGAAAAGCATATGTGCCGAAGGGACAGGTAAAGGTGGTCTTCTCCTGATCCTCAGGAGCGATGGCCACTTGGTTGTAGCCCGAGTACCCATCCAGGAAGCAATAATGGCTCTTCCCTGCCAGTCTCTCAATGATCTGGTCAATAAAAGGCAGGGGGAAATGATCCTTCTTGGTGGCTTGGTTGAGTCTCCTGTAGTCAACACAAACCCTCCAAGAGGTGGGTACTCGTGCAGCAATCTCCTCTCCCGACTCACTGATCACAGTCGTGATGCCCGTCTTCTTGGGCACCACATGCAAGGGGCTGACCCACTTGGAGTCGGAAATGGGATAAATAAAATCTGCACTCCACCATTTTGATATTTCCTTCATCACAACCTCTCTCAGGTTGGGGTTCAGTCGCCGCTGGAACTCACGCGACGGCTTCGCCCCTTCCTTGAGATAGATATGGTGGGAGCACACCGATGGACTAATCCCATGGAGATCTGCTACGCTCCATCCGATCGCCTTGCGGTTCTTTTCAAGAACCCCCATCAAACGGGATTCCTGCTCTCCAGTCAACTCAGCGGAGATGATGACTGGGTACATCTCTGGCTCGCCCGCAAGGAATTGATACTTCAGCGAAGTAGGGAGCGGCTTCAGCTCTGGAATGCTGGGTGCTGGCAAATCTGGCTGCGGAAGAAACTGAGTGAAAGCTGCTAAGTCGGCCAAATCTGCCTGGGAAAGTGAAAGCGTACTCTCGTTAACTGGATCGGGAGAAGGCTGCTCAACTGCACTGTCTCTGGTCGGCTCTGCATCTACCTCCTCCTCCTCTATAGGCTCAGGTGAACTCAGGTCTGGCATCTGATCATAACAATCGGCCCAATCAGACTCTGAATCCGAGGGATCTGTATCAACCGCGGTGGCATCAGCACCACCGGAAAACAAGGTGGCCTCAGCACCACCATCACTAAACATCGTGCTGCGATCAAGGACCAGCTCTGTGATGAATACCCATTCATCACTCTTTATTCTTATATTTTAGCTACAAAAACCTATGCAAATGCATGTAGATATGTGTAAATAGGAATAATTAGCAAAAGCATGCATTGTGTAAAAACCTATAATTAGCATGTTTTTGTGCAAAAATAAAAGAATAAAGATTAAAAAGAAAAAGAGGGAAATATTTAGAATAAATATTGAGCAACCTAACCCAAGGGAGGGCTCAGCATGGGCCTGACCGCATAAAAGCCAAGTAGAGGGAGATGGGGCTCATGTGTAAATATTTGTACATAAATAAAAATGTTTTCCTCACTCAAAAATATGCTTGTACATATTTGTATATATTTAGAAACTATTAAAAACAAAAGAAAAATGTGAAAATCAAAAAGAACAAAAATATCCTTTCACCATGTACATAGACCATACCCCTTTATTTATTTAACCTTGCAAATAAATAAAATCATTTTCTAAACTTTTTGTAAATATTCTATGTTATATATTGTAAATAAATAAAATAAAAAGAAGCAAAACAAAAATCAAATAAAAATTACAAAATTCAAAACACAAAAATACATTGTATATATACCATGTATATAGATGTATATACCTATTCATTTGACCTATGTATGTAAATAATAAAAACAAAATAAAAATACCCTTTTATCCCTCATTTTATTCTATAAATAAATAAAATATAAAATAGGAATAAAATTGTACAAAAATAATCATTAAAAATCAAAAATCAAAAACCAACCTATTGTACATATACCTATATATAGCTATATATTGTAAATACTTTATTTTTATTTCCAAAAATTAATTAAAAATCACCAAAAAATAGAAAAAATAAAATAAAAATATTTCATGTTTTGGGTTTTTGCTGATTCGGCCCCTAGCTATGTGTATTTGTCATTCTTTGATCCAGCCACGTGGCAGTCAGCCATTGGCCCTGGGGGATGTTGACCGCCCGGTCAACTGACCCCCCCAGGACCACCTCCCACGGGTTTGAGCACCGGACTCTTTTCTCGGATTTATACCCGCTCAACCCGATTGCCTAACACCTAGACCCCGGCTCCGTTTGACACTTCCCACATCCGACACCCTCGCCGGGCGTCAATCTCGGGGTCCGCGCGCCACCGTGACCCTACCCGGGTTGTTCTTCTCGGACCCCTAGCCACTTAAATACCGAGCTCCGCCTCCTCGTTCTGCATCTTTGGCTAATCCGTTCCACCCCCAGTGAGCTCCAGTGCCCAAGCGTGAGTGACAGCTCGCTCCAGGTGCCGTCGCAGCGAGGAGAGGGGCCGGTTTCCACTGATCCGGCGACTTAGCACCGCCGTGCTCCGCCCAGAGCAGGAGCTCGAGCCTCGGGTCGAGACAACCCTTGAGGCCACGACCAGGAGCTACCCCAGCTCCAGCATAGTCTCCTCGACCACCCAGGTAGACCCTTCGCTTCTCTATTTAGTCTAATTTCCATTTTGCCCCAAATCGCTCCGCCGCCTTGTTCCGTCAATTCCGACCACCTCACGCATCCCCTCGATCATCGGAATCCCCATCCATCTCCACCGTCCCTCCGCACACCTTCTTCGCCCCTCCGTTCAACCCAGCTCGCACAGGAGCTGGGATTCGAATCCCCTCGCCGTCGCTTCGCCGGGGTTCGTCCGCACCGATGCACAGACCACCTCCACGACGCCTAACCAGGTCGAGGCATTTTGCCCTCGACCCGCGAAGCTTCTGAGCTACTTTGCAGGACCAGAGAAGGCCATCTGAGGCCTATCGACATTCGAGCCAGGAGCTTCTCCTCCGCCGACCTCGCCGGAGCTCTTCAGGGCTCGGCTGGGCCATCGGAGCCGACCATCAGCTGCGGAGCTTCATCGCGGACCTGTTCCGATCTTCAGAGGCAGCAGACGAGGACCACCGCGCTCGCACGAGGCCGGCGAAAGTCGCCGGCGACCAGTTCTTCCTGGATCCTCCCGGACCATTGATCGTGCCTCATCGCTCCAGATGTGATCGGAGCCGTCCATCTACGGAGTTGTCTCGAGCGTCCGATCTGAGGAGACGCCATCTGGAGCGCCCACCAGCCGTACCCGTCAGATCAGCCACGTGGAGCGCATCCGACGGCCCGCTTAATAAAAGGTAAATTACCCTTAGGCCCAGCTCTTGTTTTTATTTAGCTTTAGTCCTGTAAATATTTTTGCAAGTTGTTTAGTTTTAGGGTATTTTGCAAATTGGACCTCATACTTTAGTTTATTTGCTTATATGCCCCTGTCTGTGTGAGCCACGTGCTTCGTCACGTGTATGTTTGGGTTATTTGCAATATATTCCCTGTAGTTCTGGATGTTTAGAAATGAATGAAATCTTTTGAGTAATTGCATCTATGCCCCTGTGAGTGGTTTTAATTGCGCATGTGCGTGTATTTTTGGGTAATTTGCATCTGAGGTCCCTGGACTTTTGGTACGTGTTACCAAATAGTCCCCGGATTTTATTTTTATTACAAAGAGGTCCCTGAGTGCCCCAGGCACGCGCCGCGCGCGTGCGTTGCTGGGTATTTTGCACCTGGACCCCCAGAACTTAGGGTATTTGCACTTTAGTCCTTGTGCACAGTGCCCCCTTGTGATTTTTGAATAAAATATCAAATCACCTCCAAATTCGATGAAAATTTGACACATGGTTCCTGCCATGTTGTAGGATTTTTGAGAATTTTTGAGGACATTTTTGAGTTTATTTGGTATTTTTAAAAATTCAAAAACCTATATTTCAACTACTGTCTAGTTTTAAAAACCCCAAAAAAATATAAAAACCCCCTCAAAAATTCTATAAAAATTAGGTACTTTTTATTTTGTGTTCTTTTATTTTCTAGCCAATTTTGGCTATTTTTCACTGATTAAAAACCTTAAAAACTTAAAAAACACTTAAAAACTCATAAAAATTCTAATAAATAATCTAAAAACCCAAAAACAATAATTTCGGTACTCAAATTTTCCTTGTTTTACCTAGTTTACAGGAAAAATACCTCCAGGCCCTTTTTAGGTTTTAGATATTTTATCTAAGGACTTTAGGCTTGGCTGGACAGTACCTTGTTTCTTTGCTACTGTTTGATTTTTAGAAAATAAAATATACATCAGAAAATTATCAAAAATTAACCAAAAACACTAAAAAACCTAAAAAACATAAAAACATTTTTGTTTGAATTTTTGCTTGATTTTTGATGCATTAAATAATTTGCTTAAGTGTGCTTGTTTTTGTGTTCTTTATTTTCTCCACATATTAAAAATCCAAAAAAATATATAAAAATCATTAAAAATCACTAAAAATATTTGTCTTTTATTTTATTTCATTTTTACTACTTCGTAGGCCCTTGGCCAACCCGTGCTCCTCGAGTTCGACCCTGGGTGCTATACCAGGTTAAACATTTAGCAGGACCGCTTTGCTTTGTTTTGATTGATCTTTGATTTATTTAGTGGTCTAATATTTTTCTTGATTGAGTCGACTTGATCGCTTGGGTCGCAACGACCAATTTAGCACCTATACCCTAGCCTTCAGGTCGCTAATCAGAATGGCGTCGTTGCCGGGGAGCACGGCTTAGTAGTTTTTCTTATTTTCTTTTCGTTTTTATTTTCGCGGCTTTTCGCGGCTCTTCGGAGCTCGCGGCTTTTCGCGGCTTTTGTTTATATTTTCTTTTCGTTTTATTTGGCCTTATTTTCTTTTTCTTTTATTTTTGTTTTTGTTTTCTTTGGTTTGTTTATTTTATTTTATATTTTTGCACATATACCCTTATTTTTCATTTGTCTTTATTTTCCCTGTGATTATTATTTTATTATTGGTTCTGACCACTCATCTCTTTTTCTTCCGAGGGCCCGAGGACCGCGGAGGCGACTTTCGAGGAGCCTGAGCAACCGAGGAACTTGGAGGCGGCTTCTTTCTCTACGAAGCCGCAGGAGAGAGCGAGAGGGAGAGAGTTGAGTTGGTGAGGTTAGATTAGGTTTTTATTTCAATTATTATATTGTAATAATATAGGGACAGGACTTGGACACACTGGTGACTTGACCGTAGCGGGTCTGTTTCGCCGAGCACCGGTGTGCTCGGGGGACCCTTTAGGACCTTCGCGGTTTTTCGCGGCTTTTTCGCGGTTTTATTTTTCTTTTATTTCTGTCTTTTCCGGTTTTTTGCGGTTTTTGCTCGAGCCCCTAGACTTAGGATTTTCTGGTGAATGTGCCGTAATTAGTAGGATCCACACACCTAATTGCATATATGTTCCCATAGATCGCTAATTGGACCTACTTAAAATCAATAATAAAAATAACTGATTCATTTGCCTCCGTAGCCTACGTGTCGTAGCCCGTCCTGTAAAGCGCTTACTCCTACCCCCGATTTGTCGGACAGAGGAGGGACGGGCCAAGACCGGACTCTTTGGCTTGGAGGTCGGTGACCGGTTAGACGGTTCTTCGCTAGACTTGCTCGCCTAGGACTCGGCTTTACCGCTGCATCATTTAGGTTAGTTTTATTTCTGTCTTTACTTTTATGCGCGGATCATATTGCATGTAGAGAGCTGGAGACAGGTACGCATTTCTGACTTTGCATGCATCATTGATTTATCGTGCATCGGCTTTTTCGTCTTCTCCCCCTGTTTTGGACTTAATAATCAGGAGAACCGAAAAATTCGTTAGGCCTTTTGTTTGTTTTAAAAAATATTAAAAAAGTGAAAACCATAAAATTGGGACTGCTAATCTTATTGATCTTAAAATCTGCTCACCCTAAAAACTTTGTCTTGGGGAGAGCAACCCCCTCATTGTTTGGTTTGGATGCGCGAGAGAGTGACCCGCACCCTAGGTAGAGCCCCCCGTTGCTAGTCCCGACTGACTACCGACTCTTCCGTGCGGGCCAGTCGGTTGGGTTAGCATCGGATATCCCAACAGGTCACATAAGCGCTCTGATATTTTGTGTGTTCACCAAAATAAAATTGACCAGATAATTTGACCGAACTTTCACGGTCTTCAGCTCGCGTTGCGTTGGTGAACCGGGGGTTTGTTTTCAGATCATAATTTTTCCAGATCTCATCCGCCCTACTCGCAGATCAAGATGATGGGTAGACGGTCTCTTAGGCAGCCTCTGGCTGCACCGCTTTCGGGCGCGTCTGCCTCATCATCTAGGTTGGCTCGCGAGAGCTCAGACCCGCTCTCCGAGCCCGAGTACGACTCCACCCTGTTCCCCCTCAACCCCCTTTCTGATCTTCCTGAGAGACACGAGCCCGAGGAGAGATTGATACATTTGACAGCACCTGAGTTGGGCTCGTTTGGTTTTGCAGACGTCGCCATGGCCGGCAGTTCTGAGGATCGTTCCCGCACAGAGCACGTTGTGATGGATCAGGGAGCGATCAACTCCACCTTGATCGCCTCATTAGAGACGGTTCAGCAGCAGCTACGCGATCAGGGAGCATTTATGATTGAGATGAGGAGAGAGTTGGAGCGCCTCCGATTAGAGCGAGATGAGCAGAGCGAGCCCGAGGAGATACCGGAGGCAGAGGCACGAGCCGCAGCAGCAGCAGCAGCCGCAGCCGCCGCCGCAGCGGCAGCAGCCGCGGGAGGAGGAGGACCACCTAGACCGATGCGGGAGTTGCACAACCCCGGATCTACACTGATGCACCATTGGGTGGTGGTACCTGCTATCGTGGGGGACTTCAAGTTCCCCCCGAACACCCTGCAGATGCTGCCTCGTTTTCACGGACTCGCCACTAAGGAGCCCCACCTTCACCTCCAGGAGTTCCTGATGATTTGCAGCACTGTCCACGATCGCCACGTGGACCAGGACACGATTCGGATGATAGCCTTCCCATTTTCACTGGCAGATAGAGCAGCCACCTGGCTGAAGCACCTTAGGAGGTTTGTTTATACCTGGGAGCAGCTCCACACCGAGTACTTGAACAAGTACTATCCACTCAGGCGGACGAATGCAGCGAGGGCCCTGATCAGCAACTTCTCCATGTTCCCCAACGAGCAGTTTCACGAGGCATGGGAGAGGTTCCGAGAGCTTTTGGACAGATGCTCGCACCACGACATCACGAAGCCGAACCTTGTGCAGAGCTTCTTCAGCGGGTTGACACCAGAGCTACAGGGCCTGGTGAATGCTTCTTGCGGCGGGTCCTACTTCGCCAAGGACCACGACCAGGTCTGGGCCATCTTCGAGGAGATGGCTGAGAACTATATGGTGATGTCTCAGACCAGGTTGTACACTCAGAAGACCCAGCCACACCAGCCAGGACCCGTGCAGTACCAGCGGATAGCACGGGTAGATGCAGGTCCATCCAGTTCGTCCGCAGCCGCAGCAGCACAGGCAGAGTCATCAGCTGCGGACATGGGCATTATCAGCGAGAAGCTGGACCGCATGGAGCTGATAGAGAAGAAGCAGTGCCAGAGTATCACGCAGATGGAGCAGATGGCGCAGGTTCTGAGCGACATGAAGACACAGCTCATGTGTCTCCAGGAGACACAAACGGCTTCTCAGCCCCGTCTTCAGTCGCGAGGCGACGCCGGCAGTAGCAGCAGCTCGTCCCAGCGCTCCAGCACCCACGTGCAGCCTAGACAGGTTCACCTTGTACAGGCGGAGCCGTACCAGCAGCCGCAGCCCACCTACCAGTCCCCACCATCTCCAGAGATGCAGATGGTGGTCTACCAGCCGGACCAGCCTCTGGCAGTACTCCCGCCAGGCCACTTCGATGCCGAGCCGTTGATGGATGTCAACGGGATTTGGTATGACCGCCCCCAGCCTGGGATCCGACGAGACCATCCCGGATTCAGGTGGGGGAGTGGTGGTGCCCAGCCCCAGCAGCAGCCGTCAGGACAGGGAGGGCAGTACTCCCAGCAGAGAGACCAGCACCAGCCGCAGCAGCAGCCCCCAGCATATCAGCAGCACCAGACATCATCCTACGGTCCTCGTCCCAATCAGCAGCAGGGACAGTCATGGAGACGTGAGCAGCAGGCTCACCCGGGATATCAGCAGCAGCACCCTCCATCATACCCCTCTTACCAGCACCAGCAGCAGCAGTTCCAGCAGCCTCACCCACAGAGAGGCCACCCGTCGGGCTCCCACGAGAGCCCCGCTTTGGATGACATCGCCCGCCTCCTCACGGACCAGCAGGCCACATTCAGACGGGAGATGGACGAGTTCCGCCAGGAGATGCGGGACCTGGTGAGAGGGAAGGCCGCCATACCAGCCCAGATAGAGCCGAATCCGAACAACCTCAAGAGGAAATCTGAGCAGGTAGTACATACTGAGTTAGCCACTCCTAGTGACCCATTTGATGATACATCTTCGGAAATATTTGATGCTGATTTTGTCACACTTAGGAGTGGTAGGACCCCAGCAGGCGGCGGCGCCTCATCTGAGCTTCACCACGAGGACATCCCAGAGGCGCCACAGGAGGAGGAGAGCGGTACTGAGGCCGCTCCAGACGATGATGGTGGCACTGAGGCCACCAAGGATGCTGATCCCACCGGCGGTACTGAGGCCGCCACTTCACCAGATCTAGGAGGTGGTACTGATGCCACCCGTTCAGCCGAGCCAGCCCGCGGTACTGATGCCGCACGACGTCTACCAGCAGCAGCAGCAGAGCCAGCCCGTGGTGGTACTGAGGCCACCGGTGTTTGTACAGATAGAGATGTTGTCTTTCCTCGTATTCCTGTATCTCAGAACTCTGTTGTGAATAAAGGAAAAGGTTTACTTTCTTCTGGTCCCACTGTGGTGCATGATGTATGTGTGGATCCGGTCCTTGAACCGCCTAGACCTTTTCCTAGTCCTTCATCTGAGAAGGACCCTGTGATCCCCTTCCCTAGAGCCCTTCAGATGGGGAAGGGGAAGAAAAAAGATCCAAAAAAGACAGAGCAGGAGGAATTCAGCCAGAGTATGATTGATCGATTCCACATCCAGCTGACCCTCCAGGAGGCTTTGCAGCACATCCCCCTTCTCCAGCGATCTTTGAGAGAGAGGACTACAGTCAGGAGGAGGAGGAACCACACTTCAGAGATCCATGTGCTGACGAAAGCCACATGTTTTACGATCCAGAACCGCCTGCCAGCCAAGAGGCCAGATTCAGGGGCCCCGTATGTCAGATGCCAGATCAGTGAGCAGAGGTTCGACCGTACTCTTCTAGATAGCGGATCGTCGATCAACCTTCTTCCGGCAGCCCTTCTCGACCGCTTCGAGTTGGGCACTCTTCGACAGAGCAGGACAGTCCTTCAGTTCGCTGATCGATCTGTCAAGAGGCCGAAGGGGTTATTACGAGACGTTATCGTCACGATTCAGGGCCTGAAATTCCCCGTGGACTTCGTAGTGTTGGACATGGAGATCCCTGAGTCAGTGGCCGATACCCCCATCATCCTTGGTCGTCCGTTCTTGGCCACAGCCAAGGCGGTGACTGATCATGATAGCGGGAAGGTGTACTTTCGCGTCGAGGGCGAGAGTATACAAATAGAGACGGTCGAGGACTACAGAGCTAGATTCAGAGCCCGCTCAGATGCGAGTACAGATTCAGAGCAGCTGACAGACGCAGAGCCAAACATCCACCAGGACTGTGATTTTGTGATCACAGATGATGAGGCAGCTTGGGCAGATCTTGAGACACAGACCACCCTCTCACTTTCAGATACAGCTGATGCAGAGACGACAGCAGAGGAGAGTCTGGAGAGCACAGACCTGGTTCAGGATACCATTGAGGCAGCAGAGCCGGTCCTTGATCGCAGCACGATGATCAGTGATGGTGGTGCTGAAGCCACCTTGTTTTCCGGTGGTACTGATGCCACTGATTCTGATACAGATCCCTCGGATTCAGAGTCTGATTGGGCCGATTGCTATGATCAGATGCCAGACCTGAGTCCATCCGAGCCTACAGATGAGGAGGAGGTAGAGGCAGAGCAGACCAGAGACAGTGCAGTTGAGCCGCCTTCTCCCGATCCAGTTTGCGAGAGTACGCTTTCACTTTCTCAGGCAGATTTGGCCGACCTTGCAGCTTTCACTCAGTTTCTTCCGCAGCCAGATTTGCCGGCACCCAGCATTCCAGAGCTGAAGCCGCTCCCTACTTCGCTGAAGTATCGATTCCTTGCGGGCGAGCCAGAGATGTACCCAGTCATCATCTCCGCCGAGTTGACTGGAGAGCAGGAATCCCGTTTGATGGGGGTTCTTGAAAAGAACCGCAAGGCGATCGGATGGAGCGTAGCAGATCTCCATGGGATTAGTCCATCAGTGTGATCCCACCATATCTATCTCGAGGACGGGGCGAAGCCGTCGCGTGAGTTCCAGCGGCGTCTCAACCCCAACTTGAGAGAGGTTGTGATGAAGGAAATATCAAAATGGTGGGGTGCAGATTTTATTTATCCCATTTCCGACTCCAAGTGGGTCAGCCCCTTGCATGTGGTGCCCAAGAAGACGGGCATCACGACTGTGATCAGTGAGTCGGGAGAGGAGATTGCTACACGAGTACCCACCTCTTGGAGGGTTTGTGTTGACTACAGGAGACTCAACCAAGCCACCAAGAAGGACCATTTCCCCCTGCCTTTTATTGACCAGATCATTGAGAGACTGGCAGGTAAGAGCCATTATTGCTTCCTGGATGGGTACTCGGGCTACAACCAAGTGGCCATCGCTCCTGAGGACCAGGAGAAGACCACCTTTACCTGTCCCTTCGGCACATATGCTTTTCGACGCATGCCATTTGGGCTATGCAATGCCCCTGCGACTTTTCAGAGGTGCATGCTGTCGATCTTTTCGGACATGGTAGGGGAGTGCTTGGAGGTCTTCATGGATGATTTCTCGATCTACGGCGACGGATTTGATTCTTGTCTTGACTGCCTTGATCGAGTACTCCAGCGATGTATTGAGTATCATTTGGTGCTATCTTGGGAGAAGAGTCACTTCATGGTGACTCAAGGGACGGTGCTTGGCCACATCATCTCCAACAGGGGCATGGAGGTTGATCCGGCCAAGGTTGATGTCATTAGGAAACTCGCACCGCCGTCCAATCTGAGGTAGCTACGGTCATTTCTGGGGCACGTTGGATTTTATAGGAGATTTATTCATGATTTCAGCAGGATTGCCCGGCCGTTGACTGACCTCTTGACGAAAGACACCGAGTTCCTTGTCGATGACAAGTGTCTTTCGTCGTTTGCTACTCTCCAGCAGTGCGTTATTGAGGCTCCTATCCTCAAGCCGCCTGATTGGTCTCTCCCATTCGAGATCATGACGGACGCCTCCGATTTTGCCGTAGGGGCAGTGCTGGGACAGAGGAGGGATGGAGTGCCATTTGCTATACACTACGCTAGCCGCACATTAGATTCCGCCCAGCGGAATTATACAGTCACAGAGAAGGAGATGCTAGCCGTAGTGTTCGCCCTAGATAAGTTCAGATCGTATATCATTGGATCTAGAGTGACTTTGTTTACAGATCACACCGCCATCAGGTACCTCATGGCAAAGAAGGATGCCAAGGCCAGACTGACTAGATGGATCCTTCTACTCCAGGAGTTCGATATTGAGATCAAGGATAAGCCTGGAGTCAAGAATGTGGTGGCGGATCATCTCTCCCGACTAGAGCAGCCTGAGGATTCTGAGCAGATTGATCCTATTAGAGATACCTTCCTAGATGAGGCGATCCTTGCTATCGCCTCACTCCCATGGTACGCCGATATTGTGAACTTTCTCATTGTTGGGAAAGTCCCACAAGATTGGCCCAGGCAGAGACTTGAGACCTTCCTTGCGAAGGCTAAGTCTTACCATTGGGAGGATCCCATCCTTTACCACGAAGGAGGGGATAGCGTCTGGCGTCGGTGTATTCCTCAGGAGGAACACCATAGCGTCCTCACTTACTGCCACAAGCTTGAGGCAGGAGGACATCATTCTGGGAGGAGAACGGCACAGAAAGTGCTCCAATCCGGCTTGTGGTGGCCTACCCTCTTCAAGGACTCAGAGGAGTTCGTGAAGAGGTGTACTGACTGTCAGAGGATGGGCACTTGTGGACAGCGTGATATGATGCCGATGCAGCCCATTCACTTCTGTGAGGTTTTTGACGCATGGGGCATCGATTTCATGGGTCCATTCCCTAAGAGTCAGGGATTTGAGTACATTCTGTTGGCCGTAGACTATGTGAGTCGTTGGGTGGAGGCTATCCCCGCCCGAGCCGCTGATGCGAGGACAGTTTGCAGATTTTTGAGGAAGCACATCATCACGCGGTTCGGGGTTCCACGAGTTCTGATTTCTGATGGGGGATCTCACTTCATCAACGACCAGGTGAAGGTTCTTGCTAGCGAGTTCGGCATAGACCATCGTGTTGCTACACCTTACCATCCACAGACGAATGGTCTAGCCGAGGTGTCGAATAGGGAGATCAAGACTATTCTGCAGAAAGTCGTCCGCCCTGACCGAAAGGATTGGTCACAGCTTTTGGACTCGGTCTTGTGGGCATATAGGACGTCTTTCAAGACACCTTTGGGCACATCTCCCTTTCGCCTCGTATACGGCAAGCCATGCCATTTACCTGTTGAGCTGAGGCACAAGTCACTTTGGGCAGTTACAGACATACTTATGGATCCATATGGTATGGGAGACCAGAGGAGGGCAGAGCTAGCTGCCCTGGAAGAGCTTAGAGATGCAGCTTTCTCAAGCAGCCTACATTATAAGGAGAAAGTCAAGGAGTGGCATGATTCTCATATCAGCCACAAACATTTTGAGATTGGACAGAGCGTATGGCTGTTTGATGCGAGGCTTAGATTATTTCCAGGGAAGCTACATAGCAAATGGAAAGGACCTTATCTGGTTCGAAAGGTACACGACAATGGTAGCATCGACATATCCGAGTTGTCTTCTGAGAGTACCTTTCGAGTGAACGGCCAGCGGCTCAAGCCATTTCTAGATCATGAGCCGCGGGTCGTTGATATTGCCCCTATTCATTTTGCGTGAGATGTGGTCTTCGACTCACATCTAATGCATCTCACGCCTGAGTTTCACTGATCTTCCGCTGTATATAGATCCAGATGTCCATATCATCACATTCTTTAGTCCCACATCCCTTTCCCCATCTTGTGATTATGTTATACTTAGGGTGCACTTTACCCTAAGTATAGGGGGGATGTGAGACCTTTCGGGTATTTCTTTTGTTTCTGTCTACCCCTGTTTTGCTGCCTATACTTAGGGATATTTCACCCTAGGTATAGGGGGGTAGACCCTGTACATTCTGCACTCAGGTTTTCCCTTAGTATACAGCCTGCTATACTTAGGATTACTTGATCCTAAGTATAGGGGGAGACCTGAGTCCCTCTTGACTTTTCATTTCCCTTTTGTATAGCCTTTCTTTTTACTTCCCTATACATAGCACGAGTTATGTCTTCTTCATCGCTCTTGACTCTGAGGACATCGTTCGAGCTAAGTATAGGGGGTGTGTATATATTTCATATATACTTTAGCCATAACTCGTACTTTGTGTGAGTGTGTTAATAAATAAAAATGGCTAAAAATCACAAAATTAAAAAAATTTTCATGTACATAATCTTCTTTTATTTGCACATACATAGCTAGTGTACAAATTATTTTTGTAAAAATGATTTCAAAAATCTTTTGTGTAAAGCTTGTGTAAATATTTTTGTATCAAAATTATGTATATAGTACAAAATTTTCCAAAATGTTTTGAAAACCAAAAAGTTTGCAAAAATCTTGTGTAAATGTGTGTGAATATCTTTTTGCAAAACTTGCACTTCATGCATCATCATTCATGATTTCAAAACATTTTTCAAAATTTTTGCATGATTGTAAAATATTGTGTAAATAAGCATCTTTGTGTACATATGTATATAGTTTTCCCGGATGATAGTTGACATTTAAACTAGCCTGGAATCAAATTGAGAAATGGAGCTTGATTAAGATCTTAATCCACCTAACTTCTAAGAGGAACCTTATAGGGCTTAGGTTTAAGGCTTTTCAGGTCCATGGTGACTTAATTCTTTGAGTCCACTAGGCTATGATCACATGTCATCTCAATGAGCCTAAGTAGAGCACTTAACAACACATGACTCATATAGATTATGGCTTTACTTGGACACCAGCACTATGCACCGAGCTCTCTACGGATGAGGTGGTGAGGAGGCAGTCTTCCTTGACTTGGGGTAGCATATGAGGGTAGTACTTCTAGGCGGAACCTCTCTTCTTCTTATAGTGAAGGAAGTGCGTCTCAACTTGGTCTGGTTGCCATGAGGTCTAACGACGGGAGTTGTGGGTTGCAATAAAGCTTCAAAAGAGGGATAGTCTACTGGCTCAAGAGGAAAAACTCCTTGTATATATGCTGCACATGTACATGTTGTATAGATGCACTCGAAAAAAAAATGTGTGCAAAAAGAAAAGAACTCCAAAAAAGTGGTGGGTCTGAGAGAAAATGATAATCCCACCGGAGTATGTATATAAGTGCAATAAGCAAAGCTTGGTTTCATGATCCACCTGTTGTAGCTTGCAGCAGGGAGACTTGGCTACACTGGTCAAGCTCCCAAGGGTACTTGGCTACATTGGCCTTGACCCATTCTCTTCTTCCCCCTCTTCTTGAGCCGGTTGTACTTGAACTTAGAAGGGAATACCCCGCTCCTCGAGGAAAGAGTGGCCAGATTGAGGTCATAGAGTTACCTTGTTGAGGAGGGTTGTCAAGTTGCCATTTCTGAGGTGGAGAGCTTAGACTTCACATTCACAGGACAAGGAAAGATTCATGGTCTTCAGGGTTTGTGATTGATGACTTGTTCTGATCTAGAGCATTGAGGAGTCTTGGTTATAGATTGGTGGAACTTAGAGGCAGATAGGTTTTAAGCTTAAGTCTAAATAAGGTTCCGACACATTAATAATCCAAAGATCTGATTGAGCTCCATACCTCAATTTAATGAAGGCAGGTTTAATAATCAACCTTGATCCATGTACATCCTCTTTTTCTTTTTCTTTTTCTTTTTGTTTCACTTCTTTTTCAAATAAGTGTTTGCTAAGGGACTAGCAAAGTATAGTATAGGGGGGTGATGAATACCCATTCATCACTCTTTATTCTTATATTTTAGCTACAAAAACCTATGCAAATGCATGTAGATATGTGTAAATAGGAATAATTAGCAAAAGCATGCATTGTGTAAAAACCTATAATTAGCATGTTTTTGTGCAAAAATAAAAGAATAAAGATTAAAAAGAAAAAGAGGGAAATATTTAGAATAAATATTGAGCAACCTAACCCAAGGGAGGGCTCAGCATGGGCCTGACCGCATAAAAGCCAAGTAGAGGGAGATATGGGCTCATGTGTAAATATTTGTACATAAATAAAAATGTTTTCCTCACTCAAAAATATGCTTGTACATATTTGTATATATTTAGAAACTATTAAAAACAAAAGAAAAATGTGAAAATCAAAAAGAACAAAAATATCCTTTCACCATGTACATAGACCATACCCCTTTATTTATTTAACCTTGCAAATAAATAAAATCATTTTCTAAACTTTTTGTAAATATTCTATGTTATATATTGTAAATAAATAAAATAAAAAGAAGCAAAACAAAAATCAAATAAAAATTACAAAATTCAAAACACAAAAATACATTGTATATATACCATGTATATAGATGTATATACCTATTCATTTGACCTATGTATATAAATAATAAAAACAAAATAAAAATACCCTTTTATCCCTCATTTTATTCTATAAATAAATAAAATATAAAATAGGAATAAAATTGTACAAAAATAATCATTAAAAATCAAAAATCAAAAACCAAACTATTGTACATATACCTATATATAGCTATATATTGTAAATACTTTATTTTTATTTCCAAAAATTAATTAAAAATCACCAAAAAATAGAAAAAAATAAAATAAAAATATTTCATGTTTTGGGTTTTTGCTGATTCGGCCCCTAGCTATGTGTATTTGTCATTCTTTGATCCAGCCACGTGGCCGTCAGCCATTGGCCCTGGGGGATGTTGACCGCCCGGTCAACTGACCCCCCCAGGACCACCTCCCACGGGTTTGAGCACCGGACTCTTTTCTCGGATTTATACCCGCTCAACCCGATTGCCTAACACCTAGACCCCGGCTCCGTTTGACACTTCCCACATCCGACACCCTCGTCGGGCGTCAATCTCGGGGTCCGCGCGCCACCGTGACCCTACCCGGGCTGTTCTTCTCGGACCCCTAGCCACTTAAATACCGAGCTCCGCCTCCTCGTTCTGCATCTTTGGCTAATCCGTTCCACCCCCAGTGAGCTCCAGTGCCCGAGCGTGAGTGACAGCTCGCTCCAGGTGCCGTCGCAGCGAGGAGAGGGGCCGGTTTCCACTGATCCGGCGACTTAGCACCGCCGTGCTCCGCCCAGAGCAGGAGCTCGAGCCTCGGGTCGAGACAACCCTTGAGGCCACGACCAGGAGCTACCCCAGCTCCAGCATAGTCTCCTCGACCACCCAGGTAGACCCTTCGCTTCTCTATTTAGTCTAATTTCCATTTTGCCCCAAATCGCTCCGCCGCCTTGTTCCGTCGATTCCGACCACCTCACGCATCCCCTCGATCATCGGAATCCCCATCCATCTCCACCGTCCCTCCGCGCACCTTCTTCGCCCCTCCGTTCAACCCAGCTCGCACAGGAGCTGGGATTCGAATCCCCTCGCCGTCGCTTCGCCGGGGTTCGTCCGCACCGACGCACAGACCACCTCCACGACGCCTAACCGGGTCGAGGCATTTTGCCCTCGACCCGCGAAGCTTCTGAGCTACTTTGCAGGACCAGAGGAGGCCATCTGAGGCCTATCGACATTCGAGCCAGGAGCTTCTCCTCCGCCGACCTCGCCTGAGCCCTTCAGGGCTCGGCTGGGCCATCGGAGCCGACCATCAGCTGCGGAGCTTCATTGCGGACCTGTTCCGATCTTCAGAGGCAGCAGACGAGGACCACCGCGCTCGCACGAGGCCGGCGAAAGTCGCCGGCGACCAGTTCTTCCTGGATCCTCCCGGACCGTTGATCGTGCCTCCTCGCTCCAGGTGTGATCGGAGCCGTCCATCTACGGAGTTGTCTCGAGCGTCCGATCTGAGGAGACGCCATCTGGAGCGCCCACCAGCCGTACCCGTCAGATCAGCCACGTGGAGCGCATCCGACGGCCCGCTTAATAAAGGGTAAATTACCCTTAGGCCCAGCTCTTGTTTCTATTTAGCTTTAGTCCTGTAAATATTTTAGCAAGTTGTTTAGTTTTAGGGTATTTTGCATATTGGATCTCATACTTTAGTTTATTTGCTTATATGCCCCTGTCTGTGTGAGCCACGTGCTTCGTCACGTGTATGTTTGGGTTATTTGCAATATATTCCCTGTAGATCTGGATGTTTAGAAATGAATGAAATCTTTTGAGTAATTGCATCTATGCCCCTGTGAGTGGTTTTAATTGCGCATGTGCGTGTATTTTTGGGTAATTTGCATCTGAGGTCCCCGGACTTTTGGTACGTGTTACCAAATAGTCCCCGGATTTTATTTTTATTACAAAGAGGTCCCTGAGTGCCCCAGGCACGCGCCGCGCGCGTGCGTTGTTGGGTATTTTGCACCTGGACCCCCAGAACTTAGGGTATTTGCACTTTAGTCCTTGTGCACAGTGCCCCCTTGTGATTTTTGAATAAAATATCAAATCACCTCCAAATTCGATGAAAATTTGACACATGGTTCCTGCCATGTTGTAGGATTTTTGAGAATTTTTGAGGACATTTTTGAGTTTATTTGGTATTTTTAAAAATTCAAAAACCTATATTTCAGCTACTGTCTAGTTTTAAAAACCCAAAAAAAATATAAAAACCCCCTCAAAAATTCTATAAAAATTAGGTACTGTTTATTTTGTGTTCTTTTATTTTCTAGCCAATTTTGGCTATTTTTCACTGATTAAAAACCTTAAAAACTTAAAAACACTTAAAAACTCATACAAATTCTAATAAATAATCTAAAAACCCAAAAACAATAATTTTGGTACACAAATTTTCTTTGTTTTACCTAGTTTACAGGAAAAATACCTCCAGGCCCTTTTGAGGTTTTTAGATATTTTATCTAAGGACTTTAGGCTTGGCTGGACAGTACCTTGTTTCTTTGCTACTCTTTGATTTTTAGAAAATAAAATATACATCAGAAAATTATCAAAAATTAACCAAAAACACTAAAAAACCTAAAAAACATAAAAACATTTTTGTTTGAATTTTTTCTTGATTTTTGATGCATTAAATAATTTGCTTAAGTGTGCTTGTTTTTGTGTTCTTTATTTTCTCCACATATTAAAAATCCAAAAAAATATATAAAAATCACTAAAAATATTTGTCTTTTATTTTATTTCATTTTTACTACTTCGTAGGCCCTTGGCCAACCCGTGCTCCTCGAGTTCGACCCTGGGTGCTATACCATGTTAAACATTTAGCAGGACCGCTTTGCTTTGTTTTGATTGATCTTTGATTTATTTAGTGGTCTGATATTTTTCTTGATTGAGTCGACTTGATCGCTTGGGTCGCAACGACCAATTTAGCACCTATACCCTAGCCTTCAGGTCGCTAATCACTCTGCTGCCTCAATGGTATCCGGGACCAGGGCTGTGCTCTCCAGACTCTCCTCTGCTATCATCTCGGCATCAGCTGTATCTGAAAGTGAGAGGATGGTCTGTGTCTCAAGATCTGCCCAAGCTGCCTCATCATCTGTGATCACAAAATCACAGTCCTGGTGGATGTCTGGCTCTGTGTCTGTCAGCTGCTCTGAATCTGTACTCGCATCTGAGCGGGCTCTGAATCGAGCTCTGTAGTCCTCGACCGTCACTATTTGTATACTCTCGCCCTCGACGCGAAAGTACACCTTCCCGCTATCATGATCAGTCACCGCCTTGGCTGTGGCCAAGAACGGACGACCAAGGATGATGGGGGTATCGGCCACTGACTCAGGGATCTCCATGTCCAGCACTACGAAGTCCACGGGGAATTTCAGGCCCTGAATCGTGACGATAACGTCTCGTAATAACCCCTTCGGCCTCTTGACAGATCGATCAGCGAACTGAAGGATTGTCCTGCTCTGTCGAAGAGTGCCCAACTCAAAGCGGTCGAGAAGGGCTGCCGGAAGAAGGTTGATCGACGATCCGCTATCTAAAAGAGTACGGTCGAACCTCTGCTCACTAATCTGGCATCTGACATACGGGGCCCCTGAATCTGGCCTCTTGGCTGGCAGGCGGTTCTGGATCGCAAAACACGTGGCTTTCGTCAGCACATGTATCTCTGAAGTGTGGTTCCTCCTCCTCCTCCTGACTGTGGTCCTCTCTCTCAAAGATCGCTGGAGAAGGGGGATGTGCTGCAAAGCCTCCTGGAGGGTCAGCTGGATGTGGAATCGATCAATCATGCTCTGGCTGAACTCCTCAAGCTCTCTCTTTTTGGATCTTTTTCTTTTTTCTTCCCCTTCCCCATCTGAAGGGCTCTAGGGAAGGGGATCACAGGGTCCTTCTCAGATGAAGGACTAGGAAAAGGCCTAGACGGTTCGATGACCGGATCCACACATACATCATGCACCACAGTGGGACCAGAAGAAATTAAACCTTTTCCTTTATTCACACCAAAGTCCTGAGATACAACACGGCGAGGAAAAACAACATCTCTCTCTATACTAACACCGGTGGCCTCAGTACCACCGTGGGCCGGCTGTGCTGCTGCTGCTGGTAGACGTCTCACGGCATCAGTACCGCGGGCTGGCTCGGCTGAACTGGTGGCGTCAGTACCACCTCCTAGATCTGGTGAAGCGGCGGCCTCAGTACCGCCGGTGGGATCAGCATCCTTGGTGGCTTCAGTGCCACCGTCATCATCTGGAGCGGCCTCAGTACCGCTCTCCTCCTCCTCATGTGGCGCCTCTGAAGTGTCCTCGTGGTGAAGCTCAGATGAGGCGCCGCCGCCTGCTGGGGTCCTACCGCTCCTAAGTGTGACAAAATCAGCATCAAATAGATCCGAAGATGTATCATCAAATGGGTCACTAGGAGTGGCAAACTCAGTATGTACTACCTGCTCAGATTTCCTCTTGAGGTTGTTCGGGTTCGGCTCAATCTGGGCTGGAATGGCGGCCTTCCCTCTCACCAAGTCCCGCATCTCCTGGCGGAACTCGTCCATATCCCGTCTGAATGTGGCCTGCTGGTCCGTGAGGAGGCGGGCGATGTCATCCAAAGCAGGGCTCTCGTGGGAACCCGACGGGTAGCCTCTCTGTGGGTGAGGCTGCTGGAACTGCTGCTGCTGGTGCTGGTAAGAGGGGTATGAGGAAGGGTGCTGCTGCTGAACAGGGTGAGCCTGCTGCTCACGTCTCCACGACTGTCCCTGTTGCTGATAGGGACGAGGACCGAAGGATGGCTGGTGCTGCTGATATGTTGGGGGCTGCTGCTGCGGCTGGTGGTGATCTCTCTGCTGGGAGTACTGCCCTCCCTGTCCTGACGGCTGCTGCTGGGGCTGGGTACCACCACTCCCCCACCTGAATCCGGGATGGTCTCGTCGGATCCCAGGCTGGGGGCGGTCATACCAAATCCCGTTGACATCCATCAACGGCTCGGCATCGTAGGGGGCTGGCGGGAGTACTGCCAGAGGCTGGTCCGGCTGGTAGACCACCATCTGCATCTCTGGAGATGGTGGGGACTGGTTGGTGGGCTGCGGCTGCTGGTACGGCTCCGCCTGTACAAGATGGACCTGTCTAGGCTGTACGTGGGTGCTGGAGCGCTAGGACGAGCTGCTGCTGCTGCCGGTGTCGCCTCGCGACTGAAGACGGGGCTGAGAAGCCGTCTGTGCCTCCTGGAGACACATGAGTTGTGTCTTCATGTCGCTCAGAACCTGTGCCATCTGCTCCATCTGCGTGATACTCTGGCACTGCTTCTTCTCGATCAGCTCCATGCGGTCCAGCTTCTCGCTGATAATGCCCATGTCCGCAGCTGACGACTCTGCCTATGCTGCTGCGGCTGCGGACGAACTAGATGGACCTGCATCTACCCGTGCTATCTGCTGGTACTGCACGGGTCCTGGCTGATGTGGCTGGGTCTTCTAAGAATACAACCTGGTCTGAGACATCACCATATAGTTCTCGGCCATCTCCTCGAAGATGGCCCAGACCTGGTCGTGGTCCTTGGCGAAGTAGGACCCGCCGCAAGAAGCATTCACCAGGCCCTGTAGCTCTGGTGTCAACCCGCTGAAGAAGCTCTGCACAAGGTTCGGCTTCATGATGTCGTGGTGCGGGCATCTGTCCAGAAGCTCTCGGAACCTCTCCCATGCCTCGTGAAACTGCTCGTTGGGGAACATGGAGAAGTTGCTGATCAGGGCCCTCGCTGCATTCGTCCGCCCGAGTGGATAGTACTTGTTCAAGTACTCGGTGCGGAGCTGCTCCCAGGTATAGACAAACCTCCCAAGATGCTTCAGCCAGGTGGCTGCTCTATCTGCCAGTGAAAATGGGAAGGCTATCATCCGGATCGTGTCCTGGTCCACATGCCGGTCGTGGACAGTACTGCAGATCATCAGAAACTCCTGGAGGTGGAGGTGGGGCTCCTCAGTGGCGAGTCCGTGAAAACGAGGAAGCATCTGCAGGGTGTTCGGGGGGAACTTGAAGTCCCCCACGATAGCAGGTACCACCACCCAATGGTGCATCAGTGTAGATCCGGGGTTGTGCAACTCCCGCATAGGTCTAGGTGGTCCTCCTCCTCCCGCGGCTGCTGCTGCTGCTGCGGCTCGTGCCTCTGCATCCGGTATCTCCTCGGGCTCGCTCTGCTCATCTCGCTCTAATCGGAGGCGCTCCAACTCTCTCCTCATCTCAATCATGAATGCTCCCTGATCGCGTAACTGCTGCTGAACTGTCTCTAATGAGGCGATCAAGGTGGAGTTGATCGCTCCCTGATCCATCACAACGTGCTCTGTGCGGGAACGATCCTCAGAACTGCCGGCCATGGCGACGTCTGCAAAACCAAACGAGCCCAACTCAGGTGCTGTCAAATGTATCAATCTCTCCTCGGGCTCGTGTCTCTCAGGTAGATCAGAAAGGGGGTCGAGGGGGAACAGGGTGGAGTCGTACTCGGGCTCGGAGAGCGGGTCTGAGCTCTCACGAGCCAACCTAGATGAGGAGGTAGACGTGCCCGAAAGCGGTGCAGCCAGAGGCTGCCTAAGAGACCGTCTACCCATCATCTTGATCTGGCGAGTAAGGCGGATGAGATCTGGAAAAATTACGATCAGAAAACAAACCCCCGGTTCACCAACGCAACGCGAGCTGAAGACCGTGAAAGTTCGGTCAAATTATCTTGTCGATTTTATTTTGGTGAACACACAGAATATTAGAGCGCTTACGTAACCTGTTGGGATATCTGACGCTAACCCAACCGACTGGCCCGCACGGAAAAGTCGGTAATCAGTCGAGACTAGCAACGGGGGGCTCTACCTAGGGTGCGGGTCACTCTCTCGCGCATCCAAACCAAACAATGAGGGGGTTGCTCTCCCCAAGACAAAGTTTTTAGGGTGAGCGGTTTTTAAGATCAATAATTTTAGCAGTCCCAATTTTATGGTTTCACTTTTTAATTTTTTTTCAAAGCAAACAAAAGGCCTAACGAATTTTTCGGTTCTCCTGATTATTAAGTCCAAAAACAGGGGGGAGAAGACGAAAAAGCCGATGCACGATAAATCAATGATACATGCTGAGTAAGAAATGCCTACCTTGCCTCCAGCACTCTACATGCAAGATGATCCGCGCATAAAAGTAAAGACAGAAATAAAACTACCTATATGGTGCAGCGGGAAAGCCGGGTCCTAGACGAGCAACTTCTAGCGAAGAACCGTCTAACCGGTCACCGACCTCCAAGCCAAAGAGTCCGGTCTTGGCCCGTCCCTCCTCTGTCCGACAAATCGGGGGTAGGAGTAAGCGCTTTACAGGACGGGCTGCGGCACGTAGGCTACGAAGGCAAATGAATCGGTTATTTTTATTATTGATTTTAAGTAGGTCCAATTATCGATCTATAGGAACAGATAATCAATTAGGTGTGTGGATCCTACTAGTTACGGCACATTCACCAGAAAATCCTAAGTCTAGGGGCTCGAGCAAAAACCGCGAAAAACCGGAAAAGGCTGAAATAAAAGAAAAAAGAAAACCGCGAAGGTCCTAAGGGTCCCCCGAGCACTCCGGTGCTCGGCGAAACAGACCCGCTACGGTCAAGTCACAAGTGTCCAAGTCATGTCCCTGTATTATTACAATAATAATAAAATAAAATAAAATAAAAACCTAATCTAACCTCACCCACCCAACTCTCTCCCTCTCGCTCTCTCTCCTGCGGCTCCGTAGAGAAAGAAGCCGCCTCCAAGTTCCTCGGTTGTACCGGCTCCTCGAAAGTCGCCTCCGCGGTCCTCGGGCCCTCGCAAGAAAAAGATGTGAGTGGTCAGACCAGCAAAAATAATCAAATAATAAGGAAAAAGAAATGAAAATAAAGGTGAGGGTATATATGCAAAAATGTAAAATAAAATAAACACACAAAATAAAACAAAAACAAAAATAAAAGAAAAAGAAAATAAAATCAAACAAAATATAGACAAAAAGACGCGAAAAGCCGCGAGCTCCGAAGAGCCGCGAAAAGCCGCGAAAATAAAAACGAAAAGAACTACTAAGCCGTGCTCCCTGGCAACGGCGCCATTCTGATAACGGGTCCGAAGGCTAGGGTATGAGGTACAGAAATAGGGTCGTTGTGACCCGAGCAATCAGACCACGTATATCAAGATAAATGAACCACTTAAAGCAAATAAAATCGATCAAAACAAAGCAAGCGGTCCTGCTATATGTTTAACCTGGTATAGCACCCAGGGTCGAACTCAAGGAGCACGGGTTGGCCGAAGGCCTACGAAGTAGTAAAAAAAGAATGAAATAAAAGACAAAATATTTTTTAGTGGTTTTTAATTATTTTTATATTTTTTTTGGATTTTTAATATGTGAAGAAAAATAGAAACACAAATAAGCACACTTCAATAATTTATTTAATGCAACAAAAATCAAGCAAAAATTAAAACAAAAATATTTTTATGTGTTTTATATTTTTTTATGTTTTCGGTGAATTTTTTTGGGATTTTTCAGATATTTATTTGATTTTCTAAAAATCAAACAGTAATGAAAATGCAAGGTACTGTCCAGCCAGGCCCAAAAGCCCTAGATAAAATATCTAAGGGCCTCAAAAGGGCCTGGAGGTATTTTTCCTGTAAACTAGATAAAACACGGAAAATTTGAGTACCAAAATTATTGTTTTTGGGTTTTTATATTATTTAATATAATTTTTATGAGTTTTTAGGTGTTTTTAAGTTTTTAAGGTTTTTAAGCAATGAAAAATAGCCAAAATTGGCTAGAAAATCAAGGAACACAAAACAAACAGTACCTAATTTTTATAGAATTTTTAGAGGGGTTTTTATATTTTTTTGTGATTTTCTAGTCTAGGCAGTAACTAAAATGATAGTTTTTTAATTTTTAAAAATAACAAATAAACTCAAAAATGTCCTCGAAAATTCTCAAAGATCCTACACCATGGCAGGAGCCATGTGTCAAATTTTCGTCGAATTTGGAGGTGATTTGATATTTTATTCAAAAATGACAAGAGGGTACAGTGCACATGGACTGAAATGCAAATACCCTAAGTTCTGGGGGTCTCGGTGCAATTAACCCAGCAAAACACGCGCAAAGCGCGTGCCTGGGGCACTCAGGGACCTCTATGTAATAAAACTAAGTTCCAGGGACTATTTGATAACACGTACCAAAAGTCCGAGGGCCTCAGCTGCAAATTACCCAAGAAATCACGCACATGCGGAATTAAACATTCACAGGGGCATAAATGCAATTACTCAAAAAGTTTCATTCATTCATAAACAAGCAGAACTACAAGGGAATAGATCGCAAATAACCCAAAACTACACGTGACGAAGCACGTGGCTCACATAGACAGGGGTATAAGTGCAAATAACATAAGCTCGAGGTCCTCTATGCAATTTACCCTAAAACTACACAACGTACTTAAACATTTACAGGACTAATATGAAATAAACTAAAGATAAGGGCCTAAGGGTAATTTACCCTTTATTAAGCGGAGCTGATGGATGGCCGCCACGTGGCGATCAGACGGTCCAGAATGGGGCGGCTCGCGACGCTGCTGCTGCTCTGCTCGATCCAACGGTCCAGGCCAGGACACGTGTGGATCCAACGGTCTGGATCTGGCGCCTCAGATCTGACGACAAAAAGAAGCTCCAGCCACCAACGGTCAGGATGGGACCTGGAGCTGGAGGCTGATCCGACGGCTCTCGAGGGTGCTGGATGAATTGACAGCCGGCGAACTTCGCCGGCTTCGTGAAGGCGCCTCCGGCCTCCTCTGCTGCGCCTGAAGATCGAAGGAGCTCCGGCGTGAAGATGCGCAGCTGATGACGTCCTCCGATGCCCCAGCCGAGCTCGGATGAGCTCCGACGAGGGTGGCGGAGCTGAAGCTCCTGTCTGAATGTCGAGAGGCCTCAGATGGCCTCCACTGGTCCTGCAAAACGGTTCAGAAGCTTCGCGGGTCGAGGGCAAAGTGCCTCGACCCAGTTAGGCGACGAGGGGGTGGTCGGTGCGGCGGTGCGGGCGAACCCCGGCGATACGACGGCGAAGGGATTCGAACCCTATCTCCTGTGCGAGCTGGGTTGAACGGAAGGGCGGAGAAGATGCGTGGAAGGAAGGCAGAGGTGTTGGTGGATTCCGATGATCGAACGGGAAGGGGAGGCGGTCGGAATCAGCAGAAATCGATGGCGGCGCGATTTGGGGCTAATCGGAAATTAGACTAAATAGGGGAGCTACGGGACTACCTGGGTGGATGAACCGACTGTGCTGGAGCTGGGGGTGCTCCCGGTCGTAGCCTCAAGGAGCGTCGACGTCCGAGGCTCGAGCTCCAACTCGGGGCGGAGCACGGCGGTGAAGACTCGCCGGATCAGTGGCTTTCGCCTCCTTTCCTCGCTGCGACAGGTCAAGACTCGAGCTGTCACCTCTCTCTCTCTGGAGCTCACTAGAAATCGAAGCAAATGGCCAAAGATGCGTGAAATGAGCGGCGGAGCTGAGCTTAAGTATGCTGGCGGGTCCGGGAAGAAGGGCGCGGGTAGGGCGAGCTGGTGCGCGGATCCCGAGGCGAAGGCTCCGGCGAGGTTCTCGGGTATGACGTGAGCATTCCGGACCCGGGGTTTGGGCGAAAAGGATTCGGGTCTGTATGGGAAAAATCTGAGAAGATCGGTCGGGCGCAGCAGACCCGTGGGAAGTGGTCCTGGGGGGGAGTTGACCGGGCGGTCAACATCCCCCAGGGCCAATGGGTGAAGGCCACGAGGCTGAATCTTGAGATGACAAATGGAGGTAGCTAGGGCCCGATTCAGCCAAAACTCAAAACATGAAATATTTTTATTTTATTTTTTTCTATTTTTTGGTGATTTTTAATTAATTTTTGGAAATAAAAATAAGGTACTTACAATATATAGCTATATATAGGTATATATACAATATGTAGGTTTTTTTAATTTTTGATTTTTAATTATTATTTTTGTACAATTTTATTCCTATTTTATATTTTATTTATTTATAGCATAAAATAAGGAATAAAAGGGTGTTTTTATTTATTTTTATTATTTATGTACAGAGATAAAATAAATAGATATATACATCTATATACATGGTATATATACATTGTCTTTTTGTATTTTTAATTTTGTTATTTTTATTTGATTTTTGTTTTGATTCTTTTTATTTTATTTATTTACAAAATATAACAAAGAATATTTACAAAAAGTTTTGAAAATAACTTTATTTAATTACAAGGTTAAATAAATCTAAGAGCATGGTTTATGTACATGATGAAGGGGTCTTTTTAATCTTTTTGATTTTTAACTTTTTATTTTGTTTTTATCTTTTATAAGTATATACAAATATGTACAAGCATATTTTTGGGTAAGGAAAATATAGTTTTATTTATGTACAAATATTTACACATGAGCCCCTGTCTCCCTCTACTTTGGCTTTTATGCGGTCAGGCCCATGCTGAGCCCTCCCTTGGGTTAGGTTGCTCAATATTTATTCTAAATATTTCCCTCTTTTTCTTTTTAATCTTTATTCTTTTATTTTTGCACAAAAACATGCTAATTATAGGTTTTTACACAATGCATGCTTTTGCTAATTATCCCTATTTACACATATCTACATGCATTTGCAAAGGTTTTTGTAGCTAAAATATAAGAATAAAGAGTGATGAATGGGTATTCATCACGACCCAAACTTCAACGTCCGTGATGAAATATAATATGTGTATCAGACTATCAGTAGCGATATCTGGATCGAGAGGATCTTATAGGGGGGTCATGTGACTTGAAGTACGAAGAAAAGGATGCACAGAGAGAGATGGGGTTTTCGGATTGAGAGATGTTGGGAGACGGGGAGACAAAGAAGAGAATTGGGGAGAGAGATTGGGATGGGAGAGTTCTTTTGTGAGAGAGCAACGTAGAGAAAAGCGGAAGAGAGTGCTTAATCGGAGGAGAGACAACACATCATAGAATAATAGAGCACGGAGATGGATGCCATATGTCCAACTAATAGAAAGACCGAGATAGAAACCTTTCACTGCGGAATAATTTGAAAAAAAATCAATGATAAACTAACCATATTTGAATATAGATTCTTAAATGTAACATAAGAAGATATAGTAACATATATTCTAATTATGAGGGTAAATTTTCATTGTACTTAAATTCAATTCCTTTCTTAAAGTGAAGCGGATTTCAGATTTTTTACATGAAGTAGAATCCTAATCCAATTTGAAAATCTCAATTTTCATTTATTATAATACAACAAAGATGAAATATTTCTTCCATAATCGATAGACTTTAAACAGTTGTATTTTTTTATATGTGTGTATGTTTGTGATGAGAAAGATATTCATATCATATATAATTTATTTTTTCATAATAGTTAGGGGATTGGATGCTCATATTTATTTCTTATATGTTAAATCATATATATCAGAACAAATTATTACTATTGAATCAATGTTTAATATGGAAATTTTAAAATATGTATTAAAAATAGTATAGGCAAAGTCTTAATATTATATATAGATAAAAGACTAAAAGACCTACTTATTGTACAATAACCATATGTATTAGATAACAAATATTTGCAAGAATAAAAAATTAAGAATTAAATTCATTAGATTTCTGTGAATATTTTATTAGATATAAATAACTTATAAATAAATAAAATATTTTTGATAATATATAATTTTAGCAATATTATATTTTAAAAAATAATTATTTATAAGATAATACGAAATAGATAATAATACTATTTCATATTCATTCTAATTTAAATGTATTTCATATCTTTTACTAAATGTAAATATGAAAATATTATAGTTGGGAGAAGGAGAAGGATATAGGATTGACGTGGAAGTGAGAATACACGTGGGGAAAGGGAGAGCGGACAGGTAGAGAGATAGGAGTACGTTATGTTAATAGAAAAGAGAGAGAGAATGAAAAGTAGGATGTGGCATTGACGAAGGTTGTAATGTAGCTGTTGTAAATCTTATTTTAATGTATAATATAAATATAAATATAAATATAAATAATATTCATTCATTATGTTAATAAATTATAATTTAGAATTTTTCTATAGTTATTACACATGAATATTTAAACATAAGAAGAAAATCAATACATATGTCATCCTTTTTTATAAAAGATAAGGAATAATCACATCTTTACACCCATAATTAGGGTTGAGCATGATCGGGTTTAGGCCAGGTTCAGCTTGGCCCAATCCAAGCCCATTTTAGTGTACGGGCTAAAGGGACGGGCCTAGTCCCATTTTATTTTTCAAAATCTAGGCACAATCCCAAACGAGGCCCAAACATTACGGGTCGGGTTCGGGCCGGGCCGACCCAATTGAAACTCCAGGATATATTGAGTGTGTTTTTATCTTCTAAATACATCACTCATCCCCAACAAAATGTGTATTCTGTATACATGCAAATATATTTTACCACATTGATAATAGTAAATAATCATGTTCATGATACGAATTTACAATGTACAACAACATGCTCTAAACATGATGAATATATTACCAGTTCAATATAACTGTTTATAATATATGTCTGTTAACATGGTAAAGTTATTATCATGATGGTATATATAACAATGGTGGTTGTTACATTTAATTAAATTAATATGTTTAGAATTAAATATCCATTTGAATTCTATAATCACTCATATGCATAAAATAATGGTCCAATGGGTCGAGTGACGGGCCGAGCAATTTGGGACTTGAAATGGGTTGAGCTAATGGACAGGGCTATCGGGCTTTTGGGTTTGGGCCCTATCAAGCCCGAACCCGACCCGAATATACATTTGGGTTGAATTAAGTTCCAAAGCCTGGACCAATTATTTGCAGGCTTGGGTTCAGGCTGGGCTACGTCGGGTTTTGGGCCGGATTGGACTTGTTCGACCCAATACTCAACCCTATCATAATCTTTACTCTCCACTTTTAAGTCTTTTAGATAAATTTCATAAGATCTACCCTTATCAAATAAATATTACATTTTACTAATACTTCTTTTTGAAATCATTTTTATAAAAAAAATCATCTATTTTCTTTGAAATGCAGTGAATATATATATATATATATATATATATATAATAAGTGGGAGGGAGACATATACAGTAAGTGGGAGGGGGGAAGATAGACGGTCAGGGAAAATGTTTAATGTTTGAACATGATCATATATTTACAAAAGTATAGGAGAGAGAGTCGCTCCTAATATTAGAGCAAGATCGTATTTTGTAGTGCTCAAGGAGAGAGAAAAAAGGAGTATGTTTGGAAATTTGAAAGAAAGATGTGTATGTCAATTGCCAAATTGTAAAATAACAGGTAGATAGACAGAGAAGAGAGAGTATGTGGAGGGGCATTTGTTAGGTGAGAGTGAGACCACGGGAGATTCGAGAATGGGAGTCATGGAAGAGGACCACGCGTTAAAAGAGAGTAGAGAACCGAGCTTCCCAGCAAAAGTTGGGTTTCTTGCCCACAGAGACCATCCACGTGTCACTACACTGGGTGGAAACCCAGCTTTAAAATAGGTAATAGATTTTTAAAATCTGGCACTAAGGCAAGTTGTGTGATTCTCGTACACTGGAATTTTTTATTTTTTTCCACCACGTTTTTCTCGAACGTGTAAGTGATCCTTCGAAGAAAAAAATAGATAAAAAGATATTACTTAGCTAGTCGCTAATTAAATCTCACCATACTCAGATATAGTTGTTGTTATTATCTCTTAACCATTGAAAGACTAAGAAAATTCTTTATATATAGTGGTTCATTACATATCTTAAACAAAATTCCAGCAGTCTCTATCAGACGATGTTATTTCTTTTCATTATATTAATATCTCGACTGGGAATTAATCAAATTTCGACGGCATCTTCCTGGCTCGTTTGGTTGTCAGGTTACCCGGATAACATGGATATGCATTCATGCGTTGTAATCAATTTTATGGACCGTACAATTTCTTTATTATAGTAATTTTTTAACTACATTCAAATAAAAAATTGATATAAAAACATATTATGCTCATTAAAAAGTTAATAACACATAAGCGATATCACATCACATCACATGGATCATTCCAACAATCCAAACATCTACTATTCACCCAAAGTTACTCCAATCCAACTCAACCAAATTACCAAACATGTCCATAAAGTTCAGAAGATTAAGGTCCACGTTCTGATTAAATCTGTTGATAAATAAGATAATCTTGTGATCAATCAAGATTATCAGTTAGTAAGTTAAGAAAGCAAAACTCTGTATGCATATGTTTGTAATAACAATATTCGAAATTCGCAATAAAAAAATCCGACTTTTTTCATTAAATAAATACTAAATTAACTTAGTTAATTTAAAAGTACTATTCTGCAGACCCATGATCTGCATGGGTAAAAAATATTTGGCGGATTTTAAATTTGAACAGAATATTTAGATTGTTTTAACTTTATAGAAATTTTAATATAGAAGGGATATAAAATATTATAACATGAAAATGTGATTTGAATGAACATACAAATATTAATAAAAATCTAAGAATGGTCTATGCAAAAAGGCTCTTAGGCCATTTTCGTTTGGAGAATAAGCACTCGAATAAGGGCATGTAGGGTAACCTGGCATACCCCATGCTCTATCCTTGTATTCCTGAGTTGGAACTATTTGTATGGACCGTATAATTTCTTTGTTATAATATTTTTTATCCGCATTCAAATAAAAAATTCATGTAAAAAATGTATTATAACCATTAAAAAGTTAATATAACATATAATTAATGTCAAATCACATCGCATTTATCATTCCAACCCTCTCAACTGTCCAAACCGCTACTATTCACAGGAGGATGTCCCAACCCAACCCGATTACCAAACATGTCCTAAGGGATCAATTCCCCTTTCGGCGCAGTTCTCAAGAGTACGGTTATTCCCTCCCATCCACATCTCATTATTTCACATTATTCCACCCTTATTACTATCTTTATTCCTCCTTACCTACCCTTATTCTACATCATTCTCCTTATTCCTATCTTTCCAGCCAAACAGAGAATAGATCATTATTCTTCTTATTCCTCATCATTATTCGTGGTTATTCCTCAACCGAACACTCTCTTAAAATAGTATAATATTAGTATTTATAATGTATTTAAATAAAATAAAATATTAGGTATTTATGAAAAATCAAAGGATAATTCTAATTAAGTTTATTTTTAAAAAAACATCGTCTATATAAGGAAGCCAACAAATATTTGTGATACAAAAGTTATCCGATATCACGTTAAATAGGTGATAGTAAATTAGTCATTGCTCATTTCCAACAATATAGCTATCACAACATTCAATAACTTTTGTAACTTAGTTATTAGATTAGTAATATGAATGATAAGATTCAGATATTTCTATTATCATATCGATCTATTACTAACAAACTTAATTACGACCACAACAAAAGTGTCCTAAAATAATGAATTCAATATTCGTTTACAAAATGTTCCAATGTTATCTATATGAGGATGGGGAGCTTGCACCAAGGTGCATATAACTTTACATGCACCGACGCTTATATCTTCCACATTTTTTTTTACTTTTTTGAAAAATACCATCATGTATATTCATCCATATATCCCTCCAATATGTCATTCGAATTTCGTCAGAAACAAAGACTCCTATGACCTCCATCCAGAACAGGTCGATTACAGCAATTCTAAGACCGTTAAAATTACCTATTCTGGATGGAGTTCATAGGAGTCTCCGTTTATGACGAAATTCGAATGACATATTGGAGGGATATATGGATGAATATACATGATGGTATTTTTCAAAAAAGTAAAAAAAATGTGGAAGATATAAGCACCGGTGCATGTAAAGTTACATACACCTTGGTGCAAGCTCCCCATCCTCTATCTATATAATATAGTTAATCGTTTCACAGTTATCTTTTGTTATTGTATTTTTCTAAAAATTTCGTATATGTTACTATATATTTCAATCTTATATATATATATATATATATATATATATATATAACAATGATCCTGAAGCTACTTTTTATTCTTTTATTTTTGCAACGTATATCATGATCATTGAAATTGTGTACTGATCATTACAATTCTAAGAACGATTAGATAAAAAATTATAACAACAAATATCTTCTTTGATATGAATTTTTAGAATTGAGCAATAAATAATTTTTCTTATTTTACGTCGAACTACTATGTTAAAACATATCATAACATAACCATGCCATGTATATGCCCATTATAGCAGGGCTATGATATAGTAATATGGGATGTAAAAGTATTTCAAAATTAATAAAAATTGTAATAATATATGCAATATGGCCTTTTGAAGTAATAATTTAAACTCATTGAGAATCATCAACTTCAATCATTAGTATTAAGATAGAATATGCATTAAAAATCTTTCTTCCAAATAATGGAGAAGGATATTCTAACTTTGAAATTGCCAACACATATTTGATCAAGAATCCATCTATTCATAATGTTTTATCAATTTATAACTTTGATATTATCGATACATATTATCAATAACACTTACTGGTAAAATTTTATCAATAAAGTGGAAGGATATTTTAACTTTGAAATTATAAATACATATTTAATTAATAACCCACTCTACCATTAAAATAAGTGAAGGCACAAAGTACATAGAGATTACTTTGAATATTGACCGAGCATATCAAGTCAAATATTTGACACATGACTTTTGGTTACCTATTTCAAACTCACTACTTCTTAGGTATAATATGTTTTAAATATACTTAAACTACTATTATGTTATAGAGCAACTAGTCCAAATAGTATATGTGTGTGTGATATGTATGACAATTGATGGTGTATATGAAAATATTTTAGGTACAGTATATATACATTGTTTATGTATTTTATTTATATTTCAAGTATATTTAAGTGTATATTTTCTATATATTTTATTACGATTTGGTTAGCTGGTTCAACCACTTTTTCCTCACCAGTCTAGTTTAATCCGATTTTAAATAATGATTGAACCAGTTTGATTACGTGCTTCAACCCGATCAGACCATTTCAACAAAGTTTTCGGCTCGATGTTCGATTTGGTTTCAAAAACATTGATACAAATATATGACTGGTAATTATTTTTAATGAAATTTGTTAAAAGGAAAATATTTTAGTGGATCTTAAAGTTAACACACAGAGAATTTTAATTTGAGATTTACCAATACAAATTATTACACAAATATTATCAATAAAGTTATTCTTAAGGATGACTTTGAAAAATTACCATTACACATCCATCGTGTGAATCTCCGAAAAAGCCTATGTAATTCGACAACTTTTTAGCAGTAATTTAAATATTTTAAATTTTAAAAGTAATTTCAAAGTTATTAATAAATTGATAACTTTGTCATATTACCAATACATATAATACTAATAATATGTATTGGCAATTTGAAAGTTATCTTTTATTACCGATATATTTTTAATAGAATTACAACAAAATAGCTAGGGAATTGCCAACAAATATTTTATCAATAGGAATTTGTATTGGTAACCTCGGAGTTCGTGTGAAATTATGTATTTGTAATTGGAAGTTATAAATGTATTTGTAATTACATATACATATTTATTAAGAGGAAAGGGATCCTACTCCATGGAGTAGGTAACTTACCTACTCCATTTTCTTTTCTTTTTTCAATTTTTTTATTTTTTTGAAAAATGCCACTGTGGATTTTCATAATTATATCCCTCTAATATGTCTTCAAATTTCGTCAAAAATAGAGACTCACACGGCCTCCATCCAGAACATGAAAAATACAACAAATTTGTGACCATTAAAAAATGATTGTCTAGATGGAGGCCGTAGGAGTCTCTGTTTCTGGTGAAATTTGAATGACATATTAGAGAGATATAGTTATGAAAATCTATGGAAGCATTTTTCAAAAAAATTGAAAAAAAGAAGAAAATAGAGTAGATAAGTTACCTACTCCATGGAGTATGATCCCTTTTCTCTTTTATTAATACATACTCTAATATCCTCTTCGAAACATTGAGAAGGATATATTTTTAGCTTTGAAATTACCTATACATTTTATTAGGAACCCTTTCTACCACTGAAATTTTATCAATTAAGACATTTTAACTTTGAAATTACCCGACTCTACAACTAAAATTTTGTCAATAATATCAAGGATATTTTAGCTTTGAAATTACCAATACATATTTCATCAATAACCCACACTACCGTTAAAATAAACGAATACGCGAACATGGAGAAGGTTTATTTCGAATAATTCTCTTGCAAAAACATATCACGTTGTTTTGCAACTATAATTAGGACTTCCTATTTTTGGAGTTAATGAAAATGGTGTACATTAACTAACTCCTATACATATTCTAAGAAGAATTTACACTGAAAAATACACAAATTTTCAAGCTTGTAAAATAATATCCACAAAGAAAAACTACAATCAACACAAGGATGCTAAAAGATTTATTTTAAACTGCACTAAATCCTAATTATTGAGTCCCTCTTTATCTACCCACATTTGTATCATCTATTATATCGCTCTATATCATTATTGTAAACTGATGTGGCCTAAGTATTTATCTATACCATAATAAGCTATATAGTTAAAACTCATTTTAATATATTTTTGTAATCTATTTTTCTTCTCCACATCTCCTCCATGACACATATATAAAAATATTTACATTAAAATAAAACTAGCCTACATTAACAAATAATTTGGACATTCGTTGACCCATCTTCTGATTTAAATATATAACAAAGATTTATTTTTCGCAAAGTTGTTTTTATTCTTGTATTTCGCAACAAATGCCATTTTCGTTAATAAAAGTCCAGTGATGATTATATATTAACCTTTTATGAAAAGATTGTACAAATGTTACTGATTCAGTAACTCTTAATTGAAAAGATTAATGAATAACTATTGTTATATAATTTATTGCTAGCAATGTAGCAAAGAATACAACATTCCTTGAGACTAGGTCAATTTTGCAATATTGAGTGTTACCATATAGATAGATGGATAGATATAGATGTATACTTAAGCTTATTACGATATAGATAGATACTTGAGCCACATTTGATATAGAGAGACACAATTGATGATAGAAATGCAAATAAGTAAAGAAGAGCATTATATGGATGATTTAATGTAGTTTAAAATTGATTCTCTTGGGGGTTTTCAGTTAAATTTATCTAACAACTTTCCTCTTTCCTTCCATTTAGTACTTAACCAAAATTTCCCTATCCCTCTGCACCTAGGTGATGAATTTGAATGAGATAATTGCATTTCGACACCCTAGATGTCGATTTAGGGATGAACTCACATTTAGACACCCTAGACGCTAAAACAAGCATTATTTTAAATATGAATTCGTCCTACATATTTATTTATTTACGGTTAATCTAATATTTATTTAATTGAAAAATCATAATAATATCCTCTCTTTTCCTTAGAAATAGCAAACATTAAAGAGATTTCGCATTTGCCCTTCCAATAACATGTATGCTCGTAATTTTTTCCAATTGCTACCTATTTGTTCTTACAAAATTCACAATAATATCCTAGTGTTACAGAGACACTTGCATGATCATGAACGGACACTATTTGAACTTTGTAAAAATGTAGGGGCATTGCAAGGGAGTTGTAAGCAATACGTAGTATCGGAAAACTTTAAAGGGTACAATTGAAAAAAAATAATGAGTGATTTTTTACCTAGGTAACCTGGCTGGCATACCCAATGTTCTATCCCTTTCATTCTAGAATTGGAATTAATTGCATGGACTACATAATTTCTTTGTTATAATTTACTAACAATAAAAAGGATATTATAATAATTTAAAAAGTAAATATAACATAAGCAATGTCACATTATATCATATTTATCACTCTAACCCTCTAACTATCCAAGCAACCGTAAGGTTACTCCAATCCCACCCTAACCAATTACATAAAAAAAACATATTACCAAACATGTCCTTGGAAAAAAACAGAAAGAAGAAAGAAAAGGAAAAGGAAAAAAAAGGGAAACAGGTAGAAGAAGAACCCCACCTAAACACGATAATCTATCCATCTTTTCTACTCCACCTCGATCTCATGCCACCGCCCTCCTCTCCTTCTCCTTCCCCCTCCACCTCCCTTCTCCGCCGCCATGGCCGTCAGGAAGGCCGCGGAGACCTCCTCCAAGGCGCTGGTCGAGGACGTCCACCGATGGGGCGGGATGAAGCAGACCGGCGTCAGCCTTAAGTACATGATGGACTTCGGCTCCACCCCCACCAACCGGAACCTCATGCTCTCCGCCCAGTTCCTTCACAAGGAGCTCCCCATACGGATCGCCCGGAGGGCCATCGAGCTCGAGAACCTTCCCTGCGGCCTCTCCCACCAGCCCGCTGTCCTAAAGGTGCGATGATGTGATGTGGCTACCTGTTCGTTCTCGTTGAATCCCTATGCTGTTTGAGATTCTTGGATGTAGCACTAATTAGTACGAATATAATATTCTAATCGTTATCAGATCGTGGATTTGTTTTTTTCTAAATTTTATTTGTTCGTTCAAGAAAGCGATTTTAGTGGAAACTTTGCTGAATTGGACGCCCTGTTGGCTATGTTGGTGAAGGGTTCGATTTGCTTCTCCACTTGTTTTTTCCCCCGGAAGGTGCGATTTTGGGATGTGGGTACTTGTTGGTTCTCGTTAAATCGGTGCGCTGCTCGAGATTTTTGTTGTGGCATTTAAAATGTTTGAGGTTGTGTCGGATATTTTTTGTTTTAAATTGATACTAGTGGAAGATTTCTGCTCCCGAGAGCCCTTGTGAGAATCCTGTACTGTTGGTTTCTGTTTAAGGGTGCAGTCGATTTGCTTTTCCGCTTGTTGTTTTTCCCTGATTGGGTTTGGATAGGTGAATTTTAATTGAAACAGTAACTCGGTTCTGTTTTGCTCTTCTTCGTTTTTGCCCTTTGCATGCACGCCATTTAAGCAGATCTTTGATCTCGTTGCCTTTTCACAAACTACTTCGTGTTATTTCTTTGTTCTTGTAAGTTGAACTGGCCTTACATATGTGTATTGTATTTCTAAATTTGGTGAAGCAATAATGGTGACTTTTGTTATGTGCTTGTGATTTCTGAAATCTGAATCTGTCATTCTTATTAAGGTGAGGGACTGGTATTTGGATTCGTTTAGAGATTTGAGGTCTTTCCGCGAGATCAAAGACATGGAGGACGAGCTTGCTTTCACCAAAATGATTAAGATGATCAAAGTTAGGCACAACAACGTTGTACCAGCGATGGCAATGGGTGTCCACCAGCTGAAGAAAGACCTGAATCCCAAAAGTATGCCCAGTCATCTAGAAGAAATCCATGAATTTCTTGATCGGTTTTACATGTCAAGAATCGGAATTCGAATGCTTATAGGTCAGATTGTTTGATTACAAACTTTTCTTTCATTTTTTCCGTCATGCTAACTGTGATATCATGTTTTATGATCGAAAGCATAGAGTAAAACTCTAGTTACTGTAGTGAAATCTCGGCTTTTTTTTGTTGTAACCAGGGCAGCATGTTGCTTTGCATGATCCTCATCAAGAGCCTGGTTGTGTTGGGCATATAAATACTAAAATGTCTCCTATGTTAGTGGCGAGGAATGCTAGTGAGGATGCCCGAGCAATCTGCTTAAGAAAATATGGGAGTGCCCCTGATGTTAATATTTACGGAGATCCAGAATTTACCTTTCCGTAAGCTTTTTCTTTATCTCATCCTTAATCTCTTAGATTTTTTGATACTTTTTGACGTGTATATTTTTATTATAGTGTGCATTTTTCAATTTACTCTGGAAATTAGATGCTGGAGAATTTATTTCCCCGATGAATAATGTGTTCTTGTACTGAGTCTTGAGGATCCATAAATGGAAAATCTGCTGCCTGCAGTTAAGATTTAACCTATCAAGATAGAGTGCATTTTTGTTCAGCTTTAACCAATAACTTGGATATTGACAGCTCAAAACTTCTTATAATCGATTGAATTTCATGTCGGTAGAACTTTGGCTAAGTATCATGGATGGACATGGTCACATGGCATCCTGTATCCATATGGAAGTCTTGGATTGTGGAAAATGTTGGACTAGTGACAAGTTTGTCTTTTATATGCCTCATGATCTTCAGCTAATTGCTGAATAGGTTGAATAATATTATCTTGTTATTGTGTAATTTAGATTGATATATCATATTTTTACATGAATCTTCGTTTAGGCTGTGCTATTGTTGCATATTTTTAGTACTCTGCTGTTTAAGATGCTAGCTTCCTGTGATGACCTTATATATGCCAATTATTTCCATTTATCTGCATTATAATGAATTTGAAATGTTTGAAGACCTAGTAATGTGTTAAACCGTGCTAATGATTCCATTACAGGTATGTACCGTCACATTTGCATCTTATGGTGTTTGAATTGGTCAAGAATTCCTTACGTGCAGTTGAAGAACGGTTTATGAATTCTGACAAAGATGCCCCTCCGATAAGAATCATAGTTGCTGATGGTATTGAGGATGTTACTATAATGGTATACACTTTACTTTCAGATGTATCTGCAGGGCACTTTTATTCTTAGAAATGAAATTTGCCTATTTCAAAATTTTCATTTATCAAATAATTTAGCAAAATTTTTGTTTATTTGGTTATTTTTTTAATGCTAGATAATATTCTTACAAGCTAAATTCATCGTGATTTGCCTAAGTGATGGTTGGTTGCAACAGTCTTCTTTGTTTTGACTGTTTTATGTGTATCGAAAGTCCTCTGAAAAAATAGTTGGAAATCTAAGCTTCAGTTTCAACTGGCATTCATTTCATTCTCGGGAGCATCTCTGTGCTGGAGACCTTGTGACGTAATTACAAGAATTATTGTGATGTTTAAGATACTCAACCAATCGGTGAAATTAATTTATTATAACAGGAAAGTCTAGTTATATGGTTGAACTCTAAATTTTATAAGATGTTATACTCTTACATTTAAAATATAGCTTTTTTTCTTATAGATAGCTGATGAAGGAGGTGGCATACCTCGCAGTGGCCTTCCCAAAATTTTTACTTATCTTTACAGTACTGCTGAGAGTGCGTTGAATGAAGACTATGAAGAAACAAATGATGGGTTAACCATGGCAGGGTATGGGTGTGGGCTACCCATAAGTCGTCTCTATGCTCGATACTTTGGAGGTGATCTGCAAATGATTTCCATGGAAGGATATGGTTCGTTTCTGCCGCAACTGATGCATTTTTTGCTTTTATTTTCTGGATGCAATCGATGAACACACATCCACACTCTGCCTCTTTAAGCCTAAAAGTTGAAAATTTCTTATTTACCCTAACTGAGATTCTCATAACAAATTTTGACTATAACATTTTTTAGAGCCAATTTTGACAATGACACAAGCCAATAAATCAGAGCTTCTGTTGTTGTACGTAATTGTCAAATCATTAAGAAAGCCTTAAAATCATTTACAATTGGGTGATTATCATTTCCTTTTGTACTTTTCTGCGATATTATAATCTACGATATCTTGCACAATATAAAATTGTACAATGTGTGATAATCAATTCTAATGCTAGTTGAACTGCAAATCTGAAGCTTATTGCTTCAGCAATAGTTGCATTTGCTGAAAGATCATAGATTTCAAACTGTTTTTTTTTTAATCTTGCTGAATGCACACTGCATCTGCTACTGCATACTGACTTCCAACTGCATCTACAATAAAAAAAGACAATCCGTCATTCTCTATTTAATAATTTAAAATCCATTGAAGGGCTACTCCCATTGGTTTTTTGTTGTTAATGAAAATATATGTACAAAAAAATAGCAACTGAAAGTTGACTTGTCAAGATAGCTGCTGATCCATTATATTTGTCTATTATCTTTTAGATAAAACCTTAGATTACCTCTTCTGATATGTCCATACTGTTCCCATGATCGGCATATGTTCCATTAAGATAATCTTTTGTAATACCACCACTGAAATTTTAACGATTTCATGAACTTTTTTGAGACTACAACCTTGCAATGTCGTTTTCCTTCTAACATCGCCAGTATTCCAGTGATTCTGGAATTTTTATCAAATTCAATTTATTTTTTTTCAATACGAAGATCTGAAAATGTTTTTTTTTCTTCTAAGATCACCATTTCTGTGGTTATCCTTAAATTTGTATGGAACCGATTGTTTTATTCTCCACATGACAACCTTGAAATGCATCTTTCACTCTTCCAGTGATTCTGGAGTGTTTACCATTTTTATTTTTTTGGAACTTGTAACATTTTTATGGACTTTGTTGAGTTAACAAGCGAAATGTTTTTTGGACTTCTGGAAGTATGCTCCATTTTTTTCTCCTAGAATATGAAATGTTCCTTCACTTTGTCAGTGATTCTGAAGTTTTTATTAATCCGATTATTATTTTTGAACATGTGATATTTTCATTAACATTGTTGAACTTACAAATGTTATTTGGACTTTTCAAAAGGTGCACCATATTTCCTCCCTAGAACATGATCCTCCTCACACTTTTGTCATTTTCGACAGGAACTCATGCATATCTCCATTTGTCGCGATTGGGAGATTCACAGGAACCACTACCCTGATTCTTCTATGCATCATCAGGACTATTCGTTTTGATTGTTCATTTGATCTTTACTTTACCGTTGTGAAGAGACTGTGTGTCTGTTGATTCTTTGTATCTTTTTTCTTCTGAATCGACAGTTACAGTCTGCTGATGCAGAAAAGATGATTTTGCCTCTTCTTTTTTCTTCAGCCTCTTAATTAGGAGCATAGCTGTGGATGTTTCTGGTTCTTCCAATTGTTTTTGTTTCCATAACGAGTTGGATCTTGGATGTCCATGTGCTAAATGTCATTATATTGCAGGAAAAACGAAGTAAGAGTCGATATAATGTACAGGTTAAATCAAATATGAATTGTATCTCTAATGTATGACGTTCTACTGATGATGGTATGTGGGCTTTCTATGCTGTTATGAAGCAGATTTGCTGATCTGTCCTTTTGAGCAATATATCACATTTTAGGGATTTTTACCCCACGAATCTTAGAAACTTGTTAAATTACCTCTACGACCTTTTACACAATGTAATTACTCCATTGACCATGTAAACTACCCGAAGAACCTCTACGAGCTTCAAACAGATTAACCGTAAGGTTCATGGGTAAGAGTTTACGGTGTGGAGAGGGGAATTATGTTGTTTCAAAGGCTGAGAAAGTAATTTACAAAAGTTTACAAGGTTTGAGTGGGTAAAAATCCCTTTTAAACTACCGTGAGAATATGTTTGAAGTGCTTTTTTTAATGTGGTCCTTGACTTTTGAAATTTAGTTGACCGTTTGGTCTTTCTACCTTTAAAATACAATAGCTCAAAATCACATGCAGACGAATATTAAAGAGCAGGTACCATATTGTTACCTTTTAAAGTCCATGTACGATATTGAAATTGGGTGTATAGCTCTGAGACTTTGATGTTATTTACTTGTTTTTTTGAATCCTCAAATCATGTTTGCCATGTATCAAGTGGAATTCCATTGATCCGAAAAAGATGAGGATTCACATCATGAAAATTGTAAAAAAAATATAACTATTTGATAATATATTTAATAATCAAATTATTTTTGTCCTAAAAATTGCTCATACCTGCTAGGATCGTCCCTTTGAAATTCAGAAATAACGTAATAAAGTTGTTGACTCGATAGAAATAGTAATGATCAAATTAAAAAAAACATCCTAAGTGCCGAAGGTGAAATTATATGTATGTAAGTCCATGATCTTCAAGCTTTTTTTTCTGTAGATATGAACATTGATCTTGTACGGTGGTAAGTACACTGCCATCAGACTACTAAAATGGTTCTAAAACAACGGATGATACGCTTCTGCACTGCATGCCATAGAGGGGACAAATCTGACAGAAAGTTGCACAAGGTTCTGCAATGCAGCCGCCATAATTTACGTGATGTTTATCCCTGTTTTTGTTCGATTTGTTTGATAACTAAGGAGTGGTTGTTGTAGACAAAGACATAAGTATGATTGGTCAATTTTTTTTAGAAATAAGATGCTCCTGTTCAAGGTTAAAAGGATTGAACCCGGATCACTACAGATAGCGATTGAACAAAAATAAAAAAAAGGTCTTTGTACAGTTATGTCCCTCCTAATTTCTACAATATCAGTTATGCCCCTCTTTTTTGTAGTATTACTTGTGCCCCTAGTTTTTACAAATTTATAGTTCTGCCCTTTCATTAAGGTAAAGTAGGGCATAGTTGATATTACAAAAGAGCAGAGCTGTGAATTTTGTAAAAATATAAAGGCACAATTGATATTATAAAAAGAATGGCTGATATTACAAAATCTAATAGGATAATTGTAAAAAAAATCCTAAAAATCCAAAGTGCTCTCCAAGTAGGTATTTTATCCACACTAGCACATAGGTTGTGATTAGAGGTCTCATTCGACTTGTGTTCTTGGTGGACTTTTTATGACTGGGCCTTTGACCCAAGAAAAACATTTATTAGGAAACTCTCATCCATATATTTACACATACATATATATATTGCACGCCAAGTGGGCTATCGAGCCATCAAAAAGTGGGCCCCATCTTGACTCGAGCCTAGCATCGAAATAAAAATTGGCTAAAATAATAGCCCAAGCCGACTCATCTAAATATGGTCCCAAGTCAAGCTAAGCTATGCGAGCAAGGTTACCAATGCTGGAAACATATCCGGTCAATAATGATCAAGTAAAACAAGGATTTATATTGGTTCCACAACATGCATACTCTACTTGCTCGTACTAGACTCTCGTTGTATTCTCGTAAATATGTTTGAAGTATAATAACCGCTACCTATTTATATTGTGATATTAGGGTTAGGGATACAAGGAGGTGCATGTGAAATTACCAATATACCCCAGGTGCACAAAGAAATTTTGCATTAGCCTTTACAAGCCAAACCTCAAAATAAACTAGATCAGGTTAGCTCACCCAAGTGCTTATCCTTAGCACATGCTTGAAGTAGGTCCTCGAGCATCTAAAGGCAAAACAAGGTGCAATCCTTAGTGCTCTCATGAGTTGTCCCTAATATCATCCGACCAAATGGGGATATTTATAAAAAAAAATGCGCACTTTGGTTGAAGGGGCACCTCCACATTTGGTGGGGTACCCCTCAACCAACCCTCATTTAGTAAGAGAGATGAGGGGGTTAGCAAGCCAACCCCTCCTCTACTCTCACTCTCTCTTTCCAATCAACTTATATTGTTTCCCATCTTCCTTTCAATCGACTCACATAATTTCTCACTCATACTTTGGAAAAATAATATAGCAATCTCCACAAATAAAAATAGTATACCATCATATCCTCCATTTTAATAATTATAAAACAATCCAAATCCAATCATTATCTAAAATTTCAATAAAGTCGTATTATAACAAATCTTCTCAACAACCATCCTTCTATCCAAACACCTTTTAAACCACATAGCTATCCACAATACCATCCTCCTAAATAAGGACTACACCACTAGAGGTATAATCCCCATATGATGTGTTGGCTATACAACTTATCCATCTCTGCATAATAGACATGTTGACTACCTAAAGTGCATCAAACCTCATGGAAACATGAGATAACAACGTCACGAAGCTCATGAAGATGCTCTTCCACCTCTATACTATGATGGAGAGTATGTTCTTACACTTACTTCCACACCATGACGGAGAGACTCCAAAAATCCTACCAAACATATACTTTATGTTCATCACTTGACAAGTAAGGCAACGAGTGATCTTACATATAATACCCACCTTCATTCTCCCTCGAAGAAAGTGACATAGGTCAGATGCATCTTCGTACTTTTGATATGGATGGAAAATTTGAAGTTTTGTGCATCATTTAGAATGTTTATTCTTAACTCGTCCTAGCAAACACGATCTGTCTTTCATAGGATAGACCGATGGACTTTGTAATCACAAATGCCATCTTTCACGTAATGGTGGTAGAGATCGTGCATCTTGTGTATTGTTTATTGACCTTAGACAATTGCATCTTGCATTTTTCCATGCTTGGTTAGTATAGTCAAGCCATCAAATATGTTGTAAAGTTGGTCTCACTTATTGGCAGTTGTGAGCACATCATAATCCTATAATAATGATGTTATTCCCATGTTGCATTCTCGCATTTATCACCAACATTTCCCTTATTATGATGGTAAGATATTGCACAATCACATTTTTTCAATCGCTTTTACAAGAATATTGGGTTGATGGTAGTGATATCTCATGTGATCACCTAGATGAAATAGTAAGTCTCTATAAATAAGGTCGTTGCCACTAGAAGGAGGAGAGGAGGAGGTGGGAGGAAGAAGAAGAAGATGGAGGAAGAAGAAGAGTCGGGAAAAAAAAGAAAGGCAGAGAGAGGGGGGAAAGAGAGAGAGAGAGAATTAAATTATATTATATTATATAATAAAATTAACTAACTAATAATTTCAAAATCAAATATTAATAAATAAATAAATAAATATAATTAATGAATTACTTAAATAGTTAATTAAGTAATTAAGTATATAATTAAGTATTAAATAAATAAATAAATATGTAATAAATAGTGAATTAATTAATAAATAATTTAAATAAATAATTTAAATAAATAAATAAAATATTATTTTGAAATAAAAGAATAAATATATTAAAATATTAAATAATATAAGTTACGGCTTATTGTACAATATACCAATATGAACCCGAAAATCGTGTTTTTCGCATTAACTCCGATTTTAGCGAAACTAGTGTCATTTTGTAGATAATTGAAAAATATAACTTCATGGACCGAGTTTGCTCAATTCGAAGTCCATACGGCCGAGTTATGAGACCCGGACGAAAAAAGTAGCGGCTTCGGCTTCCAGATTTTATTGGTATTTTAAGTTACTTTTATTTTTATATTTTTATATACAATTTTAGATGATTTTAGGAAAAAGAATTAAGTTAATACGATTTACGGTTATTTAATTAAAAATCCTGGAAGTTTCTACATATAGTACATAATTACAACGGGTCCAAGAAGTCGAAACTCATCGGTTTTATCCGAATATTTTTCTGATATTTTTAATAAATAGTATTATGTACAAAACGGATTTTAAAAGTGAGTTTAGTCATTTTGGAGTTTTCTATAAATAGTTATGAACCTTGGAAGTTAGTTTTTGCGGCTTTTACGGTTCATTGCGGTTATTTTATTTTTATTCCGAAATATTTTTTTCTAATATTTTTATAAAATAATACATATTTTTTGAACAATTTTTATAACAATAGTATTTTCATTTGAAGTGATTTTGATGTTAAATAAAATTGGTGAAGTATTTACAAAGTGAAAAATGGGTAAATTATATTTTTGGTCTTTATTTTCTTGATATTTTTGTAAATAAGAATCCTTATCTCCCCCTACTTATTTCTCTTGTCGACCCGGTCAATATTGACCTGATCTCGGGGTTAGGATCAATCTGTATATTACATATACATCCTTCTTTTATTTTTATTTTCCTTTTTCTCTTTATTCTTTTATTTTGGTAAAAATAAGTGTTAAATATATAATATTAATATTGCTGGTTAGAATGTTAATTAAATAGAATTAGTGGATATTTACATTCATTTTACCAAGGATTTTAGTCAAAATGAAAGAATAAAAGCAATGAATCATAGATTCATCACTCGTAATTAGGAATCGATGTGTAGTTGGGGTCCCTTTTTATAATTTACTCTTGCAATTAAAGGATCATAGGTGCTCACAATTTCTAGTGATTGTTGCTAATACTGGATGACCTTGAAATGTTCACCAAGTCTGTTATTGTGGAGAAATTGTGGAGAAATTGAAGACATGTCCCCCTCTATTGACTTCAAGCATAGAAGAGGGGGAAAGCTTACTCTAGAATTTTGGATGATGATTAAGCATGGAAGAACATGTAATAGAAATTAGCCTTCAAGTGGGAGATTGTTGTGTAACCTGTGAAGAGTGATTGCTTGAGAGCTAATGGAGGAGATTGTTGATGTGTATGATCCCCTTCCCCCTTATTCTGATTGACCGAGAGTTGATGGGTTGGATTGTTGATATGTCTAATCACGTTCGTGTATTATGATTGGCCTGAGAGCCAATAATGTGTTGAAGAGGTTTGCTGAGGTAGTTAATCCTCTTCATGCATCATGATTGGTTGAGAGATAATGGTGGAATTGTTGAGCACCATCATTGTATTTGTTGCAGTATAATAGTGCTTTGGAGCAACCACATATTATACTCCAAAAAACATTCAAGAAATAATAAAAAGATTATAGTGAGAGCAAGCGGAGCAATCACAATAGTGAACCACTATAAATACTTGTCTTGTGAGATTGTGTGTACTTTTCTTCTATGATCGTTGTTCTATTTGTGTGGCATTTGGATGGATCCATCCTTAATAGAACGCACTATCTAACAAACTAAAATCACAATTCTAATTTTTTTTCATATTTCAAGGTCATGGATGTAATATGTATCCTCGCCTTTTGACTGATCTCTATTTTATATGATATTTGGAAAAAAATTTACTATAACTCATGTGAACTTACGCTAATAAACTAACATAAAATTTATCATTGCCTCCATCATAATGTTGATAAGTTGGCATGATGATACATATCCCAAAAGTTAAATTGTGTATAAAACCTATATAAGGAAAAAACAACAAAAACACCTAAAATGGCATGACATAGGAAAAATAGTTAAAAAGTTAAAAGTCATATAAGGATTTAAAGGGAGGAAAACCTCCATCTATCATAAATTTATGCCTCACTTTTATTTTGGATCTATTGACTTGGATTATTCTAATTCCAAATCTCACTTTCTATTCTTACCTTTGATGAAAGATGAAATCATATTTGAATGGTAGAACTTAGGGGAGAGATTATTACATACAAGGAAGGTTGTTGAAATAGAAATGATGATCATCACAGATATCATACCATACTTTGGAGAAGGAGTGATGTGCAATATTGTATAAGCTATGAGCACTAAGGACATCCTGATAATATGAAGGCATATACGAAAGTCGGGATAAACATGGTAATTTGGATGAAGAGGTATCCCACCCAACCTATGAAGAATGTTCTTGAACTCTTGGATATCCATCAAAACCATATGAAATAGATCCCCAATAAGGACCAATGCATTTTTCGCAAGTCATTCGAGATAGATTTCCATGACTACCCGCATTTACCCGAGTAGATGATGGGGCATGGTTTAACCAAATTTTAAAAAGAAATGCCTTACCTTCTTAACTATCAACCATTAAATCACAACTTGACAATCCATCATCTCTTTCCCGGCTCATTGAAATCTCTCCAACTCACTCGATACCTCCTTCCATACTCGATTCATCTATATACCACCGTCTCCACTTAGTACCTAATATTTCCCTTTCAATGTCGCAAACTCTTGGTGATAAGGCCAACCCCCGAACCCCTCCTAGGACATTGTAAATTATCTGTTGATTGTGCCACCACCTCAAGCCTTACCTATGATGCAATGAACTATCATATGGTTGTGTCAATGCCTCGATCCCCTCCTCTAATTTCGCAAATTTTTGCACAGCTCTGCCAACTTTTTGAGTCTATCCTCCTCCAATACTGCATGCAAATCTTTGAGAATTTTGTGATTACAATCAAAATTTTGTTCGCACAAGAAGTCAAGAAGTTGCTATTGATATGCTCAAAGTATAGACCAGCAAGAAAAGAAAGAGACCCGTAGAGATAGAGTGGGCCCCACCGAAAGGATACAATTACTGAAGGAACACAAATTGATATATTTAATTAGGTTTAATTTAAAGCAGATGTAGATTAATATCCTCATTCATTATTCTTTCTCATGTCATTAGGCAACCAAAGACTAATAAAAAAGCCTCTCATCTCAAAGGATAAAAGCATAAAAGCATAAGGAACACTGCACTACAAGTACAGAGGCGTGTTTCAGTCTCCTATAGTTAGTCTGCCTTAAGCAAAAACAAGAAAAGGCGGTCCAGTCCGCAATAGCTATTCATACTCCGTGCACTTCTATCCAAGGCCACTAAGAGACAATTGTTCCTCAGCCATTATCTGGCGCTAAATGGCCCAATGAACCCTGCATGTATGCCCCAATTGTTGTTCAGATAGTTTTATGTTTTGCTAGAACGATGTGGCAAGTAACAATTTCATTAATAGTCAATGATTACTACTCGTTTCGAGTATATTGACACATGCATAAGGAGTTGCAAATTTGGATAAAGTATCTTTATGTTTTTTTGTTCGAGTTTTACGTGAAATTATTTTTAAGTTGTATTCCTTCTAATTATTGGAAAAATATACAAAATTACATCAAATTGTGTGTGTATAATTTGTCGTTAAAAAATTGATTTATCCTTATAGTTAATTTAATCAATTAGTCTACCATTATTTATTCATGAGTACCCAAGAATAAGTCATAGCATGCTTCATGCAATGGATAATGGATTATGATAGGTGTGGATCAACCACTTGACCATGCGTTACGATTCGGGTCGGGTTGTATGTTAATGGGGGTGGATACAACCCTAGACCAAAGAGGGGTGCTTCTTTATTATCGAGTAAACATCCATCCAAAATAAGATGGGACAAGAATAAAAAGGGATGGGCAATGGATTCTAGACTTAAAATCAAAATTATGGTTATTTAATCTTAGCATTTAAATACTATGTAGGATCAACAATTAGAAATTGTCATTGTCATGCTCAAAGAAGGGCTGCATAGGATCGCCTTCCCATCCTTGTGCACATCCACCACATGCTCATTGCGGTAATATGTATGCATGCATACAAACACACATAGATAGATATAGATAGATAAACACAAACGATTGTTTTTTTGAACGAATCAGAGTCAAATTGGATTCCACTTGCTTATGTTCTGATATTAAAAATATTAAATTCACAATCGTTTGTTTTTATCCGAAGATTTTTTTTTATTTTTTCTGAACAAATCCTTAAATATGAAGGTGGTTGATGGTGATTTCCACCGGTTAATACCGGAAATCTGTACTTTTCCCGGAAGTTTATTTCAATTTGAATATAGCAGATCTTAGGGGTCTATAAGCAGAACCGTTCAATCAAGATCGAGCAGTTCACACAGAAAGAATCATCAAAATTTAAATTTCGTATAGCGGCTCTGGAACGTGGAGGCATTCAAAGTTGAACAAATCGCCTCCGTCGGTTTTATTACCACACGAGATTAATACATTTATGTTTCTCGTTTGACCATGCTGTTCAACAAAGCGTAGCGAGAGAGCCATCGGATGAGCATCACATGGTGAATGACGTTGGATGGCAGACCCTCTTTTGCGACTGCACTGTAATATTTGATCTTTAGCCACAATCCCTTCACCACGACAACAATGATCAATCACCGTTTGATTATCTATTTATTCGACAATCAATTGGTTACTCATACGATAATTAATGAGAGGGTCTCACGTTTTTCTACTATAATATTTGAACCACCTCAAATAAAAAAATTAACATTAAAGCATGTATTAATAATAAATTTAACAAAATACAAATTATAATAGAGGAAAGGGGGCCTACTTCATGAAGTAGGTAATCTTACCTACTTCATGCCTATTTTTTCAGCACTTTTTTTATTTTTTAGAAAATATCACCATAGATTTTCATCACAATATTCCTCTAATATGTCATTCCAATTACGTCGGAAACAGAGACTCCTATGCTCTCCATCTAGAACATGTGATTTTAACGGTCTTAGAATTATTGTAATCGATCTGTTCTGGATATAGGGCATAAGAGTCTTCATTTCCTACGAAATTGGAATGGCATATTACAAGGATATAGTTATGAAAATCCATGGCAGTATTTTCCAAAAAAATAAAAAAAAGTGATGAAAAATATGCATGAAGTAGGTAAAGTTACCTACTTTATGAAGTAGGCTCCATTTCCTCTTTGTAATAAGGGTGTAATGGGGTTGTCCTCTTGGGCATTTTTTTGTTTTTTTTGGGAAATACCGTCATGTATTTTTATCACTATATCTCTCTAATATGGCATTCCACTTTCGTCAGAAACAGAGACTCATATGTCCTCTATCCAAAACATGTCGATTGCAACAATTCTAAGACCGTTAAAATTACACGTTCTAAATGGATGGCTTATAAGTCTTTGTTTCTGACAAAATTAGAATGACATATTAGGGATATAATGATGAAAAGACATGTTAATATTTTTCAAAATAAAAAAACGCTAAAATATGAGGTGGGAACAGTCCTATTAAACCATTATAATAATATCACAATATATCACAATTATAGCTCCAACTCTTCAAATAATTACTATTCATTCAAAAGCAACATCGTACCGATCAATAATCAAAGAAGATTATTCCTACTCCGTCCAATTATATTATCATATGGGCCATTGGCTTTTGTATCAAAGGGGAAAATTGTCTGAATTTACAAGACAGTCTTGGACATGCTTTAAAACCATTCAGAAAACAATGGAATCTTCATTGATTAAGATGAATGAGTTATAGGTATCGGATTAAAGCGAAGATTGATATACACAAGCTACAATATCTTTTCAATCAACAAGGCTAAGTTTTGAATTAAGATTTTGGAGGAAAAAAACAATATTTAAGGGACACAACATGTTTTGTTGTGGCCATCACGAGAGCCATATCTCATGGTAACTCGCAGTATTTTACTTTCAAATGTAAGAGAAAGAGGCGAACTTCGCATTCTTTCACATTCTTTCTCGTCGTATAATACTCTTATATGTGGGAATACATGACGTTAATGTTTTCTCACATATAAGAATGTTAGATCGACATATGTCGAGATCGACTAAATATAGATAGATTGGACACTTTGTTTCTATTGTATCATAGTAGATTTAATCATATGTACTTATCCTTAACAACCTCCCACAATCAAAGGGACTAGATAATTATCGATTATATGAGATATTTATCTTCTGATTAATAATGTGTTGAAAGTGGCTTAATGGGCATGTAGTTACCATTTGGATACCTCATCATGAATAAATTTAAAATTAACCTTGATATGTTTGGTGGACATGAAATATAAGGTTGGCTTGAAGTATAAGTGGTATCGATGTTGTCACAATAAAGTCTCAATGGATTCTTTATTATTGGTGTGACTAAAAGAAGTGTGCATGATTGAATCAGTTCGTCAATAGTGTAAGCCAAGGCTTTATTTATGATTCAATGGAAGAACAAGTCATATTGTGTTGCGTATGATTCAATGGAAGAACAAGTCATATTGTGTTGCATCTTTGAAGATAGGAGATGAGATGAGACACATAAAGATCCACTGCAAGAAACAACGCGATTGACATGCACAACATGGATTGCGATGTGCACGCCAGGCTTGTGGGTGAGCACATGTGCTCGTCAAGCCTGTATTCGCTAATCGTCTAGACGCTAGTTTGATGAACACAAGTGATCGCCATGTACTCGCTCGCTTTACTATGTGAGCACCATGTGTTTGTAAATTAAATTTGATGGGTATTCCTTTCTTAACAAAAATAAATTATGTAAACCTTAAATAAATCACAAGAATTTTAAGGTCTTTTGCGTGTACAAGCATGGCATATACAAACTAAATAAGATGATAAACCAATTCTCATGTTGACAAAATTAATGACAAAGGGCATTAACTAAAACATCAATAGCATGTGAATAATAATGCAAAAGCTTGTCGCCGCAAGTGATAATTGTAAGTGTGAATAAAAGGAGGAAATGCATGAGTCATCTTTAATTACACGCATGACAGTTTCTAATTAATGAAATACATGCAATTTGACAATGATCTTTAGAAACAAGAAAAATAATATACACGAGTGAATGATGATTAAGGATACTTGGTGGTGATATCAATTTAACAAATATGGCAAGGTAAATAAAAGAATACCTGATTGCATGGACGCCATTAAAGCTTGTAGGCGGCCTTCCAAATCAACCAACAACTTCGCTTTCCTTCTCCTTCTCGATGGATTCTCTCTTCTCCTCTCACGGCAAAAGAGAGACTTACTATATTGAGAGTCAGGGGTCAATAACTTCCCTACGAAGATGGGGATTTCAAAAGGGAGATAAACGTGCGTGTTGGTTGTTTGGGGACCGTGACCCATTCCATAACCGCTTGAATTGGTTGTTTTCAGTTCCATCCATTATAGATCTGAAAATTACACCTTAGGTCTCTACATAATTAATTCCCGTGTAATCAAAAATACACTTATGCCTGATGACCGACTGAATGACTAAGGCAAAGGTGTCTAAAAGGTCGTTGTGACCTCAATCACTCAGACTCGGGTCAACAAGAAAAAATCGAACCACTCGCGAAAAATAAAATCAATCAAAGCAAGGAAGCGGTCCTGCTATATGTTTAACCTGGTATAGCACCCAGGGTCGAACTCAAGGAGCACGGATTGGCCGAAGGCCTACGAAGTAGTAAAAATGAATAAAATAAAAGACAAAATATTTTTAGTGGTTTTTAATTATTTTTATATTTTTTTGGATTTTTAATTATGTAAAGAAAATAAGAAAGACAGAAACAATCACACTTCAACAAATTATTTCAAGCCACAAAAATCAACCAAAAATTAAAACAAAAATATTTTTCTATGTTTTATAATTTTTTATGTTATTGGTGAATTTTTGGGATTTTTCTGATATTTATTTTAATTTCTAAATATCAAACAGTAACAAAAACAAGGGGTATTGTCCAGCCAAGTCTAAAGTCCCTAGATAAAATACTTAAGGACCTCAAAAAGGCCTGAAGGTAATTTTTCTGTAAAATAGATGAAATAAGGAAAATTTAGGTACCAGATTTATTGTTTTTGGATTTTTAATGTATTTATTAGAATTTTTATGGGTTTTTTAGTGTTTTTAAGTTTTTAAGGTTTTCCAGCAATGAAAAATAGCCAAAATTGGCTAGAAAATCAAAGAACACAAACTAAACAGTAACTAATTTTTATAGAATTTTTAGGGAGTTTTTATATTTTTTTGTGATTTTTCAACCTAGACAGTAGCAAAAACTAAGGTTTTTGAATTTTTTAAAAATAACAAACGAAATCGAAAATGTCCTCAAAAACTCACAAAAATCCTACACCATGGCAGGAGCCATGTGTCAAATTTTCGTCGAATTTGGAGGTGATTTGATAGTTTATTCAAAAATGACAAGAGGGTACTGTGCACAGGGACTGGAATGCAAATACCCAAAGTTCTGGGGGTCCCGGTGCAAAATACCCAGCAAATCACGCGCCAAGCGCGTGCCTGGGGAACTCAGGGACCTATTTGTAAAGAAAATAAGTCCCGATGACCTATTGGTAACCCGTACCAAAAGTCCAGGGGCCTTAGTTGCAATTTACCCAAAAATAAACGCACATGCGGAATTAAACCATTCACAGGGGCATAAATGCAAATATCAAAAAGATTTCATTCATTTCATAACAACCAGAACTACAAGGGCAAAAGTTGCAAATACACCAACAAAACACGTGACGAAGCACGTGGGTCACAGTAGGCAGGGGTATAAATGCAAACAAACTTAAGCTCAGGGTCCTCTATGCAATTTAACCTAAAACTAAACAACGTATTTAAATATTTATAGGACTGATATGAAATAACGCAAAGATAAAGGCCTAAGGGTAATTTACCCTTTATTAACCGGAGCTGTTGGATGGTCGCCACGTGTAGATCGGACGGTCAGGATGGCGTCTGGAGCTGAGGGTTGATCCAACGACGCTGGAGGGTCCTGGAGGAACTGGTCCCCGGCGAACTTCGCCGGGCTCGTGCGGGTGCTGGCCTCCTCCTCGGAGCGCGCCAATGATCGGAGAAGAAAGCTCGTGCGCTCCTGCGTCGGCTGCGGTGCTCCGATGATCGTCCCAAGCTCAGAGGAGCTCAGGCACGGTCGGCGGAGCTGGGTCTCCCGGCCTGAATGACCAAGCCCTCAGATGGGCTCGATAGGACCTGCAAAAGAGCTCAGAAGACTCACGGGTCGAGGGCAAAGTGCCTCGACCCCGTTAGGCGAAGCTAAGGTGGACGGTGCGTCGGGGCGACGGGCTCCGGCGAAGGTGGAAGACGGTGGAGCCCGGTTCCCAGCTCCTGTGCGAGCTGGGTTGTGTGAGTGGGTGTAGAATGTGCGGCGGAGGAAGGCAGAGATGTGGGTCGGGTCCGATGGTCGAACGGTGGTCGGAACCGGGGCGAATCGAAGAAAGACGTCGGAGGTGCGATTTGGGGGAAAATGGAAATTGAACGGAAAGGTGGAGCTAAGGGACTACCTGGGTGGGGGAGTAGACTGTGCTGGAGCTGGGGAAGCTCCCGGTCGTCGCCTCAAGGGATGTCTCTGCCCGAGGCTCGAAGCTCGCCCAGGTGGCGGAGCTACGGCGGGTGTGTCGTCGGATCGATGGTTTTCACCTCCTCTCCTCGCTGCAACAGGTCGAGGCACCAGCTGTCACCTCTCTCTCTCTCTCTGGAGCTCACTGGAGAATGAAGCAAATGGCCAAAGATGCATGAAATGGGTGGCGGAGCTGAGCTTAAGTATGCTGGCGGGTCCGGGAAGAAGGGCGCGGGTAGGGCGATGTAGCGCGCGGATCCCGAGGCGAAGGCTCCAGCGAGGTTCTCGGGTATGACGTGAGCAATCCGGACCCCGGGGTTTGGGCAAAAAGGAGTCGGGTCTGCATGGGAAAAGTCCGAGAAGATGGGTCGGGCGCAGCAGACCCGGCTCTGGTGGTCCTGGGGGGGAGTTGACCGGGCGTCAACAATCCCCCGTGGACCAATCAGAGCCCGCCAAGCTTTGAATTTTTATTTGATTATTTTGGGCCAGAAAATGACCGAATTTTCAAAAACTTAAAACATGAAATATTTTTATTTTATTTTTTTCTATTTTTTGTGATTTTTAATTAATTTTTGGAAATAAAAATAAGGTATTTACATTATATAGCTATATATAGGTATATATACAATATGTAGGTTTTTGATTTTTGATTTTTAATTATTATTTTTGTATAATTTTATTCCTATTTTATATTTTATTTATTTATAGCATAAAATAAGGAATAAAAGGGTGTTTTTATTTTATTTTTATTATTTATATACATAGGTAAAATAAATAGTTATGTACAACTATATACAAGGTATATGTACAATGTATTTTGTATTTTTAATTTTTCTATTTTTATTTTGTTTTGGTTTTGATTCTTTTATTTTATTTATTTACAATATATAGCAAAGAATATTTACAAAAAGTTTGGGAAAATAACTTTATTTATTTACAAGGTTAAATAAATACATAGATGTGATATATGTACATGGTGAAAGGGTATTTTTAATCTTTTTGATTTTTAATTTTTCTTTTGGTTTTATAAATAAATATATACAAGTATTTACAAGTATATTTTTGGGTGAGGAAAACATTTTTATTTATTTACATAAATATATACACATGAGCCCCTATCTCCCTCTACTTGGCTTTTATGCGGTCAGGTCCATGCTGAGCCCTCCCTTGGGTTAGGTTGCTCAATATTTATTCTAAATATTTCTCTCTTTTTCTTTTTAATCTTTATTCTTTTATTTTTGCACAAAAACATGCTAATTATAGGTTTTTACACAATGCATGTTTTTGCTAATTATTCCTATTTACACCTATCTACATACATTTGCAAAGGTTTTTGTAGCTAAAATATAAGAATAAAGAGTGATGAATGGGTATTCATCACCCCCTATACTTAACTTTGCTAGTCCCTTAGCAAACACTTATTTGAAAAAGAAGTGAAAAAGAAAGAAAGAAAAAGAAAAAGAGGATGTACATGGATCAAGGTTGATTATTAAACTTGCCTTCATTAAATTAGGGTATGGAGCTCGATCAGATCTTTGGATTATTAATGTGTCGGAACCTTATTTAGACTTAAGCTTAAAACCTAACAGCCTCTAAGTTCCACCAATCTATAACCAAGACTCCTCAATGCTCCAGATCAGAACAAGTCATCAATCACAAACCCTGAAGACCATGAATCTTTTCTTGTCCTGTGAATGTGAAGTCTAAGCTCTCCACCTCAGAAATGGTAACTTGACAACCCTCCCCAACAAGGTAACTCTATGACCTCAATCTGGCCACTCTTTCCTCGAGGAGCGGGGTATTCCCTTCTAAGTTCAAGTTCAACCGGCTCAAGAAGAGGGGGAAGAAGAGAATGGGTCAAGGCCAGTGTAGCCAAGTACCCTTGGGAGCTTGACCAGTGTAGCCAAGTCTCCCTGCTGCAAGCTACAACAGGTGGATCATGAAACCAAGCTTTGCTTATTGCACTCTATATACATACTCCGGTGGGATTATCATTTTCTCTCAGACCCACCACTTTTTTGGAGTTCTTTTCTTTTTGCACATTTTTTTTCAAGTGCATCTGTACAACATATACATGTGCAGCATATATACAAGGAGTTTTTCCTCTTGAGCCAGTAGACTATCCCTCTTTTGAAGCTTTATTGCAACCCACAACTCCCGTCGTTAGACCTCATGGCAACCAGACCAAGTTGAGACGCACTTCCTTCACTATAAGAAGAAGAGAGGTTCCGCCTAAAAGTACTACCCTCATATGCTACCCCAAGTCAAGGAAGACTGCCTCCTCACCACCTCATCCGTAGAGAGCTCGATGCATAGTGTGGTTGTCCAAGTAAAGCCATAATCTATATGAGTCATGTGTTGTTGTTAAGTGCTCTACTTAGGCTCATTGAGATGACATGTGATCATAGCCTAGTGGACTCAAAGAATTAAGTCACCATGGACCTGAAAAGCCTTAAACCTAAGCCCTATAAGGTTCCTCTTAGAAATTAGGTGGATTAAGATCTTAATCAAGCTCCATTTCTCAATTTGATTCCAGGCTAGTTTAAATGTCAACTATCATCCAGAAAACTATATACATATGTACAAAAAGATGCTTATTTACACAAATTTTACAATCATGCAAAATTTTTGAAAAATGTTTTGAAATCATGAATGGATGATGCATGAAGTGCAAGTTTTGCAAAAAGATATTTACACACATTTACACAAGATTTTTGCAAACTTTTGATTTTCAAAACATTTTGGAAAAATTTTGTACTATATACATAATTTTGATACAAAAATATTTACACAAGATTTACACAAAAGATTTTTGAAATCATTTTTACAAAAATAATTTGTACACTAGCTATGTATGTGCAAATAAAAGAAGATTATGTACATGAAAAATTTTAAATTTTTGTGGTTTTTAGCCATTTTATTTATTAACACACTTACACAAAGTACGAGTTATGGCTAAAGTATATATGAAATATATACACCCCCCCCCCCTTATACTTAGCTCGAACGATGTCCTCAGAGTCAAGAGCGATGGAGAAGACATAACTCGTGCTAGGTATAGGAAAGTGAAAAGAAAGGCTATACAAAAAGGAAATGAAAAGTCAAGAGGGACCCAGGTCTCCCCCCTATACTTAGGATCAAGTAATCCTAAGTATAGCAGGTTGTATACTAAGGGAAAACCTGAGTGCAGAATGTACAGGGTCTACCCCCCCTATACTTAGGGTGAAATACCCCTAAGTATAGGCAACAAAAACAGGGGTAGACGGAAACAAAAGAAATACCGGAAAGGCCTCACATCCCCGCTATACTTAGGGTAAAGTGCACCCTAAGTATAGCATAATCACAAGATGAAGGAAGGGATGTGGGACTAAGGAATGTAGTGATATGGACATCTGGATCTATATACAGCGGAAGATCAGTGAAACTCAGGCGTGAGATGCATTAGATGTGAGTCAAAGACCACATCTCACGCAAAATGAATAGGGGCAAGATCAACGACCCGCGGCTCGTGATCTAGAAATGGCTTGAGCCGCTGGCCGTTCACTCGAAAGGTACTCTCAGAAGACAACTCAGATATGTCGATGCTACCGTTGTCATGTACCTTTCTAACCAGATAAGGTCCCTTCCATTTGCTCTGTAGCTTCCCTGGAAATAGGCGTAGCCTCGCATCAAACAGCCATACTCTCTGTCCAGTCTCAAAATGCTTGTGGCTGATATGAGAATCATGCCACTCCTTGACTTTCTCCTTATAATGTAGGCTGCTTGAGAAAGCTGCATCTCTAAGCTCCTCCAGGGCAGCTAGCTCTGCCCTTCTCTGGTCTCCCATACCATCTGGATCCATCAAAATATCTGTAACTGCCCAAAGTGACTTGTGCCTCAGCTCAACAGGTAAATGGAAAGGCTTGTCATACACGAGGCGAAAGGGAGATGTGCCCAAAGGTGTCTTGAAAGACGTCCTATATGCCCACAAGACTGAGTCCAAAAGCTGTGACCAATCCTTTCAGTCAGGGCGGACGACTTTCTGCAGAATAGTCTTGATCTCCCTATTCGACACTTCGGCTAGACCATTCGTCTGTGGATGGTATGGTGTAGCAACACGATGATCTATGCCGAACTCGCTAGCAAGTGCCTTCACCTGGTCGTTGATGAAGTGAGATCCCCCATCAGAAATCAGAACTCGTGGAACCCCGAACCGCGTGATGATGTGCTTCCTCAAAAATCTGCAAACGGTCCTCGCATCAGCGGCTCGGGCGGGGATAGCCTCCACCCAACGACTCACATAATCAACGGCCAACAGAATGTACTCAAATCCCTGACTCTTAGGGAATGGACCCATGAAATCGATGCCCCATGCGTCAAAAACCTCACAGAAGTGAATGGGCTGCATCAGCATCATATCACGCTGTCCACAAGTGCCCATCCTCTGACAGTCAGTACACCTCTTCACGAACTCATCAGAGTCCTTGAAGAGAGTAGGCCACCACAAGCCGGATTGGAGCACTTTCTGCGCCGTTCTCCTCCCAGAATGATGTCCCCCTGCCTCAAGCTTGTGGCAGTAAGTGAGGACGCTATGGTGTTCCTCCTGAGGAATACACCGACGCCAGACGTTGTCCCCTCCTTCGTGGTAAAGGATGGGATCCTCCCAATGGTAAGACTTGGCCTTCGCAAGGAAGGTCTCAAGCCTCTGCCTGGGCCAATCTTGTGGGACTTTCCCAGCAACGAGAAAGTTCACAATATCGGCGTACCATGGGAGTGAGGCGATAGCAAGGATCGCCTCATCTGGGAAGGTATCTCTAATAGGGTCAATCTGCTCAGAATCCTCAGGCTGCTCTAGTCGGGAGTTTCCTAATGACATCAACCTTGGCCGGATCAACCTCCATGCCCCTGTTGGAGATGATGTGGCCAAGCACCGTCCCTTGAGTCACCATGAAGTGACTCTTCTCCCAAGATAGCACCAAATGATACTCAATACATCGCTGGAGTACTCGATCTAGGCAGTCAAGACAAGAATCGAATCCGTCGCCGTAGATCGAGAAATCATCCATGAAGACCTCCAAACACTCCCCTACCATGTCCGAGAAGATCGACAGCATGCACCTCTGAAAAGTCGCAGGGGCGTTGCATAGCCCAAATGGCATGCGTCGAAAAGCATATGTGCCGAAGGGACAGGTAAAGGTGGTCTTCTCCTGATCCTCAGGAACGATGGCTACTTGGTTGTAGCCCGAGTACCCATCCAGGAAGCAATAATGGCTCTTCCCTGCCAGTCTCTCAATGATCTGGTCAATAAAAGGCAGGGGAAATGGTCCTTCTTGGTGGCCTGGTTGAGTCTCATGTAGTCAACACAGACCCTCCAAGAGGTGGGTACTCGTGTAGCAATCTCCTCTCCCGACTCACTGATCACAGTCGTGATGCCCGTCTTCTTGGGCACCACATGCAAGGGGCTGACCCATTTGGAGTCAGAAATGGGATAAATAAAATCTGCACTCCACCATTTCGATATTTCCTTCATCACGACCTCTCTCAGGTTGGGGTTCAGACGCCGCTGGAACTCACGCGACGGCTTCGCCCCTTCCTCGAGATAGATATGGTGGGAGCACACTGATGGACTAATCCCATGGAGATCTGCTACGCTCCATCCGATCGCCTTGCGGTTCTTTTCAAGAACCCCCATCAAACGGGATTCCTGCTCTCCAGTCAACTCGGCGGAGATGATGACTGGGTACATCTCAGGCTCGCCCGCAAGGAATCGATACTTCAGCGAAGTAGGGAGCGGCTTCAGCTCTGGAATGCTGGGTGCTAGCAAATCTGGTTGCGGAAGAAACTGAGTGAAAGCTGCTAAGTCTGCCAAATCTGCCTGGGAAAGTGAAGGCGTACTCTCGCAAACTGGATCGGGAGAAGGCTGCTCAACTGCACTGTCTCTGCTCGGCTCTGCATCTACCTCCTCCTCATCTACAGGCTCAGGTGAACTCGGGTCTGGCATCTGATCATAGCAATCGGCCCAATCAGACTCTGAATCCGAGGGATCTGTATCAACCGCGGTGGCATCAGTACCACCGTAAAGCAAGGTGGCCTCAGCACCACCATCACTGAAAATCATGTCGCGATCAAGGACCGGCTTTACTGCCTCTATGGTATCCTGAACCAAGGCTGTGCTCTCCAAACTCTCCTCTGCTATCATCTCGGCATCAGCTGTATCTGAATATGAGAGGATGGTCTGTGCTGCAGGATCTGCCCAAGCTGCCTCATCATCTGTGATCACAAAATCACAGTCCTGGTGGATGTCTGGCTCTGCGTCTGTCAGCTGCTCTGAATCTGTACTCGCATCTGAGCGGGCTCTCTCTCTAGCTCTGTAGTCCTCAACCGTCTCTATTTGTATACTCTCGCCCTCGACGCGAAAGTACACCTTCCCGCTATCATGATCAGTCACCGCCTTGGCTGTGGCCAAGAACGGACGACCAAGGATGATGGGGGTATCGGTCACTGACTCAGGGATCTCCATGTCCAATACTACGAAGTCCACGGGGAATTTCAGGCCCTGAATCGTGACGATAACGTCCCGTAACAACCCCTTCGGCCTCTTGACAGATCGATCAGCGAACTAAAGGACTGTCCTGCTCTGTCGAAGAGTGCCCAACTCGAAGCGGTCGAGAAGGGCTGCCGGAAGAAGGTTGATCGACGATCCGCTATCTAGAAGAGTACGGTCGAACCTCTGCTTACTGATCTGGCATCTGACATACGGGGCCCCTGAATCTGGCCTCTTGGCTGGCAGACGGTTCTGGATCGCAAAACACGTGGCTTTGGTCAGCACATGTATCTCTGAAGTGTGGTTCCTCCTCCTCCTCCTGAATGTGGTCCTGTCTCTCAAAGAACGCTGGAGAAGGGGGATGTGCTGCAAAGCCTCCTGGAGGGTCAGCTGGATATGGAATCGGTCTATCAAGCTCTGGCTGAACTCCTCAAGCTCTCTCTTTTTTGGATCTTTTTCTTTTTTCTTCCCCTTCCCCATCTGAAGGGCTCTAGGGAAGGGGATCACAGGGTCCTTCGCAGATGAAGGACTAGGAAAAGGCCTAGACGGTTCGATGACCGGATCCACACATACATCATGCACCACAGTGGGACCAGAAGAAACTAAACCTTTTCCTTTATTCACAACAGTATTCTGAGGTACATGAACTGAAGGAAAGACAACATCTCTATCACGACACACACTGGTGGCCTCAGTACCACCGTGAGCTGGCTCTGCTGCTGCTGCTGCTGGTAGACGTCTCGCGGCATCAGTACCGCGGGCTGGCTCGGCTGAACTGGTGGCGTCAGTACCACCTCCTCGAACTGGTGAAGCGGCGGCCTCAGTACCGCCGGTGGGATCAGCATCCTTGGTGGCCTCAGTGCCACCGTCATCATCTGGAGCGGCCTCAGTACCGCTCTCCTCCTCCTCATGTGGTGCCTCTGAAGTATCCTCGTGGTGAAGCTCAGATGAGGCGCCGCCGCCTGCTGGGGTCCTACCGCTCCTAAGTGTGACAAAATCAGCATCAAATAGATCCGAAGATGTATCAACAAATGGGTCACTAGGAGTGGCAAACTCAGTGTGTACTACCTGCTCAGATTTCCTCTTGAGGTTGTTCGGATTCGGCTCGATCTGGGCTGGAATGGCGGCCTTCCCTCTCACCAAGTCCCGCATCTCCTGGCGGAACTCGTCCATCTCCCGTTTGAATGTGGCCTGCTGGTCCGTGAGGAGGCGGGCGATGTCATCCAAAGCGGGGCTCTCGTGGGAGCCCGACGGGTAGCCTCTCTGGGGGTGAGGCTGCTGGAACTGCTGCTGGTGGTAAGAGGGGTATGAGGAAGGGTGATGCTGCTGAACTGGGTGAGCCTGCTGCTCACGTCTCCACGACTGTCCCTGCTGATGATAGGGACGAGGACCGAAGGATGATGGCTGGTGCTGCTGGTGTGCTGGGGGATGCTGTTGCGGCTGGTGATCTCTCTGATGGGAGTACTGCCCTCCCTGTCCTGGCGGCTGTTGCTGGGGCTGGGCACCACCACTCCCCCACCTGAATCCGGGATGGTCTCGTCGGATCCCAGGCTGGGGGCGGTCATACCAAATCCCGTTGACATCCATCAATGGCTCGGCATCATAGGGGGCTGGCGGGAGTACTGCCAGAGGCTGGTCCGGCTGGTAAACCACCATCTGCATCTCTGGAGATGGTGGGGACTGGTAGGTGGGCTGCTGCTGCTGGTACGGCTCCGCCTGTACAAGGTGAACCTGTCTAGGTTGCACAGGGGTGCTGGAGCGCTGGGACGAGCTGCCGCTGCTGCCGGAGTCGCCTCGCGACTGAAGACGGGGCTGAGGAGCCGTCTGTGCCTCCTGGAGACACATGAGCTGCGTCTTCATGTCGCTCAGAACCTGTGCCATCTGTTCCATCTGAGTGATGCTCTGGCACTGCTTCTTCTCAATCAGCTCCATGCGGTCCAACTTCTCGCTGATGATACCCATGTCCGCAGCTGTCGACTCTACCTGTGCTGCTGCGACTGCGGACGAACTGGATGGACCTGCATCGACCCGTGCTATCTGCTGGTACTGCACGGGTCCTGGCTGTTGTGGCTGGGGTCTCTGAGTATACAACCTGGTCTGAGACATCACCATATAGTTCTCAGCCATCTCCTCAAAGATGGCCAAGACCTGGTCGTGGTCCTTGGCGAAATAGGACCCGCCGCAAGAAGCATTCACCAGGCCCTGAAGCTCTGGTGTCAACTGATTTAGCCGGAAATAGGTGGTCTTGAGTTCAGCACAAAGCGTGAACTCAGTCGGTGTGTTGACCACACTAAATCTGACTAAAGTCAACAATTAACCCACACTAAGATCAATGAATTAGAACTAATGCGGAGTTAAAATTTATTTTTAACTCTACATAAAAGATGTATAGGTGCAAGTATGTAGAGAGTTCGAACACAGGGAGCAAACAGTGTAGTCCAAGCAAATGCTAAAGTGTGTGAGTGTGTGATGTGTCTACACTAAGCAAGCAAGCAACTACAATTTTTGTGGGTTTTTAATTTTAAATTTTTTTATTTAATTTTTAATTTTGTATTTTGATTTTTGATTTTCTGATTTTTATATTTTATATTTTATATTCTTGTATTTCTTTTTCAATATTGGAAAGTAAAGGCAAAATAATGAAAGGCAAGCTAAAATATTTATAAAATGGTGCAAAAATAATCAAAAATTCAGGAATAAAATGTTTTTAGTCTTTTTAGGATTTTTTACTGTTTTTGTGATTTTTGGGGGTTTTTCAAGTTGTTTTTGGTATTTTTAAAAGCTGAAAGAAGGCAAAACAATGGAAATAGGGCTGGCTGTGACAAAAATGTAATTTAAAAATACCAACCAGTAGCAAAAATGTTTCACACTATTTTTCTAATAAAAGTAACAAAATAAGGGACAAACAGAAGCTAATTTTGTATTTTTTGGATTTTTCTACGATTTTATATATTTTTTTGAAGTTTTTGAGTGTTTTTAAATTTTTAGTGTTTTTCTTTTGAGATTTTTAATGATTTTTGGACTGACACTAAGATATGATAAAATAGACACTAGGTGATTTTTTTGGAATTTTTAGAGGTGTTTTAATATTTTTTTGGTATTTTCTAAGCTAGACAGTGCACAAAATAGATGTTTTTGATTTTTAATAAATATGAAAATCAAATAAAATCAAAAACTAAAATGGTGGCGTGAAAGTACACATATCCAGGAGCTTAAGTCTATTTTTGTGGAATTTTTGGAGTTAAAATGATCATTCAAATAATTAGGGCAAACATCCAAACATTAAACAGTCCTGGCAGGGGTATATGTGCAATATTTAAAACATCCAGGGGCATACATGCAAATATCCACAAAATATTGAACTTAATATTTAATTTCTGGAACCAAAATACAAATACAAAAGCCGCCTAGGCTTCTTAGAAATTTTTCCACCAGGGCGCGTGACTTGCACGCGCCTGGGAGGGACTGGAATGCAATATCACAAAATGCTGGGGGTCTACTTGCAAAATGACCAAAAAGTTTACACTTCACGCCAAAATTTTTGTACTGAAATGAAATACACAAAAACCCGAGGGTGTCCTTGCAAAATGCCCACACCTCACGTGTACAGGGCACGTGAGGTGACGTGGCGGAGGACCTAAGTGCAAATAAGCAAAGTTCGGGGGTCTCGATGCAAATATTACAAAATATTTACGCTACAGACGAAAGTTTAAAAACTAAATATTAAATACAAAAAGCGCGAGGGTTGGGATGCAAAATACCCTCGCTCAGGCGCTCTGCGGGTGACGCGTGGCGCGCATCCAACGGCTGGGAGGCGATGGGCGATCCAGCGGCGGGGAGCACTCCACTTATCCACGTGGCAACACCAGAGCGGCCGATAACGCTTCGACGATGCACGGTCTGGATTAGATCCTCCTTGGTTGATCTGACGGTCGAGGCTGAGGAAGATCCAACGGAGGCTGTGCGATCTGGGGAGGGCTCCTCGATCCAACGGCTAGGAGGCGATGAGGAAGAACAGCGAAGAACGCCGGCGAGGCGAACTTCGCCGCTCCAGATCTTCGTCCTCCGACGAAGTTAGGGCTCCAAAATGGTCGTGAAGCTCCCGGGGGTCGTCTTCTATCTCCTGAGGGCACCAAAAGTGCACAGCGTGGGCCGTGCCGCTCGCGGGAGGTCGGCGGAGCTGGAGAGCTCGACTGATCTCCGGCGAACCTCAAAAACGCGCCCAGGCGCGAGTCAATGCGCTTTGACCCTGCAAAAAGCGTTAGAAGGTCCAGGGCAAAGTGCCTGGACCTGGGGATGACCTAATCGATGCGCGAAGGAGGGTGATCAACGGTGGCCGGAGGTGCGCTCCGGCGAGGATGTTGGGATTAGCGAAATACGCGATGAAACTCACATTTTTTTTTGGGTTTTTGATCCTTAATCTACCAGGAACTAAATGCACTAAAGAAATACGCGGGTGGAAGCCCTCGATGGCCGGAACCAGAGGATGAAGGGTACCTCGACGCCGGCGGTTGGCGAAGGTGCTGGAGCTTCCCTTGACTTCGCGCGCCTTGGCTGAAGGGCCGGCGGTTGAGCTGTCACCTCCACGGAGCTCAGGAGCACGAGAGAGACGCTGAAGGGTGGACCAAGGGGACTCAATTCGAAATGGAAGAGGGGGAGTTGGTTTTAAGTGGTTTGACCCATGGTGACAGGGGTCCAAAGACCAAGGAATATCTTGCAAATCTTGGGTCCGACGACCAAGATTAAGCTTGGGCGAGTTAGGTAGATGGTTGGTGGACAATGTTGCAGAAGGATGCAACACGAATAGATGAAAGAGTTGGCCTAGAAAAAGCCAAAAAGATGGCTCAAAAACGAGGTCTGACACGGGCTACAGGGGTAGGTCAGACTGTTGACCTAGGTCAACAGTCCTGGCCTCCTGGTTGGTCCACGTGGACCAACCAGGAAAAACCCTGAATTATTGTTTTGTTAATTCAATTTAAAATAATAAATGGTCGGATTAAATAAAAGTTATAAAATAAAAAATACTCAAAATTTTATGTAGTATTTTATTCTGATTTTTATTTATTTTTATGACTTAAATTTTTACAAGTTACCTTTTTAACCCTATATAGGTATAATACCTATGTATCTTGCTATTTAATTTTTATTTAAGTATTTTTAATTTATTTTATTTTGGTTTTTATTTTCTAAAATTATAAAACACTTTTATATACACAAATATATTTTTATTTTAATTTTTCTGAGTTGTTTTGTGTATTTAATAAAATACAAGTGTATTCTATATAGGTATAAGTGTGTGTATAATACCTAGGTATCAAATATATACAGGTATTTTTATTTGAGTTTTAATGATGTTTTTATTCTGATTTTAATATACATAATTATTACAAGTATTATTTACAACATTATAAAAATATAAACTTGTAAAAATAATAAATAAATAATAAATTGAATATTTTAATATGTACAAGTATACAATGAGGGTCCAAAAGTCAACTTTCAAACCGTAGCTCCGCCAAATGCGAAACCACCGCCATTAATTAGATTATTTTCTTCTATATACAATTAAAGGTGAGTACGCTGCATTTGGAGTTTTTATTTGTGAGATACGGGTCTGGGAAGTTGGCATTCTGGATTTTTATTCAGACCATAACTTTTTATCTGTACATTATTTTTATGTGAAATCAATTTTGTATTTTTCTTTATAAAATTATCTACAACTTTTATGTACAAAGTTTCTTTATTTGATGTATAAAAAGTGAGACCAAAAATAGGTCCCAAAATGAATAAAGAATGAGTAGAAATTATAGGTGTTTTATCTGTGTTTCTGACCTTATCTCCCCCTACTTTATTCCTTGTCGACCTATTCATCAAGATGCCTAGGTCTCGGGGGTTTTGGGTCATAAAATATTTACAATATTCTATTCTTTTTCTTTTCTTTATTTATTCTATAATTTTGGCCTTAATTACAGTGATTTATACACAATCTGAATGCACATGCATGGATGCTAAGATGATGGTTTTAATGCTATTTACAGGTATTTGCTAGGGTTTTTGGTGCCAAAATGATAGAATAAAGATGATGAAATGTGGATTCATCATCCCCCTATACTTTACCTTTGCTAGTCCCTAGCAAACACTTATGCAATAAGTGCAAAAGAAAAGAAAGAAAAGAAAAAGAAGAACTTGGATTTTATTTGATTGTCAAACTTGTCTTCACAAAATCAAAGTTTGGAGCTTAAATCGGACCTTTGGAATTTTAGTGCGGGCGGAACCTTAGTGAGAACCGTGTTTGAAATCCAACAGCCCTTGAGAATCCCAAAACTCTGTCCAAGTCTCCTCAATAGCCAGGTCAGAAATATCTCAATTCATACGCAAACCCTTACGACTATGAATCTGACTTGTACGGTGTAAGTGATGGTGGCTCTCCCCAACTAGAATGATAAAGAAACTGACTTCTCCAGTACGACAACCCAATGATTCCCCAATCCAGCAACTCCATCCTCGAGGAGCGGGGTATTCCCTTCTAAGTTCAAGTGGCAACCAGCTCAAGAGGAGGGGGTGAAGAGAAGAATGGACGGTAGCCAGTGTAGCTACCTATCCTTGGATGCAAGACCAGTGTAGTCAAGTCATCCTGCTGCAGGCTCACATGATATGACTTTGGAACTCAAGCTTGCTTATTGACTTTGTACATACTTTGCAGGCTTTTTATTTTTGTACATGCCTGAACTTTTTTTTTTTCAAATGCTATTCACAGCAGCATTTACATAAGGAGTTTTTCCTCTTGAGCCAGTAGACTATCCCTCTTTTGAAGCTTTATTGCAACCCACAGCCTCCTGTCTTTAGACTTCCTAATCACTGGACGGGTTGGGGTGCACTTCCCTCCCTAGAGGAGGACAAGTGTTTCCACTTGTGTGCGTCTCATACCGGCAAATCCAATCCCCTCACCACTCCAACTGAGTTGAGCCATGTGAAAGGTGCAGGTGTCCAAGTTAGGTCATTATCAACAAGAGTCGTGCGTGTGCTCCGAAATACTCTACTTAGGCAGTCAAGAATCCATTGAACCCAGTCTCGTGATCCTCAAAGAATTAAGTCAACTAGACCTGAAGTACCTCAAACCAAGTTCCTATAAGGTTCCTGTTATTAGGTAGATTTTAAGGTCCAATCAAGCTCCAATCTCCGGATTTTACTTAGAGTTGTTCAATTACCAAACTCAATCCGAAAAATGCGAATGCTATGCAATGCAATGCAGAAAATATTTTTGTGATGTAATTTTCAAAGATTTTGAACTTTTTATGGATTTTTGAAAAGATGATGATGATGACGATGCATATGCATTTTTTTTGTGTTTTTTCAAAAAGATTTTTCAAATGTTTTTTGGATTTTAATTTTTGCAAATGTTTTTGGGATTTTTGAAAAGAAAAAGATTTTGGCTGAAAACAAGGTTAAAATATGTACACGGGAGTGCTTCTTATACTTACAAGAAATGGATTTTAAGAATTTACAAGGGTAAGTGGTCAATTTTATACATATATACATAAGATAATTTTGGTGTGATGTGAATATTCCTCAAACTTATTTGAAAACAATTTTACACACAATTTTTGAAAACTATAGTCCAAAATAGTTTTTACAAACATTTTACACAAATTTGAAAATCATTTTGCAAAGGCTTTCAAAACAGTATATATAGGTTTTTCAAATAATTTTTGCAAACATTTTTCAAACCATTTGCAAATCATTTTTCAAACATTTTTATTTCACACAAAGAAAAGAAGTTTTACAAACCACACAGGTTGAAAACACGAAACAAAATATTTTCAAAGTAGTTTTCAATAGATGTTCACAAAGATTTTCAAACTATTTTTCAAACATTTTGCAAAAAACATTTTCACCTGATTTATTAATCAGTATATACAAAAAGAATTTGAGGAATAATCACATCTTTTTATTAAGGATTTTTAATGAATTTTAACGAATGATTAGCCATTTTTATAAGGAAAATACGAAAGTACGAGTTATGGCTAAAGTATATACGCAGTATATACGACCCCCCTATACTTAGCTTGAGCTATGCCCTCATAGATCGGAGAGAAAAGAGAAGACATAACTCGTACTAAGTATAGATAGGTCTAAATAATAAAGAATAAATGAATGAATCAATGAATCAACGAATGAGAAGTTGACCGCCCCCCCTATACTTAGGATCAAATAATCCTAAGTATAGCAGACTGTACACAAAGCAGGGAGGGTCAAGGGTGGGAATGAACAGATCGTACTCAGATTGTCTCCCCCTATACTTAGGGTAAGATATCCCTAAGTATAGACAAGAAGAGGAGACAATGGAGAGGATCGAAAGAGATAGAATCAACTCGGGGTGCCAACCCCCCTATACTTAGGACAAAGTACGTCCTAAGTATGGAAAACTGTCTACAAGGGCGGCACCTTTTCGGTAGATGAAAAAGATAGAAGAGGAAAAGAAGAAAAGAAGAAAATAAGAAAATAAATCAACAGACAACAGAGTGATCTAAACAGATGGATCTGTACAGCGGAAGATAGACTTGATCACCATGTATGAGATGTAGATGATGAGAATCAAAGGACACATCTCATACCAGAAGAATGGGGGCAACGTCAATGGTCGGCGGTTCATGATCAAGATAGAGTTTCAAGCGTTGACCATTGACGCGGAAGGTAGAGGAAGATGACGGTTCGGATATGTCAATGCTGCCATTGTCATTTACCTTCCTGACCACATACGGTCCTTTCCACTTGCTCTGCAATTTCCCTGGGAATAATTTCAGCCTGGAATCAAACAACCATACTTTCTGATCTGGCTCAAACTGTTTATGGCTGATATGCGAATCGTGCCATGTCTTTACTTTCTCTTTGTACTGTAGGCTGTTGGAGAAGGCTGTATCTCTTAATTCCTCCAGGGCTGCCAATTCTGCTCTTCTCTGGTCTCCTATACTCTCGGGATCTAAAAGCAACTCAGTAACTGCCCAAAAAGATTTATGCTTGATTTCCACTGGCAAATGGCACGGCTTGCCATAGACGAGACGAAAGGGCGATGTTCCCAATGGATTCTTGAAAGATGTCCGATAAGCCCACAAGACCGAGTCCAAAAGCTGTGACCAATCCTTTCGGTCTGGGCGGACAACTTTCTGCAAGATAGTCTTTATCTCCCTATTCGATACTTCGGCAAGACCATTAGTCTGAGGGTGATAAGGAGTGGCAACCGATGGTCAATACCGAACTCGTCTGCAAGGGCCCTGACTTTGTCATTGATGAAGTGAGACCCCCCGTCTGAAATCAAGACTCTAGGTACTCCGAACCGTGAAATGATATTTTTCCTCAAAAATTTGCATACGGTTTTAGCATCTGCGGCTCGGGCGGGGATGGCCTCAACCCATCGGCTGACATAATCCACAGCGAGCAAAATATGCTCGAATCCCTGACTTTTAGGAAATGGGCCCATGAAATCAATCCCCCATGCATCAAAAACCTCACAGAAGTGAATGGGTTGCATGGGCATTATGTCTCTCTGTCCGCAGGTTCCCATTTTCTGACAGTCGGTACATCTCTTCACGAACTCATCAGAATCCTTGAAGAGAGTAGGCCACCATAGGCCGGATTGAAGCACCTTCTGTGCTGTTCTTTTTCCAGAATGATGTCCTCCTGCCTCAAGCTTGTGGCAGTATGTGAGGACGCTATGCTGCTCTTCTTGAGGAATGCACCTTCTCCAGATACTATCCCCTCCTTCATGATAAAGGACGGGATCCTCCCAATGGTAAAACTTGGCCTTAGCTAGGAAGGTCTCAAGTTTCTGCCTGGGCCAACCTTGCGGGACTGTCTTGGCAACAAGATAGTTTACAAAGTCAGCATACCACGGGAGTGAGGTGACAGCCAAGATCGCCTCATCTGGAAATGTCTCTGTGATAGGTGCGCTGGGCTCAGATTCCTCAAGATTCTCCAATCTGGAGAGATGATCCGCCACCACATTCTTGACTCCAGGCTTGTCCTTAATCTCAATATCAAATTCCTGGAGTAGAAGGATCCATCTGGTGAGACGTGCTTTGGCATCCTTCTTAGCCATTAAGTACCGGATGGCGGTATGATCAGTGTAAATGGTCACTCTAGATCCGAGAATATATGATCGATACTTATCAAGAGCGAAGACTACGGCCAGCATCTCTTTCTCAGTCACAGTGTAATTCCGCTGCGCGGCATCCAAAGTCCGGCTGGCGTAGTGAATGGCAAAAGGTAATCCATCCCTCCTCTGTCCAAGCACAGCCCCAACGGCAAAATCTGAAGCATCCGTCATGATCTCGAATGGGAGAGACCAATCGGGTGGCTGAAGGACAGGAGCTGAAACAACCATATTCTTGAGAGTCTCAAATGCTTCAAGACACTTATCATTAACAATAAACTCGGTGTCTTTGGTCAGCAAGTCAGTAAGCGGTCGGGCAATTCGACTGAAGTCCTGAATGAACCGTCGGTAGAAACCGACATGCCCCAGAAAAGACCGTAGCTGACGCAGATTGGACGGCGGATTGAGTTTTCTGATGATGTCCACCTTAGCCAGATCGACCTCCATGCCCCTGTTGGAGACGATATGACCAAGGACCGTCCCCTGAGTCATCATGAAATGACTCTTCTCCCAGGATAAGACAAGATTGACCTCTATGCAGCGCTTTAGCACACGGTCTAGGCAGTCAAGACAAGTGTCGAACCCGTCGCCATAGACCGAGAAGTCATCCATGAAGACCTCTAAACAGTCACCCACCATGTCCGAGAAGATGGACAACATGCACCTTTGGAATGTCGCCGGAGCGTTACATAGACCAAAGGGCATCCGTCTGAAAGCATAAGTCCCAAACGGACAGGTGAATGTCGTTTTCTCCTGGTCTTCGGGCGCAATGGCCACCTGATTGTATTCAGAGTACCCATCAAGAAAACAGTAATGGCTCTTCCCAGCTAACCGCTCGATAATCTGATCAATAAATGGTAGTGGGAAGTGATCCTTCTTGGTGGCCTCATTCAATCGTCTGTAGTCCACACAGACCCTCCAAGAAGTTGGCACTCTGGTAGCGATCTCCTCTCCGGACTCATTGACAACTGTAGTGATACCCGTCTTCTTGGGTACCACATGTAACGGACTTACCCATTTGGAGTCGGAGATGAGATAGATGAAATCGGCGCTCCACCACCTTGAAATTTCTTTCATGACTACGTCTCGAAGATTCGGGTTCAGCCGTCGTTGGAACTCACGCGACGGCTTAGCGTTATCCTCGAGATAAATGTGGTGAGAGCAAAGATTAGGGCTCAGCCCGTGGAGATCAGCTATACTCCAACCGATTGCCTTGCGGTTTCTTTCAAGAACCTCCATCAGACGAGATTCTTGCTCTCCAGTCAAATCTGCTGAGATAATGACTGGGTGCATTTCTGGCTCTCCAGCAAGGAATCTGTACTTCATCGACTGCGGCAGAGGTTTCCGTTCTAGACAACTGGGAGGTGGCAGATCTGGCTTCTGATATGTCTGTGTAAATGCAACCAAGTCTGCATGGGAGAACTCTCGCTCTGCATGAATTGCTGACGAAGGGCGGCCTGATGGATCATCAATAAACTGCACTGGCTCGCACTCTGTCATGGCTGCTGGCTCAGAAGGAATCAGACAAGGCAAGTAATCATCAAAGTCATCCCAGTCAATGTCTGAATCCGAGGGATCAGAAGATGATGAGCAAGATTGAAATTCCTCAGCACCACTCATCACAACATTGTCAGCCTCAGAGATATCCTCATCCAGGGATGTGCTCTCCCGGCTCTCGACTGCCATGAGCTTGAGATACAGTGAATCTGTAGGCAAGGCGAGGGTCGGTGCTACAGGATCTTTCCAGTTGGATTCATCATCAGTCATCTCGAAATCACAAACCTGGTGGATGTCTAGCTCTTCCTCTGTCATCTGCTCGGCCTCGCTGGACTGCTCTGAGCATTCTGCCTCTCTGGCTCTAATCTCTTCGATCGTCTCTATTTGTATGGTTTCGCCCTCTACGCGAAAACATACCTTCCCACTATCATGGTCGGTCACCGCCTTGGCTGTGGCCAAGAATGGACGTCCGAGAATGATGGGGGCATCAGTTACCGCCTCAGGGATCTCCATGTCCAACACAACGATGTCCACGGGGAATTTCAGGCCCTGAATGGTAACGACCACGTCTTTCAATAACCCCTTCGGCCTCTTAATCGACCTATCAGCAAACTGAAGGACGGTTCTGCTTCGAAGAAGAGGGCCAAACTCGAACTGCTTAAGCAAGGCTGCCGGAAGGAGGTTAATTGAAGAGCCGCTGTCTAATAGAGTACGATCAAACTGCTGCTCCTGAATCTCGCATATGACATAGGGAGCTCCTGCGTCTGGTCGCTTGGCTGGCAATGTTTTCTGAATGGCGCAGCAAGTGTCATGGGTGAGCATATGGATTTGATCTCTGCGCCTCTTCTTCCTTCTGACAGTAGTTGTTTCTTTCAAATTCTTCTTGAAGAAGGGGATATGCTCAAATGCTTCTCGTAGAGTCAGCTGAATATGAAATCTGTCAATCATTTCGTTGCCGAACTCTACCTGTTGGCTCTTTTTTGGATTTTCTTTTTTGTTCCCCTTCGCTCGGCGGAGTGCCTCAGGAAAGGGGATGGTAGGGGCCTCCTCAGATGGAGGACTAGGAATCGGTCCCTGTGCCTGTGAAGACGGAGAATCCATACAATAATCATCATTCACCACATATGGATCCGCAATTTGAACAGAAACCTTTCCTTTATTCATATTTTTGTTTTTGTTTTTCTTCCCACAGTCTCTAGATACAAAATGTGGTGACATCACAGTGGGTGGCTCAACAGAAGTAGATGTGGTGGCCTCAGCACCACCACTGGCACCTGTCTCTGCGGCATCAGCACCGCGCTCTGGTTCATCTCCCAAAATGGTGGCTTCAGCACCACCATCTGCATCTGGTATCACAACGGCATCAGCACCGTTGTCCTGGACTCCATCATTGGTGGCATCAGCACCACCGTCTTCAACATCATCATTAGCGGCATCAGCACCGCTAGTCTGCTCCTCTGGCGCTCCTGATCCTGCCTCTGGCTGTCGCTCAGAAGAGGCGCCGCCGGCTGGCATCCTACCGCTCCTAGTAGTAACAAAATCAGCATCATTATAGGAATAAGATATGTCATTCAAATCATCACTAGGAGAGGTGTCCTCTGTGAACTCTACCTGCTCAGATTTTCTTTTTAAATTATTAGGATTAGGTTCGATCTGAGCGGGTATGGCGGCTTTGCCTTTGATGATATCCCGCATCTCCTGCCGGAACTCATCCATTTCTTGCCTGAAAGATGCTCGCTGTTCAAATAGCAAGCGGGCAAGATCATCGAGGGCTGGGTTCTCATAGGCCGGACCCTGAGAACCGGATGGCTGTCCCTGCTGGAAATGGGGCTGCTGCTGCTGGTGTTGCTGCTGATACTGGGGGGGAGGCTGGTGATAAGACTGCTGAGGCGGCTGTCGCTGCCTCCACTGCTGTCCCTGATAGGCGGGACGAGGACCACTCTGATACTGCTGGGGCTGGTTGTACTGGGGTTGCTGGTGTTGTTGCTGTGGCTGGCCGTTCTGCTGTCCTTGAGCAGGGGAATGCTGTTGGGATGAGGATCCACCATTACCCCAACGGAATCCGGGGTGATCCCTACGAATTGCGGGCTGAGGGTATCGGTCATACCAAATCCCGTTGACTTCCATCAACGGTTCCTGCTCGAAGGAAGGTGGAGGAAGAACTGCCAGTGGCTGCTCCGGCTGATAGACCACCATCTGCGTGTCCGAAGATGGCGGTTGCTCTGGATGGTACTGCAACAATGGAACCGGCTCCGCCTGGATATGGTTCACCTGGCGGTATGAGGTGGAGGCCTGGTTGGGATTGTTGCTGCTGGAAGCAACCTGTGACCTGGGAGGCTGTTGTGAATGGGCCTGTGCCTCCTGAATACAGAGAATTTGAGTTTTCAGGTCACTCATTGTCTTGGTGAGAAGGTCCATCTGGGCTAGACCTTGGTTCTGCTTCTTTTCCAGGATCTCCATGCGGTCCAACTTTTCACTGATAATGCCCATGTCGGCTGCTGCTGATTCGGCCTGGGCTGCGGCTACCGACGTTGTGCTGGGACCGGCATCGATGCGGGCGATCTTCTGAAATGATCCCGCTCCCTGCGGGGGTTTCTGCTGAGTGTAGACTCTGGCCTGGGTCATCACTATAGAGTTCTCTGCCATGCCTTCGTAGATGGCCCAGACGTCGTCTTCTCCCTTGGAGAAATAGGACCCACCGCAAGAGGCGTTCACAAGCCCCTGCAGCTCCGGTGTCAGCCCACAGAAGAAACTCTGCACCAGGTGGGGCTTGGAGATATCGTGATGTGGACACCGGTCTATGAGCTCTCTGAATCGATCCCATGCTTCATGGAACTGTTCATTTGGGATCATGACGAAATTGCTGATCATGGCTCGAGCTGCGTTTGTCCGGCCGAGAGGATAGTATTTCTTCAAATATACGGACCGGAAATCTGCCCAAGTATCGACGAATCGCCCTAGATGCTTGAGCCAATATGCGGCTCGATCAACCAATGAGAACGGGAAGGCGATCATCCTGATTGTGTCCTCGGTCAACAACCGATCGTGGATGGTGCTGCATATCATTTCGAATTCTTGGAGGTGGAGGTGCGGCTCTTCGGTCGGCAGCCCATGGAACTTGGGTAGCATCTGAATCGTGTTGTGCCGAAGCTCGAAGTCTCCGTGGATTGGCGGGAGTCTGATCCACCGGTGAGTGAGGGATGAAGCTGGGTTGTGCAGTTCCCTCATGATAGTCTGTGGCGGTCGCTCACCGTCTGGGTCGCCTCCTCCTGCATCGGGTCCTCCTCCTCCTCCACCGCCACCGCCCCCAGGTCGGTTTTCTCTCAGCTGTGCTATCTCTCTCATCAGATCACCCATGAATGTCCCCTGGTCACGGATCTGTCTCTGCATATTTTCCAGGGACGCTAGCAGGGAATTGTTGATGGCCGCTTGATCAATAATGAACGGCGGGTGATCGTGATCATCTTGGTGCTCGCCTCTGTCTGCCATTGCTTGGTTCTCTGAAAATGCAAAAGAGGCCATTTCATGTGATGTTGAATGAGCTGAGCTCTGTGATGCACTGAATTCTGACACAATTGGACTGAGGGAAGGAGAATGGGAAGGGTGGTCGAGGGGGAACATGGTGGATGTGAACTCGGGCTCGGAGAGCGGGCTCTCCGAGGCATTCCTAGATGAGTAGGGAGGAGTGCTGGATAGCGGTGCCGACAAGGTCGGCCTAAGAGATCTCCGTCCCATCATCTTGATTATTCGGAAAGAGTGGGATAATGCAAGAAAAGAAGAAGATGAAATGCAACAAAATTGTGCACAATTGTGCGGTATTTTTGATCTTGACCTTAATAAATCTAACAATCAAACACAAAGCAAGGGTAAGTTCACCAACTCAACTCGTGAAGCCGTGAAGGTTCGGCTTTTATCTTGTCAGTTTTAGCTTGTTTTTCAGGTATTTATCTTTTCACGAGTCCTTAGAGCGCTACGCCTATAGGAGAGAGAGTACTGCCAGGAAAGTGTCCCCGTACTTGTCCTCCTCCTGTGTAACCTGTAACTTGCGCTTTTTGAGGTCCTTGTAACCCTTCCTGGATCCCTACTCAGCCAAAGAAAAAGAGGGAGGAAGCCGATAGGCGAAACCGATACTTCGGACCTCGCTCGCAACGGAATCACCCGTGAGCGTGCAAGATCCTACTCGGACGCAGCCGGTGAGACAGACACACCCGTGAAGGCGTGGCCTAGGCTCGGTACTTCGGACAGGGTCGGCGCACACACAATAGTGAGTCACCAATGGCGACCAAGTCCTACTCGACTACGTACGATAGTAGCGCCAATACTTCGGACATCCAAGCGATACACAAGGCAGCCACAAGTTGGGTTTTGGGCTCTAATCCTTACGAAGCGCTCACCTCACTTGGAAGGAGACCTTCCCATGCAACCTGAAAACAAGTGAGGGTGTTACTCTCCCCAAGCAATGAATCCAATTACCGATTTTATTTTGGTCAAGTTTTCTTTAGCAGTCCCTTTTTTAATTTTTTTTGGTGTTATCGCTTCTTTTGAGTCAATTCAAACAAGCGCCTAACGTTTTTTTTTGTATTTTTCCTTTATCCTACTTTGTTCCAAAAACAGAGGGAGAATAGAGTCGGAAAAGCCGTGCAAGTCGACACCAAGGTGGAAATCTCACCTTTGTGCCTAGATGATGCGTGCAAAGTAAGAGGACTTACAGCGAATCCCAGCTCTCTCCATGCGGGATGCAAAGCAGAATTTTTAAACCTAATCTATATGGCGAAATGCAAGCGGAAATCGTCCTAGAACAGGCAACTGCTAGCGTGAAGAACCACAAGCTAGCTAATAACTCCTAATCCGAGTGTCCGGTCTAGGCTCACCCCTCCTCTGCCCAACACATTTGGGGTAGGAGAAAGCGCTTGTTCGGGTGTGAGCTCGCGGCGCGTGGATTTGGAAGCTACTAGCTAACTGTTTGATTATTCTAAGTCCAAATACGAATCTATAGGAGCATGCAAATATAATTAGGTGTTTGGACCTATTCTAATCGAATCAAGCAGACCTAGAACTAAGAGCTCAATCCACAAAAGAAAGTGAAAAATAAAAACAAAACCGGCAAATGACAGCGATGAAAACTCGTCAAAACTGCGGTGAGCCCCCGGGTGAACAAACACCCGGAAATTAGGCCCGAATGTCTAAGTGTCCAAGTCCAAGGGTACCTGTATTATTACAAATTAAATAAATCACTCTCTCACCAAAAATAAATGAAAACTAATCTAACACTCTCTCTCTCACTCCTTGCTCTCTCCTGCCGGCTAGGCTAAAGAATAGCCGGCTCCACATCCCAAGGTTGCGTCGGGTCGCCTAGGCGATCCGCCTCGCTCCGCGGTCCCTCGCAAGAAGACAAGACAAGAGATGGTCAGATAGCTCAATAAGATATATCAAAATGTAAGAGATGAAAAATGCTGCTATGGTAAACAATCACACAATCAAACAAAAATGTGAACTACAAGCTGTTGCTCCCCGGCAACGGCGCCATTTGATTTAGCCGGAAATAGGTGGTCTTGAGTTCAGCACAAAGCGTGAACTCAGTCGGTGTGTTGACCACACTAAATCTGACTAAAGTCAACAATTAACCCACACTAAGATCAATGAATTAGAACTAATGCGGAGTTAAAATTTATTTTTAACTCTACATAAAAGATGTATAGGTGCAAGTATGTAGAGAGTTCGAACACAGGGAGCAAACAGTGTAGTCCAAGCAAATGCTAAAGTGTGTGAGTGTGTGATGTGTCTACACTAAGCAAGCAAACAACTACAATTTTTGTGGGTTTTTAATTTTAAATTTTTTTATTTAATTTTAAATTTTGTATTTTGATTTTTGATTTTCTGATTTTTATATTTTATATTTTATATTCTTGTATTTCTTTTTCAATATTGGAAAGTAAAGGCAAAATAATGAAAGGCAAGCTAAAATATTTATAAAATGGTGCAAAAATAATCAAAAATTCAGGAATAAAATGTTTTTAGTCTTTTTAGGATTTTTTACTGTTTTTGTGATTTTTGGGGGTTTTTCAAGTTGTTTTTGGTATTTTTAAAAGCTGAAAGAAGGCAAAACAATGGAAATAGGGCTGGCTGTGACAAAAATGTAATTTAAAAATACCAACCAGTAGCAAAAATGTTTCACACTATTTTTCTAATAAAAGTAACAAAATAAGGGACAAACAGAAGCTAATTTTGTATTTTTTGGATTTTTCTACGATTTTATATATTTTTTTGAAGTTTTTGAGTGTTTTTAAATTTTTAGTGTTTTTCTTTTGAGATTTTTAATGATTTTTGGACTGACACTAAGATATGATAAAATAGACACTAGGTGATTTTTTTGGAATTTTTAGAGGTGTTTTAATATTTTTTTGGTATTTTCTAAGCTAGACAGTGCACAAAATAAATGTTTTTGATTTTTAATAAATATGAAAATCAAATAAAATCAAAAACTAAAATGGTGGCGTGAAAGTACACATATCCAGGAGCTTAAGTCTATTTTTGTGGAATTTTTGGAGTTAAAATGATCATTCAAATAATTAGGGCAAACATCCAAACATTAAACAGTCCTGGCAGGGGTATATGTGCAATATTTAAAACATCCAGGGGCATACATGCAAATATCCATAAAATATTGAACTTAATATTTAATTTCTGGAACCAAAATACAAATACAAAAGCTGCTTGGGCTTCTTAGAAATTTTTCCACCAGGGCGCGTGACTTGCACGCGCCTGGGAGGGACTGGAATGCAATATCACAAAATGCTGGGGGTCTACTTGCAAAATGACCAAAAAGTTTACACTTCACGCCAAAATTTTTGTACTGAAATGAAATACACAAAACCCGAGGGTGTCCTTGCAAAATGCCCACACCTCACGTGTACAGGGCACGTGAGGTGACGTGGCGGAGGACCTAAGTGCAAATAAGCAAAGTTCGGGGGTCTCGATGCAAATATTACAAAATATTTACGCTACAGACGAAAGTTTAAAAACTAAATATTAAATACAAAAAGCGCGAGGGTTGGGATGCAAAATACCCTCGCTCAGGCGCTCTGCGGGTGACGCGTGGCGCGCATCCAACGGCTGGGAGGCGATGGGCGATCCAGCGGCGGGGAGCACTCCACTTATCCACGTGGCAACACCAGAGCGGCCGATAACGCTTCGACGATGCACGGTCTGGATTAGATCCTCCTTGGTTGATCTGACGGTCGAGGCTGAGGAAGATCCAACGGAGGCTGTGCGATCTGGGGAGGGCTCCTCGATCCAACGGCTGGGAGGCGATGAGGAAGAACAGCGAAGAACGCCGGCGAGGCGAACTTCGCCGCTCCAGATCTTCGTCCTCCGACGAAGTTAGGGCTCCAAAATGGCCGTGAAGCTCCCGGGGGTCGTCTTCTATCTCCTGAGGGCACCAAAAGTGCACAGCGTGGGCCGTGCCGCTCGCGGGAGGTCGGCGGAGCTGGAGAGCTCGACTGATCTCCGGCGAACCTCAAAAACGCGCCCAGGCGCGAGTCAATGCGCTTTGACCCTGCAAAAAGCGTTAGAAGGTCCAGGGCAAAGTGCCTGGACCTGGGGATGACCTAATCGATGCGCGAAGGAGGGTGATCAACGGTGGCCGGAGGTGCGCTCCGGTGAGGATGTTGGGATTGGCGAAATACGCGATGAAACTCACATTTTTTTGGGGTTTTTGATCCTTAATCTACCAGGAACTAAATGCACTAAAGAAATACGCGGGTGGAAGCCCTCGATGGCCGGAACCAGAGGATGAAGGGTACCTCGACGCCGGCGGTTGGCGAAGGTGCTGGAGCTTCCCTTGACTTCGCGCGCCTTGGCTGAAGGGCCGGCGGTTGAGCTGTCACCTCCACGGAGCTCAGGAGCACGAGAGAGACGCTGAAGGGTGGACCAAGGGGACTCAATTCGAAATGGAAGAGGGGGAGTTGGTTTTAAGTGGTTTGACCCATGGTGACAGGGGTCCAAAGACCAAGGAATATCTTGCAAATCTTGGTTCCGACGACCAAGATTAAGCTTGGGCGAGTTAGGTAGATGGTTGGTGGACAATGTTGCAGAAGGATGCAACACGAATAGATGAAAGAGTTGGCCTAGAAAAAGCCAAAAAGATGGCTCAAAAACGAGGTCTGACACGGGCTACAGGGGTAGGTCAGACTGTTGACCTAGGTCAACAGTCCTGGCCTCCTGGTTGGTCCACGTGGACCAACCAGGAAAAACCCTGAATTATTGTTTTGTTAATTCAATTTAAAATAATAAATGGTCGGATTAAATAAAAGTTATAAAATAAAAAATACTCAAAATTTTATGTAGTATTTTATTCTGATTTTTATTTATTTTTATGACTTAAATTTTTACAAGTTACCTTTTTAACCCTATATAGGTATAATACCTATGTATCTTGCTATTTAATTTTTATTTAAGTATTTTTAATTTATTTTATTTTGGTTTTTATTTTCTAAAATTATAAAACACTTTTATATACACAAATATATTTTTATTTTAATTTTTCTGAGTTGTTTTGTGTATTTAATAAAATACAAGTGTATTCTATATAGGTATAAGTGTGTGTATAATACCTAGGTATCAAATATATACAGGTATTTTTATTTGAGTTTTAATGATGTTTTTATTCTGATTTTAATATACATAATTATTACAAGTATTATTTACAACATTATAAAAATATAAACTTGTAAAAATAATAAATAAATAATAAATTGAATATTTTAATATGTACAAGTATACAATGAGGGTCCAAAAGTCAACTTTCAAACCGTAGCTCCGCCAAATGCGAAACCACCGCCATTAATTAGATTATTTTCTTCTATATACAATTAAAGGTGAGTACGCTGCATTTGGAGTTTTTATTTGTGAGATACGGGTCTGGGAAGTTGGCATTCTGGATTTTTATTCAGACCATAACTTTTTATCTGTACATTATTTTTATGTGAAATCAATTTTGTATTTTTCTTTATAAAATTATCTACAACTTTTATGTACAAAGTTTCTTTATTTGATGTATAAAAAGTGAGACCAAAAATAGGTCCCAAAATGAATAAAGAATGAGTAGAAATTATAGGTGTTTTATCTGTGTTTCTGACCTTATCTCCCCCTACTTTATTCCTTGTCGACCTATTCATCAAGATGCCTAGGTCTCGGGGGTTTTGGGTCATAAAATATTTACAATATTCTATTCTTTTTCTTTTCTTTATTTATTCTATAATTTTGGCCTTAATTACAGTGATTTATACACAATCTGAATGCACATGCATGGATGCTAAGATGATGGTTTTAATGCTATTTACAGGTATTTGCTAGGGTTTTTGGTGCCAAAATGATAGAATAAAGATGATGAAATGTGGATTCATCATCAACCCGCTAAAGAAGCTCTGCACAAGGTTCGGCTTCGTGATGTCGTGGTGCGGGCATCTGTCCGTGAGCTCTCTAAACCTCTCCCATGCCTCGTGAAACTGCTCATTGGGGAGCATGGAGAAGTTGCTGATCAGGGCCCTCGCTGCATTCGTCCGCCCGAGTGGATAGTACTTGTTCAAGTACTCGGTGCGGAGCTGCTCCTAGGTGTAGACAAACTTCCCCAAATGTTTCAGCCAGGTGGCTGCTCTATCTGCCAGTGAAAAGGGGAAGGCGATCATCCTGATCGTATCCTCGTCCACATGCCGGTCGTGGACAGTACTGCAAATCATTAGAAACTCCTGGAGGTGGAGGTGGGGCTCCTCAGTGGCAAGTCCGTGAAAACGAGGAAGCATCTGCAGGGTGTTCGGGGGGAACTTGAAGTCCCCCACGATAGCAGGTACCACCACCCAATGGTGCATCAGTGTAGATCCGGGGTTGTGCAACTCCCGCATCGGTCTCGGTGGTCCTCCTCCCGCGGCTGCTGCCGCTGCGGCGGCGGCTGCGGCGGCTGCTGCTGCTGCTGCGGCTCGTGCCTCTGCATCGGGTTCGTCCTCAGGCTCGCTCTGCTCATCTCGCTCTACTCGGAGGCGCTCCAACTCTCTCCTCATCTCAATCATGAATGCTCCCTGATCGCGTAACTGCTGCTGAACTGTCTCTAATGAGGCGATCAAGGTGGAGTTGATCGCTCCCTGATCCATCACAACGTGCTCTGTACGGGAACGATCCTCAGAACTGCCGGCCATGGCGACGTCTGCAAAATCAAATGAGCCCAACTCAGGTGTTGTCAAATCAATCAGTCTCTCCTCGGGCTCGTGTCTCTCAGGTAGAACAGAAAGGGGGTCGAGGGGGAACAAGGTGGAATCATACTCGGGCTCGGAGAGCAGGTCTGAGCTCTCGCGAGCCAACCTAGATGATGAGGTAGACGTGCCCGAAAGCGGTGCAGCCAGAGGCTGCCTAAGAGACCATCTACCCATCATCTTGATATGGCGAGTAGTGCGGATGAGATCTGGAAAAATTATGATCAGAAAACAAACCCCTGGTTCACCAACGCAACGCGAGCTGAAGACCGTGAAAGTTCGGTCAAATTATCTTGTCTATTTTATTTTGGTGAACACACAAAATATCAGAGCGCTTACGTGACCTGTTGGGATATCCGATGCTAACCCAACCGACTGGCCCGCACGGAAAAGTCGGTAATCAGTCGGGACTAGCAACGGGGGGCTCTACCTAGGGTGCGGGTCACTCTCTCGCGCATCCAAACCATCCAATGAGGGGGTTGCTCTCCCCAAGACAAAGTTTTTAGGGTGAGCGGATTTTAAGATCAATAATATTAGCCAGTCCCAATTTTATGGTTTCACTTTTTAGTCTTTTTCAAATGAAAACAAACGGCCTAACGAATTTTTCGGTTCTCCTGATTATTAAGTCCAAAACAGGGGGGAGAAGACGAAAAAGCCGATGCGCGACAAATCAATGATGCATGCTGAGTAAGAAATGCGTACCTGTCTCCAGCACTCTACATGCAAGATGATCCGCGCAGAATTTAAAGACTGAAAAGAAACTAACCTAAATGATGCAGCGGTAAAGCCGAGTCCTAGATGAGCAATTCTAGCGATGAACCGTCTAACCGGTCACCGACCTCCAAGCCAAAGAGTCCGGTCTTGGCCCGTCCCTCCTCTGTCCGACAAATCGGGGGTAGGAGTAAGTGCTTTACAGGATAGGCTGCGGCACGTAGGCTACGAAGGTAAGTGAATCGGTTATTTTTATTAATTATTTTTAAGTAGGTCCAATTAACGATCTATAGGAACAGATAAGCAGTTAGGTGTGTGGATCCTATTAAGTACGGCACAGTCACCAGAAATTCCTAAGTCTACGGGCTCGAGCAAAAACCGCGAAAAACCGGAAAAGGCAGAAATAAAAGAAAAGGAAAGCCGTGTGAAAACCGTGAAAAACCGCGAAGGTCCTAAGGGTCCCCCGAGCACACCGGTGCTCAGCGAAACAGACCCGCTACGGTAGAAGAGTCCAAGTGTCTGAGAAGGTCCTGTATTATTACAATAATAATGAAATGAAATAAAATTCTACCCTAATCCTTGCCCACTCAACTCTCTCTCACTCTCTCCTGCGGCTCCGCGAAGAAAGGAACCGCCTCCGAATCCCGCGGTTGCGCCGGCTTCTCGAAATCAGCCGCCTCGGTCCTCGGGCCCTCGCAAGAGACAACAGAGTGGTCAGAACCAATAATATAATAAAGGAAAAATAAGTGAAAATAAAAATAAAAATAAAAAGGGTATATATGCAAAAATGTGAAATAAAATAAACACACAAAAGAAGACAAAAACAAAAATAAAAGAAAAAGGAAATAAAGCAAAATAAAACAAAAAGAAAATATAAACAAAAGCCGCGAAGAGCCGCGAGCTCTGAAAAAGCCGCGAAAATCAAAATGAAAAGAAAAGAAAAACTACTAAGCCGTGCTCCCCGGCAACGGCGCCATTCTGATGACCGACTGAATGACTAAGGCAAAGGTGTCTAAAAGGTCGTTGTGACCTCAATCACTCAGACTCGGGTCAACAAGAAAAAATCGAACCACTCGCGAAAAATAAAATCAATCAAAGCAAGGAAGCGGTCCTGCTATATGTTTAACCTGGTATAGCACCCAGGGTCGAACTCAAGGAGCACGGATTGGCCGAAGGCCTACGAAGTAGTAAAAATGAATAAAATAAAAGACAAAATATTTTTAGTGGTTTTTAATTATTTTTATATTTTTTTGGATTTTTAATTATGTAAAGAAAATAAGAAAGACAGAAACAATCACACTTCAACAAATTATTTCAAGCCACAAAAATCAACCAAAAATTAAAACAAAAATATTTTTGTGTGTTTTATAATTTTTTATGTTATAGGTGAATTTTTGGGATTTTTCTGATATTTATTTTAATTTATAAAAATCAAACAGTAACAAAAACAAGGGGTACTGTCCAGCCAAGCCTAAAGTCCCTAGATAAAATACTAAGGACCTCAAAAAGGCCTGGAGGTAATTTTCCTATAAAATAGATGAAATAAGGAAATTTTAGGTACCAGATTTATTGTTTTTGGATTTTTAATGTATTTATTAGAATTTTTATGGGTTTTTTAGTATTTTTAGGTTTTTAAGGTTTTCCAGCAATGAAAAATAGCCAAAATTGGCTAGAAAATCAAAGAACACAAACTAAACAGTAACTAATTTTTATAGAATTTTTAGGGGAGTTTTTATCTTTTTTTGTGATTTTTCAACCTAGACAGTAGCAAAAACTAAGGTTTTTGAATTTTTAAAAATAACAAACGAAATCGAAAATGTCCTCAAAAATTCACAAAAATCCTACACCATGGCAAGAGCCATGTGTCAAATTTTCGTCGAATTTGGAGGTGATTTGATATTTTATTCAAAAATGACAAGAGGGTACTGTGCACAGGGACTGGAATGCAAATACCCAAAGTTCTGGGGGTCCCGATGCAAAATACCCAGCAAATCACGCGCCAAGCGCGTGCCTGGGGCACTCAGGGACCTATTTGTAAAGAAAATAAGTCCCGAGGACCTATTGGTAACCCGGACCAAAAGTCCAGGGGCCTTAGTTGCAATTTACCCAAAAATAAACGCACATGCAGAATTAAACCATTCACAGGGGCATAAATGCAAATATCAAAAAGATTTCATTCATTTCATAACAACCAGAACTACAAGGGCAAAAGTTGCAAATACACCAACAAAACACGTGACGAAGCACGTGGGTCACAATAGGCAGGGGTATAAATGCAAACAAACTTAAGCTCAGGGTCCTCTATGCAATTTAACCTAAAACTAAACAACGTATTTAAATATTTACAGGACTGATATGAAATAACGCAAAGATAAGGGCCTAAGGGTAATTTACCCTTTATTAACCGGAGCTGTTGGATGGCCGCCACGTGTAGATCGGACGGTCAGGATGGCGTCTGGAGCTGAGGGTTGATCCAACGACGCTGGAGGGTCCTGGAGGAACTGGTCCCCGGCGAACTTCGCCGGGCTCGTGCGGGTGTTGGCCTCCTCCTCGGAGCGCGCCAATGATCGGAGAAGAAAGCTCGTGCGCTCCTGCGTCGGCTGCGGTGCTCCGATGATCGTCCCAAGCTCGGAGGAGCTCAGGCACGGTCGGCGGAGCTGGGTCTCCCAGCCTGAATGACCAAGCCCTCAGATGGGCTCGGTAGGACCTGCAAAAGAGCTCAGAAGACTCGCGGGTCGAGGGCAAAGTGCCTCGACACCTTAGGCGAAGCTAAGGTGGACGGTGCGTCGGGGCGACGGCTCCGGCGAAGGTGGAAGACGGTGGAGCCCGGTTCCCAGCTCCTGTGCGAGCTGGGTTGTGTGAATGGGTGTAGAATGTGCGGCGGAGGAAGGCAGAAATGTGGGTCGGGTCCGATGGTCGAACGGTGGTCGGAACCGGGGCGAATCGAAGAAAGACGTCGGAGGTGCGATTTGGGGGAAAATGGAAATTGAACGGAAAGGTGGAGCTAAGGGACTACCTGGGTGGGGGAGTAGACTGTGCTGGAGCTGGGGAAGCTCCCGGTCGTCGCCTCAAGGGATGTCTCTGCCCGAGGCTCGAAGCTCGCCCAGGTGGCGGAGCTACGGCGGGTGTGTCGTCGGATCGATGGTTTTCACCTCCTCTCCTCGCTGCAACAGGTCGAGGCACCAGCTGTCACCTCTCTCTCTCTCTCTGGAGCTCACTGGAGAATGAAGCAAATGGCCAAAGATGCATGAAATGGGTGGCGGAGCTGAGCTTAAGTATGCTGGCGGGTCCGGGAAGAAGGGCGCGGGTAGGGCGATGTAGCGCGCGGATCCCGAGGCGAAGGCTCCAGCGAGGTTCTCGGGTATGACGTGAGCAATCCGGACCCGGGGTTTGGGCAAAAAGGAGTCGGGTCTGCATGGGAAAAGTCCGAGAAGATGGGTCGGGCGCAGCAGACCCGGCTCTGGTGGTCCTGGGGGGGAGTTGACCGGGCGTCAACAATCCCCCGTGGACCAATCAGAGCCCGCCAAGCTTTGAATTTTTATTTGATTATTTTGGGCCAGAAAATGACCGAATTTTCAAAAACTTAAAACATGAAATATTTTTATTTTATTTTTTTCTATTTTTTGTGATTTTTAATTAATTTTTGGAAATAAAAATAAGGTATTTACATTATATAGCTATATATAGGTATATATACAATATGTAGGTTTTTGATTTTTGATTTTTAATTATTATTTTTGTATAATTTTATTCCTATTTTATATTTTATTTATTTATAGCATAAAATAAGGAATAAAAGGGTGTTTTTATTTTATTTTTATTATTTATATACATAGGTAAAATAAATAGTTATGTACAACTATATACAAGGTATATGTACAATGTATTTTTGTATTTTTTAATTTTTCTATTTTTATTTTGTTTTGGTTTTGATTCTTTTTATTTTATTTATTTACAATATATAGCAAAGAATATTTACAAAAAGTTTGGGAAAATAACTTTATTTATTTACAAGGTTAAATAAATACATAGATGTGATATATGTACATGGTGAAAGGGTATTTTTAATCTTTTTGATTTTTAATTTTTCTTTTGGTTTTATAAATAAATATATACAAGTATTTACAAGCATATTTTTGGGTGAGGAAAACATTTTTATTTTATTTACATAAATATATACACATGAGCCCCTATCTCCCTCTACTTGGCTTTTATGCGGTCAGGCCCATGCTGAGCCCTCCCTTGGGTTAGGTTGCTCAATATTTATTCTAAATATTTCCCTCTTTTTCTTTTTAATCTTTATTCTTTTATTTTTGCACAAAAACATGCTAATTATAGGTTTTTACACAATGCATGTTTTTGCTAATTATTCCTATTTACACCTATCTACATGCATTTGCAGAGGTTTTTGTAGCTAAAATATAAGAATAAAGAGTGATGAATGGGTATTGATCAATGCCCAAAATGAATTCATGAACTTTATATGACCACTTCTTTATAATTGGCCATAATTAAAGTTGACAGTATAACTAATTACAAACATATACACGTATAAGTCAATCGTTGGATGCTAATTCCAACAATCTCTCAGTTGAACTATATATGTAAATATTATAATCACATAATATCCGAATGAGCTCAACCTTTCTGTCATTATTTTAAAGTGTATCTACAAATCATGTCTACAAGTTGTATCAATCATAGGATCAAAATGGCTATGTTGCAATCCTAGCAACTTAACCTTTAATGGTCATATATGTTAATACAATTTAATAACATGGATTAGAACATGGGTATGTAGCACGGAAATCATATGCAATGTGATCTTAACATATCAATGTCCAACTGGTCCACTGAACGAGATCATACTTGATGAATAACATAGTGAACATAAAATAATTGTTCATACAAAACAATGATCATAATGTCCAAACTGAATTACCAAGATACCAAATAAAACTTTATACAAGCATTTTCAAAATACAAATTCCCACTAAAATTGAATAATCTTTAACTAAAATGACACTCATACTTATGGTATGATCATGAAATACTTTTACCAAGATACTAAATAGAACTGTTTACAAGCATTTTCAAAATTACAAACTCCCACTAAAATTGAATATCTTTAACTGAAATGACACTCATATTCATGGTATGATCATGAAATACTTTGGATGACACTCCTTTAGTAAGCGGATCTGCAATCATGGAGTTTATACCGATATACTCAATAGATAATTGTCCATTTTGTACTCTTTCTTTAACAACCAGGAATTTGATGTCTACATACTTAGATTTTGTCGAACTCCTATTGTTATTGGAATATAAGACCGCTGATTTATTGTCACAAAATAATTTTAATGGTCTTTCAATACTATCAACTATACGCAGCCCAGTGATAAAATTATGCAGCCAAATCCCATAATTGGATGCCTCGTAACATGCTATGAATTCCGCTGCCATAGTGGAAGAGGCTATAAGAGATTGCTTAGCACTCTTCCAAGAAATAGCACCTCCATCAAGTAGATAGATGTAGCCCGATGTAGACTTCATACTATCTTGACATCCAGCAAAATTGAAGTCGCTATAACCAATGATCTCAAGTTAGTCCGACCTCCTATATGTGAGCATATTCTTTTGTTCTTTGTAGATATCTCTGGACCCTTTTAGATGCTTTCCAATGATCCTGTTCAGGATTGCTCAAATATCTGCCTAACATCCATGTAATATATGCCAAGTCTGGACGAGTACAAACTTGCACATACATTAGACTTCCAATTGCCGATGCATAAGGAACTCTTTACATCTCCCTTTTCTCAAAATCATTCTAGGGCACTAATTAAGACTGAACTTGACTCCCTTAGCCACAAGGGTATCAGATGGTCTACAATCTTGCATACCATATCTTTTGAGAACCTTTTCAATATAGCTCTTTTGAGATAAATCAAGGATATGCTAAGAACGATCCCGATATATCTCAATACCCAAAATAAAAGAAGCATCACCAAGATCTTTCATGTCAAAATTCTTTGAAAGAAATTTCTTTGTATCCTGTAAAAGGTTCATATCATTACTACCAAGCAAGATGTCATCAACATATAATACCAAGAAAATATTTTTACTCCCACAAAATTTATGGTATATGCATTCATTGGCCAAATTCATCTCAAAATCAAAAGAGATGATCACATGATGAAATTTGAAATACCATTGTCTTGAAGCCTGTTTGAGTTCATAAATAGATTCCTTGAGTTTGCAAATCATATTCTTTGGGTCTCCCGAAACAAAGTTTTCTGCTTGCACCATATATATTGTTTCGTCAATGTCACCATTGAGAAATGTTGTCTTTACATCCATCTGATGCAATTCTAAATTAGTGAATGCTACTAATGTCATTATAATCCTGAAAGAGTCTTTTGAAGAAACTGGAGAGAAAGTCTCTTTATAATCAATGCTTTCTTTTTCTGTAAATCTTTTTTGCAACAAGGTGGCTTTGTATCTTTCCACATCACCTTTTGAATCCCTCTTGGTTTTAATATCCATCTGCAACCAATGAGTTTCACACCTTCAGATAATAGGACAAGTTCCCACACATTGTTATCCTTCATGGATTTAATTTCCTCATTCATGGCATCTATCCACTTTAGAAAGCTAACACTTCGCATGGCTTGATGAAAGGTGATTGGATCATCTTCCATCACTCCAATGTCTACATCTTGTTCTTGGAGAAATACAATATACTCACCTGATATTGCACTTCTTCTCTCTCTAGTAGATCTTTTTAATGGCAAAGATTCATGAGGTGTTGATGTTTGTTCCTCTATAACTTTATTTTAGGTTGATTCGGTAACATTATCTTGAATATTTGTGTCATTAGAGATGATAGGAATGTGATCCCTATCAATTCTAACTGCACCTAAGGGAATGTCAATATATTCCTCTTCAAAGACAAAATCTTTACCTTTATCTCCCTCGCAAACTCAACATCCTCAAAAAATCTAGCATTACCAGACTCAAAAATGGACTTAATTGTGGGACCATAAAATTTGTACTCCCTTAATCTTTTAGAGTATCCAATAAAGTAACAACTAATTGTTCTTGCATCCAGTTTCTTTTCATTTGGCTTGTAAGGCCTTGCATCAGCTGGACATCCCAAACATGAAAATGATTGAACTGGGTTTCCTGCCCGTCCAAAGTTCATATGGAGTTTTATTAGTTGCCTTAATTAGAACTCTATTTAGGATATATGATGCGGTCTTGAGTGCTTCTCCCCAAAGAGCATCTGGCAAGGTAGAATGACAAATCATACTCCTCACCATATACTTAAGTGTTCCGTTTTGTCTTTCAGCTACACCATTCATGATCGATGACCATGGCATGGTATACTGTGGGACGATACTACATTCTTCAAGGTATCTTGCAAAAGGTCATGTACGTTGTTCACCTGAACCGTCATATCTACCATAATATTCACCACCACAGTCAGATCTAATACTTTTAATCCTTTTGCCGAGTTGATTCTCAACTTGGGCCTTAAAATTTTTGAACATATCCAAGGATTGAGATTTTTCATGAATAAGATATATATAGCCATATCTAGAAAAATCGTCTATGAGCATTTTAAAATATTATTGTCCATTCTAGGCAACCATAGCGAATGAACCACAAATATCTTTATGTATAATTTTAAGACATCTGACCTATTGGCTTCAAATCTCTTTTGTTGGTTTGTTTTACTTTTATACAGTTCACGCGTACATCAAAATCTGTGAAATCTAATGGACTTAGAATTTCAGTTGACACAAGCCTTTCTATCCTTGACCTGGATATGTGCCCTAATCATCTATGCCATAATGATGCTGAACTCATATCTGTAATTTTCCTTTTCGTACCTTGTGTAGTAGATAGAAAAGATTCACTATAAGAGGTAATAGTATTCAAGCAATAAAGGCGATCAAATTCAGATAAGAAACCAGAACCAATGAGAATAGAATTTTGAAATAGACTAAGTTTTCCATCACCAAAAGAAATAGAATAACCAACTCTGTCCAAAAGATAAATTGAAATTAAATTTCTACGAAAAGAAGGAGCAACAAAAGTTCCATCTATATCAAGGTAAAAGTCACTCTTCAGCAATAATCTGAATTTTCCTATTGCTTCGACATCTACTGGTTCGTCATTCCTCACATAGAGGTACTTTTCAGCATGATTGGGTTTTCGGTAACTCAGGCAGCCCTACATGGAGATACTAACATGAGTAGTAGCTTCAGAATATAACCACCAAGTGTGTTGTGGTACCGAAGTCAAATTAATTTCTGAACAAACCAAACTATGAAGCATACCTTTCTTAGCACGCCAAGTGTGATAATTTGTGCACTGCTTCTTCCTGTGTCCTTCAACTCCACAAAAGAAACAACTCGTAGCAAATGGTTCCTTATTTTGTTGTTTCTTATGTGGTACTGTGACTGCAGCTTCCTTTTCCTGCTTCCTTTTCTTGCCCTTTCCCTTAGAGGTGGAGGCAAGATGAGCACTTTCTGTCTTATCTTGCTTCAGCCTTTTCTCATCCTGAACAAAGTATGAGATGAGCTCATTTAGAGGCCAAGTCTCTTTCTGACAGTTGTAGCTCACCTTAAACTGGTTGAATGAAGGAGGAAGAGATATCATAACTAAATGCACCAACAAGTCCTCAGAGAGTTCAAGTTTGAGTGCTTTTAACTTAGAAGCAAGATGAGACATCTCCATGACGTACTCCCTGATGTTACCTTTTCCCTTATACCATATTGAAATCAGACTAGCCAAGAGTGTACCAATTTCAGCATTTTCATTCTTAGCAAATCGTTTTTCAATATCGGTAAGGAATTATTTAGCAGTACTTATTTTCTCAGACGTAGTGTCCCTGAATGCTTCCCGAGTGGCCCTTTTCATTATCATCATACACATGCGATTTAATCTCTCCCACTTTTCTTTATCCCTTTTTTCATCAGAGGTACTCTTATCTGTAAGTGGTGGAGGAGAGTCAGTCCTTGTCGCAAGGTAGAGATCCATGACTCCGAGAATTGTCAATAAGTTCTCCTGTCAAGATTTAAAATTGGAGCCATTTAACATTGGAATTGAATTGATGGTAGCAGTTATATTAGAGGAATTCATATATGAAAAAAATAACATAAATGCTCACATAACAGTAGTAAAAAATATTGAATATTGGTAAAATCTCATCTCAAGATATCTACCACTCCATTATAGATTTATCTTTGGATAAAAATATAACTTATGAGCGATATCTTGACGTCGTAATAAATATTGATGATAATAACGTACCAAATAAAAATCTATCTTTGGGTGGATTTAATATTTGCACGATAACCAAACAATCATCACAGATTTAATAATATAACCGCATGCATAATTTCCGATGGATATCAAACCCAATCGGCATAACAGAAAAAATATGTGGGTCAATATGGGAGATGCAATCTGCTCACCCAATCTGCATTGTTCTCTCACTTTCTATTTCTCCACTGACCTATCCTCCATCACTAGGGTTGCATCCACCGTCAATATGTGACAGGCAATAGTAGGCAACGAGCACCAAGAGACTAGTGGCTCCAATCAAAAATCCAGAGGGGCAATGATAGGCTCCAACAAGACCCATATTTTGCTATTTGTTTTCCTATTAGGAATGGAGATACAAAAGGTTGGCATATTCTGTCATTACAGGTGGAGAGGGAGGAGAAGATGAGGGCGGAGGCAAGTCGTAGATGGAGGAAAAGGGATCCATTTTATCTCTTTGATGACACCTAGCGTGGGAGGGGGGAGGGCTTGGCTTTATTCTTTCTGTATTGCTAAAAACAAGGTTGTAACCGATAAACATTATCATAAATAGTAATCACTATATAACACAAACAACTATAAGAACAAGTATTTTAGCGTGGAAACACCACTGAGTAAAAATCATGACCTAAGTCTTGGGATTTTTTTATTGATCGAGTTAATCAACTAATCCATTATACATATTATTCCCCCTGACAACTCAACTGCTTATTGGTGCTTTCGATTATGCACCAAATGCTTTTCCACAAATTGTACACATACCGAATTCCGTGCACGCCTTGGATTATATACCAAGTATCAGTTACAATAGCAATGTAAAGTAAATGTTACAGAAAATTATAAAGCATAAAATATAAACATGCAATGAGTAATGAAGCTAAGAATTGCAACTATAATAAACAATGGATTTGCAAACCAAGCACAATAATTGATGGCTCTCGAGATATAAGCTTGAAGTAGAGGCCTGGAAAGACTACCTCGAATGGAGCTTTTAGAGTTGCTACATGGAAATTTTTCTTGTGTATAGAATGTATATTAGTTTTCCATAGATTTCGGATTGTCCATTTTATTTGGCTTTTTCATCCTTATAAAACAAGTGCTTGAGCAGCTAAGTAGCTTTGCTTTTGTTCTTCATTCTCCATAGGTTGGTTCTTTTGTTCTTTATATTTCGAGTGAAGTCGTCAACAAATTCGTTGTATAATATGTACGCATAAAGTTTATTATCATCAAAACAATAATACGGTTAACTTATAATCATGGTACTAAAATTCTCTCCTTTTTATAATAACAAATAAACAAAAGTTGGAGATTAATATATCCACTTATTCTCCTCATTTTGATATATAAAAGAGATTCCATGTTAAAATATTTTCTTTGAAAACAAACTTTCTCCCCGTTTCAAAAATATAAAACGTTCCATCCCTTTTATTTTGAAAAATGTCTCCCCCTCAATAAAATTTTCCCTTTAAAAATATTTATTAGTTTTGAAAATCAATGCTCTCGCTTTTTGATTCATTATATGATGCATAAAAAGAACTAGCAATAAAAGTTCTATGGTAGAAAGATTGTATCGTATGACAAAGGAGGGCGGCCATGGTATGTTGGTGGTGCAATCCATATGAGTTGTACCTAGATCCATGGAGATCTCTTCCATATACAAGAATAGTGTGTTTTCTTTCTTGCATTTTAGCTCCACACGATCTTCTATTATATTATAATGCATGATTCTTGGTTTTCATATAGTTTTTTTTGGTGGTGCATCTCGTGTTGATCTCCATTTACATGCATAAAAATTTTTTGATATATTTTTTCTTTGGATCTAATATGGTTAATTTTAAATTTCTCAACTTCAATTTTGAGAATATATACCTTTCTTCTTTTAAAATAGAAGTGATATACGCAAGACTATGTTTGGATGGATTATATCCTGTTGTAAATTTCACGGAGTTTTCTATAGTTGTGCCTATTAACTTATATAAGTTTTGTACTGTTAGTATACTTATTAATATCATCCTTTAGTTCTTTTATTGTTATTTCTATCATATGTTATCTTTAAAGACTACCTTCTTTTTTAATGGCTTTATCTTTTTTTTTTTGAATTCTTTAAAACATTATTTTATTTTCCAAATTTTATGCAAGGCGATGCATTTTCCAAAAAGCTTCGCATATTTATTCAAAAGAAACTTCCCATAATTATTTCAGAAGAAAAACTTACCTCATCGTCATCTCCATATGAATCTTCATCTTCTTCATCATTTCAAATTTGAATTGATAATAGCGTGAATGCGATAAGAGCTTCTTATCGCTCGTATCACAGTAGTCCCATAAATGTCGCGAGAGATTTCGTCTGTGTTCCTCTTACAGGTGACGACTCCATTGAAACTTCTTTCTTTACATGACCATCTTTTTTTGTTACTGTTGAAGGTAAAAGGGTAGTTTTTGGTATTTATCCATGAATGGTGTATTCTCTCTGTAAACCCTAATCCTAAATCCTCTCTATATAAAGAGGCTTAAGGGGTCTAATGACAATATGGAAAACCTAGTGATCATTATTGACATGGTATCAGAGCCCTAGGTTTTTTCCTAGGGATATGCACCGCCTCTCCCCTCCCCCATTCTCCCTCGTCATCGCGCCACCCCCATCCTCCCTCGCAATCGCACCGCCTTGCCCCCGCCCAACCTCGCCCTCGCCAACGGACTCGCCCTCGCCCTCGCCCTTGCCCCGACTTTCCCTCGCCCCCGCCCGACTCGCCCTCGCCCTCGCCCCGCCCCGACTCGCCCTCGCCCTCGCCCCGACCCGCCCTCGCCCCGACTCGCCCTCGCCCTCACCCTTGCCTCGCCCCGACTCGCCCTTTCCCAAGCCAGGACCGCCTTGCCCTCACCCCGACTCGTCGTCACCCTCGCCCAAGCCAGGACCGCATTGCCCTCGCCCATTCCAGGACCGCCCTCGCCCCGACTCATCGTCGCCCTCGCCCTCGCCTCGCCCCGACTCGCCCTCGCCCCGCCCCACCCCGCCCCGACTCGTCATGCCCTCTCCACGCTAGAACAGCCTCCGCAGGACGCCAGGACTGCCTTGCCCAGACTCCGGTGTCGACGACACCGTCAACACCTTCTTCCACCCCGACCTCAACATCGACCGCATCCGCCAGGACTGCAAGACGCTGGGACTGCCTCGCCCAGGATGTTTTCGACCTCAGCATCGACGCATCCGCAAGCTCGTAGACAACTGCACAGGCCTACAAGGCTTCCTCGCATACCGACGCCTTCCTGACAGGTTGATTCAAAACGTCAGCTTCCAGACGCTCCTTCCAGTGGTTCTTCCGCCAGCGTGTGTTTTCTTTCTGAAAACTGTCATATGTAATCTGTCCCCTGCATATGTATTGACATGAAATAGAAATATATAAAGGGAGAGAGAGAGCCGCATAATCACCATAATACGACCTAGGTGGCAGCATAAGCAGATTACGGTCTCGCTAAAGGCTACGGCAGACGTTCCCATGGCATCCGAGATACCTACATCAGAAATGGATGGAGGTGGTCATTCAAAAATACCATCCTTTGGATCCAAACCAAAATTCGATGCCACGAACTACTCCATGTGGTCCTGGCTTTTCCTGATGATTGTTCGAGGATATGATAAAGAACATATCCTCCTCAAAGAAGAACCAACCAACAAGGTTGAAAAATACTTTGCATGGGTTAAAGACAACGCTATGGTAAGCTCATGGATTATGGTTAGTGTCATCGACAGGATCACTCAGGAGTTAGTCTACTATGAAAGTGCACACGATATGTGGAAGTCATTACTAGCCACCTATGGGCAAGATAAAAATTCTACCAAAATGTATCAATCATTTCATGATTTGATGCATATGCGTCAGAATGGCCGCCCTCTATCGGAATATTTTTCTGCACTCAAATCCCTGGTTGCAAGCTACAACGTATGTGCCCTTCTCTGCACATGCCCCACTCAACGACAACATTGGCAGACTATGGCAACTATGATCTTCCTTGGTAGATTAGACCAGAACTTTGCAGCCCCTCGGGATCAGATGATCACCTCTCCTACTCTTCCAACTATGGAGGAAGCATACAACACATTGTGTCGACTACCGACTGCTTCAACCCCTCTTACAGACACTATGATCAAACAACGGTGCTCACAGCATCCGGACGGAATTTCAGAGGCAGTTACAGAGGCAGAGAACGCAGTCGTTACCTGCAGGGACGAGGGCGATCACACATACAGTGCACCTTCTGTCATAAATTAGGACATACCAAACAAACATGGACGTCCGGGACCATCAGCTCGGGTTGCGACTACAGACGTTGAAGGAGGCTCGATCGAAATCCCATGAAAGGATTTTGAAGATCTTATGCAGCGGCTATCACAAATGAATCCTAATGAGGCGACCACTTTCGGAGATATCGCCGTAATCGCCCAAACAGGTATGATTTTTGCTTCAGCTAGCCATCACAATCACTCACAATAGCTTATTGATACGGGGGCCTCCACCCACTTGTGTGGAAACCCTCGACTCTTTCGGAAACTCAGAACAGCCCAAAAAGGGAAGACTGTTCAAGTTGCTGATGGACGATCGTCACCAGTTACAGGAGTTGGGGATGTGCACCTTACCCCCTACAATTCAGCTGCATAATGTTCTATCAGTTCCAGACTTCCTGCTTAGTTTACTCTCGGTCAGGCAGATATATAAAGAACTTCGCTGCCAAGCAATCTTTGACGCTTCTACTTGTGTTTTTCTGGACATACTGACTGGGAGGACGATTGGTACGTGTCGTGAAGAAGGAGGCGTCTACCACCTTGAAAACCCATCTGCCATGGTCTTCTATTCCAAAACTTCTGTGAACCAGTCTACTCTTTGGCATCGGCATTTAGGTCATCCGTCAGTACACAAACTGTGTCGGCTTATCCCACAATTGTCCCCCATGAGCACTATTACCTGCGAGGCTTGTCAAGTTGGGAAACATCACCGAGCTACATTTCCCTCCTATGGTAACCAACATTCTACTGAAACTTTTGATTTAGTTCACATGGATATTTGGGGACCCAATCGGTATCCTGATCGACTAGGTCATCGTTACTATCTTGTCCTCATCGATAATTTCTCTCGAGTAGCATGGGTGTTTCTTTTGAAAAACAAATCGAATGCTACTAGCTTTATTATTCGTTACATCGCAAATATCAAAACTCAATTCGGACGAACTATTAAAACTTTTCGCTCCGATAATGGACAAGAGTTTTTATCTCATAACTTGCAAAGTCTGCTTCTTAACCAAGGTATTTGCACCAGACCACCTGTCCCTACACTTCTCAACAAAACGGTGTTGCTGAACGTAAACACTGTCATATCCTAGACATCGCATGCATATTACTCCTTTCTTATAATGTCCCATCACTTACTAGGGAGATGCAGTCTTAACTGCGACATTTCTTATCAATAGACTGCCATCTACAACTCTAAAAGAACAAATACCGATTGAGATTCTTTTTCCAGGAAAGCCCATCTTTCCTATCCAACCACGGGTTTTTGGGTGCACTGCGTTTGTTCATCTTCATGCACCGGGCAGGGACAAGCTTGCTGCACGTGCTATCAAATGTATCTTTCTAGGGTATGCTGCAAGTCAGAAAGGATACCGATGTTTTGACACCCGATCACGTAAATATTTTGTAAGCGTTGATGTCACCTTCTTCGAGTCCATACCTTATTTCTCAACTTCAACAAACTTTCGCTCCTCAAATCCCTCCGTCGAAAACCTCACCTTTCCATTACCAGTTCCAACTCCCCAAACTCTCATGTCTCCTTCTGAGCCAGTGCCACCTCCTCATGTATGCTCCCCAACTCAGGATTTGGAAACTAATATAGTTGCAGAGAATCAGATGGAGCTTCTGATAGCTCAACATCGCCAAGCTCGACAATGTCCGTCTGCCTATCAGACTAAACACCCGATCAATGCTGCAGTATCTCTCACCAAACTTACTCCGACCTATAAGAACTTTGCGCAGGCTATCTCAGACACTGTTATTCCAAAGAACCACATTGATGCGCTACAAGACCCCCACTGGATTCAAGCAATGCAAGAAGAGATGTCAGCTTTGGAGTCCAGAAATACCTGGACACTAGTAGATTCACCGACAAATAGTCATGTTGTTGGCTCCAAGTGGGTCTTCACTGTCAAGTACAACCCAGACGGTTCCATTGCACGCTACAAGGCTCGTTTGGTTGCCAAAGGGTTTACCCAAACCTATGGCTTTGATTTCTTCGACGCCTTTTCACCAGTCGCTCATCTGTCGACGATACGTATTCTTATTGCTGTCGTCGTTCAGCTGGATTGGCCATTACATCAACTAGATGTCAAAAAACATTCCTATATGGTGACCTTCATGAAGTGGTTTATATGCAACAACCACCTGGATTCGAGCGACAAGGGGAGTGTCAGAAGGTATGTCTTCTACGCAAGGCAATTTACGGATTGAAACAAAGTCCTCGAGCCTGGTTTCACAAATTGTCAGAAGCGTTACATGTGATTGGGTTCAAAAGATCGTCTTCTGATCATTCCTTGTTCACGAAAAGGAGTCTGAAGGGTACAATAGCAATGTTGGTATATGTTGATGACATCATTCTTACAGGAGATGACTATGAAGAAATTGCCAGAGTAAAAATGCATCTTACAGAACAGTTCGTGATTAAGGATTTGGGACATTTACAATATTTCTTGGGGATTGAGATAGCTAGATCAAGGCATGGGTTGGTAATGTCTCAACGAAAATACGCCACTGATCTATTGATAGAAACATGGATGCTTGGTTGTAAGCCAGCACACATCCCTATGGATCCTAAAGGGCGGATCTTCGATGAAGCAGCACCATAGGATGCTAGCGGATACAGACACCTAGTGGGTAAATTGCTCTATCTCACTATTACTCGTCCCGATATCACTATGTCAGTTGGAAGACTTAGCCAGTTTATGGACTCTCCCACTATTAATCACTTTGAGGCATGCATGATTGTCCTTCGATACATCAAGCAGTCTCCTGGGAAAGGGCTACTATTTCATAAAGACGACAACCTCAACCTTGTGGCCTACTCTGATGCACTATGGAGGATGCTTGCAAGACAGAAAATCCACCATAGGGTTTTGCACATATCTGGGAGGAAACCTAATTACATGGAAAAACAAGAAGCAAGCGGTGGTGTCACGATCCAGTGCTGAGAGCGAATATAGAGCCATGGCACAAGCAGCAGCTGAATGTGTGTAGGTCAAGTCCGTACTTATTGACTTCCATGTCAGGACCAAGGATATTATGGAACTAATATGTGATAACCAAGCAGCAGTATACATTGCAAACAATCCCATGTTTCATGAACGCACAAAACATATGGAGATCGATTGTCATTACACAAGAGATCTCATACAAAAAGGACAATTACGCACACAAGGTGTTACATCTACAGAGCAGACTGCAGATATATTTACAAAGCCATTAGCAAAGATCCAGTTTGAGAAATGTTGTAACAAGCTGAGCATGTATGACTTATATGCTCCAGCTTGAAGGGGAGTGTTGAAGGTAAAAGGGTAGTTTTGGTATTTGTCCATGAATGGTGTATTCCCTCCGTAAACCCGAACCCTAAATCATCTCTATATAAAGAGGATTAAGGGGTCTAATGACAATATGGAAAACTTAATGATCATTATCGACTGTTACATTCAGAAGAGGACACTCCCTTTGATGTATTCTTTTTTAATGCAGGTGTAACAACTAATTGCGTGTGCATCTTTTGTTATTTGTCATTTCAATTAATGTTTGATCTATGTTCCTTTATTAAGATAAAATAGCGAGGAACGTCCGATAAAAAATAAGCTTGGTATGTAGAATAACATGCGTATCCTTTATTATTATCCCATGCACGACTTCCTGACCAAATACATACATATATAGCCACAATATGACCACACACATGCAATATTACCAATGAAATCATTCTTATTTCACAAGTTCTAAGTACTACATCTCGCAAATCCGTGTGCACTGATTTAGTAAAGTTTTTTTGTCCCATTCAAAGGGTGCACATAATATACTACTAGCACTATTATTATTTCTTCTTAAGTGTGTATGCAACTTGCATAATGAAAGCACATGTGCGTGCGTGCATGCGTGCACACGATTACTCTTTTAGGATACATGTGAGCTTTGATGCAAAGTTAGACGCTCTGACGACGCGTGCTTGAAGATGAGCAGATTGACTCTCATATTTTTTGTGCTCGTACATAGCCAGGGACATAGACATGAAAATATGTCAGGAGGGCATAATATAAAAGTAACTTTGCAGAGATATATATATGTATTAGCCACAAGGACCAAATTTCGTGAAATTTCGACAAAATTTCGATATCGAGACCCTACTGAAATCGAAATCGAATATCAATATATACCCTTCCTTCATAAATCTAGGACAATTTTGACTGAAATTGGTGAAATTTTATCGAAATTTCGTTTTTTTTTCACTTTTTCACCGTCTCGAAATGAAATCAAAATCGAGATTTGGTACCTTGATTAGCCATCACAACCTTAACAAATTGAATCTTTTCATTTTAGAACATGAGATCAACCACAAAAACTACTATTTAATTCTTTCAATATACATTGATTTTTTTTCTAATGCAATATTTGATAAATTTCTAGTTAGATGTGAAAATAAACTACGGATTAGAATTCGTTTTAAGGGGATGTTCCTCGTCCCTTCTTCAAGAAGTTGATAGTTAGTATATCGGGATAGTTAGAAGGGATTTCATACCATCACACCTGAAATACTGTCTTGTATAAATATTAGAAATTTATTTTTGGAATCACAACAATAAAATTGATCTAAAGTGATGTTTTTTTTCAAAATCTATCATTAAATTAGTTATTGCTAAATATATAATGACGATATTATTCGTTGCAAAATGATTTTTCGTACTTGAAATTAGCGACGAATATCATATCTGTCGTTACATCATTAACAATGGTTCACATAGAGACACTTATCCGTTGCTCTTTTTCAAACTTCTAATTAATTAATCATCGTTTTCCTTGTAGTGCTAGTGATATACTGATAGATATACTATTTGTAGCTAATTTCAAGTACGAAAACTCATTTCACAACGAATAATATGATCATTATATATTTAACAACGGCTAATTCGCTACAAGAAAAATGACTTAAGGCAACGAATAATTTAGTTAAATATATAACAACTAATATTATTCGTTGCTTACTTCTTTACATTCGCAGCGATAATGGTATTCGTTGCTATATTCCTCGTAACGAATAATATAACAACGATTATTCGTCGTCAGTTTCTTCTAATCGTTGCTAAATTTGGCAACGATTAGTGTGAATTTTAATGAATAATTCAATGAAAAAATCATCATTTGGACCTTTAACAACGAACATGGTATTCGTTGTTAATTACAAGTACAAAAGATGATTTCTCGGCGAATAATATCCATTGTTATATCTTTAATATCGGAAGACATGACAATGAATATTCAAATTATTCGTTGCCTTAAGTCCCGTTTCTTGTAGTGGTTTAGTGACAGATTTTCAAAAAGCTTCACTATAGCTCAATTTTGTTGTAGTGAATGTTATTTTATTGGTAGTAAACACTAACAGTTGAGTGAATATCTTTTAAAAAATATGCAAAAGTATGCATGATTGCTTCAAGACAACGACCAGTACGTCTTTTACTTCTTAAAACTTTCAAACATCTTTTAAATTAACATGTTTTGTCAAGTTCAATGGTAATTCTATGTCAAATAATGAATAGCTAACACAAATGTTGGTGGATAATGAGTTCATAGTGTATGAACAATTTACAAATAAGACTTGCTTACTTAAGTAAATTTAATAAAATAAAAAGTTGATCACATTTTTAATTTTTTTTAAACAACAAACACTTTCATATCTCTCCATGCACGATCGACCTTATAACTATTCCATTCAAATCCTTTTTATATTTGCCAAACACTTTTATATTAGGCTTTATAATTATTTCGTTCAAATTCTTACATATTTGCGAAACACCTTTATGTATTGCTAACTGTTATGTTTTTTTAACTTAACTCCAAAATAACGAAGATGGTTTCTTATTTTTTTCTAAGCATGAGTTATTTAATGAACATCATACCATCATTGTTCTATTTTTAAAGATCAAAAGTACAGTAATTGATTGTTCAATAATGTTATTGTTCATTACATGCGGTTGTTATAGACTTTTAATTTATTTCTTTTCATTTTCTTTACATGCGATTATTATAATTTCTATTTAATTTATATACTCATTGAATCAGATTCTATTATACAATATGTGTATTATAAACTCTTCAAAAATTAAAAATTCATGAGGGGCATGTGTCACTCCATGCTCTCCTACCGTCCATGTACATAACGCACATCTATTATGTGCATATCAAGAACCCTCTTCAATCGTTTGTTGATAGTGTTGGGTGCCTACCACTCAAAAGATAAGGGTTGAAATCTTGGGGCGGGCACCATGTGGGAGTTTCTCCTTCATGTGTAAAAAATGTGCATATTAATAATACAACCTCATATTTTTTACAAGATACGGAAACTAGACGAGGTTGGTGATTGTAACTTGCAAGCATGTCGATAATTTTTTGATAACTTGATTAAATGTAAAGTTTTTTAATAAATGATTATGAGCTTTTCAAAAAATTTTATTTATACATTACAATGCATTTTTTCATTATTAAATCTTGGACGCGTGAGTGAACTTAATACATAAGTTTGCTATTATTGTAAAGATTAATTTTAATATGTGAAATACCAGAGGTGACCCGGAGGGACTGTCTTGTGTTCCACACAAGGCGGGATCAACAGGCGTTGTGATGACAGCTCTCAGAGGCTCCGTGATAAATTCAACAATCAATCCACGAGAGAAATAATCAACAAGCATTGCAAGCAAAATGTGGATCAAAATTTATTATAACCCTACAAACAAGTATGTGTATAGTGGCAAGCAGAGTAAGATATTCAACACATGGAACAAGGGACATAGCAATGTATATTATTTACAAATAAATAATACGATATTTATTCAATGTTATTGTGGGTTTTTAATTAAATAATATTTATTTTTTAATTGTATATTTTAAAATTTTAATTTTCTTATTTTTAATTTCTTTCTAATTTAATATATAATAAAAATAGATATATATGGGTATATATAGGTATATAATGTATTATATGTAATATGAATAGTATATAGAAATATATATAATAAATGTGCAAAAGTCAGATAATATTCCAAAGAACAATCCTTTTTCTTTTTTTTTAGGTTTTAAAAATATATTAAAGTATTTATAGCAAATAATACTAATATAAGCTATATATAATAATATATAGGTATAGAATCTACATAAGGGATTATAATTATAAAGATGGAGAAAGATAGTCAAAAATTTCCAAATAAAATCTTTTTATATTTTCAAATATTATTATATTTGTATTAATTTAGGGGAATTTTTTCAATTTTTTTGTATTTTTTAAAACAAAAATAAGGCAAAACAGGAATATTTAAAATAGGCCGAATTGATTTGAGATTTAAAAATAACAAAAAAGTTCAAATTTTCTCAAAACTAATTTTAATACATAGATGTATGTATAAGCCAGAAAACTATGTTTGGATTTTTAGAAAATATTTTATATTTTTTCGGGTTAGCAAGGGTTTGCTAACTTTTGGAGTTTCTTTTGAGTTTTTTTGTGATTTTTGGATTGTAGTTATAAAATAGGCCAATAAACAACAAGTGTTTTTTTTGGAAATTTTAGACTACGTTTTTATATTTTTGTATTTTCTAAGTCAAATAGGGAATAAAATATCTCTATTTATTTTTTAATAAATAATAGATGCAATCAAAATGGTAAATAAAATATACAACGTAAATAAGCAACCAATCATGCACTTACACCTATTTTGTAAATTTTTTAGAGCACGAGATATATTTTTAGAAAATAAACATGCAAAAATAAAAATAAATTAAGTTGGTAGGGATATATTTACAAATAAAAATATTTCATGGGATACACGTGTAAAATAACCACAAAGTTTGAACTACAACTTGAATTTTTTAGAGTAAAACATAAATGTGAAAGCTGGAGGGGCACACCTACAAAATGTCCACTCATGTGAGGGTCCACGTGAGGTGACTTAACATTGGACTAAAGTGCAAAATAAAAAAGGGTCCGTGGCATACATGCAAATTATCTCAAATTTTTTGTACTTAATTAAATAATTATAACACCTTTTACAAAATACAAAAATATCAGAGGGTGTATATGCAAATGTTACCACTTAAATGTGTTTCATCTAGTTGTTGTAGACGCGCTACGTGGATGATCTGACTACTCTGCTTCTGCACCACCTCACACAAATGGAAGGTGGAAATATCTGGGCTTGGTCAAAGATCCAACGGCTCCAGAGTTACTTGGAAGAACTCCAAGAACTTCGACAGGGGTTGACTTCGATCTTCTTGTTCCCCGACTTCCAGCGGTGGATTCCAGCTCTGCCAACGGCTATGCGTTCGTGATGTTCTTCTGCATGTAATGGTGTTCTCCAACAAGGATGAGGACGACCGAGGAGCTCTAATGGCTCTGAGCTACCTGGAGCTACTACATGTCTTCGTCGAGGTTCCAGATGGGTCTTCACGCATCCAAGCTTGCACAAAGATATTCCTCGGCTCGAGGGCTACTCCCTCGACCCTTGGGTGTAGCTGAAAGTAGTCGGGGATGAAGTGCGATGGTGCTCCGACAAAGGGCGGCAGATTAGAGATCGACTCCCCGATCCATGATGGATCTAGGGTGGAAAGGAGGGGTAATCGATGGAGAAGATGTAGGGGATCGATGTGGGATAAAAATCGGGTCGAATTAATGGTCGGCTCACGGTAAATCAGTCTGGAGCTTAAGCTCCAGGAAATTGGGGGTTTTTTTATTTTAAGACGCAGGATGAAATTAAAAGTGAAATTGAAAGACGAAATGAATCTTGAACTAAAGATGCATCTAGGAACGAAGGATGGGGCCTCGACTCGATCGGAGTCGATGAGATGGAACCAGCCGATGGAGCTTCTCTGGCGATGATTAGATCTTGCTCCTCCACTACTACTACTCGTTGTAGAACCTCCCAACTTGAGTTGTCACCAAGAGGAAGGGAATGGTGTGGCTCCGAGGGGCTAGGAGTGCACTAAGAGTGATCGAAATTGGAGGCGGAGCTGGAGGAGCTTATTTGCATGCTGAATAATGAGGGGTCTTTTGAGGCAGATCTTGATTGAGTCGAAGAAGATCGACTGCACCTAAAGATCAGGCGGGAATCCTGGAGGTCAGGAGTTGAGGAGATGTTCAATGCACGAGGCATTTTGATCGTTGGATCGAGCAGGAAAAAAGGGAGGAAGTCATGGATCTGACATTCCAGTGCTCGAGGAAGAAAGAAGGGGGCAGTTGACCCCAGGTCAATGCGGGAAAGCTTATGGTTAGTCCACGTGGACCAACCAGAAAATTTCCTAGAAGAAATTCCTTGAAAAATCAAGAATAAATAATAAATGAATTAACTAGTTTTTTATTAAAATATGAAAAATGTTTGTAATTTAATGTGCTATTATATATATATATTATGAGGCTTTTTACTATGAGTTAATATTATAATAAAATATAGGTATAAATACATATATTATTGTATTTTAATACATGTGTAAAATATATGTATAATTTTTATTTTACATTATATAAATTATTAATTTATACATCTATTTTATATATTTTTAATTTATTTCAATACACATTTGGGTATTTTTATTTCATTTTTCTGACTTTTGTTTGTGTACTTGATTAATTATGTACATATAGGTATATTTACCTATGTATTTAAATACTTGATTTATTTAAATTTTATATTAATGGTTTTATTTTAATGTAATTATGTACATATGTTTTAAATAATATATACCATTTTATAAAAATAAAAGAATTTGAAAAATAAATAAAATAAATATACTGAATAAAATATACATGCATATTACACAATAGCTGCCCAAAACCTAAATTTTACATCTTAACTCCAAATTAAATGAAATCACCTTCATTAAAATATTTATTAAAAGTTATATATAATTAAAATGATTTTGATCCATTTTGATACAATATGAATAAGATACATGACTGTGGAAATTTATTTTGGGTTTTATTTTGTGCGTCCCGAAAACAATATGCATTATTTTTAGTGAAATTTTGTATTTTTCTCTGTATTTTCATCTATAATGTTCATGTTGAGGGTTTTATTATTTGAGATGTAAAAATAATAAAATAAAATAGATGCCAAAAATCAATTCTTGATGAATTAAAAATTAGGATTTTAATGTATATTCTTACAATTCTTCTGCTCAATATCCCCCTACTTTATTTCTTGTTGACCAAATCTTCGTGATGATTAGGTCTTGGGGATTAGGGCATTCAATACCTATGGCATCTCATTTCTTTTTTTCTTCTTTTATTCTTTAATTTTTGATTTAAATACATTAAATATACAGTATTTTATATAGTATTTTGTATAATTTATATAGTAATTATTTTGACAAATTAATGATATATACATGCATTTAGCTTGGGATGCATGAACAAAATGAAAGAATAAATGTGATAAAATGGAGATTCATCAATATGATATATGATTCATGAAAATACATGATTAAATGGCTAGAATTTTACATGTATTATGCCAAGTTTATTGAGTATCTGAAGGAAAAAAGCGAGAATAATATATATATATATATATATATATATATAGCAGACATGATTAACCAGTACAATACAATACATCATTTGTAGGAAAGTGCACATACGTAGCCAACTTATATATATATATATATCAGTTTTGTTAGGTAAAAATATATTAAGACAAGACATACATTATAAGTTGGCATATATATTTTGTTGTTCTTTCAAATCGTTTAATATCATGTTAATGTTAAATTTATTACCTAATTCTAGATCAAGGTAGGTCGTCGATCCACTCCTTTGTGAAGAGAGAAAAAAACGATAGGGTTTGGGAGAGGGCTCCCTAGTACGAGAGATGATGTCCTCCTTGATGAGGTCATTTATTTAATAGGGTGTGTATGTCCCTCGTACAGTCTGCCCTCGCCCCACGCCCAACGGAAATGATTTCCCCACGAGACTCGGCCTTGCTGCAATCGTCGGTGGTGGTTTTGACCATTTAACCATCCAGAGACTCGTTCTAACATCTCCCACTTGACTGCAGTGGTCAAAAGTATTCATTCTCACTATTCATGTAGTGTACATAGATGTCTGCATTGAGGTTCACTATCGTTAAAAAAAACCCTTCCTTGACTCATGCATTCCCGAGACCCATTAATCCAACATGTTTAATGTAGGTGCTAGCTACTATTTCCTTAGTTAGTGAATCAACTAACATATCACTTGTCGGTATATAGGTCACTGTAATTTCTCATTTTGCCACTATATCTTGTATAAAGTGATATTGGATTTCAATGTGCTTTTCTTTAGAAATATTAGCTCCACTATTAATCAAGCTTATTGCAGCTTGATTATCATAATATATTTCAATTGGTCTTTTGACCAATTCTAGGCTTAAGTCTTCCGAAAAATGTTTAATCCAAACTGCATGAGTGGTGACCATGCTACATGCAATGTATTCTGCCTCCTATGTATGTCTAGATACACGTCATTGCTTCTTCCTACCATAAGCAACAACTGCTCTACCAAACATGAAAATGTAACCTAATGTATGTTTCCTATCATCTACTTTTCCTCTGAAATCTGCATCGGAGTATCCTACTACCTCGAGTGATTCAGCTTGATATACTGATTTTAGATGTATAGTTCCTTTCACATATCGAAGAATCCTCTCTACAACTTCCCAATGTGCTGGTCCAGGAACTGACTAGGCTAATTGGATAAGCTAAGTTAGGTCGAGTGCACATCAGTGCATACATCAGACTACCCACCGCTTGTGCATATGGAACTTCTAAAGATTCCTACCCCTTTCCAGGACATTGACTCTTACCGAGTCTCTTTCCAAGCACAATCGGTGTAGGAGCTGGAGTATTATTTTGCATTCCAAATCTCCTCAATACAGTATGAAAGAAATTTTCTTGACTAAGACTCAATGTCCTTGAATCTCTGTCTCTTGTAATCTGAATTCCTAAAACATATGATGCTTCGCCCATGTCTTCTATCTCAAATTCAATGTTCAAATTCTCTTTAATTTCATTGAGCATTCCTATACCATTACCCGCAAGTAAAATGTCATCTACATGCAATGACATGATAGAAAACTTGCTCCCACTCTTCATGACATATACAAATTATCCAACTTATTTACAACAAATCTAAATTGGATACTTTTCTCATTAAACTTGAGATGCCATTACCGTGAAGCCTGTTTTAAGTCCTATGGCGACTTTCTTAACTTATAACTCCTTTTCACATGACCTTTCACCTGAAATCCATCACGTTGTCGCATATATATATCTCCTCTCTTAATTTTCCATTAAGAAAGGTTGTCTTTACATACATTTAGGATAATTCCATATATATATATATATATGACTATAGGTAAGATCATCCGAATCAATGCGAACTTAGCAACCGAAGAGTAGGTTTCATGGAAGTCTATTCCAGCTTGCTGGGTATAACCCTTGACAACTAATCTTATTTTATATTTACCAACAACACCGTCAAATCAGTATTTTTTTCTTGAATACCCACTTACATCATATGGATTGCCTACATTCTGGCAAATCACATAACTCCCATACACCGTTTTGCTCAATTGAGTCCAACTCATCCCTCATGGCGGACGCCATGATTCTGACTCGTCTGAAGCCATTGCTTCGTTAAAGGATATGAGATCTGTGCAATCTTCTACATCCTCGTCTACGGTATAACATGATGACATCCATAAAAATAGCAATCTTACAACTATGCGGACTGTGTTCTGGGTCTCTTGTTGTCGATTATTATCGTGAGTTGTGTGGGTTCACCCACTTCCTCTAAAGGATCATCATTAACCGTATGTTCATTTTCGATATATGGATGATTAATATCATCTATCAATTCTTGTCTTGTCTCCAAGTCATCTTCGTTGTCTTGTAAGACAACCAGAGGATCTGATTCCTCTGTTTTATGTTCCTTATCTTGATGAGTTTCAAGAAAAGTTACATCACGGCTTTTGATTAGACCTTTAGATTCATGGAAGAACCTATATCCTTTAGAGTGTTCACTGTATCCAACAAGTTTACACTTGAATGTCTTAAAGTCTAGTTTGTCTCTAAGTTGACTCGGTATCAAGACATGTGCAACACATCCCCATTTTCCAGAGATGACTGAACTCTGGTTTCCTGTCATTCCAAATTTCATATGGCATTGATTCTACGGACTTGGTGGGAATCTGATTCTGTATGTCGTTAGCGGTCAACGCTGTTTCTCTCCAAAATTTCATCAAGAGACCTGAGTATGACAACATACATCTAACCGCATTCATCAGTTTTATATTCTTTCTTTCAGTTATACCATTTTGTTGTGGTGTATAAGGCATTGCTTGAATGCAGTACTCCTCAAACTCCTTTGAGGTACATTCTCCACCTCTATCAGTCCTACGGATCTTAATCGATTTTTCCAATTTGGTCTTTACTTCTATCTTGTATCTCTTGAATGTTTCAAAGGCTTCTGTCTTTCTTCCTAAGAGATAGATATAAGTGAACTTATAATAGTCATCAATGAATGTTATGACGTACTCCGTGTTTATATGTGTACTAACACTCAATGGTCCACATATATCTGAATGGATCAAGCCAATAATTTCTTTGATCGGATTCCCATCGAGAAGGGTTTTCTCATCATTTTCCAGTTAAACAATGCTCACGGGGCAATGTCCTTGCACTCTTAATCTTAGGTAGAAGATTAGATTTAATCATTTGATCCATTTTAGAATTTCCTAGATGACCTAATCTCATATGTTATAAATTAAAATCTGATAAATAATACAGAGAGTACTCAGAAGCCACATTCATTGATTCACTAGAACTTATTTCAAGAAGATAAAACATGTCATGCTCGGGTACAAACTTTCCCATGGCATAAGCCTTCTTATTCTCTCCTATGGATATACACTTATTATAAAAAAACGAACTTCAATGTCTTTCTTAAGCACAACTGGAATAGATACGAGGTTATGGCGTATTCTTGGAGTGTATAGTACATCCTGAAGTACCATTATACTATCGTCCATGTCAAGCCTGTATATCCCACCATCTTCAACATCTAAGTAGGTGTTGTTCTCCATAAAGATCTTCTATTCGTCTTTCTTCAGCTCCTTGAATTCCACAAGCCCTTCTTTGTCTTGAAAATTTGACGGGTTGTACTAGAGTCAATCCACCACCCGTCACAGTCTCTGATAGCAGGGTTACACTCTACGACAGCCGTGAATTCCATTTTCTTCCTGCCTTTATTTTTTGACATTTTAGAATTTCGTAGCATCTTCTTGTTGGGAAAATTGACCATGAAATGATCATATTCTTCGCAACCATAACATGAGCGACATAGATATTTCACACTTTTTCCTTTGAAATTCGCCTTGGAGGGTCCTAGTCTTTTATTTGTGTGCACTACATTTGCTTCTCCTTCTTCCTCCTCGACCTCAAATATTTTGACTTTTAATCTTTACTTTGAGAGGTCTTGCTCAATCGCCAGATGTGCAGGAAGGTCTGTTACACTCTTGATGTTGTTGTTAATCCTCAAGGATGTGGCAACCATATCGAATGACTGTGGGAGACTTCTTAAAATAGTTGATATCTGCATCCTCTTCAGAATTACGCATTCAACGACCGCTAGATCCTTGGTCATCACAATCATCTTGTTCACGTGCTTGAGGACGCTTTCAGATTCCCTCATTCTACAAGAGTTGTACTTGTGTATAACAAGCTAGACGCTCACTTCCGACTTGGAGTGATATTACTCTGTAATCGCTGTCCATAGCTTATAAGCTGATTCATAGATCTCGAATACCCGAATCAGATTCAAATCCATGTGGGTCAGCACAAAGCTCCTACCTCTATTATCTATTTTCTCCACTATCGGCGGGATCTAATTTCCTCCATGGTTGGATTCTCAGATAAATAAGGTCGGATTTGTCTATAATGGAGTGTATGATGTCGTTTGGTAGGCCAAAGCAAATCTTTCTACTTCACAACTCATAATGAGTACCGTTAAGTTACTCGATTCCCCCCATTGGCAACAATCTTGCTTGTCATGTTTGATCTAATGAAATAAAAAGTATAAGTTTGGTATGAGATTAAGCCATTCAATGAGTATTTTTTTAAAGGTGTTACAAATAATGAAGGAAAAACTGCGAAGGATGAATGTAATTATTCAATGTGAATAAAAAATTTCCCTCTTATTTTAAATTAATAAAAAACATAAGATTATGCTATTTAACAAGTCCAGAGATATTTTTTATTGCTATGGATATTTGATCATCTTAATGAGCAAGGAAGTATGAAAGAGAATAAACTTTAACAGATTCTTGTAGAAAATTAAAGAGTTTTGGAGAATCACATATTTAATAAAATAACCGAACAAATACGAGAACATTGAATGAATCGAAAAAAACTTGATACGATGAAGTTCTTTTTACAAAAGTAATAAATGATGGTTCAACGTTAAAAAAATATGCTTATAAACTGAATTTCGATTAATCTAACCAACATGACTAATCAACACTATTTGTTTTTTTATTAGCCCTTTTGATGCCCCTCTTTTTTTTAAAAAAAGAGCACATTCTGAGAATCTATTTAGTATATAAAAAAACTTCTTAAGAGAAAAATTACTTGGGGCAAAAAAAAAATAAAACTTTTTAGACCCACTAGAGTAATATGCACATGATATCCCCCTCCCCCCTCCCCGAAAAACAACAACATGTGCGCACATGGTTCTTCCTAAAAAAAAATAAAGAACCCAGAGAAAAATTGGACAGAATAACTAAATGAACTTGCTATCAACTCGAGGGATTTTTGAGTACTTGGGAGCAGCAGCGGCTTCTTGCCTCTGGCGGTTGCGCAAGATGGGGCGTTGTCGGCCAGACCAGGTACCTCCGGGCGTGGTGACACGGGATTCTGATTTGTAGATTCGAAGGCTGCGTGGAAGCGAGATCAAGCTGCCTGATACCACTTCTAGATTGAGGTAGGTCATCGACCCACTCCTTTGTGAGGAGAGAACAAGAATGAGAGAGTGACAGGGTTTGGGAGATGGCTCCCTAGTGCGACAGAGAACAAGAGATGATGTTCCCCTACTGGAGGAGGTCATTTATTTATAGGGTGTGTATGATCCTCGCACAGTCTGCCCTCGCCCCCATGCCCAGCGGAAACAATTTTCCCGCGAGACTCGGCCTTGCCGCAACCGTCGATGGCGGTTTTGACCATTCGGTCATCCAGAGACTTGTTCTAATACCTAATACTCTCTTCTAATTTCATATTTTTTAAACTTTATTTCTCTTTTGATTATAGAATTAACTGTCATATATCAATGAATTAACACCTATCGTTGACAAAAATAAACATACAAAATACGTATAAATCTACATGTTCGGTTACTCCTATTTTTACCTGTAGAAGTTATTTGATCAATCAAAATCATTTAAATAATCCACTCAAGTATCATGTGGCATGTACTGATATACAATGTAATCTAAATAACCGTTACACTTTAATAAGATTATTCTATTCCACCTCTTACAGTAAAGAACTTATAACAAAAAAATTAATAACACGATGATACATTTATATAAAACTTATACCCCAAGCACACACAATAGAGTTGTAGACATCTGATCTAAAAAATTTAAATTAATTTATGAACATCATCGTTGCGGTAAAGATTGTAGTGACAGATGAATCATTACTGGAAGACATAGGAGAATATCACAAGGACGTATAACAAAAATAGACACGTACGGTGGAATAGTAATACCACCCTAATCAGAATGCATACGTTTGTCTCATACACTATGAGATATCAAGAAGAAGAGAGATATTTTAACACCACAACCATAATGACATAATTGAAGATACTTATGTTAGAGAAGTTCCTATTTCAATGGGAAATGTCCCACATCTAAATGCGGGTTCAACTGTTGATTTAGTTATTCTGGTGTAAAACAAATTAGTTTTACAATCTTTTCAATACTTTGTTATAACAAATCAAATTTTGTTAAACATGCTGCAAGAAACAAAGTTCACAGGAAAGCTATTTCAAAGACCGAAAAAAAACCATCTGACTAATTTTTTAGCAGCCCGCTTCTCCCCCAAAATCCGAACTCCTTACCACAGCTCTTCCCTTCCGGCTTCCCTTCCCCAACTCCACAGACCTCCCCCACAGCTCGCTCCCCCGTCACCCGAACCTCCCCGCAAGCCCGATCCTTTTCTCTCCGGTGCTCGGCTCGGTCGAGCACAACCGCCGCTGTCCTCAGCCGAACCGCGCCGCGTCTAGGGATCGTGGCGATGGCCTCCTACCGCCCGTTCCCGCCGCCGCAAGCTGCCTTCGCCCCGCCACCGCCCCCAAACCCTAGCCAGTCCATCCTCCCTCCGCCCCTTCGCGGCCCGGTCCCACCCGGCGCCAACTCCTACATCCCGCAACCGCAGCCGCAGGCTCAAAACCCCCACCACAGTTATGGCCGATTGCACCCTTACGGTGCGACCTTCAATGCCGCGCAGCAGCCGCAGCAGTTCTCGTACCAGCAGCCGCTGCCGCCCGCTCCGGCGTATAACCTCCCCCCACCTCCCATGCAGCCGCCACCCCAGCAGCCCCCGGGACCGCCCTCTTACTACCCCTCTTCATCCGCATCGCAGTACTCGGGTGCCCACTTTAACCAACAGGCACCCTTGCCCCCGCCCCCGCCCCCGCCTCCACGCTCCGCATCCCCACCCCCACTTCCGCCTCCTTCTCAGCCTCCGGTACATTCGCAGCCCGCACAGCCTGTACAACGTCCAACCCACGAGAAAGACAGGCATGGGCATTCGCATCAGAAGCACACGCTGCCGCCCAGACCGCATAGAGGATCATCTGGAGCTCCCCCGGCGAGGGGCGCTTTGCAGGGACACCATCTGAACGGTCCTTCTGGGAAGGTGGAGACGGAAGAGGAGAGGAGGATTAGGAAGAAAAAAGAGTATGAGAAGCAGAGACAGGATGAGAAGAGGCAGCAGATGATGAAGGAGTCGCAAGTAGCAATGCTGCAGAAGACGCAGATGTTGACGGCCGCTGCTAAGCAGCATGGTTCCATGGCGGGTTCTAGATTGGACAGGAGAGCTGGGACTTTCCTGTCGGCAGACAGAACCGAGAACCGGCTGAAGAAGCCGACGACGTTCCTGTGCAAGTTGAAGTAAGTGCTTATTGAATATTTTCTCTATATTCTTGGACAGTTTATTTAATGAAACATCCTTTGAAACCCTTCTGACAACTGGGGGCATTGATCTTTTTTCTCTCGCATCAGTGGACATTTTCTGTAAATGCTTAGGTACCGTGACTATGCTGCATAAAGAATAAGTAAGAATGTGGAGGTTCGACTTGATCAACGACATAACAATGATAGTTCACAACCGAAGTAGCACTATTGCTTGGTTTGGATGTTCAGGATTGATCGAATTAAGCAAAAGCTAACTGAATCCTCTTATTAATTGTGCTTACCCTGCTTGATGTGGGAAAAATCTAGGTCTTACTTCTTATACACATTCTCTTCGTATATTAATAAGTTTATAACCTTTCATGAAGGTGCAGCTTGAGCTAGTGGAGTATATAAGATTACATAATAATTTTTAAGGAAAGAAGTGGAATTGACCTCGCCACTTTAAAAGTCCTAAAATAAATTTTCAACATCCTTGATAGATTTACCCCTTTGGGCCAATGTCTTAGTCATTTTGAAGAATTTTTTAGAGCTTTGATTATGATTCTGTGCAGATTTACACTGCTTGTAAGAAATAAGCTTGTAAACACTTTCTTGACGAAGAGAGTGAGATGTGCATGGCCACTCAGAGAGGACAGTTTGGTAATTCTGACCTGCAGAAGACAAATACAAGTTTTTTTTGTTAGAACAGGTAATGTGATTCCTGGGTGGCGGTGTACACTTACTTTCAAGGTTGTCCACTCATGCTGTGACTCGACTTTTGACATTGTGGATCGGATGAAGAGCAAGTCCTCTTCTGTGTTCTGGAAAAGCGTTAAGGTATTCCCAAGATGTCTTTCATGCTGGGAGTTTATTGGGAAGTGGAAATAACATGCAATTTTGGGTTGAGGCTCATGGATGTGATGATCAATCCGTGGAGTATGCCAGTATGGTGGTTGAGGTAGTGGGTAGCGGTGCCACTTTTGTCGCTTCGTTTTCGGATCAACTTTCGATGAATTCCTTTATATTCTTAATTGGATAGAAGTGGGGATGCCGATTTAGAACTACCTAATAAATGCTCGATCCAAATTCATTTCATCAAATCTAAGGGCAATTTACCGATTCATTTGTTTGAAATGGCTCAAATGTGAAAGCCAATACCATTATGGGTGTGGGTTTGGGATTTCTCGTCGGGTATTCCAATTCAAACTTAATACACATACGTGCGTTTGCATATACACAAACATATATTTATGTAAAGGTACTTCCGTACCGATATATATCAATATAATAATATAATGTAGAGATGTATGTAATATTATATATAATCACATGATGCTTCAATGGTACCCGATGTTATGCAGATAACCATTAATTTATAAACATGGCATATAATTTTGGATCTTGTTTTTATTTCGCCAAAGTCTAGAATGGGATTTTTTTGAAAAAAAATGATGAAATTGTTGAAAATCATGAAAAATGCATTTTCTTCTAGAAATTAAGATTTAAAACATTCTTTAGTCAATAAATAAGATAGAAATACACGCTTTTATGTTAAATTATAGGTATAAATAGAAGGTTTGGCTTATACCACATGATATGTGACCTGTTGAAATGTGAATATATTTTTTAAAGTATAATATGCAACTCATTTTATAACATGACATCAACTTTTGGAAGGAGGAGGATAAGAAGTGGGTTATTGAATGGAGGAGGATAAGAAACGTGTTATTGAATGGAAGCAACGTTCTAGGCAGAGATGGCTTAAGGAGGGGGGCTCCAATACTGCATATTTCCTCGGGATTGCTTGTGGACGCATGCGTCATAATACCTTCGGTCCATGATGGTTAATGAGGTTACGGTGGAAGTCGATCAACAGATGGGAATGTCTATTGCTGGTCATTTCCATGAGTTTTCCAGGAGGAAGGAGTCGAGAGTGTGGAGATGGACTGGTGAGGGGGCGGCCCAGATATCCGTTGACCATGCCAACAACCTCGCGGTGAGCTTCACCTTGGAGGAGATTAAGAATGCAATGTGGAACTTAAATGCGAATGGAGCACCTGGTCTCGGCGGTTTCTCTATTTTCTTCTTCCGTGTATTTTGGCAAATGTTGGGAGCAGATGTTAAAGTGGTGAATGAGTTCGTGGAGGGTAACCATGATTTCGACAGATTAAATAAGGCTCTGATTTTCTTACCTCCGAAGAAGGATGTGGTCGAAAGAGTGGAGGATTTTAGAACAATTGCGCTCTCCAATGCTATCTACCTCATTGTGGCTAAGGTTCTTGCCACTCATCTGAACAGGGTTATGGAGCACTTCATTTCCCCGTTGCAATCCGCTTTTATAACATCGAGGCGGATTGGGGATAGCATAGTCATGTCCTCTGAGATTTGCTGACTGGAAGCACCCTAGTGTGAAGGGTGTTCTTTGGAAGGTGGACTTCTCGAAGGCTTGTGATTCTGTTGACTGGCGTTTTCTTTGGGCGGTTCCTTGCAAGCTTGGTTTCCCCCATCACTGGATTACCTGGATGAAGCACTGTATGACCACGACCTCCTATACTGTTTCATAGCCGTCCTGAGGGTGGTTTCTTTCAGCCTCAGCGGCTCAGCGTGGTGTTCGCCAAGGTTGCATTCTTGCGTCCCTTTTGTTTACCATTGTGACATGCGTTTTATCGTGTATGGTGACTCATGTAGTTAAGAGAAGCTTAACCCGTGGTTACTCGAATGACGACATATCTATTTCGCTCTCGCAGTACGCAGACGACACCATCTTCTTTGTGGAGGGCGGCAAGGAGGAGATAAAAACCATGGCTCTTACACGACAGATTTATAGTGAGATGTTCGGGCTTGGATTGAACTACAAGAAATCTACCTTCGTACCTTTTGGGCTAACTGAGATGGCTATGAGAGATTGTGCTGAGGCGCTCGGTACGAATTCTGGTTCTTTTCCTATTAGCTATCTGGGGGTCCCTCTTGCGGTGGGGAGAATCAAGATTGCGGATTGGCTTCCACTTGTGGAGAAGATGGAACAGGAGCTTGCTGGCTAGAAGACAGTCATCTTATCGCGTGGGGGGAAGACTTGTGCTGCTCCAAGCGGTCCTCTCTTCTATTCCGATTTTCTTCATGTCTAATCGTCTATTACCGTGTGGTATCAAGACCATGCTGAGAAGTTGATGTGTAGATTTTTGTGGGGCAAGTCGGGCCAGGATTTGAAGGGGATCTGTCTGGTGGACTTGGCAATTCTTTGCTTGCCGGAAGATGCTGGAGGCTTCGGCGTGAGGAGCTTGGAGGATATGAACAAGGCGTTGTTTCCGAAGTGGGTGATCGACTCTGGGGCAGAGACGAGGATATTTGTTGTCGTCTCCTTTGTAGGATCTATCGGATTGAGGATCGTTCCACCCATATGCATCTTCCTCAGAGATGCTCTTCTGCCTTCTGGAAAAGCATTTGTTCGGTCTTGCCTCATTTCCATGACCTGTTCCGGGCCGAGCTTGGGAACAATCAATCTTTTTCGTTCTGGAAGGATTAGTGGTCTGGTGAGGGTGCGCTAGCCATTTTCTTTCCTTGCCTTTTTCCCTTGTCTACCGATCGAGATGTGCGGATTTCGGAGTGCTGGATTGATGGCAATTGGATGCATGCTTTTGTTGCTGACTTCTTGGATCAACGACTTGAGGAATTCCTGCTTTTACTCGACTCCCTCCGTGTCTGTAGTCGGCCTTCCTTGGGCATTGATCACTGGGTGTGGCGGGACACTTCTTCACTATCAGGATGGCTTTTCAGGCAATCTCTTGGCCCCCTTCTAGACCGGACTCTCTATTTCATGACTGCAATTTGATCTGGGAGCTACGCATTCCCAACAGAAGTGGCTTCTTTCTGTAGCTGTTGAGACGCAAACGTATCATGACTCAGGACATATGTGCGAGGATTTTCCCTGATATTTCTGGTCGATGCCCTCTTTGTCAGTCTTATATTGAGACTGTGGATTATCTCATCTTTCGATGTCAGAAAACTGCGGCTATTTGGGGCGATAACAACCTGAATTGAGTGAATACAATGGACCTTGAACGTTTCTGGAAATCATTATATTTTGGCAGGAACATAGCTCGTTCTGACGTCCTCCCCTGCTGGCTCTCTTATGGTCTGTCTGTGTGGGCAGAAATGCATCTCTGTTTTCCAATGAACGATTTTATTTATGAAAATGTAATTTTCCACTCGTGATATCTGTTAGAGTCATGGTCACTGTAAGTTTTCTGTAACATCTCTAACTTTTAATACAATGGGATGGGCACCATAGTGTGTTCCCCCTTTTTGGCTTCAAAAAAATGGCATTAACTTTTGTCGAAATTCGGTCGAACTTCGATTTCGACAAGTGATTGAAATTGACACGAAACAATCAACATTTAAGGGTTTAGAGTTGTTGATAGAAAGGTCAACGATCGATATGGCTGAAATATCGGCGAAGGATGAAATTTCATTTTGATTGGTCATTGATATGTTGATCGAAACGAGCATTTAAGACCTTGGTATATGGTATTATGGTGAATTACAACTGCATATGTACTATCCCCATATTTTTATGTGTAAGGGGAGGAGATTGATGCAATAACAAGTGTGTGCACTCATGTACTTGTTATTGATTAGATACCTTGAGTCCTAACTTGTCACTTATCTTGATATTTCATGTAGAGAAAAGGTTGAGATACCGTAATTGTTGATTTATTCGAGAGGTCTAGGGGTTCTTATATAGGTTGAAACCCTAGAGCACTCATAAATGGGAATTTACATAGAGGGTCCCGAGGGGTTACAACTAAATAAGATAAATCATAAAGCTGTCTTTAATACTCCCCCTCAAGTTGGAGCATATCGTTCGATCATGTCCAACTTGGAGATTATCCATGAGAGGTGTTTCCTTGGTAGAGCCTTCGTGAATGCATCTGCAAGCTGAAAGTCAAATCTTCCTTCCTCATACGGCATCACAAACAAAGTGGTAGTCAGTCCCTATGTGCTTGGTACGCTCATGAAACACAGGGTTCATAGCAATGCATGTCGCGGATTTGTCGGCACAATATAGAGGAATATAAGTAGTGACAACAATTCCAATGTTCTTGTAGAAAAGAGAGCAACCAAGTAATCTCACAAGTAGCCTGAGAAGTCGCCCTTTATTCTGCCTTTGCACTAGATCTGGAGACTATAGTCTACTTCTTGCTTCTCGAAGTGACAAAATTTCCTCCAACCACATAGCACATCTTATAGTGGAGCGACGATCCTCATGTGAACTAGCATAATCTCCATCAGCATATACAACTACATCGGTGTGCCCCATAGAAAAGGCCTCGTCCTGATGATTCCTTCAAGTAACGCAAGATCTGAAGAGCATCCTGCCAATGACTGTAACGTGGTTGCACCATGTGTTGGCTAGCTCTGCTCACAGCATAGGATATATCCGTCCTATTGACATTAAGGTAAAGTAGTTCGTCCACCTGGCTTCTGTATCATATAGTATCTTCAAAAACATGATCAACTGATGTAGAGTGCTTCCTCGGATCTGTATGGATACCAGAAGGCTTGCATCCAAGTACCAACCTCAGTTAGAATGTCCAACCAATACTTCCTCTGTGAGAGGTGAAGTCCCTCTGTAGTGCGTATCACTTCTATGCCAAGGAAGTAGCGAAGTGACCAAGGTCCATCGTGACAAAGATTTTCAGAAGGAGAAAGCATGGGTCTCTAGTATGCCTTCATCATCATCACTTGTGACAACCATATTATCAATATAATATGCAAGTATGATAGCGATGCCTTAAATGTCAGATTTCGATTTTTTTTCGGTTACTGACCGAAACAAAATTTCGGCAGAATTTCGGTCGAAATTCGACCGAAACTTCGGTCATTTCGGTGAGTTTTTGAACTAGCCCCCCACTCCCAATTTCGACCGATATAGGCCATTTCGGCCGAATTTCGGTCAGCCCAAAATTCGACCAAATTTCGGCGAAATTTGATCCCATGTATGATAGTACTAGTGGGTTGTCTTCTGAAAAAAAAATATAATAGTCATATGCTGTTCTTTGAAAACCAAGAGTGTTGATCTCAGTAGTGAGTCTGTCTCAAACCTTGCCCGTGTACTCTGCTTTAGGCCATATATTGGCTTGCGAAGTCGACACACACACTCTCCCGCGACTTTGTAATCAAGTGGCTGCATCATGTAAACCTCCTCCTCAAGATCGTCATACATGAAGGCATTCTTCACATCATGCTGGAAGATAGGCCATCCCTTGTTTGCAACCACTTATAGAATAGTGTGAATAGAGCTCATTCACGCTAGTGGGGAGGTCTCGAAGTAGTTAACCCCAGAAATCTGTGTAAAATTATTAGCAACCAGTGTGCTTTTAATCTATCAATGGACCTGTCAGGCAACTCTTTGGTCATGAAGATTCATCTGTAAGCCACATGTCGAATTTGTTTTTTCCTGGAAGTGGAAAAGGGTGCGGTCCCAAGAGAGGGTACACCCAAACCTTATTCATTTCACAAGAAAGTGGACAAGAGCTACAAACAAAAAGAAAGTAAAATAAAGGTCACCCCTTTAATGTAAGGCGGTACATTCTTCGGAAACACCAAAAGAAGTTGAAGGACTTAGCTATATGTGCATACAATCCATTGGATGTGTGCACCACCTCTTGGGTGTGTCAAGATTTCACCTCAGCAAATGAAGTATGCAGGTCATCAGATAAGCCAACTGTGAGTTGGACAGGCAATCATGGCCTATAACATGTTGATTATTGTTTTAGAGACAACGTGAGGCAGCCACATAATCCCTGTGAGGAAATCTATGGGAAAGAAATGGGGTTGAATAGGAAGAAAATGATGAGTTACTGAAAGCAAACAACTCATCATATGGAAAACACGTTCCATGGAGAATGATTGAGCCAATGTAAGAAAAGAAAATCATAAGGGAAAGTAACTACGGATCCAAAAGGAATAGCAAGAGGTAAAGAGATAATGAGTGAATATCCTGCACAAGAAAAGTTTAGGGGACAACAACCACCCGCTAATATTGCACCCTCTGCAAGCCCCGCACAGAGCCACCATGGCACACACAAGAAAAAGGAAAAGGAAGAAAGTATTTATAAAGACAATGGATAGGACTACAAATTACTAGCCATCCATATGATTAGTTGAAAAGAGAAAGGTGCATAAAGCTTTTACATCACACACCCACCTACATAAAAAAATTAAAAGAGCCACAAAATTATCTCCTCACACTTGTTATGTGGGTTGCATCCCACACGGACTACATGTTTCAACTCAAATGTCATGTAATACAGTCTGACTCTCTAAAGATTGTATCATTTTGCGGAATGGAAACTTAAACATCTTCAAGACATTGCTTGGTCCCTTCTCACTCAGATGAAGGTTCCGAAGATCTACCGGGGTGATGTTGTTCTTACGGTTGTCCATCTTATCAACAGGGTCTCATCTTCAATTCTAGTGGGGCCCACACCTTTCGCGTTACTCTATCCCAATGAGTCGCCCTTCCCGTTACCTCTAAGAATCTTTGGGTGTATCGCTTTCGCCCACAGTTTTCACACTGTTGAAAAATTGTTACTTAGGGCGATCGGATGTGTCTTTCTTGGCTATTCTCGCACCCAGAAGGGTTACGCTATGAACATACTGGGCATCAATACTACATTTATGCAAATGTTACCTCCTTTGAACAGACTATTTTCTTTACATAGTTTGTCACGGATACTCTGAAGCTTCCTCCACCACCAATTATAAGTGCAAGCATATATCTGTGCCTGCTCGTGTAGTCGTGTGCCTTTGCATGCTCCTTTTTTGCAGGATGGCATGCCATCTTCAAGTGCCTCCACCACTACCGCCCCGGATGCTCCTAAAGAGCTTCCCATAGCTCTCCACAGAATTAAGAGATAATGTACCTTTCACCATGTGTCTCATATCACTTCTACTACTAGTTTATCATGCTCTGATAGGAGATATGCATATGCTCTTAGGACTATCTCTGTTCTCGAATATCATCACAGTGTTTTACATGATTATGGCTGAAGACAAGCAATGAATGAGGAAATCGATGATCTCACATCCAGGGGAATGTGGGACCTTATACCGTGTCCCAATATATATAAAAACATACCAATGAAGTTTACGACAACTTAATTGCTTTTTGGTATCTTGATACTAAAACACTTCAGTTGTGGGAAATCAATTTCAATTGTAGTGGGTTACTTCTAGATACGACTATTGTTGTTGTGCCAGTCATTTTGACACCTATAAAAAATTAAGGTATGGGTTTATTCATTTTGCCTAAAAAATGAGAGTCTATTGCAACACAAGTACACAATTAATAACTATTTTATTAAAAAAACGTTTTAAAAAAAATTTGTTAGAAAAAAGGAGATGGATGGTTGCAGAGATGAAGGTAGATCTCTAAAGAATGAGGTGTGGCAAATATGACTGATTTTTGTTGTCATTTTCAAGTCTGTTCATCTCTTGTTCCTTTGGTTGCCATTCCCCAATAATGAGATTTTTTACTTGACAAATGTCAGTGTAATTGGCAAAGCCATGGAAAGTAATTTTTATTAGTGAATAGGAGTGGCATTTCTTTATATCGAGATTGTGATTTTTTTTGGAAGTCTGTCAACTCGGTGCCAGATTGAGCTTTAAAAATCTTTTATAGAGAAATTCTTTGATGTTTATTTGGTTGCCTAATTCAGACTCACTTTTTCTCTGAGTTATGCTTGTTCATTTTTATGGGGATATAACAATAAGGGCAATCGAGGTGAGTTGTCAATTAAGTTGGCTTGAACAATTACAAAGAGTAGGTGTTGATGTTTGTCGAGCGTTCAATGTTGGAGATGTTTTTTTTGAAATGTTCTTTTGAATAACAAATATTGAGGTGTTAAACAAGTTGATGGCTTCGACTTGAACAATTACATAGAAGTTGGTTGTGGAAGTTCAATGTTACATGTCTAAAAAGTTATTTATCCGGAATTCTGTTGCATATGTTTATAATTCGTTGCATGATATTATAGATTGTAAACTTCGCTGATATAGGTTGAACTATAGGTCTCGATTGTTTCAGGATTACATCAAAATTTGGAAATATGTGAATCCAATATTATAGTCTTATGGGATTTACAATTATCTTCAGTGTTATTTCCCTTTATTGCCATTTACAGAAAATCATGTAATTTTTGAAGAGCTTACAATTTTTTCTTCATATTTTTGTTGGTCAATCTTAGGTTCAGAAATGAGTTACCTGATCCTACAGCGCAGCCGAAGTTACTTGCGATGAATATTAATAAGGACAGGTACACAACCACTTGGAAGATCTCATCTCGATTTCCGATGTTCTTCAGACTTCTTACTAATTTTGACTTCTTTATTGTCACGCTCTGTTAGAATTGACAGTTTTTACAGGATATTGGCTGTATGTATTAATCCTCTCGTATTTGTGGTTGAGATTTTCTTTTTCATGGTTATAGCATGGCCTTATGAAACGATAATCTAGTGTTTAAAAGTGGATGCTTTTAGTGTCATTAATCTGGTTAATTTGCCTTTCGTCATAATTGCATGCTCCCTGGTTTTGCTGTTTGTTGCAAGGATTCATAAATTTTTGTTATTTTGATAAAATATCTGTGCGCTGTAATATAATTGTTGGGAGAAAAGGATTCGTTGTTATTCCAACGAACCCTAGGCTCTCTTATATAGAGGAGGCCTATGGGTAAATTACATAAGATGGGAACAAGAAAATAAAATTAACAGAAACAATACATAGAATATATAAATATCCCCACACTCCCGCTCAAGATGGAGCATAGATATCAATCATGCTCAGCTTGGAAGAACACTTCTAGAATGGCCCTCTGAGCAATGGCTTGGTGAAGATGTCGGCAGTCTGCTCTCCTGAACTGACATGAGAAGTAGAAATCAAGCCCTTCTGGATCATATCTCTAGTGTAGTGGTAGTCTACCTCAATATGTTTGGTTCTTTCATGAAAAACAAGATTATTGGCAATGAATAGTGCGGCTTGATTATCACATTATAGCTGCATGGGTAGAGGTACATCTATTATCTATATGCAAATCTTCTAGTACAACTCGAACCCACATCATCTCAGTGCTTGCTTGTGCCATAGCCCTATATTCAGATTCAGCATTAGATCTAGCCACCACTGTTTGTTTCTTGCTTTTCCAAGAAACCAAAGAACTACCCACAAATACTGCAAAACCTGAAGTAGACTTCCGATCCTTAGGGCATCCCGCATAACCCGCATCTGCACATGCAGAAATAGAAATGTTTGTCTCTTTTCTGAACAACAATCATGTGCTTGGAGACGACTTTAGATACCTTAGTATCATCTATATGGCATCCATATGTACTTGTCTAGGCTGTTCCATGAACTGACTCACCTGACTTACTGCAAAAGCGATATCAGATCTAGTGATATTAATATAGAGAAGTTTACACACCATTTCTCGATATCTTCTCCTGTCAACCTCATCTGTATCATTGTCATATAACTTCATGATGGGGTCCATGGGAGTATTTGAGGGTCGACACCCAATCATGCCCATCTCAACAAGCATATTTGTAATATACTTCCTTTGGGTCATCATAAGACCCTGCGCATTCCTGGCAAACTCCAACCTCAGAAAATATCGTAGAGTGTCAAGATCCTTAGTAACAAACTGATGGCCCAGAAATGCTTTTGCCATCTGTATCCCCTGTGTATCATCTTCTAACCAGTATATCATCAACATACACCATGATGACAACCGTACCTCTAGAAGTCTTTTGGACGAACAACGAATGATCTGCATTTGATCTTTTGAACCCTTGCTTTTCAATTAGATGAGAAAGCTTCTAAAACCACGCCAATGGGCTTTGTTTAAGGCCATATATCGCCTTGTGAAGTCTGCACACCATGCGACTCTCCCCCTCAGCAGCAAACCCCGGAGGCTGCTGCATGTAGACTTCTTCCTGCAGATCTCCATACAGGAAGGCATTCTTAACATCAAGCTGAAACAAGGGCCAATTACGTACCACAACAACTGACAGAAGGACACGTAGAGTCGAATGATGTGCAACTGGAGAGAAGGTGTCCATATAATCCACGCCGTATGTTTGAGTGAGCCCTTGCGCCACTAGCCTTGCCTTGTAACGGTCAAGGCTACCATCTGCATGATATTTGACAGTGAACACCCATTTACAGCTGACAACGGATGCTCCTGGGGGAGCGGGAACCAAGCTCCATGTACCCCGCGACTGGAGAGCAGCCCTTTCCTCCTCCATGGCAAAACGCCAGCAACCAATCTTCAGGGCATCCTGATGAGTCTGTGGTATCTCCACGGCTGATAAAGACACAACAAACCTCTGCAAGTCCCTTGTGAGACGATGGAAGGAAACCTGTGAGGCAAGTGGATATGGTGCACATGTACGTTTCTGCTTCCGTATGGCAATAGAGACATCCAGATCATCAGAAACAACACTTGCCGGTATACTATTCTCCTGCAACGATGATCCATGCACTTGCACATTATCAGACCCATCGTTAGTAATAATATCTGGACAAACCTGAGGCATGCTGGATGATTGACGAGCACCATGAGCAGGAACAGACCGACGGGTATAGAATTTTGGTAACATGTGATTGTGGAGGTGGTGGTGTGTTAATGGGAACATGAATGGGAGATGGTGGATACGAAGGAGGAGGAGGGACGTAGATCTCATCATCAGATGTGGACGAGGCCAACCTGTCACCTACAGGGGAGAAATACATGATAGACTCAAAAAATGTGACATCAACACTGACAAAATATTTCCTGTTTATGGGGTCATAGCATCAGTAACCCTTCTGAGTCCGGGAGTAACCAACAAAAACGTACTTGACAACCCTAGGTGAGAGCTTGTCAAGCCCCAGAGACAACTGGTGAACAAAGGCAACAACACCAAAGACACGAGGAGTAAGTGAGAATAATTCATTATCAAGAAAGACAACAGAAAGAGGAATTTTCTCACCTAAAACTGAAGATGGCATACGATTCACAAGATAACATGTTGTAAGGACTACATCTCCCCCAAAAGAAATGGGGGCACAACTCTGGATAAGTAGAGTCTGAATGATATCAAGAAGGTGACGATGCTTTCTCTCAGCAACATCATTCTGTTGAGACGTGTAAGCACATGTGGTTTGATGGATAATGCCTCGAGATGAGAAGAATTGTGAAAGAGACAAGTGCAAAATTCCAAAGCATTATCCGTACTCACATATTTCACAGTAGAGGTAAAAACATTCTGCACTTCATTTATAAGATTTTTTATCACATCCCCTGCTTCAGATTTATTCTTCAACAAAAACACCCACGACAGTCGAGAAAAATCATCAACGACAACAAGATAAAATCTGTGTCCCTGGTGATCAGGAACACAACTCGGACCTCAAATGTCAACATGGAATAACTCAAAAGGGGAGCTACTGCTCCGAGACTGACGACTAGGGTAGTTAGATCTATGGTGCTTTCCCAATTGACATGCTTCACACTGAAATAAATAACTTGGTGAAATTTAAGGCAAGATATGGTGCATCTTATGAAGAGGAAGGTGGCCAAAGCGTAGATACCATGTAAAAGTAGATACTGGTCCACTTGAGTGAGAGGAGACACCAGTGTATGAGGTTCGGACTAGACGATAAAGACCATCCTGCTCAGAGCCACAACCAATCACCCTGCCCGTAAGAATGTCCTGAAAAACAAGAGACAATGGGTCAAATATAGCGCGACAGTGCAAATCCTTCGTAATCTGATTGATAGAAAGTAAATTCATTGGAAAAATCAAGAGCATGTAATACATTCTGTAGACGCATGGAAGGCGATAAAGTAATCTCCCCCTGTCCAATAATGTGGGAATGAGTCCCATCTGCTATCACGACGGATCGCCCCGGTGGAATCTCCTTATATGACATAAGTTTATCTCTGTCTCGACAAAGATGATGTGTCGCGCCTGAGTCCATAATCCAATCTGAGACATCAGATCCACGACATGAGGTAAAAGCATAAACACTACCTGAGGTGCTGGCAGTGGCATAGGTACTGGCAGAGGCTGAAGCAACAATATCCAAGGTGCCTCTTGGAGATTCTGTAGAGACGGGGGGCATAATGTCACGCAATCTAGCAACGAGCTCCTCGAACCTCTGATCTGAAGCAGATGCTGATGGAGATGCAACATGCTCGGCTGCACGCACCGAGGCCGGAAAACCATGCTTAGAATAGCATGTATCCTTCACATGACCTGGTCGATGACAAAAGGTGCACGACTGACGAATCCGGCCGCCTCTACCACGAGGCCCACGACCACGGAATGAAGAAGAGCCTCCTCTGCCTCTGGAGGCAGCCATCGCCGAAGGAGGCTGAATAGAAGCATTGGACGAGATTGTAATGTGGCTAAGTCTGCGGTAAACTTCATCCATAGGAGGAATGGTAGCATCAGCAAGAATCTGCGAGCGAGCAGCATCATACTCAGGGTCAAGTGCCGAAGTAGGACCCCCACCATGGTAGCATTCCGAAAGGTCTTCTGCTGCTGTGGAGTCACTGTAAGAGGAATGCTGCCGTAGAGCTTCTCAAACATCCCTCGCAAGGATGTATATAAGGAGTGAAGCCGTCCATTCTGCTTGACTGTAAATATGTCATGCTGGAGCTGAAGGATCTTGGTCTCATTTCGCACCTGCGAATATGTTGCTGCAAGTATGTCCCACATTGCCTTAGCAGTGGGCTGATGGAGAACATCATTGGTAATCTCTATTGACAGTGTGCCTGAAAGCCAGACTTTGGTGTATGAATCATCAACCTCCCAGGAGGCATAAATCCCAGTCTTCTCTGCCGGCTCATCTTCGGTAAAAATGTGCTTCTTACCATTCCACTTTATAAGACTCATGAACTGCATCGCCCAGAGCTCATAGTTCGTCCCATCCGTCTTGAGAATTGGCGCTGGACCTTTGAAAGCGCCTATGGAGGGCATATCGACCTTGTTTTCTGACATATTGCCGGAGATATGGAACTAGGGTTTGTAGACCAAAGAACAAATGTCGACATAAACTCCAGAGGATTTGAGTGCATATGTAGACCTATGCACTCAAACCCATAGATAGAAGAGGGCCGATGGTGGGAGGGGCTGGCGGTGGGAGGGGCCAGCGGGAGAGGACCGACGGTGGCTGGAGGGTGGTGGTTGGAGGGGGCTGGCGGCCGGCGACGGGAGAGGGGAGCCGGAGAGAGAGAGAGAGAGATGCGATGCCTCGCTTCCAGGAATTTTTTAACCCGATGTTGGCTGATGGTAAATATTTTTCTTTCTGATAATTGGTCCAGATTCTCCCACCTTTTTGCATTAGTTGTTGATTGTGATGTGTGTGTTTCTGAGTGTTGGTGAGGAGGAAACTTGATGCCCTCGTTCCTGACGGACTTCTCTGATCAACGTTTGGAGGATTTCCTTACTCTGCTTGAATCCATTGTCAAGCTGACAGACCGACTGATAGTCGTGACCATTGGGTTTGGAAGAGCAACTCATTCTCAATCAGTCGGGCTTATAAAGCTATCTGTAGACCCCCGATGCGAGGACGGATAACATGGTGCGTGACTACCAAAGAGAATCGGCTTCTTTTTGTGCCTCCTATGCAAGACGACGAATTATGACCAGAGATTGATGTGTCAAACTTTTTCTGGAAATCTGAAATAGATGCCCCCTTTGCGAGTTTCATATTGAGACGATTGAGCACCTTTTTTTCACTGTGATAAAACATATGTTATCTGGGTTGAACTAAACTTGGAATGGCTGAACGCACATAATTTGAACTCTTTCTGGGATTCGATATATCAGTCCAAGCACCACTCGAGCAACTTATATGCCCTTTTGCCTCTATTTAGGCAATTTAGTTGGTTAGAAATGATACTCTTTTTTCTTTGCATCATTTTAACATTACTAATGCAACTTTTCTTTCCAAGGCTCTCCTTGAGTCCTGGTTACTATAAGTCTTCTTTTAACTATTGTCGTTTTAATGTATTAAACTTGAGACAGATACCATAGTGTATTTCCCCCTTTTTTGGTCTCAAAAAATATTTTATTTCTGTTTGGTATGATCTGTGTAATTTATTTTTCAAATAGGACACATACACTACTTCAAGACTTCAAGTTATCCCTTTTTGAGGGAAGGCTGATGCACACCGCTCTTTCTGTGGGGTTACTTGGAAGTGTTGGATGATTGGGTTATGTAGTAGCTATCCTTTTACATGCAACAACAACAAAGGCTTACCCCACATTAAGCAGGATCGACTACATGGATTCTTTGCCTCCATTCGGATTTATTTTAGGTCATTTTCAGTCTTAGATCCAATAACTAATATCCTTTCGAATAATCTGCTTTCAACACTTCTTATGCCTTCTTCGCCCTCTCTTAACAGACTTAACATCCCAAATCTTGCATCTTCTAACTGGTGCATCACTCGATCTCCTTTGCAAATGGCCAAACCACCTTAAGCGGTTCTCTCTCATCTTATCCTCTATTGGAGCTAGTCCAACTTTCCTTCTGACATCGTTCTGAATATGATCTTTTCGTGTATGACCACACATCTATCGTAGCATTTTCATTTCTGCTAGTGTCATTCTCTGCACATGTCTATGGTTCATAGGAGCATGTCACGTCTCACGAATGCTTTGTAGCACTTTTCTTTGATTTTTAAAGAAATTCTCTTATCAGAAAGAATAAATAGAGGCTCCTCTCCACATTTACCAATATGTATTTATTACATGAGTAACATCTTTATCGATTTTTCTATCGATTCCTTCACCATTGCTTCCATCAAATGTGCACTGTGTATATTCCGTCTTAGCCCTACTTACACGAAATCCTTTAGTCTCTAGGTTAGGTATCTAAGCTTCATGCTTATTATTTACTCCATCTCTAAACTCATCAACCAACTTAATATCATTGGCGAACAAGATACACTAAGGTACCTCATCCTGAATGTGATTAGTCAGCTCATCCATAATCAAAGTAAAAAGGTAATAAGTCGTTACAAAATCCAGAATGACTTTTCCCTCTTCATTTCTAACCCCGAAGCCCTGGCCTCATGAACACTAGCAAACCCAGAAGCTTCCTTTCCCACATGTCCATGAAATTTCCACATATGCAAATCATCTTTTTGTATGGGATTCCTTTTATAATGTTATACATATCCGCCCAAAAATCGTGTTTAATCCTTTCTTCTAAACTAATTTGCGATGCATAAATTGAGATGATATTTATAGTTTCTTCTCTAAGCACCAATTTTAACAAAGTAATCGATCTGCAAATCTTCACACCTCAGGCACGCTATCCTTCAAATCCTTATGAACAACCGCTCCAACACCATTTCTGCTCTTCTCTATATCTAATTTGCTGGGAAAAATCAAAGAGTTGTTTATTCCTGGGAACCATAGGCTCTCTTATATAAAGGAGAGACCTATGAGTAAATTATATAAGATGAACATAAAGAAATAAAATAACAGAAAGGTACATAGGAACATAGAAATATATCTACACTCCCCATCAAGATGGATCATATATATCAATCATGCTCAACTTTGAAGAACACTTCTGAAACGGCCCCCTGAGTAATGTCTTAGTAAAAATATCTATCATTTGCTCTCCTGAACTGACATGAGAGGTAGGAATCAAACCCTTCTGAATCATATCTCTAGCATAATGGCAGTCTACCTCAATATGCTTCGTTCTTTCATGGAATGCAAGATTATTGCCAATGAATAGGGCAGCCTGATTATCACATTGTAGCTGCATGGGCAGAGGTACATTGATATGCAAATGTTAATACTGCTCGAACCCACATCATTTCTGTGCTTGCTTGTGCCACAGCCCTATACTCAGATTCAACACTTGATCTTGCCACAACTGTTTGTTTCTTGTTTTTCCAAGAAACAAGAGAACTGCCAACAAACACAGCGAAACTGAAGTAAACTTCGTATCCTTAAGACACCCTACATAGTCTGCATCATCACATGCAGAAACATAAAGAATTGCTCCTTTTCTGAACAATAATCCTGCACCTGGAGAAGATTTTAGATATCTCAAAATCATGTATATAGCATCCATATGTATCTGTCGAGGGCCCGAGGCTGCTCTATGAACTGACTCACCTGACTCATTGCAAAAGAGATATCGGGTCTAGTAATAGTAATATAGAGGAGCTTTCCCACCATCTCTCTATATCTCCTTTTGTCGACCTCATATGTATCATCATCATATAATTTCATGTTAGGATCCATAGGAATAGTAGAGGCTTGACACCCAATCGTGCTTGTCTCAACAAACATGTCTGTAACATACTTTCTTTGGGTCATCACAAAACCCTGCATGTTCCTGGCAAATTTTAACCCTAAGAAATACCTTAGGGTGCCAAGATCCTTGATAATAAAATGACGACCCAAGAATTCTTTTACCATCTTGATCTCCTGCACATTATCTCTTGTAACAAGTATATCATCAACATACACCATGATGACAACAATACCTCTCGGTATTCTTTGCACAAAGAGTGAATGGTCTGCATTTGACCCTTTGAACCCCTGCCTTTCAATCAGATCCGAGAACTTCTGAAACCACACCCTTGGACTTTGCTTAAGGCCATATATTGCCTTATGATGTCTACAAACCTGCCGACACTCCCCCTCAGCAGCAAACCCCGGAGATTGCTGCATGTAAACTTCCTCATGTAAATCTCCATCCAAAAATGTATTTTTAACGTCTTTTGCTGAAACAAAGGCTAATCACGTGCCACTGTAATTTAAAGTAGGACACGTAGAGTTCAATTACGAGCAATGGGAGAGAACATGTCCATATAATCCACGCCGTAGGTCTGAGTAAGTCCTCGTGCCACTAGTCATGCCTTATAACGATCAAGGCTCCCATCTGCATGATGTTTAACAATAAACACCCATTTGTAACTGACAACAAACACCACAGGAGGAGCAGGCACCAAACTCTAGGTACCACGTGATTGCAAAGCAACCATCTCTTCCTCCATAGCTAAGCGCCAATGACTATCCTTCAAGGCCTCATGATAATTTCGTGTAATGTCCATTATAGATAGAGCCACTGTAAATCTATGAAATTCCCCTGTCAGACGATGAAAAGAGACCTGAGAGGCAAGGGCATATGAAGTACAAGAACGCCTCTGCTTCCAAACTGCAATGAGTATATCCAAGTCATTAGGAACCTCCTCCATCCGTGGGCTAGTCTCCTGCAATGGTCCTTGCACAGATATATCTCTAGACCCATCATTAGAAATCATGTTATCAGAACAAACTTGGGGCGTGCTGGATGACGGGCGATGACCATGAACAGAAACATGACGATGGGTATAGAATTTTGGTAATGGTGGAACAATAGGCATATGCAACTGTATAGAAGGAGGCGATGGAGGAGGTGGCGGCGGCGGCAGTGGAACAACAGGAACAGGAGGAGGAGATGACAAACTCGTAGGTGGGGGTGGCATGTAAACCTCATCATCAAAGTTGTCACTTGTAGGAGAGAAGTATATCAAAGACTCAAAAAAATGTGACATCAACACTGATATAGTTTTTCCTACGCAAATGATCATAACACCGGTATCCTTTCTGGCTCTTGGAGTACCCAATTAACACAAATTTGACATAACTAGGAGAGAGCTTGTCACGACCTGGAGTCAACTGGTGAACAAAAGCAACAGAACCAAACACACGAGCAAGTGAGAACAACTCCTTCTCAAGGAAAGCTATAGAGAAAAGAATTTTCTCACCCAAGACAGATGTTGGCATGAGATTTCACCAGATAGCATGCCGTACGAGCTGCATCACCCTAAAACGAATGCGGGGCACGACTCTGAATGAGAAGAGTCCGAGTGACATCAAGTAGATGGCGATGCTTTCTCTCTGCAACACAATTCTGTTGAGAAGTGCAAGCACATGTTGTTTGATGAATAATTCCACGTGATGAAAGGAATTGTGATAGAGCACGGGTAAAGAATTCCAAAGCATTATCAGTTCGCACAAATTTCATAGAGGTAGAGAAACCATTCTGTACTTCATTGATAAAAGTTTTGATCACATCCCCTGCTCCAGATTTATTTTTCAATAAAAGGACCCATGACAAACGAGAAAAATCATCAACAACAAAACAAAACCGATATCCTTGGTGGCCAGGAACACGACTCGGACCCCAAATGTCCACAAGAAATAACTCAAAAAGGGAACTACTATTCTATCTCTGATGACTAGGAAAAACAAACCGATGATGCTTTTCCAAATGACTTACCTCGCACTAGAAGGAAGAACCCGGTGAAATTTGCGACAAAGTATGACACATCTTCTGGAGGGGAGGTGACCAAAGCGTTGATGTCAGGTGTATGGATAAATTGGTCCTATTGCATGAGAAGATACGCCAACATAGGGAGTTCGGACCAGGCGATAAGATCACCCTGCTCACGACCACACCCAATCACTTTGCCCGTAAGAATGTCCTGAAAAACAAGTGGCGATGGGTGAAAGATAGCTCTACAATGTAAATCCTTCGCGATTTGACTAATAGATAATAAATTTATAGAAAAATCAGGAGTATGTAACACATTCTGCAAACGCATTGAAGGCGCCAAACAAATCTCCCCCTGTCCGGTGATCGGGAAATGAGTCCCATCGGGTATCACAACAGTTCTCGCTGGTGGAACCTGTCTATATGCTGTAAGCTGGTCTCTGTCCCCGCATAGATGATACATTGCTCTGGAATCCATAATCCACTCAGTAATCTCAGATCTGTGACATGATGTAAAAGCAAAAGACCTGAGGTACTAACCATAGCAGACGAACTGGCAGATGCAGAGGCTACGACATCTGAATGGCCTCGTGTAGATGAAGAAGAAGCAGTAGGCATGATATCCCATAGTCTAGCTACGAGGTCATCAAACCTCTTATCTGAAGTAGAAACAGCTGGAGACTCAACTTGCTTCGTTACGCTGGCTGATGCCGGAAAATCATGCTTGGAATAGCATGTATCCTCGGTATGTCCTGGACGGTGACAATACATGCAGGGCTGACGAATGCGACCTCCTCTACCACGATGTCCGCGCCAATTTAAAGAAAAAGAGCCTCCTCTTTCTCGGGAGGCTTCCATCGCCGAAGAAGTCTGGCTAGTGGATGTGGACGGAACAGTAATTCTACGGAGCCCGCGGAAAGCTTCTTCCATGGGAGGAAAGTGGCATCCGCAAGAATCTGGGAGCGCGCAATATCATATTCAGGGTCAAGGACTGCTAGGAATACACCAACCATGGTAGCATTCCTATACGTCTTCTGCTGCTCTGGAGTCCCCGTTAGAGGCATGAAGTTGTTGAGCTTCTCAAATATCCCACACAAGGATGTATACAATGAATGAAGATGGTGTCCGTTCTGCTTGCTAGTAAATATATCATACTGGAGTTGAAGGATCTTCGTCTCGTTTCTCGCTTGAGAATATGTTGCTGCGAGGATGTCCCACATCGCCTTAACAGTAGGCTGATGTAACACATCATTGGCGATCTCTGTCGTTAATGTACCAGAAGGACAAACTTTGGCATATGCACCACCTACCTCCCACGATGCGTTAACCCCAGTTTTATCCACTGGCTCCTCCTCGGTAAGAATATTTTTCTTACTGTTAGATTTCATAAGGCTCATGAACTGCATAGCCCAGAGCTCATAGTTTGTCCCATCCATTTTGACAATAAGCGCGGAACCTCTGAAAGCACCTGTGGCAGGTACAATGACTTTGTTTTTTCATACATATTGTCGTATGTAGAAAGCTAGGATTTTGTTAACCAATGAATGAATGTCTACACAGACATACGTGGATTTGAATTCATATGTTGACTTATGCACCCAAATCCATCATCCAAAAAGAAGAGCTAACGACGACGGTGGAGACCGGGCCGCTCAGTGGTGGCTGGAGAGGCGGCCTTGCTGGCAGCGTGGAGGGTCGACTAGATGGGAGGGCTGGCGACGGGGAGGGCCGACGGCAGAGAGGCCTCGGCGGCGGCGCTGGAGAGACGACGGAGGGGATGACCGGCAGATGGGGATCTTGGGTAAGGGTATGGAGCTTCGAGGCGAGTGATGGAGCGTTGGTGAAGAGTGAAGGCGAGTGAGAGAGCGGCTGTGAAGGGGCCTGCCGGAGATCAGGGTCGTGGGGTCGGTGCGAGTGCGTTGGAGAGAGCCGTATGGGGGGATCGCGATGCTGGAGGAAGGAGGAAGGAGAAGGTGGGGTTGCATGTGGGAGGCGAAGTGGTTCGGGAAGGTGGGGTGGAGCTGGAAGTAGACAGAACAAGAGTGATGGCGCTGGACAAGGGGAAGGCGTTTCTCCGTTCCGGGGAGGATGGCAGACGTGGCTGCGCGTTCGAGGAGGAATCCCGCAGCGAAGATGGTGGTGGGTGGAGGTTCGTTTCTCATAAGAAACCGGGGCGGCGGTGCTTCCGCTGCAAGGTCGGGGGGCATGTTGCCACCTTCTGCCATTTACCCCCTAAATGTTACTCGTGCGGTAGGGTGGGACATCGTCAGGCAACATGCATGGCGTTCCTTGCAACGAAGGAAGGCGGTGCCTACCAGGCGACAGCGGGCTAGCGACGGTGGCTGTTCGAGTGGAAGTACTGCAGTGGTTTATCAAGGGGGGGCATCGTTTGCGGATGTGGTCAGGAAGGAAGCTCGGGGCGGTGCTGCGGCAAACCATGTGGGCGTCACTACTGCATATGATGGGTTTAACGGAGGCCACCAGATTCTCAAAGGCAGGAGCACCGTGCCTTCATCGGGCATGCATGCGATTATCGATCATGCGGTAAGGGATGTTATCGACCTCGACGTTCTATCATCGTATTTGGCTGGGTTCCTTGGCCCGCAGTTCGCGGGGGACATAGTGAAGTTAGATGCAAGAAGGTGTTGTGTTCGCAGCTTATCGGATTTTCAGAAGGAGCGTTTACTACGAAATGGGGATGTCGGTAACGTCTGCTGGCGGAGGTTGCGCTTCGCTGATGGCTCCTGCAGTGAGGTGGAGGTTTGCATGGCTACGGTGAAGGGCGCCCCCTTCCTCTCTCGTTCGGCTAGTTGCTTGCGGAGGGCCTTGCGTCGGTGGGGAATGTTCGTGAAGTCCTTGATGATGGTCTCAGACCGGGCACCCCTACGGAGGAAACGAAGATCCTGTTCGAATGCACCAAGAGCTTCCTCGACAAGGTCGGTGGGCGAAGTACGTTCACGGAGATGAACGTGGGATGTTACTCCTACACGGTAGAGCTTGTGGTCGATGAATCTCCGCCTCCGCCGGAGGTCCCGACGATGGCGGTAGGCGGAAGGCCAGGAGACGCTTCGGGCTCGGCGCTGGCGGTTGGGTTCCCAAGGGGACCTTTCGAGGGAAGGGAGCAAACGTCTCCTGGCACGCGACGCTTCGTGAACTCACCTCAAATGCTGTGCCTATCATCAGGAATGTTCCCTCTGCAGGGTGACGTAGGTGAAAGGCGTTTGGATTCGACTTCGGCGACTTTCTTTACAGAGGCGGACTTGGGACCGGTTGCTGGACCCGCCTACGCGGATCCGTTCGCGGATCCGGGTTCGAGGGCTGGCGCTCAGGCGGGCACGTGGGATTTTTCGGGTCCGGTTGTCGGTAGGGCGATCCCGGACCCTCTGAAGCTGGTGCAGACCGTTACTTTCTCGGGTTCTTCGTCGCGGGTATTTCCTTCGGAAGGCTTTCGCGACGCTCTGGTGGGTGCTCCTCAGATGTTCCCACTCCCCCTCTTCCGCCATCTCCTTACGGAGGAAGGGCCTCGGCCCCAGCTTTCCACCGTCTCAGCCGCTTCAATCTCGGAGATCAGCCAGGAGGGGGCTTCCATGGAAGAGGGCTTCCCTGCTCAAGTATCGGAGGTGGGGCCTAGCGACAGGAGGAGCAGGAAGAGGTACAGAAGAAGAAACAAAGCTAGGGCGTCAAGGCCGGAGGCACAACCTTGCCCTCCATTCAAGCTTAGGGTGGCGGAGGCCATTGGTGTTGCCCAAATTCAGGGGTTTGCCGAAGGATCCAAATGAAAATCTTATCTTGGAACGTCCGTGTCCTCGGGGATCCGGATAAGCGGAGAGCCATGGACTCTAGATTCAGTAATTGGAATTGGGACGTCATCCTGCTTAAGGAAACTAAGCTGCACTCTATGGAGGTTGACGTATGGAGGTCTTTTGGCGCGGGGGGTTGGACCAGTTCAGAGCTTTGGACGCTTCGGGGTCTTCGGGGGGGATGCTTGTAGCTTGGCGCTCGTCGACCTGGTCTTTTATCTCGATGACTCGTGGACGGCACGTCCTGATGGTGATCTTGGCCGGTACGACTTCTTCCTCTCAGTTGGCCGTGTCGTGTGTGTATGGTCCCTGTTATGGTGGTTTGCGGGGAGAGTTATGGGAGGATCTTATGGAAGCTGGTAGGGCTGTCGGTGGGATCCCGTGGTTGGTGGGGGTGATTTCAACGTCACCCTTCTTACTGCGGACAGACCCGGGGGTAGGGGGGCTAGGACCCGGGCTCTGCTGAGTTCGCTGACACCATCGACATACTCGGCCTCGAGGTGATGGATGTCGGGGACGTTGCGTATACGTGGACGAACTCTAAAGTGCGCTCGCCTCTCGACCAATTTTTCGTTTCTAATGATGTTTTGGAGGCTTTTCCTTTGGCGTCGGTGGAAGGCAAGCCGCGGTCGTGTTCTGATCACAACCCAATTCTGTGGTGCTCTGGGGATGCCCCGACGCAGAGGGGCCTTTTTAGGTACGAGAAGTGCTGGCTTTTGGAGGACGGCTTCAGGGAGATCGTGACCTCTCACTGGTCGAAGGTGGAGACCTCGGGTTCCGCCGCCTCCAGGTTTGTCCAAAAGCTTTCCTCTCTGAGGGTCATGTTGGCGGCTTTCAAACGGGAAACGAGGGCTGCCAGGTGCACGGCTACGAGAGACGCGGAGGAGGTCATTCAGAAATTGGACGCGCTGGAGGACATCAGGAATCTTTCGCCTTCGGAGTTGGAGGCTCGTACGAAGGCTCTGAGGAAGGTGACAGTGGAGGAAAAGAAGCGTGTCACGGAATGGAGACAGAGGTCGAGAAACATGTGGCTGCGGGAGGGGGACGCGAATACGTACTTCTTCCATCGCATTGCTAGTGGGAGGCGCAGAACCAATGCCTTGCACTCCATCGTCGTTGACGGTGTCAGAGTGGAGGGGAATAAAGACATGGGCGGAGCTATTGCGAATCACTTCAAGAACGTGTCTTCTGCAACGCTTCCCCGGAGGTGGAAATGGTTGGGCCGGGATATTAGGGCTGTCACGACGCCTTCCTGGGATGATCTTCTCCGTGATATTACTTTGGAGGAACTTAAGGATGTTGTATGGGACTTGAACGACGACTCTGCGCATGGCCCCGATGGTTTCCCGGTTTCGTTTTACAAAGACTTTTGGGACCTCGTTGGTCAGGAGGTGCTGGAGGTGGTCTTGGAGTTTTGTCAGAGGAATCTGGGTTTTGACCGTATCAATCGCACGCTCATCGCTGCCAACGTCTTCGACGCCAACATCCATCGGGGACTTTCGTCCTATTGCTATATCAAACGCCCTTTACTTGATCACGGCAAAGGTCTTTGCCGCTAGACTGGTTGTCGTTCTTGGGAACCTTGTTTTACCGGTCCAATCTGCCTTCGTTCCCGGGCGACAGATATCTGACTGCATCACTCTTGCTTCTGAAATCATCGCGGATTGGCGGAGGAGGGGCACGAGCGGTGTCCTTTGGAAGATGGATTTCGCTAAGGCGTACGATAGCCTCGACTGGAGATTCCTGTGGTCGGTGCTGCGGAGGAAGGGTTTCCTGGACAGATGGATTTCTTGGATGAGGCGGTGTGTCACCACGGCTTCGTTTTCGATCATGATCAATGGTAGGCCGGAGGGGGGATGGATCCAACCTCGTAAGGGGGTGCGTCAGGGTTGCCCCCTTGCGCCTATGCTCTTCATCCTTGCGACCGATGTGCTGTCTGATATGGCGGCTCATGTTGTCAGTCGTGGTCTCTCTGGCGGGTACTCAAGGGAGGGGGTGCGTGTGCCGATCATCCAATACGCGGACGATACCTTATTCCTCATTGAAGGGGGTGTTGAGGAGGCCAATGGCATGGCTACTGCTTTAGAGATTTTCGCCGAGTTGTCTGGTCTGTCTAAGAACGACAACAAGTCGGTGTTCGTCCCTTCCGAGCATGCAGAGCATATTGCAGACGGGCTGGCGGTGGTCTTGGGTTCTGGTCGCGCTTCTTTGCCTATTGATTACTTGGGCTTGCCTCTGGCTCTAGGGAGAACAAGGCTCAGGGATTGGTTGAGAGTGGTGGAGAAGGTTGAGGTGAGGTTGGCTGGGTGGACGAGGGGGGGGGGTAGATTGGTCCTGCTGAAGGCCGTCCTTTCTTCCATCCCCATATATATTCTTTCCAACCGCAAGATGCCTAAGGGGATTCGTGCGAGACTGGAGAAGCGGATGCGCACTTTTTTGTGGGGAAGCCATATGACTGGACGTGGAGGGATCCATCTGGTAGGGTGGGAAGATATCACGCACAGAAAGAACCATGGGGGTCTGGGGGTGAAATCGCTCGAGCAGATGAATGAGGCGCTTTTGCTTAATGTGTTAGCAGGGCTTGGGGGCCGGGGGATGATCTCGTTTGCACGGTGGTTCGTGAGATCTATGTCGTGAGGGGGGCGCCGCCGTCGCAGCCCGGCAATCTCACTGCCATGACCCCCTTCTGGCGGGGAGTGGTGAAGACTTACGTGAAGAACTTGGCCCTCTTTAGGCCGGTCCTCGGGGGGGGGGGAGGCCTTCTCTTTTTGGGCAGATGATTGGTCGGGGGCGGGGGCTCTTTGCACTCGTTTCCCCCGTTTGTATGTCCTGGCGGAGGAGAAGCTTTGCTCGGTGGCGGAGTGCTGGGCTGATGGGATCTGGTGCCCAACCTTCTCCGCTAACCTCTCTAATCAGAGATTTGATGAATTCTTGGCCCTGCTTGACGCCGTGAGGGAGGTAGGAGCTCCTTGCGGGGGAAGGGATCATTGGTGCTGGAAGGAGGGGCCGTTCTCGATTAAAGGAGCTTATGGGGCCATCTCCAGGCCTCCGCCGGCTAACTCGGAGCTACTGATCAGGGACTGTGCAACTATTTGGGCTCTCAGGCTTCCTGTGAGAATTGGGTTTTTCCTTTGGTCACTCAGGAGGAAGAGGTTGATGACACGTGATCGGTGCGCCAGGCTCCTTGGCGTTATTTCGGATAGGTGCTTAATTTGTAATGATGCGATTGAATCTGTGGAGCATCTCTTCTTCTCTTGCCCCTTGGTCTCTCAGATATGGCATGAGGCTACTGTAGCTTGGTGCCGCATCGACGACTTTCAGGCCTTCTGGAATTCGATCTACGATAATGTGTCTAGACCAAGGAGGGAGCGCCTTTATCCCATGGCTATCCTCTGGGCGGTCTGGCGAGGAAGGAATGACTTACTGTTCTCGGGGCAAAGGTTTTATAAGGAGAACGTGGGGGTGTTTGCACAGCGCATGGTAGAAGACTGGGTGTTGTAATGATCCTGTGAGGCTGGTGCGTGTTATGTTTTTCTTCCTTGTTTTTACATTTGTTTTTTTGGAATAAATTTTGATGGGGCGGACACCTCCGAGTGTTTCCCCCTACCTTTCAGACTTCAAAAAAAAAGGTATGGAGCTTCGGTCTAGGACCACGACTCTGATACCATGTTGGAAAAAAGCGAAGAGTTGTTTATTCCTGGGAACCCTAGGCTCTCTATATAGAGGAGAGACCTATGGGTAAATTACATAAGATGAACACAAAGAAATAAAATAATAGAAAGGTACATAGGAACATAGAAATATCTCTACATAATTACCATAATTTAAAGCATGTCTTCTGGATCTTCATTTCCTTCTCTCCAACCCATTTTGTCTCCTAGAGATATAGTATTTGAATCTTCCTTCTTTCCATCGTAGCTCCCAACTCTATTGATTTGCCGGTTAAAGTGCTTATATTTCAACAACCTATCAGCAACTTCTTTTGCGACCTTTTTGGGATTAATTTTTTTACTTGCATACGTCCACTATGTGAGAACCCTCGTGACTTTGGATTGTATGCATGCGATGATGCGACAAAAATAGCTTATCTACTTACATGTGTTGCTCGTGCGAGAACCCTTGCAAATTTTGAATGACATTCGGGCATCGGTGTAGCAGTTCTTGCCCACTTCTGATTTTAAATAATACTATTTAGGTAGTTGTCCCAAGACAGTCGGATCTTTTCAACATGGATTTAAGCAAACATTTGGATTTCGTTAGGGCGTTCTCTGCTTGCGACGCATTGCATCACTCGAATGCAATAAATAATTGACAAGGACCGCTACATTGCTGCTCGGATGTAGTTCAAAATTTGCAAGGGTTCTCACTTCTCACATGAGGAACACATGCGAGGAAATAAGCTAGTTCCGCTGCATCACCGTCCAGATGCAGTCCAAAATTGCAAGGGTTCTTGCATGATGGATGCATGCGAGTAAAGAAGTTAGTCCAAAAGAGGTTGCACAGGAAGTTGCGGATAGGTAGTTGGAATATTGGCGCTTTAACTGGCAAATCGATGGAGAATCTAGATACGATGGAAAGAAGGAAGATTCAGATACTATGTGTCCAAGTCCAAGAGACAAAATGGGTTAGAGATAAAGCAAGGGAGATCGAGATGACGTGCTTTAAACTTTAGTATTCAGGTAAAGAGTAGGGTAGAAACAATGTTGGAATGATTTTTCAAAGGATTTGAAAGATTGTATGTTTGAGGTGCAAAGATTCAAGGATTCGATTATTTTGCTAAAATTAGTGTTTGAGGAAGAAATTTTGAATATCATCTCAGTTTATGCACCGCAAATTGGTTTTGATAAGAGGATTAAGCACGCTTTTTGGGAGGATCTGGATAAGATTTTGCAAGGAATCTCATAAAGAGAGATGATTTGCCTGGGTGGAGATCTTAGCGGACATGTGAGAAATGATGCTTCAAGGTATGTTAGTGTTCATGGAGGCCATGACTTCGGGGATAGAAATGAAGAGGGAAAAGTCATTCTAGATTTTGTAACGGCGTATGATCTTTTCATAGCAAAACTCTTTTCAAGAAGAGAGAGGAGCATTTAATTACTTATAAGAGTGGTCCGATTAGAACACATATAGATTACTATGCATCGAGGACGACGAGGAGAAGAGTTCGGTTGTGTTGCAATGACTGCAAAGTAATCCCAGGAGAGAGTTTGACAACCCAACATTGCTTGTTAGTCATGGATGTGCAAATAAAAGGGTTGTTAAAGAAAAGGAGGGTTCAAGATCTTTAGAACTAGATGGTGGAATCTTCAACTGCAGCAATCAAGCTTTAGGGAGAAGGTTTTAGAAGACTTATCTTGGGATTGTAACGGAAGTACAAATGAGATGTGGGAGGCGGTAGCATCTTGTATTTGAAGGGTAGCCAAAGAGATGCTAGGTGAGTCGAAGGCATGGAAGGAAATATCACGATATATCGATATCGAGGCGGGACCGTTATGGGTACCGATATGGTGAAATATCCTCCTTTTCAGGCACTTCCTTCACAAAAGTGCATCGATATGGGCAATATATCAGTGATATATCGTCGAAATAGCGTTGAAATATCGTATCGATACGATATCGAAATCGATATGGCCTTCCATGGTCAAAGGGAGTGGCTCTTGGCTAAAAGGAGGCTTGGTGGTGTAGTGGAGGGGTGCAAGAGAAGTTCAAAATTAAAAGAGTATGCTTTAAAGCTATGTTTAATGATAGAACCGAAAAAACCGTGACAAGCTACAAAATAGCGAAGAAGGAAGCAAAGAAGGCTGTAAGCGAAGCTAAGTTAAAAGCTTATGAAGTTTTGTACAAAAATCTCGACTCTAAGGAAGACTAGAAGGATATATTCAGGTTGGCCAAAGCAAGGGAAAGAAAGACCAAAGACCTTTCTCAAGTGAAACACATTAAGGATGAGGAAGGTCACACACTTGTTACTAAGAGGATATAAAGACTAGATGGAAGCAATATTTCCATAAGCTTGTCATTGGGGAAGGAAATAGAGAGATCACTTTGGGTGATCTAGTAAGTAGTGAAAGTTACTTGAATTGTACAAGCTATAGACGAATACAAAGGAAGGAAGTAGATGATGATTTGAAGGTTATCAGACTTGGGAAAGGAGTAGGATCGGATGACTAAAGATCGCAAGCTATAGAAGTATGGAGAGTTTTAGGTGAGCATGATTTGACTTGGCTCACAAATTTATTCAATGTTATTTGGCGAAGCAAGAAAATGACTGAAGATTGGAGGAGAAGTATCGTGGTGCCTCTTTATAAGAACAAAGGGGACGCTCAAAATTGTTCAAATTACAGAGGTATCAAGTTGATGAGTCACACTATGAAAAATTGGGAACGTGTGACTGAAAAAAGGTTGAGGCAAGTTTCCAAAGTAAAAGAAAACCAACTTGGATTCGTGCGAGGTCGCTCAACTATTGAAGCCATCCATTTGCATGGAGATTTATAGAGCTAAAAGGAAGAACATCCATATGATTTTTATTGATTTGGAGAAGGCTTATGATTATGTCCTACGTGAGATATTGTGGATAGTTTTGGAGAAGAGACAAGTACTCGTCCTATACATTAACCTCATAAAGGATATGTATGATAGGGCTTTATCGTGTGTAAGGATCTAGTCTGGGAAGACCGACTCTTTTGACATCAACATTGGTTTACATCAAGGTTCAACTTTGAGTAGATTTCTTTTTACTTTGATTATGGATGGGTTGAAAAGTCACATTCGGGATAAGATACCTTCGTGTATGTTATTTCCTTATGATATTGTGTTTATTGATGAGATTAGAAATGGAGTATATGAGAAGCTTGAGGCCTGGAGACATGCACTGGAAACTAAAGGATTTCGTATAAGTAGAGCTAAGACTGAGTGCACTTTTGATGGAAGCAATGATGTAGGAATCAAGGTGAATCACAGGAAAGTTCTACAAAGCAAGGTTGCAAAAGTCGTTAGTCGGTACTCGGTCGGTTGGGTTACTGACTACAAGGATTAATCGGCTGTCGGGCGATTAATCGGATTTAGTCGGATTTTAACCGACTTTGATTTTTAAATATATAAATCATTTTTATACATATATTATTGCATATTTACATAGATTTTATATTTTTTTACTATCATAGTGAATCAAAAGAAGTAACTGAATTTAAACTAAACATTAAACGTATTAGAATAAGTTTGCTTTTAAAAAAGTAAAAAATATGGTATCTCCAAGCAAAAATTGGTTGACTAGTGGACTTAGTCAGAATTAGTCGGTACTCGGTTGGCCACCCCACTGACTAGACTAGTCGGACCTACTAGTCGGGCTAGTCGGGTGACTTTTACAACATTGCTACAAAGCAGATGTAAGACATGCTATACTCTATGGATCTGAATGTTGGCATGTGAACCGTAGACATGTGTCGAGAATGACAGTAGCAGAAATGAAAATGGTAAGGTGGATCTGTGAATACACACATAACGATCGGATTTGGAATGATGCAATCAGAAGGAAAGCTGGTGTAGCTTTGATCGAAGATAAGATGCGAGAAAACCACTTAAGGTGGTTTGGCCATTTCCAAAGGAGGTCAGCTGGTGCACCGGTTTGGAGATGCGAGTTTTGGATGTTGAGCTGGCTAAGAGAGGGTGAGGACAATCCAAGACGTGTTGGAATGAGACTATACGAAGGGATCTTAGTTTTTTGGATATAAACCCGAGATTGACCCAAGATAGATCTGAATGGAGGCAAAGAATCCATGTAACCGACCCTACTTAATTGTGTGAACAAGTTTTGTTGTTAAATGCGACACGTCGCTAGTAGGGAACACCCAACGAAATCCAATTGTTTGCTTAAATCGTTGTTGAAAGATGGTATCCTTCTACATCCTAAAATAAAAACATTAATATTTGGTCTTTGGGACCGATCCCTGATTTTGAGGTACTACAACATATAACTTAATAGATGCATATTGACGTCACTTCTACACGTGTGATATATTTTGACTTGCAGTGAGCTGGCTTTGATGTGATTTGATATTGCAGATATACGAAGTATACAATCTCTTCTTTAGAGAAGATGTACAAGCCAAAACTTTACCTCGAACCAGACCTTGGGATACCTCTGGACTTACTTGATATCAGTGTCTACAAGTATGACATTTTTTACCCTTAATATTCCAAACTATGTTTACTACGCCAAGTCAGCACACTTAACCAATTTTATTACCACTAGTCCTCCTGCAAGATCAGCACGGCTTGCCCCAGAAGATGAGGAGTTATTACGTGATACAGATATAGCCACACCTGTCAAACATGATGGCATAAGAAGAAAAGACCGCCCTACGGATAAGGGTGTTGCATGGCTGGTCAAAACTCAGTACATTTCTTCGCTTAGCACAGAGAATCACAGAACGGTATGAGACCATTTGAATGGAACAGTATTATCAGGATTTCGACAATATTGCCCGCCTGCAAAAAACTTATTTATTTGTATTATTACTGATAGTCGATCAGCGAGAAACAAGCAAAGGAACAACGGGATGCAAGGGAAGGTCGTAATACATTCTTGGAAACCCTCAATAACAGGTTGGTTGATATTATCTGGTTTCTTTGATGTTTTTTCTAGTTACATTTCCTTGACATGGAATAAGGTATAATGATCTTGATTCTTATCAAGACTATATGCGTTCTCAGGGACAAGCAGATACAAGCTATCGAAGAATCCTTCAAGGCAGCTAAATTACGCCCGGTGCATCAAACTAATCCCAAGTTGGAGCCTGTGGGGATCTTTCCCCTCTTACCAGACATGGAAAGGTATCTGATTATATTTATTTTTCTATAATTTTTTCTACAATCATGATTGGAATGCATGATATTGTTAGAGACGTTTCCATCTATGTAGAGAGAAACACTGACAATGAGATTATTCCAAAGTCAAGAAGACATTAAAACATATAAAATTATTACAGAGAAATTGTGTAGAAACCTCTTTATTAGACAGTACTGAGAAATCTTTGCGGCAATCTGGTCAACCTCGCTGAGTTGCCCATGTAGAAAATCATAGCTTGTGGAGCACGAACTCCGTCAATATGAAATTGTGGGTATTATGGATGGACCCGTAAATGGATTGTTGGTTGGAGCATTTTTACAAGAAAAAAGTTAACCAAAGTGGATCTGGTTCTCTACTTATTAGTTGTATTCGTATTGTGAATCTTGATTTTTTAGGGAAAAAGATGATAAGACATCAAGGAGGCACCCGCCCGTAAACTTCGATATATTCAAATTATAAAAATAATTACAAGGATAAATTGCAAAAAACTCCCTAAACTATACACCTGATTTCAGTGTCATACCTGTGAACCCCCGAGGATCCGGGTACCCGTTTACGAGGATAAATTGCAAAAAACTCCCTAAACTATACACCTGATTTCAGTGTCATACCTGTGAACCCCCGAGGATCCGGGTACCCGTTTACGACACAATTCGCAATATTCCATTTATTGACATCGCATTAAAAGCATAAATTTATGGGGAAATTTTTCGCGCGGCTAATTTTCCACATGACATTCACATCCACAAGTTAGTAGAGAAAAATTGGCACCAAAGTCTTATTTCATTAATTTCCATATGATTTTACAACATGTACAATGTCTGACAGTACATACAACATCCCAAAAATTTGACTGAAGAGAAGAAGCATTTTACAGTATCAATTGAACTAAAAACTGTAACAAAAACCACATACCGTCTGGTATATACCTTGTCTCCTGGAACCATGTATAGCTACTAAACAGCAGACTGTTTGCCTGCCAAACACGTTAGGAAAGAAGAGGCGTCAGTAGGCGCTGGTACCTCCCAAAAATTTAAAAAAATAACAGACATTTATTATGATCAAAAGAAAGCAAGTAGAGAGGCATGAGCAACTCAAATTAAAATTTAATTCTACTTGCAATTGAAAAATATTTCCAAATTTCTAGTAAGCACCTCTCATGATTAGCCATTAACCCAACATTTCCCACATAAGCATATTTATATTGTAACTAGTTGATCATAAGTAAGTATATTTAATTCTCATATTACTTAGAGATCATATTTGGGGATTTTGATGATGGGAAAGATGAGATAAAAAGATATAATGATTTATTAAATTCTTAAGTCTAGTGGATAGTCTGTGGTCTTGGTTCGTGTGAAACCTCACACTATGACTCTAAGACTTGAGGAAAGTCTTAGGGTTGGGGTGCCTCCGTAGGCATGCGGTGTAGTATAATGCATCCTAACTAAGTTCCCAATACGTCCACTAGCTTAATGAGATTTCGATTCAGATTGTAGTTACTTCTATTTTACTCATCTTTGATTGTAACCCCTTCAAATATCAAGTGCAACTGTATCAGATGTAACTATAGATGATGTAGATATAGATATGAATGATCTGGATTTAGAATCGCCAAGTCTGTTGGCGAAAGTAACTCAAGCGGTGAAGAAGCCTACAAATGGCTCTTCTGTCTCGCCCTCTAGTTGGAAGGACGGTCCAATAGAGGGATATGTCTACTCCCAAACTACGCCACTGGGACGGGTGAGAGAGACTTCCCGGAAAAGTCACTCTAGAAAACAGCCCGACCGGTAACGGGCAACCGAGCTCGTACGAAAACTGAAAACCGAGGATCCCCCGCCTGGGTATCCTAAAACAGGGTCAGCGGAATGGTCTAAAGTCGAGATCCCAACGAGGCGTAAAAACACTGCGAGCTCGCGTAAAAATCGAAAGAGGACTGGGATCTTAGACCCGCGCACTTGGCGACCGCTGCCCAAACTGAGCTTCCTTTCCTCCGCCCAGTTGAGGGTCACCGCGCCCTCGCACGGTCAAGTGTAAAAGTCACCATGACCGGCATTATTGATTATCGGTCATCATTGATTCAACATTTTCCCCCATGCCTTGATTTCTAAAACCCTCTTATGTCTCTCCTATAGATGACTTACAGATCTAGGCATTTGACATGATTTATCTTTAATGACGTATAGAAACTTTTATTCAAGAGTCAATTAATTGGGGATTTCTATTTAAGATGATTGTAAAGCCTTCTGCAACGTATATTGGTTATTCCGACTATGATCTGCATGCATATTACATATCATCCCGCATCTCCCTTGACTTGCTTTATACTTCTTTATGATTATTCCTTACATACAGAACTCTATTGGGTATGTATTAGCATTTCTCAATCTTCCTTGACATTCATATACTAAGCTCCTAAAGTATTAATACGCTCTAGGGTATTGGTGACAGACTATTGATGTGGTAAAATACACTAGATCTCCTGTTACAAGATAATGATATAAGCATAATAAAATAAAATTGAGACCTGCAAAATTTTGATAGTATTTAATGGAATGATGATCTTCATATACAGAAAAGAAATTCTTATGAAGTGAGATAGATCCAAAACCACTTGAAGATCCCTCGAATAAATGCAACTCTTCTAATAGGTTCAGTGGCACCCTAAGAAACTAGTAACTCGGATTTGCATAATTTCTCTTCAAATTGACGTCATGCTTCTCTGCTAATTCGATTAAACTTAAGATGTTACTTACCCGAAAAATAATTATCTGTATACTGTTTCCATATTTTTACATGAATTGAGAACACCCAAGTATTATACTTTCCAACTCAATTTGAGAATCTAGTAAAGTCTAGGAAGTCCAATATTTATATGTTATCTAGCTAATGTGTCTATGTATTTTGTTGCTTTCGAATCCCCAAAAGTATTTAACTAAATATAATGATGAGCAAGGATTTCGTTTTTTTTAAAGTAAAAGATTGTATGTAATCTATATTGACATTTCTACCCTGGATCTCTACCTTAGCTTTCTCTGGAAAATATCTACATTTTTTTTATAAATAGACTATATAAAAATTAATGTCATGTCATCAATAATTTGAGAACTTTTCCTATTATCCATTGTTGTGATATGTCGATCTTAATCTAGAGGTATACTAATAATTACGAAAGTTTTTAGAAGCTTTAGATTAGTATAGCAGAATACTTAGTTTTTTTTGTAGAAAATGATCAAGCCTATAGTTATCTAGTTGCAAAACATTCCACCAGTGTTCTCACACTGATGGTTAAATTCCAGTATAATTTGTTTAACAACAGTAAACATTACCAACCACAACATCTATACAAAGTTGATTCAATTTAATTCTACATTGCAAATTTATGAAATATCATAATATTGGACTATGTAAAATCTGGTTGTCCTAAATGAAGTTGAGATGGTCTTTTCTCCATGATTTTGACCTGTTCTGGAATCCCATTAATTAATCTTTTATTTTTTATTTATTGGCTAAGTTATTACATAACCTCATGCATTCACTGCCAAGGTAAGACAAGTCAATATATATCCAAACTCCACCTTCACCGTTCATGCATGATCAATGATTATAGCAGCAATAAAATATTATAACTTATCTTGAATCCAGGATCCTTAGAAATGTGTAAGGGCCTAAAAGTTATAAGTAAAACAACAATCCTTCCCTATAAACGTAAGTAATACCCTTCGTCAATATCAGAAAAGGTAATTTGTGCAGATCGTACTCATGGATGTCCTATGGTTTCCCCCATCAAGAGATTTATACCATTAGAACATAACCAGAACTTAATTTGAGGATTTGGTGAATGATAACATTAAAAGATATATGAAGAGGAGATTTAGATCATACATGCATGGCAGCAAGAGATGGGGAAGGAGGTACCTGAAATCTCCAAGTTTGAGATTGAATTGGCATGCAGCAACAGCTTTTGAAATTTTCAGAGATTTGGGAGATGGCTGCACAATGCTCCTTGTTTTTCCTTAGATTTTGAGCGGCTCCAAATCTCCAGCACTGCAACAGGTCTGAAATAACTTCAACAGAAGGTTTGGAGGCTCAAGGGAACTTGGAATGATAGAGATATTGCAACCTTAGTTGCAGATTTCAGAAGTTGGAAGAGGGAAACAGAGGGTTTCAGCTGGAAATAGGGAGGGATTTGAGGAATTTAGGAAGAAATTAAAAATGGGTTCTACCCACGTTGAAAATTGGGGACAATATAGGTAGAGAAGAAGGAGGAGGAGGGAGAGGCTCCCTCGTTTGGAAGAGGACAACAAAGAAGAAAAGAAAGAACTACGAAGAAACAAAGGAAGGAGTGGTGATATTTATAAGGAATGTACGTAATTGGAAGTATTTTAATTTGCATGCAGTGTTGGAACTTTGGAGTAGCAGCCCCAACTGTAGTTGAACTCCCAAATTTGCAGGAGCTCAAGTTTCAGCCCTTTTTAGGAGTCTGGAGGCTTGCTGGAGCAGTTCCAAAGCTCCAGGGCTGCAGTAGATAATGAAATAGAGCTCCAGCAAGAGCTTCCTACAGCAACAGTTGCAAAGGAGAGTGCTGTCGGATCAATCTCCTGATGAAGATGAGCTATTGTGAAGCTTTGGTGAGAGGAAATGGAAGAGAGAAGAGGCTTTCTCTTTGGAAAATCTGGAGTTGGGAAAAATTTGGGGGATAAAAGGGAAAGAGTGGGTTTATATAGAAGAACATGGGGCTTTGTTAATAGCCAAGTGGAGAAAGATGCAATGCCAAATGGCAGCCTTGGAGAAAGTAGGCAGAAAGTCTGTTGCCACAGGAAAAATAAATTTTAAATAATTTTTTTAACCAAACTCTAACCTTATTTGACATACTAAAGTTGACCGTATTTGTGCCTCAGACCTCGGATTTCGGCGCACAATATCTCGATTTGACCGTCTCTGAACACCGATCAAAATGAGTATAATATTGATATATTTTTGATCGAGTTTGGATGTCCGAGATTTTCGAGATACGGTTTTGGTTTGGGGTTAAATTTTGCGAATTAAAATATCAAATGACCTCCGATTGACGAACGGTTGATTCCGTTGGTTTTCTTTCGTCGAATCGGATCTAATGACGGTCTCAGTTTGTTTTGCGGTTTCCGAATTAGCGCCACGGCTTTTTCACGGCACGTATTACGAAGCGACCGATTTTTGGTCGATTTCGCCCGAACGACTTTTGATTCACGATCAATAGATCGTTTTAGGCTGTTTAGTATTGACCAACTACTTTATTGGGTTATTCGGACCTTATTCCGGTCGAGTCCGGGGTTGTTAGGATCTGGATGTTACAATACCTGAACTTTAAAAAGTAACAATGTGGTACCCGAACTTTCAAATTTATCTCAATGTGGTCTCTGACTATTGAAATTGAAGGTTAAAATGATGAAATAATCAACTAAATTTCTATGGCCTGGGACGACATTGAGACAAATTTGAAAGTTCGGGTACCACATTGTTGCTTTTTAAAGTTCAAGTTTGACATTGAAATGTGGTGATAGTTCAGGGAATTTTTTGTAATGTACTCTAATTACAAAAATCAAAAGGTTCTTTTTTTGCATTCTCAATAACATTCTCCATATGCATATGTTCACCTCGGAATAAGATCCATTCCGTTCAAGCTACATAAGTTGGGCTTCTCCCATGTCCCATTTCGTCCAGGGATTCCCAGTAACCAACCCTAGTCATATGTATAAACCATCTCAAGCGTGGTGGCCCACATCTCCATTGCAAATCACCCCGAGTCAAGTATATCCTTTCCAAATGGAATTCCGATCAAATAATCGTCCACATGCCAATACATCTCGCGGTAACAAAAATGTATTGTACTGAGGTATATCAGAACAACCAAAGAATGGGTGCCTAACATTCTCCTCTTCTATCAAACAATAGTGGCATGTGTTGTCACTCCCAGGAAAAAACCTAGCCTTTCACTCACTAGTCATCGGGCGATCCCTTCTCAACAACCAAATAAAAATCCAAATCCGCAACGAAATCATCCACCTCCATATGTTGATGAACTGCTCTGAGGCGCTCTTCGAATAAAAAACTATGCTCAAATAGAATGCATTGTAGGCCTTCGCATTGTAAAGTTCCCATCAACCCAGGAACAATTATCTACAAAGTTGGACAGTCTTTGACAAATTATTAAAAAACTCCGCAAGTCGTTAGTCCGATAAATCGGTACAGAAGAGTGGGATCCAGCTGTCGCCTTCCCAACAATCTCTCATATAGCATCCTACATCAGCATCCATAGCGAAAAGGAAAGGGAAACGAGCACGAAGCATCTTTTGCCTACTCCAGTTATTAGTTAAGAAATGAACCCACAACCATTAACCAAAAACATGCTTCATGAGTGGGATCACACGAGGGAGTATCAAGCAAATCCCATTCCAAAAGTGAATGGCATAGGTGTAGTAACAACTTATGAGAAGCACAAAGTCCTGCAAAGCAAATCAAACTCTCCACCCCAAAGTCTTGCACGTACTTTGTCAATAAAACATTATTCATCACTTCCAAGCTTCGAAGCCCAAGCCTACCATCCTCCTTTTAATCATCATGTTTTTCTACACCAACAATGACGTCCTCTGCGGCTCCCCCAGAAGAGGTCCGGAGGAAACGTCTCATAAATGCCTCCAATTTCCCCTTCACCCCAACCGGTAACATGAAGCAAGGCCTTAAATGTTGGTTTCAACCAACATATTGATGACTAGCCGAAACAAAATTTCAACCAAAATTTGACAGAAATCCGATTAAAATTTCATCGACATTTCGGCCATATGGTCGCCGATCCTTCTATCAGCAACCCTAAACCTTTAAATGTTGTCTATTTCGTATCGATTTCACTCACTTATTGAAATCGAAGTTCGACCGAATTTCGACGAAATTTGATGCCGCGATAAAAAACACCGAGATAGCTGAGATAACCGCCTTCAACAACATTAGGCGTTTACCTCTCTGATGGGAGGTTGCACACCAGCTCACCAATTTCTTCTCCATCCTCTCAATAAGCGGTAAACAGTCAGATTGATGTGGTTTTCCTCTTACCAGGGGTAGTCCAATATAAAATATGGGGAGGGCGCCCTCTTTGTCTGCTAGGCAGTCTCACATGCATCCATCTCCTCATCCTCTCCAAAAGGAACAAAAGCAAATTTGGCATGATTAATCGTTAGGCAATCTCAAATTTGGTATGATCACGATAATGCTGGCTAATGGAGGGCGACACCAACACACATTTTTTTCCATTTTGCGACGTCAGGCAGGAGGAACTGTATTCATGAGATAGATGTGGGTGTGGTGCATGTCAGGGTGATCATGAACAAGTAGGAAGGGAGATATGTTGTCATTTCCATGCGGTCAGGAGGATGACCCTCACTCGTTGGGGTTGACCGTTTAGAGGCATGAAAGGGGTTTCAAAGGTGAAACTTTGACTATTCCGTTCACGGAAGAGGAGGTTAGAAAGGTGATTTTTGGGCTCAAAGCTGACGGTGCTCCGGGTCTAGATGGTTTTCTAGTATTGGTTTATAGATATTTTTGTGAGGTAGTCAAGGTCAGTGTTTCAAATTTCACGAAATTTCGACAAAATTCATCGAAATTTTGGTTTCAATACTCCTCCGAAATCAAAATCTCGATATGGACCCTTCCTTCACAAATCTCGGGAGAAATTGACGAAATTTTGAAATTGTTTCGTTTTTTCGCTATCTCGAAACGAAATCAAAATCGAGATTTAAAACCTCGATCAATGTTGACTTTATGGAGGTTGGAGATGGTACAGGAATTTAGTGGAGGAAATTTGGGCTTTGAGCTCTTGAACATGGCACTTATATTCATGTTGTCGAAGAGGGAGGTGCTTGCTAGGATTGAGGATTTCAGACTCATTGCACTCTCTAACACATCTTATCTCATCGTCGCTAAAACCCTTGTGAATCGGCTCCATTCCATCATGAATGATATTATCTCCCCAGATCAGACAACCTTCATTCCAGGAAGATTCATGACAGATGGGTTGGTTCTTGCCTCGGAAATGGTATTGGATTGGAAGAGGATCATAGGGAAGGGCTTTTTGTGGAAGGTTGATTTCTCTAAAGCTTATGACTACGCTGATTGGCGCTTCCTCTGGGCATCCTTACAAAAGAGGGGCTTCTCGGATATAGATCTCATGGATGAAGTGGTGTAGTACTAGGACATCCTACTCGGTTTTGGTGAATGGACTATCAAAGGGTATTTTTTTCCAGCCTCAATGGGTTGTTTGCCATGGGTGTCCACATGCCCTTTGTTATTCATGATAGCATTCAAACGTATTGATACTTATGATGTGGCTTGCATCGGAAGGTGGTTTGTACCTATGTTATTGCAATGAGGATATTACGATTCCTTTCCTTAAGTATGCAGATGATATGATAATTTTTCTGGAGGGACGGTTGAAGCAGAATAGAAGGACCGCTCAGATCTTGAAGATTTTTGGGGATATTTCGGACCTGCAAGTTAATAGGGAGAAGTCGGTGGCGGTGGTGTTTGCTCTTTCTCAGCTGGAGGTGCAAGAGGCTGTTGAGACTTTTCATTGACCGATTGGCCATTTGCTCATTACATACTTGGGCCTGCCACTCATTTGGGGGGGAATGTGAAGGTGATTGACTATAGGCTGATTTTGGATGAGGGACTTTCCCTAGTAATGTCCCAGGACTTCATAGGTCCCTGGGTAATACAAAATGTTTTTTTTACTTAAGTAGTGCATCAATATCGTATTTTTGAAATACGACACTCATATCGCATTTGGAAAATGTTTTATCTGCACTATTGCAAAGCTTGGACTTCAAAAAAAATAAAAAAGGATGCCGCATATCCTCAATGCGACATCTATTAAAAATAACTAAAATAATGGTTGTCATATTTAAGACATGCGACATCCATTAAAATATAAAAAATGGGCATCACATATCCTAAATGTGACATCAGTATTTTTTATTTTTTCAAATTCAAGATAAAGAAAGGATAAGGAATGTCATATTTGGAAAATGTGATATGAGTCTCGCATTTCAAACATGCGATTTTGCTGTACTACTCAAGTAAAAAACATTCTGTATTACTCAAGGCATGGAAGGCAATATTGATATCGTTCCGATATCGTATCGATACGATATTTCGATGATATATCGGCGATACATCGCTGAAATATCGCCCATATTGACGATCTTTTGTGAAGGAATGGCCTGAAAAGGAGGATATATTAGCATATCGATATCGATATATCGGCTATATATCGCCGATATATCGTGATATTTACTTTTATGACTCAGGGTCCTATAGTTCCAGGACATTACGAAGGAATTTGTCTCAATTTTGTATAGACTGAAGACCAAGATGACTGGTTGGAAGGTGATTTTCCTATCTAAGGGGGGAAGTTGATCATGCTCAAACATGTCCTCTCGGCTATTCAGACATTCTTTTGCTCTACTAGACTATTGCTAGTGGGGGTTCGCAAGAGATTGTATGCCTTGATAAGAAGGTTCTTTTGGTGAGATGGGAAGCATGAAAAAGGATACAATCATTGTTGTAAAAGTCGGTCGACTAGGCCAATTAGTCGGCTTGACTAGTCGAGTCGGGGGGGGGGGGGGAGGGGTAGCCGACTTGACTAGGCCTAGTTGGCTATTAGTCGTAAACCCGACTACTCGTCCGACTTTTACATAGAGATGTTTAATGTTTCAATTTTTTAAAAGAAAACTTATTCTAATATGCTTATTATTATATTTAAAGATAATTGCTTCTTTTATTTCATTATGATAGTATAAAAAATGTACAAGTCAATGTAAATATATAAGAATATGTATATAAAAATTGATTTATATATTTAAAATAACTAAAATTTAAAATCGACTAATGGCCGACTAAATCCGATTAGTCGCCCGGCTGTCGATTAATCCTTAGTGACCCGGCCGATCAAGTACCGACTGCCGCATTCTGCAACCTTGGATGCAGTAACCTTGTGGAGAAAAGAATGAATCGATGTGTTTATTCCATAGGTCTAGGGTCACTTATATAGAGAAATTCTAGAGAGAGAAAAAAGAAAAAGTACATAAAAGACCCCGAAGGGTTACAAGATATAAATAAAGCAGAAAATGTATTAACTCTAACACTCTCCCTCAAATTGGAGCATATCTGTCGATCATGCCCAACCTGAAACTAAATACAAGAGGCGCTTCTTCGGAAGTGCCTTCGTGAAGATGTCTACGAGTTGTAGTTCAGTGGAGATGTATGGAGTGCTGAGCTGTCCACCTCGTACTGCATCATGAATGAATTGACAAACAATTTCAATGTTTTTTTCTGCTCTTGGAAAACATGATTGATGAAGATGTACTTAGCAGACTTGTTATCATAGTATAAAGGTACATGAGCATCAACTGAAAGTCCAAGTTCTTTCAAAAAAGAGACAAGCCATGTGATCTCATAGGTGGCTTGGGCCATTGCTCTCTATTCTGCCTCCGCATTTGATCTGGAGATCTGTATGCTTCTTGTTTCATCAAGTGACCAGGTTGTCCCCAATAAACATGACATAACATGTAGTGGATCAACAATCCTCAGGCGAACTGTCATAGTAGCATATGTATATGCAGAGACATTAGTATGCCCATTTACCCCATAGAAGAGTCCACATCTTGGAGATTCCTTCCAACTATCGAAGGATCAGCAGAATATCCTGCAAATGACTATAAAGAGGCATCTCCATGTAATGGCTGGCTCTGCTCACAATGTATGATATATCTGGCCTAATAAGAGTAAGATAAAGCAATTTACCCACTAAGCTTTTATACCGTGTAATATCCTCAAATGTTGGATTAGTAGATGTGGAATATTTTCTCACTTCTACATGATGCCTGATGATTTGTATCCGATTAGCCTTGTCTCAATAATGTCAAGGCAATACTTCCTCTATCAGAGATGAAGTCCCACTGTAGTGCTTATCACCTCAATGCCAAGAATGTAATTGGGTTGGCCAAGATCTTTCGTGATAAAGACCTCTGGAGGAAGGTCTTGGTCTCTAAAATGTCGGCTTCGTCATCTCCTGTGACAACCATATCATCAGCATAGACCAAGGCCTTAATTGTTGGTTTCCATCACCATTTCGGTGACCGATCAAAACGAAATTTCGGTCGAACTCGACGGAAATTTTGATCAATGCAGTCATTTCTTTACTTGGGCCCCCCATATTTCGGTCATTTTGGCCATTTCGGTGGAATTTCGGTAACCTGTCGAAATCGAAATTCGGTCGGATTCGCTGAAATTTGAGGCCATGATATAGACAACAAGAATGACGGTGCCGGTAGGCCGTCGTCTGACAAAGACAGAGTAGTAAGATGTTCACTTGTTCTCTATAAACCAAGTGTGTTGATCTCAATATTGAGTTTGTCAAACCATGCCATGGGGCTCTGCTTTAGGCCATAGACGGCCTTGCGTAGTCGGCATACACATTACCTCTTGACTACGTAACTCGACAGTTGCATCATGTATACCTCCTCTTGAAGGTCACCACAGAGGAAAGCGTTCTTTATATACAGTTGGTAAATAGACCATGCCTTGTTAGCAAGAACAGAGATAATGATATGAATCGATCCCATTATGGAAACTGGCTAGAAGGTTCAAAATAATCATCCCCAAAGGTTTGTGTGAAGCCTTTGGCAACTAATCTGGCTTTCAACCCGTTGATGGACCATCAAGCATCTACATGGTCATGGAGACCCTTCTACAAGCCACTGGTCGAACTCCCGGGGGGCACCATACAAGATCTCACGTGCATAGAGAGGTAAGTGCACCAATCTTGTTCCTGCATCGCAATAATGATGATTTCTTGGGACAGAAATAACATTCAAGGCATCTGCAAACCTCTTGTCATAGCTACTACATAAACCATCAGTAGAAGTAAAATGTGACATAGGATCATAAGTACATTGTTTTTTTGCTTGTGAGAGATATAAGCTCCTCGGGTACATCTGGGGTAGCAGTGGTGGGAGCACTTGAAGTGGTCATATTATCCTGCATAAAAGAAACATGCAAATGGACAAACAAAGGTGCATAAGAAGGTATGCTTACATGTATAAACGATTGATGGAGGAGGGAGGTCCAAAGAGATGTCTCCCACAACCAGTGTGAAGAAGCTTGCCTGCTTAAAGAAGTTAAGAAGGTGACATCGGCAGACACATAATATCAATGCCCAATAAGATCATAATACTGATAGTCTTTATGAGTATGAGAGTATCCAAGAAAGATGCACTTGATAGCATGAGGTGATAATTTGTCAACTGCATGGAAGTTATGAACAAAAGCAATACATCTGAAAATTCATAGAGGTAGAGGAAAATGAGACTCAGTAGGTTATAGTAAAGAGAATGGAGTTCCTCCTTTGTGAATAGAAGAAGAGTCTCTGTTGATGAGATAGACATCAATAAGGATAGCATCCCTCCAATAGTGTGGTTAGGAACACTCATTTGATTAAGGAGAGGCATGTAAATATTAAGCAAGTGTTAGTTTCCTTTCCGCTGCCTCATTTTGTTGTGAGGTATACATATACGAGTTTTGGTGAACAACCCCCTGCGACACAAAGAACGATGCCAAGTCTTGTTGAGTGAACTCAAGAGCATTGTTAATCCCAATGATCTTCACATGTAGAAAAAGATGTTTTACATATTGAAAGAAACTCTGACAATCTTATTAATTTTTGAATGCTGCTTCATTAGATACACCCAAGAAGATCTACTATAATCATCGAGAAAGACAATAAAATATCGGCGATCGCTCAATGTTCGGATCGAACATGGTCCTTAAACATCACAATGAACAAGATCGAAAAGACTAGTACTACGAAACTCAGTATGAATAGGAAACGAAACTTGATGTTGTTTCCCGAACTTACATGCCTCGCACTAAAAAGGATTCATAGTAGAGAGTTCATGGAACGTCATGGACGAGCCTTGACTGAGGGATGACCAAGGCGCAAATGCCATAGGAGCGGGTCTTTGGAGATGGACGCAACACAAGCAAACTTGGAATCTGATGGTATGTCGAGATAATATAGGTTCTTCTCATAACCCCCTCCAAAATCTACCTCATCCGGATGTCTTGAAAATAGCAACAAGACTCATTAAATATCACATGACAATTAAGCTAACACAAAGCTTATGAACATACAATAAGCTAAGAGGGAAATCATGAGCACAATGAACGTAACAATCGGAGCTTGGAGGAGAACTCCATTTGTTTCGACAATAGTAACGAGTGAGTCCCATTGGCGACTCGAACTGACTTCATGGAGGAAGATGGTATGGAGGAGGTTAGCAGACTGCCTTCTCCAGTAACATGAGTAGAGGTGTCAGAATCAATAATCCAAGTCAGAGTAGGAGTGATGGTAGAATTGGCTACTATACTTGTAAGAGTAGTCAGGGCAGCAGTGGTAGTAACACTGGAGGTAATAGTCCCAGGAGTCTAGAGAATCTACATCAGATGAGAGTAATCCGCGTCATTGAGATGTACAGTCTTGCCATTGGGGGTTGTTGTAGACTTGTAGTTGATGCTTCTTCCACATCATAGGCATCTTCATAGGCACTATCGTTGTGATAGGGAGGTACGTTAAATTTCTGGTAGAATCGTTCAGACGGATGGTTCCACCGATAACAGTGAGTGCATTGTGAAAATGAGGATCAGTAGAATCTCGCCCATGGTCACGATCAAAGTCACGTCTACGTTTTGGTTCTCGTCCACGGTCACGGCTTGAGTCACGACCACATCCTCCTTGAAAGTTGTATCGACCTCCTCTCTCATATAAGCTTATGTGTGCGGAGCTCTATGCTGAAGGTAAGACGAGAGATCGAGCAGTGAATGTCTTCGGTTCCTCAAGACAGTTAAAAAACAACCTTCACTGTTGGCAATGTATCCGATATAAGAAATTGCTCCTTCGATGCCTGGTACCTGGAATGCAGGCCATCAAGAAAACGATATACCTGCCAGTCTGAACGGTCTTGTACCTATTTGGTACAACATGAAGGCTGAATATCGCAAGCTCCTCATATAGGCTGGTGAGATGCATGCAATACTCAACAAGGGTGGAATCACCATGAGATTCAGACCATATCCACCTATAAATGTTTACAAGGTGTGACTTTGTCTTCTTCTGGGAGTAGATTATCCCACATCTCATTGGATGTGTTCTTGTAGAGAAGATTTGAGGTAATGTGTGCCTCAACATTGGTGGTCATCCAGTTGATGACCAAGTAATTGTCTGTCTTCCATTTGTCATATTCTTTTTCATTTTCATCTAGATGATCTTGAATCAGGTTGTAGAGTTTCTGTTGACCACCAATGAACACCACGAAAGATAGAGATCAGAGCACACAATTTGTGTGCCCTTATGTTTGATAGTTATGCCTTGTGCCATCATGTTTATGGCTAAGGGCTTTGTCTCGGTAGAAGAAGTAGGTGCCATGGTGGTTTTTAAAGATGAAGGAGATCCATTGATCAACTAAGTATACAATGAGAGCTAAAAGATGCTTTAAAACTCACGTTTGGATGCGTAAGAGGTTTACAAAACGCGCTCCACAGCTGTTCAGGAGAAAAACAAGGACCTTACGACATCAACGGCGGCCTTGGAGGGCTGGCGGCTGCCCTAGGAGGCTCCAACGGCAACCTGAAGGCCATGGAAGGCTGCTGCAGCATCTGCGGTGGCCCTGGGGCTGCAACGACTGCTGGCAGCGGTCTCAGGGGTGCTGCAGCTGCCCTGGGATTGTTGCAACTGCTGCTGCTGCTGCCTCTTACGGGCTGCTGGTGGCGGCCCTGGAGGGGGCTACAACAGGATCAGACCCTTTAAGTTGATGGCGATGGCCCTAGAAGAGCAAGTGCGGGGCCCTAGGCGAGGAAGGACTCGCGCATGCACATGGAGAGGCTTGAAGGTAGCTGTAGGATGGAATTAGGTCAGAACCCCGATCTTGGACCATTGCTCTGATAACATGTGGAGAAAAGAATTTGGCATCAAAGTATAGAATTTGAGTTGTTCTCATGATTCCATAATCATATTGTATTTTGACGGATTAAGTTAAAAGTAAGTCGCCTGGGCCACGTAGCAAAAAGGGTTAAACAACCGCATGTAATAATGTGTGAAGGTATAATGATGGCTAGATTTATTGCTCGAGGAAGATACATTCAATCACAAAGAAGATCCAATCATTACAATGCACTTAGAAAAGACAACTATAAAGGAAAAAAGAGCAACCTCCATCAACAAACTCTTCATTCATTCCAAGTTCTGTAGCAATGACACATGGTTCTAAAGCTTTCCCTATAAATTTTACATGACAAGACATCCTTCTGCTTAAAATGAATAAAATAGGTTTAACTTTTTGGAATGTGAGATAAATAGATTGAGAGGGTGAGAGTGAGAGTGACATAGGAGCGTAAGGAGGGTTAGGGTGGTGGAAGGTGCTATAAGAGGGGGAAGGACAATGGTGAAGGGGGGGTGGAAGTAGATGCAGAGGCTCTCTAGGAGGGTAATAGAGGATGTGGAACTCGGATAGAAGAAAGTCGAAGGAGGCGGTTAGGGGGCTCTTTTGCATCTTGTGGGGACATTGTAGAGTCTGGACACTCTCTAGGAGGGTAATAAAAGATGTGGAACTTGGATAGATGAACGTCGAAGAAGGAGGTCAGGGGTTCTTTTGCATCTTGTGGGGACATTGTAGAGTCTAAACGTAGTGTTTCTCGTTTTCACCTGGGGTCGGTTCGATGCTTTTCCTTGATTTTGTAGAGGTTACCTTGCCCTGTCGTGTCACAACTCCATGGTTTCTGTCGCGGGAAGACCGACAACCGCTAAGGTTCATATGCTTGTGGACGAGGTTTGGCATATCCTTTTAGTCATTCTCTCAATGATGTTTTTGTAGGAGAATATATGGGGGAATCATGGTGTTTTTGGATTAACAACATTGATGCTTGGGTCAATTCTCAAGCCACGGTGCGTTTTTTGGGACATGGTGACATTAGAAGGACCGGTGGTATGCACCCTTGGACTTGGCCAGACAAGTTTAGAAGCTGCTTTAAGATGATAGTGGTGCTTCGTCTATGCAGGTTAAGTGGCACTAACTACTTGTTTGTGATGGCACGTTTGTGAATCCAAACACCATCCATGTAAGGTATAGTGCCTTTAAAATGTTGAAATCTCGAGAGTGTGTGTATGCATTCTTGGAGGTGGTTAATGTGTGGACAATGGCCTCGGATGGTATTTTGTCGAGGGATTTGATAGACGCCATCATCGAGGTGCTTGGCCTCGACCTTATCTGTCTAGAGAGTTCTCTCATGGTTGGTAGAGTTTCTTCGAGATTGGTATCTTGTTTTGGTTGGCTAGTGATGCAACATGCACTAATGGTGCATGACTATGGAAATGAGGACTGCGTCCATTGCTTCAGAAGTTGGAAAGGTGCAAACGTGAAAGGTGAAACATCCCTCTTTGAGACAACGGAAGTGGGACGAGTGTCATTTAAGGCTGATAAATGTAGTTTTTTGATGCTTTCCAAAGTGATTTTAATGTTTCATTGTGAAGACGATCGAAAATTTGATCCATCAAATAATTTTTTTAGAACAAACAAGGTCCTAATTATTTGAGATATATAGAGCAAGTTTGATATATAGTACAAGGACAAAGAATTTTCGCAGTTTAATTATCAATTCCGATTCACAGTGTTTGTGTGGGATAGTATATATTTTTTTTACGTTTCAAATGCAATGGAACTTGTGCCACAATGTTCGAACCATTATATTGATTTTTGGCTACTTTTTGTTTTGAAAATATTCAGATTTTTCAGATTCATAAAATGCTGAAAAAAGAAGAAGAGATGTGTTATCAACAATTTAGTCTGAAATTATGGGATAATCAACCATTTAACTGAAATTATGGGATACAATAATAATAAATTGATTAGAAATTAACTGCACATTATTTCTGAAAGGAGGGGTGATGCTATAAATTTGCCATAACAATATATTCAAAAATAGGAGATTTTGTAAAATAAATAAGAAAAGTTTGATGTAAATGCAGATAGTCAAAATAAGCTGGAAAATAAATGAAATTATTTTGACTGAAATTTAATTAAAAAATATTGCAAATCTTTTGCAACCGGACCCATTGGCCAGACCCGGGCAGGGTTGGGTTGGGTTGGGGTACCCCTGTGAATAGTAAACTGTGAGGAGGATTGGGAGGGTTGGAAGGAGGGTACCCCGGGTTGGGCCAACCCAACCCTGCCCAACCCTGCAACCAATTGGGTAGTTTGTAAAGGGCTACAAAGGTCTGATTGCGATGTTGATGGCATTGGATTCATGGTGTGAATCTTTAGAGGATGATAACTTTGTTTCTCATGGAAGCTCAAAGAATCAAGTGTGAGGCTGCATACTTAGCCTTGACCATTATTTGGCTGTGCTCGCCTCCTCTCTCGCTCGATTGTGATGGTCGAGTTTTATAGCGACGGCGGGGGAGATAGACAATCGTCATAGTTGAGGAGCTTGATGGGTGTAATGAGAGTCTTGCATGAAGAAGAGAATGCCGAGTCTGGAGACGCGGTTGTGATTTGAGGGTCGATGACCGTCACTCATAAAGTGGACGAGGGTGGTAAGTCCACACGTGTGAGGTCGCTAAGTGAGAGATGTGGAAGTCGAGCCACAACCTGGTTCGTGTGTACGCAAGGCTCGAATGGGAGGCTCATCCGCTCGTGCCACATGATACCATGAAATGTGTCACTCATGTGCCAAAGTAGGGGGAGAGAGAGAAGGTATGGGGCAGTGGCCAGCCAGATTGCGTGGCGCACAACATGTGACGCGTCATGCTAAGCGAATGAGGGGGCACCATGATTGATGATTCTGTTCTGAACAAGGAAGGGGCGAAGATGATCGACTTTTATATTGGGAAGAAGAGAGAGAACTTGGGAGAGACTCAAGTAGGTCACACAGTTGGGAAGGTATTAGCTTGGGCTACCATTTAAAGAAGTGGATCTTGCTAGTGGGGTTAAATTCAAGGGGCGATGGGAAGTGGAGGTTTAAAAATGAAGGAAAGTGGGCCCCATTTGTATTGTTATTTTTATTGCGGCAGGAGGGGGTAAAACTTGGAATTAAATAGGGGAAAAGGTGATCGAATGAATAGGGGGGGCATGGGCCATCTAGTCACCGTTTGGCTCAGTATATAAAGTTTATTTGTTTATATAAATATTTATTAATTCTTGTTTATCAGATAAGTTAATTGCTACGCATACACACATATAATTTAAAGATGCATGTTTATATAGTTATACTGTATTTTAGATATAACATTTTCAAAATATATTTATATAAGTTTATATAATTTAATGTCACTTACATGTTAACTAAATTATATTTTTGTTATATATATTTCAGGTAGATTAATTGATGATACGCATATATTACTATATAAAAATACGACTATATGAATATGTAATGTGGATAAATAATGTTGTATACAATGTTCATGAAATCGGCCGCACGGGCCGTATATGCGGCCGCATATGCCTGTGCGGCATGCAAAACGCACCGATTACATGAATCAGTGCATTATGCGCCCTTTCGCATATGCGGCCCGCATATGCCCCGCATATCCCGCATACTGCTCCAACAACTCCAACTTTTCAATCTTCTCATTCAGGTCCTTAATTCCGTATCTCTGTCTCTTCCTTCATTCTATTGTAAGAATATGATATGCATTTTGTATACAATCGCAATGCATTATACCATTATGTATATGCAATGTTTTATCTTTTCCTCATGTATTGTTTCACAAGTATATGCAATATATCGTCGAATCTTTTTATAAATGCCAATTGAGGTTTACTCATGTAGTGCATGTATGTGTACTGAAGTTTTGTTACCACGAATTATCTAATATGTGAAGTTTTTATGGTAAATGTTTTTTGTGATTAAATATGAGGCAATTAAAAGCATATAAACACCCATCTAACATGAACCGTTTTTCTTAGTTCTTCTTTAACTCAACTTATATGCATAAATTCAATGGTAATGTTATTCATTGATATTTATTTATTTTTAAATTAAAAATTAGGAAACCGCGTAGAACCGCATATACCCCGCATGTGCCCCCGCATACCGCTTATTCACTATTCGGTGACCTGTCCGAACGCATACGCATACCGCTTTCCTGAACCTTGGTTGTATATAAGTTTTATTGTAGTTAAATATATTTACATAAACATTATTTATTTATATAAATATAGCTGTTATAGATATGTTGGTGTAATATATAATATTTTAGGATATTTAGGTATTTGAAGTGCGTACGAAGAATTGGGTCATATGTGTATATATATGAACGAGTTTACGAGTATAGACATGTATAGAGGCTTTGGATGCTTCTTCTTTTTTTTGAGGATTTTATGTTTCTTTGAGTTTTTTAGGATTTTTATTTCTACAGTTGTTTTTTAACTGTTTTTATATGCAATTTATGTAAAGGTCATGTGTTGTGATTTATGTGCAATTTGATGTGGAAGTATACTGGAGTGCACCTTTGATGGAAGCAATGGTGATGGAATCGAGGTGAAGATTGGTGACGATAACATTCGGAAGAGAGATTCTTTTAGATATCTGGGATCTATTTTGCAGCGTGATGGGGAAATTGATGGAAATGTTACTAATAGAATAAATGCAGTCTGGCTAAAGTGGATAGGAGCCTCTGCTGTTATCTGTGATAAGAAAATTCTTTTAAAAAGGAAAGGAAAGTTTTGCAAAGCAGCCGTGAGACCTGCTATAATCTATGGATCTGAATGTTGGCCTGTGAACCATAGACATGTGCAGAGAGTGGCTGTAGAAGAAATGAAAATGCTAAGGTGGATGTGTGGACACACACGTAAAGATCGGATCCGGAATGATGCTATCAGAATGAAAGTTGGTGTAGCTCCGAGGATAATATGCGAGAAAACCGCTTAAGATGGCTTGGGCATTTGCAAAGAAAGTCAGCTGATGCACCAGTTAGGAGATGCGAGTGTTGGGATGTTGAGCCGGCTAAGAGAGGTCGAGGACGTCCCAAGAAGTGTTGGAAAGAGACTATACAAAGGGATCTTAGTTTTTTTGGATATAAGCCCGAGATTAACCCAAGATAGATCTGAATGGAGGCAAAGAATCCATGTAGTCGACCCTACTTAATTGTGGGAAAAGGCTTTGTTGTTGTTGTGATGTGGAAGTATAGGTAGAAGTAGCTGGTCTTCACTTAATTCAGTCATGGCCGCGTGATGAATGTGTGATTCATCAATTCGAGTATGATGGTTTGATGTTTTGAGACCATATGCATATATATGGCTCTCTTTTGTCAAATCAGCAATGGGGTTTTGAGTACCCATGTCGACTTTGTTGTCATGTAGTCTAAGGTGTCAACGCTTACTCGAGTTGGGATTAATTGACTGTTCCTATTCATTCCTACATATGCCAAATGGGGGCTATATTTGGATTATTTTCTAGGGCTAGGTATTTGGCCCTGTCTAGTTAGCAAATCCCTTTTTAGTTGGTCGGGAATTACTAGTTTGCCTTGCAACAAGTGCTCTTGAGCTTTAGGAAAGATAGTGACTTCAAATGAGGAATCAATTGCTTTTGGGAATTGTTTTTTTTTGATGTAGAGGAAGACAACCTCTTTGGTTTGACGAGGACACGGTTTACTTATAAGAGACGAAGACGCTTGCCTCGAGGAAAAGAAGATAAATGAAAGAAAACGTTAAGAGAGAGTTTGTTGTGGAGGGGGGAGTGGAAGTGAGGGAGAAGTAGTGCAAAGATGGTGGACTTTCCGGGGGTGGTGTACACATCGATGAGCATTGATGATGCAAACAAGATTTTGGGGATGAGGGAAGAGGATAGAAATCATGCGACAATCTTCGCGAAACGAGAAAAGCATGAAGATGATGGGTGGAATCACTTGAAGAAAATAGAGAGAGATAATTGTGGTGGAAATCTCCAAAACTCGTAATCTGATAATCTGGTTTTTAAACATGACCAAATTAAATAGGGGTGACATTACAAATATAGACAAATAAATAGAATATATTAAATCCAGATTGACTCCTTGAAATCACTTAAGGAAATTAGACACCCTAAATTTTTCGCATTGTAAATTGATCTCAATTTACTGGATCCAAAATAAAAACTGACTGGCTTAATCTTAATCTAGCGTAAAATCTTAATTTATTGAAATCCAAATTCGTTGTTGCACCAATTCTCCTTCGCTTTGAAAAACTTATTTCATGATGATTTGCTTTATTAGTGGGTGCATGACGTGATAGCTTGTTTCTTGTACCCCAAATCCATGCTGGAAGAACAAATATAGAGCATAAGGTGGATTTCATGTCGATGTCGTGATCTTCCTGGAATTACTATTGACATCTATAGAATCCTGGTTCAAGAATTGATGTGGATGGAGACGGAATGCCAGAAAAGACAGTGATGGGAAGTATTTGATATGCCTTGGCCTTAGTATCCATTTGTATGATGATCCAAGGTTACTGATTATATTAGGAATAGTATTTTGCTTTCTTTTTCCTTTTTCATTACTTCATTTATAGATTTTATATCATGGAGGGTATATTTGTAGTTTTCTTAACCCTTCACCTAAAGGAATTCTTCTACTTAGGTTACTCCCATCTTTAGCCTTTTGATAAAAACTTTTGGGTGGAAGGACTTCTGTAGAAATGCCCCATGTCAACCAATAGGTGCTCTTTTACGGGATTAGGTCTCTATTGGGAGATTCCCTCAACCCTTCTAGTGTCTCTTTCTCAGCACATGGCGACGACATCGTGGAAATTAGAGGAATGGGCGACATCGACATTAGATATTCCAAAGGTGGTAGCAAGGCCTTAAATGTCGGTTTCGGTCACCATTTCGGTATTGACCAAAACAGAATTTCGATGGAATTTCGGTGGAATTTCGATCGAAATTTCGGTCATTTCGGTCATTTTTTGTATTAGGAGCCCCATATTTCGGTCATTTCGGTCATTTCGGTCGAATTTCGATTTCGACTGGATATCGATATTCGACAGAAATTCGACCGAATTTCGCTGAAATTTGAGGCCATGGGTGGTAGTGGTGGCCTTGAAGAGGGCGATGTGGTGTTTGGTGGAGTGGATGGCTTTAGTGGCAGTGATGACCACGCTCGCGATGAGGGCAGTAGTAGTGGTTGTTAGAAAATAGGAAGCGGAATCAGAAATAAAGATAAAGAAATTGAAGAACACAAGGATTTTTACGTGGAACCCTACTCCCTAAGGAGCGGGATGAAACCACGGGAGAAGCCCTTAAAGAGGCATATGTTGCATTGCTTTTCTCAATGGATACATGAGGTCTGGGGCTCCTTATACATCCTCCACAGAGCCTCCAAGTCCCACCACTGGTAGATGTGGGACTAAACATATGGATGGGGTAAATGGATCATGGAAGTATCCATTTGCCCATCTACATCATAATAGACGCGCAACCAAATACTCCAACACTCCCCTTTAAGCTGGAGCATGCAATGCTCAGCTTGAACAAATAGAAAGAAGAACTCAACTCACGCTACAAGACACTACAAACAATATCAACTCAACACGCACAACTGTCGGCTGTTGTCGAGGACGTTGCTCCTCATGCTGTTCATGTGAGGAGGATGAACGGGCTGGAGTGTAAGTCAACCGAATCTCCTCGTCGGAGAGCATGTGCTCTGAACTGCGCCTGTCAGAGTCACTACAATTGGAAAGAGTCTCCTCGTCGGATTACTCTGGCCCGCCACAATAATGTGGATAATTGCTCCATCTCTAAAAAGGGCTGAACTGAAAAGGCCGTGGAGAGCAATCCTCGTCAGAGTCCACGGTCGTTGGAGAATGGAGTTTGAAAAAATCTCCTCATTGGAGAACCGGGTCTCTCCCATCTGGCATAGAGAGAATGGTACTCTACTATGGAGTCCCTATGATACCACATGAAAACCATTGCCAACATGGCATGGGGATGATCCTCTACTATGGAGTCCCTATGGCTCACATGAAAACTCTGCCCGACAAAACAAGAAGAATGATGGGGATCATGATAAAAGATGGCAAACACGTGCACATCTGAAAAGAAGATCGCATCCATGTGCGTGTCTGAACTGAAGACTCAGAATCAATCGTCGAGTCTGAACATTTGCTGTAGAGTTTGGAAATCTGGCTGGTCCGACGAATATGAAATCTGGAGAAAACTTGTGACTCTACATATACTCCCCCTTTCTCCCATACTAGTCGGAATACATGACATCGACTATGTTGGGAGAAGACAATAAAAGTGGGGAAAACCTGAACTTTCTCAAAAAAAATCCTTGCGCCTTTTCTTCAAAATTTTTTATAAGCCGTCACACACATTTTTTTTGAAAATAAGCCATTTTCCTCTTTTTATCGGCCTTTCATCATTTTTTTATGGCCTCTCTTTTTTTCTTTTTTTCTCTCATTTTTTTTTCAAAATACTTGCGTACGGCTTTTTCTTGTACGCGCCTTGTCCACTAAACTTGAATATCGACCCAAAGGTCCCAAACTTCGGTTTTCCTTCTTCTTTTTTTGTTTTTTTACTTGGACTTTCAAACAACCCCTTACAGATTTTTTTAACATCATACACCCGCTTCTGTCTTATTAGGGTTCCCATCCTTCTGTCTTATTATGGTTCCCATTGTGGGAACCCTCACATCAAATTCACGCCGCCCCAGACAGAGCAAAGCAGCAGTGGTGATCGTGCGACGTCGCGACGTCACTTGAGAAGCTCTTCGCGTGGGAGATCGGAGAACCGTGATGGAAGGGTGCTGTGCGGTGATCGTGCGGCGAGGGAGATGCGCCGCCGAAGGAGAGGGTGGCGCCATGGAGAGATTCACCAGCAACAAGAGCCTTCGTGCGCTGGGGCTCGCACGCTGGAGGTCAAAGTTGCGTCACCAGTTAGCCTCCGCCTTCGGAGGGTTTTGCGCTTGGAAGATGCGCCAGTGGGAGGTCGAGCATCGCCAGGAGGCGGTGGGAGTGGTGCGGCATCACCACCTGTAGATTTGCCTCGCACCGCCTGCGCTCGAGCTGGAGGTTGTGCGCACCGCCGCCGGCGCGCTCAAGCTCCAGGAGACGCGAGGGCTGGTGGAGATAGATGCCAGAGATGTGTCGCGATGAAGGAGGAGCGCCGCCTGGGCGCGGCTGGGGGCATGACTGGGGGTTTGCCTCGCACCTGGGATGGGGGTGCGTCGCCGATGATGACGGCTGGCGGCCTGCCACTCACGTGTAGACCGCCTGGGGCTGTGTCTAGGGCTGTGCGGTTGCATGATAGGGCCGAGCTCTGCCTGGGTAGCCAAACGCCGCAAGGATCACCTGATGGAAATTAGGGTTTCGATTGAAACCCTAAACTTGGATAATAGAACCAGGAACACGGCAGAACCCATCTTGATGATAAACAATTGAACTTCACGAGCAAAATGCACAACAAAACCCCCTTGCTGATCTTCAAGAACAAGCATGATTAAGGTTTCCAACAAAATCCTAGAATATAAACTGGATATCCTCCTTGATGAATCACAACTCTCGAATATTGAAATAATACAAATAATTTTCCAAATCGAATCTCGAATAACAACAAAGAACTTAAAAACCTCGAGAATTGACCCGCTCTGATACCATGTTAGAAAATAGGAAGCGGAAGCGGAATCAGAAATAAAGATAAAGAAATTGAAGAACACAAGGATTTTTACGTGGAACCCTACTCCCTAAGGAGCGGGATGAAATCACGGGAGAAGTCCTCAAAGGGGCATATGTTGCATTGCTTTTCTCAATGGATACAAGAGGTCTGGGGCTCCTTATATAGCCTTCACAGAGCCTCCAAGTCCCACTACTGGTAGATGTGGGACTAAACATATGGATGGGGTAAATGGATCTTGGAGGTATCCATTTACCCATCTACATCATAATAGGCGCATAACCAAATACTCCAACAGTGGGGCTTCACCGTCACGCGACTTGCTAGAAAGTTAGACCTCGACTCTTAGGTGGCTCTGGTACCCTTCGATGGGGGAGAGGGCAGTAGCATTGGCAACATTGATATCGGGGAGGGCAATGATGGCTGTTGTCGTGGTTCATAACACATCTGGTAGTGACCGACCATTAAGGATGGAGTAGTCGAGGGGAAGTCCATGTTGCTTGCCCTAGATTGTGGTTGAAGTTGCATGAGGTGACAACACAAATCTTCAGAGCCTCGATCGCACATCGTGGTGACATGGGAGGATAGTGCGACGGAAGGTGACCCTGTATTCGTGGGTGATATGGTTATCTACTATAACAAGGAGTGTGTACGTTCAAGATAACGAGACAACATGGTATGCGTCATAATAGGCCATATCACGATATATCGGCAATATATCGGTGATATATTGGTATCGATAGGTGACCAATTTATCACCGATATGGCTAATATTTGCCCTTCCAAGGTCATTTTCTTCACAAAATCGTTCCGATTTGGGCAGAATATCGTATCGACACGATACCAATATCGATACCGATACCGATACCGATACCGATATTACCTACAATTATCTGCATTTAGTAGTACCAGAGATGGTTGCGACACAATAGGAGCAGCTAATCGTGTTTTCTCAAAGCCATTAATGAAAACAAAATCAGAGGAATCTTAGGGAGAAATGTGGTGGTCCATAAACTTGACTTCTTGTGGAGTCAAATTGTAGGAATCTGGCGATGGTCCATGTGACATTGCTACAAAACTTGGAATGAATGAGGAGTTTGTTGATGGGGGTTGCTCTCTTTTTCTCTTTATTGTTATCTTTTCTAAGTGCATTGTAATGATCGGATTTTCTTCGTGAATGGATGTATCTTCTTCGAGCAATAAATCTAGCCATCATTGTTCCTTCACACATAATTATATGGGGTTTGTGTAACCCTTTTTTCTGTGGCTTAGGTAACTTACAACCAAAATACAATATGATCATTGAATCATGAGAATAACTCAAATTCTATACTTTGATATCACTTGATACAAATGTAGTTTTTACGATTATGGAAGAGGGTAGAAATCACGCAACAAACTGAGAGACGAGAGGAGAATGGAGATGAGGGGCAAAATCATTTGAAGAAAACACGGAGAGACATCGTGGAGTCCATCTCCAAAAGTTAAATTTTCGTAATCTAATAATTCATTATAGAAACTTAACCTAATAACCCTTTATATGGAGAGGGGTGAAATTACTGACGTAGAAAAAGTAAAATAAATTTGATTAAAGCATAATTGACTCCTTAAGTTACTCTAAATTAACTATCCAAATAAGAAAGCCTAAATTTTTGAGATCGTAAATTGATCTCAATTTATTGGGTCCAAAACAAAATAATCGAAGACCTATTCAAACTGGCGAAAAACCCTATTTTATTGAAACCTCTAATACATGGTTGCATGGATTTGGATGGGTTGGCTCGATCAGGCTAGAAACCTGGCCCAACTCAAGCCCAAAATTGAAAGGGGTCAGCCTAGACCGAAATATAGGCACATTTGATTTTCTGATCGAGTTTGGGTCGAAACTCAATATAATATACAATATTAAAAATGATATATACTATGGCCATATGATTTTTCCGACCGAGTTTGGGTCGAAGCCCAGTATAATATACAATATAAAAAATGATATATACTATACACCGAGAAATACATGCTTTATTTTAATCTTAGAAAAATTTTATTGATTTTGTGTTCATTCGCCTAAAAATTGCTTAATCGACGTGAACATACTATACTATGTTTAGTGAACCTCCAGTTCTTGGGTTATTTCCTAAAATAAATTTAAAGCGTAAGATACAACACTAAGCGTTCGGAAATGCGGTCCAGGCGGTCGCATTTGCATATTCGATCTCCTGACTGAAGCACATATGCCATATGCAGCATTATGCTGTGACAACATACATGCAGTTTGATCATGCGACATATGCGACTACATATCTGAATAAGGGACTTGCATATGAGATCCATGTGTCATTTTTGTTTAATCCATAACACATTGATGGCACATTAACTTGATATATTTTTTCCAAGCAACTCTTATATCATCATTTATATTGATGCATCTTTTCATTGTTATCGTATATGTTGCATTTGGGAACAAATTCTAGGGTATTTGTTCTCATCCATATCTATCCATTGTTCTCAACACCTACTAATGAATTTTGTTTACCGCCTTTTGATGTTTTATCTAATGAAATTTATTCCAATTCTCAAATAACATCAACAACTGACTAATCGTATGTCACTATAAATTTTCGCGTTTCTTAGAAATTTTGTATGCAGATACAAATTCCCCTCCATATTTTGTGTCAACATGTTTTGTTCCTTGGAGATCCATATATGTGTATACTTTTGGTTGTATGATTTTTATGCCTACAACTATTCTTTAGTTTTTGGTATTGGGAAGGGAAAAAGAGACGTTTATTCATGTGGCCCTAGGATTCTCTTATGTAGAGAAACCTATTGGGTAAATTACATGAAGTGGACAGAAAGAAAAGGGAATATAAAAGAATAAAGGGATATTTACCCAGCAGACCCTGAAATCTTTCGAAATTACCTCTACGACCTTTGAAACATCATAATTCCTCCCACGACCCCGTAATCTTGCTAACTCTTACCCTACAGACCCTGTGGTTAACCCCCGTTAATTGACCCGTTAAAATTAACCTGATTCCGTTATATTCATTTATATTATACCTAATTTGTTTATTAAATTTACGAGGAGTGCCACTATCTAAGACCCCCCCCCCCGCGTCCTCGGCGATGCGGCTATCCCCCAGCCCCGCGTCCCCGACGATGCGGCTCCCTCCCCCCTCCCCCCGGCCGACAATGGAGGCCCCTCCTCTGCCGCCTGCTGCCCCTGTGCTCGATCCCCCCTTCCCGCACCCCGCCGCCGCCGCCGCTGTGCTCGAAGCTCGCTCCCCTTCCCGCACCCCCGCCGCTGTGCTCGAAGCCCCCTCCCCTTCCCGCACCCCCGCCGCTGTGCTCGAAGCCCCCTCCCCTTCCCGCACCCCCGCCGCCGCCGCTGTGCTTGAAGCTCCCTCCCCTTCCCGCACCCCCGCCGCTGTGCTCGAAGCCCCCTCCTTCCCGCACCCTAGCCGCCGTGCTCGAAGCCCCCTCCTTCCCGCACCCTAGCCGCCGTGTTCGAAGCCCCCCCACCCCCTTCCCGCACCCCTGCCGCTGCTCGATCGAAGGCCTCCCCTCCCCCTCGCCCTGCCCCTGGCTCGCACCATCCCCGCCTCTCTCGAAGCCCCCCTGCAAGCTCTGTGCCAAACCCCTCCCTGGACGTGCTGGACGCGATGGCAGCGGAGGAGCAGAGACCGGAAGGGGAAAACCTTGGGGTGATGGAGGAGAACGAGAGGCTGCGGGGGATGGTGGAGGAGCTCTCCGCGAGGGTCGGCGAGCTCGAGAGGAAGCTCCGGCGGTTGGGCTGGAGGAGGAGGGGGAGGAGGAAAGCGCTGGTCGTGCGATGGAAGGTTGCCGCCTGAGGAGTCGACCGTATCGGAGGATCTTCACCGCCCGATCTCAATCCGATGTCCCAGATCCGCCTGAGGAGTCGATCGGGAGCATGGATTTCTCTGCATTCGATTTCTTTTGCGTCGCCCAAACAGGAAAGGGACGATGGAAGGATAAAGGGGGCAGCACGTGAAGGGCTGATTAACTTCTAGCCGTCCGATCAGGGATGGGTTAGATTAACTTGTTTCTAACTCAAAGAAGTTAACTGTAGATGTGTCAATTTAACGGTAGGGTTCATGTGGTAAAACGGAGCAAGATTACGGGGTCGAGGGAGGAATATCGATGTTTCAAAGGTCGTAGAGGTAATTTCGAAAGATTTCAGGGTCTGCTGGGTAAATATCCCAAGAATAAAAGATAACAAATATCTTAACACTCTCCCTCAAACTGGAGCGTAGATCTCAATTAAGCTCATCCTGGAACAACATCTCTGGAAATGCCCTCTAGCTAGTGCCTTTGTGAGCACATCAACCGTCTGTTCACCTGAGCTAACATGAGAGGTATAAATGAGACCCTCCTGGATCATATCTCGAGTGTAGTGACAATCTACCTCGATATGCTTGGTCCTCTCATGCGAGACTGGGTTGTTGGCGTTAAAAAGTGTTGCCTGGTTGTCGCATTGGATTGCACGAGAAGAGATACATCAATAGTTAGGTCAGTCAAAATGGATTTGACCCACATCATCTTTGTACTCCCTTGTGTCATGGCTCTGTATTTTGATTTTGCGCTAGATCTGGTGACCGCTGTATGTTTCTTGCTCTTCTATGACTCCAAGGAATTCCCTATGAACACAGCAAAGCCAGAGGTAGACTTTTGTCCTTGGTGCATATCACATAATCTGCATCTGTGCAAGCTGTAATGGCAAGGGATGCGCCTTTGATAAATAAGAGACCGATACCAGGCAAGGTTTTAAATCTCGATTTCGATTTCGTTTCGAGATGGCGAAAAAACGAAACAATTTCGAAATTCGTTGAAATTTCGATGAAATTTTGCCAATTTTGGCCAAACTCGGCATAGATTTGTGAAGGAAGGGTCCATATCGTTTCGGTTCGGTGGAGTTTCGAAACTGAAATTTCGGCAAAATATCACGATATTTGAAACACTGATACCAGGTGAGGTCTCCAGATATCTCAGAATTATATGGATTGCATCAATATGTGCATGTCTAGGTTGCTCATGGTAAAGGATATATCTGGTGTGGTGATGGTCACATATAGAAGCTTCCCAACGAGCTCCTTGTACCTCCTCTTGTCTACCTCCTCAATGTCATCATCATATAGCTTCATGTTCGGGTCCATAGGAGTAGTGGCTAGCCTACAATCTATCATTCTCGTCTCAGAGAGAAGGTCTGCAACATACTTCCTCTGGGTCATCACAAGACTTCACTGGTTCCTCGCAAACTTCGGTCCAAGGAAGTAATGTAGATTGCTAAGGTCCTTGGTTACAAACTGTTGACCAAGAAAAGCCTTAGCTTCTTGAATGCCTTGCGCATCATCCATAAACCAGTATAGCAATTGTACCTCTCTAAGACCTTCTAACAAATAGTGGTTGCTCCTCAGTTGATTTCACAAACCCCTTCTGCTCTATCACGTCTGAGAGCTTCTAAAATCATTCTCTTGGACTCTTCACAAGGTCATAGATAGCCTTATGAAGTTTGCACACATTCTGGCACTCCCCTTCTTCAGCGAACCCAGGTGGCTGCTACATGTAGACTTTCTCCTGTAGGTTGCCATAGTGGAACATATTCGTCAAATCGAGTTGATATAGAGGCCAATCCCGTATGACTGCAACTAAGAGAAGGATCTGTAATATCCATGGCCTTAAATTTCGCCGTTTCGGCCGAATTTCGGTTTCGGCAGGCGATCGAAATTCGGCCGAAATGGCTATATCGGTCGAAATTTGGGGGGGGGGGTGTAGTTCAAAAAACCACCGAAATGACCGAAATTTCGTTTCGGTCCCTCACCGAAACGAAACCGAAATCCGACTTTTAAGGCCTTGGTAATATCAAATCTCAATCTACTGGAGAGAAAGTATCCTGATACTCCTTCCTATAGGTCTGGGTGAACCTATGAGCCACAAGTCTTGCCTTGTAGCGATCTATGCTGCCTCTGCTTGATTCTTCACATTGAACACCCACTTGCATCTCACAATTGACACATCTGTAGGAGGTATAACAATGTTCCACGTGCCACGTGACTGTAAAGTGACCATCTCCTCTATGGCTAGGCACCATTGGTTCACCTTGAAGGCCTCTTGATATGTGTTTGGGATTTCAGTGGCAGACCCGCAACAAACCGCTTGAAATCTAACGAAAGTTGCGCCAGACGAGGTATCGCATACAAGAACGGTTGCCTTTCTGCAAGGCAATAGGCCACCCCGGATCACTTTCATTTGGAGGTCCATACTCATCTTATATATCTTCATGCTCATCCTGTAAATGTCCACGTTCATCATTCACCCCGCTACAGTCATCAGTTGAAACCAAATTTTCAGAATTTACCTGAGGCATGCTGGATGTTGGGGAAGGTATTGGAGCATGGAGTACAGACTGAGGTACTTGTGTTGGTGGAGGAAAAACCACCTCATCCTCAGACACAGAGGGACTCAATATGTCACTTGTAAATAGCGTTGCCATAGTCGGCCGACTATTCGGTCCAACTATAAGATGCGGGGTGTCGCGATTGAATAACCTTTAGTCTAACTGAATAGTCAGTCTGATTATTAACTGCTAGAATTTTTTATTTTTTATTTATTTATTTTTAAATTCTCTAGAGTTGCCATTTGTCATGATATTACCAAAAATGTCAAAGATCTATATATGTATGTTGTTAATGGATACTTTTATCTTGGATTCTTGTTGGTTGATGATAATACATGTATAAATATATAAGAATATATGTATTAAAAATCATTTTTAAATAAAAATAATTTTAAAAATACAAAATCGAATAATTCCAAATTGTCGCCCAGATTCTATATTCAGTGTAAGAGAGAAAATGTCCTTTTCTGGAGAAGCAAGGGATAAGGGTGCCTTTTCACCTAGGATAGTAGAAAGCATCCGGTTAATTAGGTAACATGCTGTCATCGCAGCATCACCAAAGGAATGAGGAGCCCGACTTTGTATGAGAAGAGTTCTGGTGATATCCAAAAATTGACGGTGTTTGCATTCAATAACATCATTCTGTTGAGAAGTATGCTGACACAAAGTCTCATGGATCGTAAGCTAAAAAATTAAGACAATTGTGTAGTACAGAATTCCAGATCATTATCAGAACGAATGCATTTAATAGAAGCAAAGAACATATTTTTCATCTCAATCACAAATTATGAAATAAAGTACTAGCATTGGACTTATTCTTTAATAAAAATACCCATGACAGTATGGAAAAATCATCCACAAAGACCAAGTAATACATGTGTCCCCAATGATCAAGAACACGACTTGGACTCAGATATCAAGTTAAAACAACTCAAAAAGACTCTAACTACTACGACCTTGACGACTTCGAAAGCTCGACTGATGATGCTTTCCAAGTTGACATGGTTCACACTGAAAATCGGAACTTGGTAGAGATGACAGGGATGAGACGTCAAATCTTTTGCATTGGAAGATAACCAAATTTGAGATGCCAAGTATTCGGCAAAATCGATTCAACGGAAAGAGAGGTAGCACCGACATAAGGGGACTGGGTCAAGCTGTATTGCCTTCCATTGACGACCACATCCAATCACCCTGCACGTGAGTTTATCCCGAGAAAAACAAGGAAAGTAGGGTCAAATATAACATGACCGTGTAAATATTTTGTAATCTGAATGATATACAATAAAATCATTGAGAAGGCATGCACATGAAGAACGTTCTATAGACGCAAGGAGGGAGGCAAATAAACCTCCCCATGTCCAATAATAGGGAGAATGTATCCCATCAACAATGACCAATGATCTACCCGGTTGTGCAGAACTATATGTACTGAACTGTGAGAGATCTTCACATAGATGGTGGAACACTACAGAGTCCATAATCCATTCTGAAGTATGTGGTCTAGAACGACTAGTAAATGCATGCGTAATACCTGAAGTACTAGTGGAGGCAGACACAACAACTTCTAATGGGCCTAACGAGAAGATCATGTTGCTAGTCGCATGATCTCTCTCAGACGGGCAACAAAGTCATCATAACGATTGCCAATAAAATCAGGAGCAGACTGAACCTGCTTAGTAGCACGAGCTTATGGTGGAAATCCGTGCTTGAAGTAGCACGCATCTTCTGAGTGACCTGATATGTGACAATATGAACTGGGTTGGCGTGGGCGTGTGCCTCCTCTTCTGAATGGAGACGAGCCACTTCTACCACAAGAAGCTATTATAGCCGATGACGTCCGGAAGACGTGGCAGAGGGGATGCTCAATCTGCTCAGTCTGTGGTACGCCTCCTCCATAGGCGGTATAGTAGCATCTGCTTGTAGCTAAGAGCGAGCTGAGTCATACTCAGGGTTAAGTGCTGCCAGAAAGACCCCAATCATGACCGAATCACGATAGGCCTTGTGCTGCTCTTGTGAGGCCGTCAGTCATACGAAGCCTCTCAAACATACCCTTAAGAGATGTGTATAAGGCATGAAGAGAACGATCACCCTGTTTGGTGTAAAGATATCATGATGGAGTTGCAATATCTTCGACTCATTCCTCGCTTGAGAATAAGTCCCTGCTAGGATGCCTTGCCCTTTGCTGTGGGCTGATTTAAAGTATCATGTACGCTATTTCTACAGAAATAGTACCAGATAGCCAAACTTTTTGCATAAGAATCATCGGCCTCCATAAGAGATGGGTCCCAGTCTTGTCTTCAGGCTTATCTTGTGTCAGAATATGCTTCTTACCATGGCTCGGCAAGAGATTCATGATCGGCATTGCCCACAACTCGTCGTTTGTGCCATCCATCTTGACAATAGGTGTCAGAGCCTTAAGATACCTGTGGATGGAATATCAACTCTGTTTTCTGACATATTGTTAGGTTGGTAAACGACTGCGACCGTAGACATATGATAGGGTGTTTACACGGACATCAAAGAGGGTGCTTATGGGTATAGACTCGTACCACAACCAACACTAAACGAACCTGTCTGCAGTAGGGTTCGACGAAGTCCTTTGTTGCCTGATTTTGCCCTGAAGAGACAAAAAACAGAGCAAAATCAGACCAAAAATGTGTCAAAATAGGCAAGATCAGGGCAACTAAGGCCAAATAAGCCATATCCAAGGTCAAAACTATGAAGCGACGCTGTTGTTGTGCAGCGCTATTGTGTGGCGGTGTTGGTTGGTGGAGACTGGAGATCCATGGCCCGCACGACAACCGAGTGCCGCTACAGCCCATGTGGCATGATCGTGAAGAGGATAACTGTGACGCCGACACACATAGGTCTTGTGGGTAGGGAAGGATCTAGGGCACATGCTCCGATTTAGGGTCGCCGCTCTGATACCATGTCGAGGGATATAGAGATGTTTATTCATGTGATCCTCTGTTCTCTTTTATAGAGGAGAAACCTATTGGGAATATTACACAAAGTGAATAGAAAGAAAAGAGAATACATAAAAGAATAAAAGATAACAAATATCTCAACAACTATCTATAGGATCCATATATACATTGAATGTTTTCTTGTGGAGTACATATGTTCTCTGTTGAATCCAAATTTGCATGTGTATAAATATGCATTTAATTCAAAATATACACTAAATAATAATAAATATGTAATATCATCCTTATATATCTTTTTTTGATATAAAAGAGGTCAACCCCCAATGTGGGGGTCACCGCAGAACCTTTTCATAGAAAAAAGATTTACATTATCGTGAGGCCCAAAAATGATACAATGCATTACAATGTGACAACATTTTCTGTGTAAAAACTCTGATTGTTGAAGATCAAGTCATTTCGCCCCAACCAGATGGGCCGCAAAACTACAAACGGCTTGGTACAATCGTCCGTGGAGTTGCTTCCCACCGTTCGAACTGACCTTCAGAATTCCTTACCCCCTCCCATCTCCACCCAGTTTACCCCAACCTCCCTCGGACCCGCTCAGATGGCGGGCACTTGAAAAACAAATGATCCACATCCTCCACCATCCCGTTGCACCTGTCGTAGAGTGTGTCCTCCAAGCCAAACATCCTCCCCCTCCTTGCTTTATCACACAAGCGACCCCTTCTTAGACACCACAAGAACACCTTTACTCTGGGCGGGATCTTAGCCACCCAAACTACCTTCATGTCCTGGCACAAATCCTTATTTAAATTTAAATTGCCTTATTTAAATTTTTTGATTATGGATTTTGTTAAATTATCAATTTTTTATATGATTATGTTTTATTATTATGTTTTTTAATAATAAAACATCCTTATAATCCTGTTTTTTTATATAATCATGTTTTTTATATAACCATCCTTATATATCTTATATATTATATTGCCTTATTTAAATTTTTTGATTTTGGATTTTGTTAAATTATCAATTTTTTTAAATAATCATGTTTATTATTATGTTTTTTAATATTTTTAAATTAAAATATTATAAACTGCTTAAACGACATATCTTCCCTGTATGTTTCTCTTAATATCTGCTTACTTGCTTTAGACTGCCTAGCCGAAAGAATAGTGCATACAACATTTCTGAATCTTGACAACACTTCCCTAAGACCACTTATGAGAAATTATACGAAGATACTGGAGCTTGATCCTTTCAATAATGAATAAAAGGAGTACGTGTTGACAGTATTGACATTTAATGAGGAACTTAGTAGATTATCTAAGTTGCCAGATTTTCAAGTTCTTTGGATGGCTCGGCCTAGAGCTTGGGCTGGACTTTTCTAGATTTTTCGGGCCTCGACCCAATTGAAAATCCATTGTATAAAATTGGGCTTGGGCGTGGGCCCTACATGCCCGGCAAAGGTCCGACCCTATGCTCGTCCCTAGTTGTGCACGTGGGGCCCATAAAGTTTGAAGGCTATCTTCTATAATGTAAAAGGCAGATAGGAAACAGAGCAAAGGGATGCAATGGGTGCTCAACTAGGGCGTTGGATGACAGAGGTAGTGATGTTGCAAGAAACCGAGTTGAGGAATTGGGATGGCATACCCTGGACGTCTATTCGTGGTAGTAGGCTTTTGGAGTCAGTGTTAAACTCGGTTGCGAGCTTTGAGGGGTTTCCGTCTACTTGGAACAATGACCTTTTTTGTCTACAGAATAGGGAATTAGGTCACATATTAATTGTAGTGGTGCATAGGAGAATCTTTGATTGGGTATATGTAACAGCCACTAGCGTTTATGACCTTATTGGGCCGTAGATGAGAATGGGTCTTTGGGAGGAACTATATGTGGCTAATTAATAGTTCCTGCATCTTTTCATGATTGTGGGCATGGGTTGCTTCAGGTATCACCCTGGGTTGGTTGATTTTTCTTCTGTGGTTTATGAGCTTTAGTTGGAGGTAATGGATGCATCATGTTGCTCATATACTTGGCAGAATTTGAATCTGTAATCTCGCTTTGATTGCTTTCTTCTGTCTTTAGAGATATCGCACTTTTTTCCATTTGAGTTTGTGAACCCCCTAGGATCTGGGTACCCGTTAACAACACTTTCGCGGCATTATATTCGCTAGAGATCGCACAAGCTACTGAAAATGTGGGGAATTTTTGCGTGTCTCCGCCATGACATTCGTATTCAATGAATAGACCACATAGACAAGAAAAAAAAGTGCCACCAATATTCATTCATTTCCATATAACATTACATGTAACAAAAGAATGTATTACAATGCACATGTAGATCCCAAAATATATGACTGAAGAGGAAGGAAGCATATTACATCAAGTTGAACCAAAAAGTTGTAACAGAAGAAACGTACCGTCTGGTATATACACGATCACCAGAAGTCCTCAACAGCTACTGAGCGACAGGCTCCCTGCCTGCCAAAGCATGATAGGGAGAAGAGGCATCATCGGTTGTTGGTACTTCCCATAATCATATTATATAAAAAATATTTAAAGTGGTTGCAAAAAAGGCAAGTAAAAAGGCATAAACATCTAAAATTTACATCTACTTGCAAATGTAAAAAGATTTTCAAGTTGCTTGTATGTACCTCCCAAGCTCACCCATTATCCCAACATTTCCCATATATAACATATTTATATTGTATTTGATTGTTAATAAGTGTACGTGTGTGTGTGTATATATATTCTCATACTATTATAGTCATATTATTTCAAATCAAATTTATTATAGTCACTTCCAACCAACTCAACTTTGATTGTAATTCCTCCAACTCTCAACTGTAACTGTCTCAGATGTAACCCTAGATGACTGAGATGTAGACATGGATGATTTTGAATGTAGTATCGCAAAGTCTGCTGGCGAAAGGACAAAACGCAAGCAGTGAGGTAGCCTACAAAAGGGCTCTTCGTCCCGCACTCTAATTGTAAGTGCGGTCCAATAGAGGGAAAGGTCTACTCCAAAACTACGCCCCGCAGACGAGTGAGAGACTCTCCGGAAAAGTCACAAAATGGCCCGACTGGTAACGGACAAACGAGCTCGTACAAAAACTGAAAACCGGTGATTCCCCGCATGGGTATCCTAAAACAAAGAGTCAGCGGAACTGGTCAAAAGTCGGGATCCCAACGAGGCGTAAAACCACTGCGAGCTCGCGTAAAAACCGTGAAGAGACTGGGATCCTAGACCCGCGTACTTGGCGGCCGCTGCCCGAAATGAGCTTCCTATCTCCCGCCCAGTTGAGGGTCACCGGCCCTCGCACAGTCCAGTGTAAAAGTCATCATGACTAGCATAATATCTATCATTTCTGATTTTTAATTAAATTCTAACTTGGGTTAGGGAACTAGTACCAGAGCAGGTCGTATATCCAAATATTAGTGTAACATGAAAATTTACCACCTCCTCAAAAGATTCCCATTTCTTGTGTCGTAAGATGACTACAGGGGTGGGATGTATATCTCCTTTTCAATACCTATGTATTTCCTCTGATGACCCATCAGTCCTTAACCAAGTAAGTTATGGCAACGTGTGGTAATCCACATTCCTTGGAATGGCAATTTATCTAGTCGTTTCCTTCTTGTAGTTAATCAAAATTATCGAAATTGCCATTTCTTTTGCCAACATAATAACAATATTTATCATTGGAAAGGATGTTTATTTATAATATAATACCAGTAAATCTAAAGGTTTTTTATTTAACAATTTATTAATATTCTGATCATCACGGATAAATAGTCTTTTTATTACCGAACATTGTTTAAAGTTTAGTTTAACTTCTTAATTCTTTTCTCAAATTCAATATATTGCCCACTTCTTCCAAGTTGCGTATTATTTCTCATCGAAAGAAGTGATCATTATGCCCAAGAGGAGATCAATTAATTTAACAATAACATGATATTGCCTTTGAGTATCCCAAAATAGTATTGCTTCTTTACAACTCTTTACAGATCTTTAAATGGGTGCATAATTACAGGCCTTCTCAAAATCAATAATGGTTAAAAGGAAATGTTCAATGAAAGTCTAAAGGCAGATAACTTAACCATAAATAAATAATAACAAGTTATTCTTTATTGAGAACTGATTCCCAATCATGAGTAGCATACTTTTTTGTTCACATAATCTTAGCAAGGGATAGAAATGTGGAAATTCGTTGTTGTGGATAATCCCCAACTTCAACCCAACCATTTGTTGTTATGAAAGAATGGATAGAGATCATACTAATATGAAGATATTATTATTATTATTTTTACCAGGCAATTCCATGAAATCGGAACTATTTTATAGCCTTCCAGAACTACCAACACCTCCCACTACCATTATATCAGTTCATATGAGTATGTAGCTTCTTCGTTGATAAGAGAGGAGTCCGATGATTCCCAATTCTTTTACCTAGAAATCTCCCTATATATAGTCAAGAATAGTAGGAGGTTGCATTACATAAGATTAAGATTAAGTTAAATTAGATGGAGTCCATATCATATTAAAGTGAGTGGATTTAAGCATTGATGGGGATGCAATGTACTTAGATCTTCTGGCTGTAACCATACAGGAGGTTGTTGGTGGTGGCAATACTGGTCGACACTAGTGCAGTGACTTGCAAATTTCTTACCATGTAACAATCACATATTCATAAGTGTGATTGAAAATAAATTTACTAAATTTAAAATCTAAATCTGGAAATTTAGTAGAAAATATATATGCAACAAAAGAAATGGCTGAGGATTGTACACAAGATTGTAGTATGAAGGTTGGAGATGGTGCATGCAAGGCAGCAATGGGCTAAGGATTGAATTGTACATTTGAAGTTTTGATCTATATGTAAAGCAACATGCATGGCAACAAGGAGGGAGGGTATAGGTTGTACCTCTTTTGATTTCAAGAATGGAGAAGGGCTGTGGCTGATCTTGCATGCAGTGCTTGATCAACTGCTGGAATTTTGGCCAGCAGTTTTTCAAGGTAGGAACAGAAATAGCTGTATGTGGAGCAGTTGGTTTGAGAACAACAACAAAGTCTTGAGCTACTGGACTTGTTGCTCCAATGGAGAGAAAGGTGACCTCCAGCAGTGGCTCCAGGAGGCTGGAAATTGGAAGAAGGTTTGGCCTTGTTGGGAAAGGGGAAAAACAATTGGGAAAAATGGAAAGAAAAGGGAAGAGTGGGGAGTCATTGGAATTGGGATACAAGAGGGAGAGGGCTGTGGTTTATATAGCACGGGTATTCCTTGTTATTGGACAAGTGGTGGACACAAAAAAAACAAGTGGGGGCGGCATTTAGAAGCCATATGGCTGCTGCAGAAAATTAGTTATTAGATTTATTTTTTTAAAAAAAACTTCATTTATTTGATATTCTAAAGTCTCCTGCAAATCGCGCCTTGAGTTTTGGATTTTGACGTGCAATAACTCATTTTGATCATCTCGGAACGACGATCAATATGAGTGTAATATTGATATACTTTTGATCGGGTTTGGATGTCCAAAATTTTCGAGATGTGGTATTGATTTATGGTTAAATTTTACGATTTTGAAAGTATCAAACGACCTCCGATTGACGAACGGTCGATTCCGTTGGTCTTATTTTGTCGAATCGGATTTTTAGGTGGCCTCGTTTGTTTCGTGGTTTCCGAATTTGCGTCGTGGCTTTTTCGGGCACGCATTACGATGCGATCGATTTTTGGTCGATTTCGCCCGAACGACTTTTGATTCATGATCAAGTAATCAATTTAATGATAAATTAATCAATTTAGGTTGTTTGGTATTGACCAACAACTTTGTTGGGTTAATTGGACCCTAATCGGGTCAGGTTCGGGTTTCTGCAGATACCGATGTTACAGAGTTGATGAAATCCTTTGCTGTTAGTTGGAATGGCCAAGGACCAAAAAAGTGGCGATGAAGTAGTGGTCCTCAAGAGATTGTTAACCTTTATTAGGAAAGACATATGTATCAAAAGGGAACACATATGACATCTTGCGGTGGAAGAGATTGTCGAACTTACAAATTAAAGGACGACAGATACACAAGAGTGTCAAGCTGGAGAGATAGAGGATTTTCAAAAGTTGGTGATGGAGGAGAATAAGAAACATAAAGTGGAATGGAGGCAGAGGTCGAGGCAGACCTAGTTGTGGAAGGGTGATGCAAACTTGATTTTTCCGTGCTATGGCCAATGGGAAAAGGATAAAGCACCTAATTTACTCAATCTCGATGGGAGGAATCATGTTCACGGTAATGGAGGTCCAGAAGGCAGTGGTCGGTCATTTCCACTAGGTGAGGATGAATGCCAATGTGGATGAATGGCAGTGGCTTGGTTAGGTGTGACTAAGCTGACTCAAGGGCATGTTAAGGGCCTTGTGTTGGATTTTGAGCCTCTAGAGGTGCATGCTACAATACTTGAGCTGAAGGCGGATCATTTTCTTGATAGGCTGGTTTCCTTGTCTTCTTCTTTAGATAAGTTTTGGAGGTTGTGGAGAAGAATGCCATAGAATTACTTGTGTTTAGATTATGCAACCTTGGGTTTGGTGGAATCAACGTTGCCCTCATTTTTTCTTTAGACAAAGAAGGTGGTTGTTGTATGTGTGGAGAAAGCTTAACAAATTTCTTTCTTAATGTGATTTATCTCTTTGTGGTGAATTTTTTTTAGACAAAAGAGGGGAAAACACGCTTATGTGCCCGCCCCATGTCTTTGTGGTGAAGTTGCTAGATAATCATTTTCAGATGTGTATTGGGTGACATCATATATTTTTTTATCCAAATGGCTTTTCTTCTTGGTCGCCATATGATGGATAGTTTGGTTGTGGCCAAGAAAGTATATTGAGTCGGCTTTGGAAGGTTGAGTTATCCAAGGCATATGATTGTGTTGTCTGGAAATTCATGTGGGCCTCCTCTAGCATCGTGGGTTCTTTGAGATCTGTATTGCTTGAATGAAGCGCTATGCCAGAATTGTGTTCTATTTGGTCTTAGATAAATTAGCACTCCAAGAGTGGATACTTTCAGCTTCAGATGGAGATAAGGTAGTCTATCCATTTGTACCTTTTGTGGTAGACACATTGGTGGTCACGATAGGGCAAGTGGTGTATGCTGGCATTTACATCGGTTATTGTCAAGGTGATCTTTATATCCGTGTTCTTTAGCATGCCGATAACAAGATCCTCTCTTTTTGGGAGGGTGGGGTGCGCTGGAGCCCTAGAGGATCTTGGTGATTCTAGTCATTTTTTGAGATTTATGGAGTCTCAAGATGAACAAAGAGAAATCTGCTTTGTGAATCTGGTACAGGAAGGGGGAGCGAACTATGCAAGGTATTCATTTTAAGGGATAATTGCGAACTAAAACTTTAAGCAATTATAAATAGAGGAATCGACATGCAAACCAGTAAAAACTACTATCTAGAATGCAGAATTCTAGGATTTCCTCTTCGCTCTTTAGATGAAGTAACCTTCTACTATCCTTTTTACTTTGAATTGAGTGTAGCACAACCTAACCTACATATATACTTCGGACAAACTCCAAGGAAGCTTTTATCGCTCTTTAGATGAAGTAACCTTCTACTATCCTTTTAATTTGAATTGAGTGTAGCACAACCTAACCTACATATATACCTTTGGACAAACTCCAAGGAAGTTTTATCGTGTGGACAGAAGAGAACCCACAGTGTACAACATTGCTAAATGAGAAAAGCCCCGTCAGTGTCAAAATAAATAGCATAAAGTTTCAATGTTTGGCGGTTGTTGATTAGACAATACTCGATTTAGCACAAGAATCAGAGTGATATCTTGACCATGCTTGGGTTTGAGAATATCACACAAAGAATGTGAATTGAAGCACTCCTCACTTGTACGAATAGGAATGTTTTCATGAGCGACTTGTGTAAAAAGTCACTAGGGTCCTATTTATAGGCATAAAATGCTTAGTAGCCTGGCCGGTAGAGCCAGATATTTAGCAGAAAATACGATGGTCGGCAGAGCCGGATATTTTGCAGAAAATACAATGGTTGGCTGAGCTGGACAGTTGACAGAAAATAAACGATCGGCCCGAGCTGACCACTTAGTATAAAAAATGGAGCAGGACATTTAGCAGAAGATAGAACGGTCTGCAGAGCCAGACATTTAGCAGAAAATAAAACGGTCGCCGGAGCCGGACATTTGGCAGAAAATAAATGGTTGGCTGAGTCAAACATTCATCAGAAAATAAAAGGGATTTTATCACTTGTGCCCCTCCGAGATGTTGCAATATCATTTATGCCCCTATCTTTTTGGTAATATCAGTTGTGCCCCTCAAAACTTGCTATTTTATCACTTATGCCCCTCGGGTTAGTGACCGTCCATCTACAGTGCAAACGGACGTTAACTTTGAGGACATAAGCGGAATTATTTTTTTTTAAAAGGTTATATGGTCATTTCTTCCTCCTCTTCCCCAACCTGTTCTTCTTCCTCCTCTTCCCATCTTCCTCCTCCTCCGACCGCCTCCTCCTCCCTCTCCGCTCCGACCTCCCCGCAGCCCCTCCCCTCCCCGGCGCCGCACCTCCTCCCCCCCGCACCTCCTCCCAGCCCGCCGCCCCCTCCCCTCCCCGGCGCCGCCCCGACTGGGCGGAGCACCACCCGCGACTCCGTGCTCCACTGAGCGGTGACCCCCAGCGCGACCATCGTCCCGTGCCCCTCCCTCGGGCGGCCACGCGCCTCGCCGCGGTCTGCTCCTCCGCGTGCGCGAGGCCGCGCGCCGAGGCCGCCCTCCTGCCGCCAGCCCGATCTCCTGTGGGCCGCCTCCTCGAGCCCCCGCGCCTCCTCCTGCAGGTCTCCTCCCTCCGGCGGCGCCGCTCCGCATCTTCGCAGGCCCACGCCTCTCGCGGAATCTCCACGCCCTCCGCCTCCGCGTGGAGGCACCGACCCCCTCCAGGCGGCCTTTCCTCTCCCCCGCGCTCTCCCAGTCCCTGAAGGCGCCAGCCCGAGACGCCATCCGCGACCTGCTCCAGTCAACGGCGGAGCCACCTCCAGAAGCTCCACGCGCGGGCGGCGTGCCGCCCCGCTCCTCGCGCGTGGACCACCCTCGCGCGACCCGCCATCAAGCGGCGCCGTCCGTCGCGCCCATCCGACCCCCGTGCAGAGGAGCGAGGCGACGAAGGGGGTGGGGGGAGGTCGGGTCGGCAACAGGTGGGAGAGGAAGAAGATGGGGGAGGAGGAGGAGAAGGGAGGAAGAAGACGGAGGAGAAGGGAGACAGAAGAGGACCATAATACCCTTCTTAACCATACCATGGTTTGAATAAACTATGGTTATTTTAATTTTTTGACGGTCAATCTGACGGAAGGGCACAACTGATGACGGAGCAAGTTTTGAGGGGCACAACTGATATTACCAAAAAGATAGGGGCATAACTGATATTGCAACATCTCGGAGGGGCACAAGTGATAAAATCCCAAAATAAAATGGTCAGCACATCTGGACATGTAGCAAAAAATGAAACGGTTAGCTGAGCCGGACATTTGTGAGCAAATAAACGGCTGGTTGTGCCGAACACTAAAATGAGCCGGGGGATTTGGCTGGGATGAACACTTTAATAAGCAAATAAGAAAATACTTGCCACAAAAGGAGTTCCATGGATGCAATGCAAATGCAATGAAATGACAAAATTTTCCTTTTTACAGGCTCTTATGATACCTCTTTGTTGCAACCCTACATGCATGGGCTGTTTAATACGAAGGTGGCACAATATTTCCGCGTGGCCTTAATTTCCCCAACGAGGTCGGACAGGAATTCTAAATTGGAATACCGGGGAACTGAGGCTACATTCCTGCAATAAAAAAACCAACAATGACAGGAATAACTAAAAGCAATTTGTCTGAGACTTGTGTTTTCGCAAGAGATTCCGGTGATGAATATCTTATGGGACTTCACATGAGATTCAGATGATGCAGAATAAATGAATAAGAAAATTTTTAATATATGTATGAGAGTAGATCATTAAATAGATGAAACACTCCCGATAAGCAAGAAGCAATCTCAGGCCCTACTCTGACTCAGACGTTGAACTGGAACCTACCAGAAAGTAAATGATGCCATAAATAAAACAAAAAATTGATTATCAAAAAATAAATAAAACAAAAAATTCCAGTAATCCAAGGAGGACTGTAGAGGCGAAGTGCCACCTGGGGATGCAGGGCCGTTGGTGTTGCAGTCGGCTAGTAGTGGATGGGGCTGAACCGCAGAGGTTGCCATTGCAGGCTGGGTTGGGTTTAGGGTTGGAGAAGAAGAGGAGCAAAGTTCAGGGAACTCGTGGGTGGGAGAACGTTGGGGATAGAAGAGAGGGGCTGTGGGAGCTGCTGGTGGGAAGAGAGTTGGGGAAGATGGGGGGACTTGCGGGTGGGAGAAAGTTGGGGGTAGGGGCCCATATAGGTTCTCTTTGTTCTGCTCTCCCCCTTTTATAACTTGGGCTGCTCCTTTCAAAATTCAAAAAAATGCAATTACATTAGCTGCAGCATAGACACATGGACTGTACCATTCTAAACTGTAGGCTCAGTAAAGACAACAATTACACCGAAACCCCTAACAACACAATTACAAGGATATCTTGGAAGTAGAATCATGATTGTTGTAAATTGCAGTTGGACCCTTATGTTTGAGTATGAACTGCATTACAAGTGATGATTAAAGAACTTAACCAATGCAAGGTGTTGGAGGAACATGTCCTTTTCAGGAAATACAATCGAATAAAGAACCTTTTCTTCTTACTCGGAGGACGACACACGGGGAATGAGATAGCAAGCAGTAAGGTTACGCGATAGGCCATCCTCGGACCTTCTTCGGAATTGCATGAAGTAGTGGACATGGCCCTCCCTTTGTCTTTCTGTCTAAAAGCATTCCCTTGAGCTTCTCCGAGGTGGTTGTCGGTTTGAAGCAGGGTGAAAACATGATTGAAAGGGCCCGTACCATGTAACTATACAACTTCGGGAAGTGACCTATTACTATATCAGACAAAAAGAGGTTTCCTTTGATTGTTATTGAATAATCTTGTCCGCATGCCTAAGGCTGACCCGTGTCCAATCCAAGGGGACGTCGATCCTAAAGACAGATGGAGGAGATGAAAGATTGCTCAAAAAAGTATGAGGGAAACTAGAGGAAGGTGTTAGGAGGAGGGTGGTCAACCTGGAAACAAAGTGCATTCCCTTTCGAGGAGGGGGTTGAAAAGGGGAGGATTCATACGATGCACTTGTGCCTCTAATTCTTTTTGAAACAAAGCAGACGGAGTTAGAATCTAATTGCGGGGAAAGGGAAATTGATAAGGGTGGTCGTTGCTTGGCAAAAAGGCTGCTCAAAAGGGTCTAGGGTATGGTGCTGAAGGTTCTCAAAGTTCCATGTGGTTTTTCCATCTCTTCAGTTGGAGTGAGGAGCTCAACTCTATTCTTGAGGGTCGTGGTAACGTCAAAAAGATGACAAATTGACAATATTTGTGCTCGGCAACACTATTCTACAGGGAAGTATATGCACACAATGTCTGATATAGGATTTCGTGAGTCTAAAAAATCGAGATAATTGATCATTACAAAACTCCTAAGCATTGTTCGAGCGGACATCTTTGATAATATCAAAAAATCGATACTTTATCTTAATTATAAAAGTTTTCATTACAGATTCAACCTCATGCTTATTTTTCATCACAAATAACCAAGAATGTCGGGATAATCAATAACTAAATAGAACATGGCCCCTTGGTGATCTGAGACTTGTTTGGGACCTCAAATATCAAAATGCAACAACTCGAATAAAGAAGTATTTTGTTGTCTCCGATGACGATGAAAATTGGTACAATGATGCTTCCCAAGCTGGTTCAGGCGTCTCTACACAGTTTCTGCAGAGGAAGATGACTAAACTGAAGGTGTTGTGTTGCAGGTAAGTAGAGGCTGGTCCGGTAGAAACAAAAGATCTGGCAGCTTAATGTGACTGGATCGGTCTGCATAGGTCTTCTTGCTCATGTTCTCATCCAATCACTATGCCTGTGAGTACATCCTGAAAATAAGAGAAAAAGGACAAAAAATGGCACGATGTTTTAATTCATTAGTAATCTAACTAATGGAAACTGAACTCGTAGGAAATTCTGGTGCACATAACATGTTATGCAGATGCTTGGAAGGCATCAATGAATCTCTCCCTGCTCTATGTAGGGAAATGTCTCCTACTGGTAATGACTACAAACTGACCTAAAGGAATGGTGATGTAGGTTGCGACTTGTTCTTTGTTGCCTTTGAGATTGTGAGATGCTCCCAAGTTGGTGATTCATTCTATAATATCCATATTGTGATAAGTGGTAAGCAAATAATCAATACATGATGCGCTCACGGAGGTAGCATTGTCAAACAGGTTGGAGGAGCATTGGTAGTACCGACTGAAGGGCCTATTACAAAATTATTATACTTCTGATCAACAGGCGTAGCGGTGGTTTCTAACTGTTCAACAACACGAGCAAATGTATGGCGACCGCGCTTATGATAACATGTGTCTTCAAAGTTCCCTAGTCGGTTGGAGCGTGTGCATTGAGGGCTAGGACGACCTCTTCCTCTCACGCGGATACCATGTTCTCTGAACTGAGCTGAACTCCCATCATCGTGTGATGCCACTATAGAAGAGGAGGTCTGAGTAGTAAAACTGGAACACATGCCCTTCCACCATTGTGATGTTCCTGTAGAAAATTTGTTGATCATGACTCACACTCGTCGATAGGTATGAAGCTTCTCGAACATAGGAACATGCCTCTCAAACTAGAGTAGAATTGATGCAAACGGGCTTCCGGCGTCGACAATAAATTAAATTAATTTGGCGGTGGAATATCGGTGGAGAAGAGAGAGGTTGAGAAGAAGAAGAACTCGTCGGTAACGAGGGATGGAAGGAGAGAACCGCGGAGATCGCGTGGAGGGAGAAGGGAGATAAGAGAGAGATACGAGATAAAATCTCAAATTTTAATTCATAATTGACTGCCTAAAAACAACGGGCTACCCTCTCTTTATATAGGAGAGAGGGTTTACAAAAATAGTAAATACTCAAATTACAACTAATTTAATCCTAATTGACATCTAACTAACTTAATTGGACTCTAAATTATTTAATTGACCCAAATTGTAATTAAAATCTACGAAATCAACGCTGAGATCACAAGCGATCTCGATTATTTAATTAGACCACTATGACCCTAAAAAACGTAAATAAAATTGATTATTATCTAATTGAATAAATGTGGCCCCATAATTTGGGGTCACGCTGCATCAAGAATGCATGGAGAAGGTGACAATCCTGCTTCATAGTGAAGATGTCATATTGTAGATGAAGAATCTTTGCCTCGTTCTTTGCTTGGGAATACGTGGTGGTAAGAATATCGTACATCACCTTTGTTAGGTGCTGATGTAGAATATCGTTGACTATCTCCTATGTGAGAGTACCAGAGAGCCAAACACGTCTCCATGCATTGTTCTACTTCCATGATTTATTTGCTCCAGTCATGTCGGTTGGCTTGGGTTTCATCATGATGTACTCTTTTTTGTTATGCTCCATGATGCTCGTGAACTGCATCACCCAGATGTCATAGTTGGTTCCATCCATCTTGACAATGGGACATGAGTTTTTGAACGTCTCAAAAGATGGAGACACATTAACCTTATCTTATGTTTGCTGAACGAAGGAGACTGGGAAGGACACGATTAGGTGATTGATCGACATGTTGGTTTCTACATGATCATGTTCGGGGTGGGATGTGTATGTGCGCTTAAATCACAACATTTCTATCATCCTTGTTGGCACTCTAGGGTAGACATATGGATTTAGATGACCTAAGCCAACTTGGATTGCACCAAAATCAATGCGAGAGTGTTAAAAGGAGTCGCTCGGGACTCAGGATATGCATTGTTGACCAATGGACGTTGCACAACATCACGCTAGTGCACTTCTCGAGGTGTTGAAGGAGCACCATATGCGAGGGTGCTGGGTACTGTCTCGGTGCTGTGGTGGCTAGCCTAATTGTTGGGGGGCCCTATGGAGGCACAAGAACTAGTTGGAGAGGATGTGGTTCCCAAGGTTGGCTAAGGGTGTCGTAGGCGCATGTCGAAGATGGCTAGGATACCCTTGTGTGAGATCTGAGAAGGTTGGCAGGCAAGGTAGAAAATGTCGATATCAACACCATATTGATATGGTGTTGTTGGGAAAAATGAATGACATGTTTATTCCATAAGCCCTAGGCTCTCTTATATATGAGAGTAGCCTATGGGTAAATTACATAAAGTAGACAACTGAAAAATAAAATAACGAAGAGGTACAAGCTCTACTCTATATGCGTCAACACTCCCCCTCAAGATGGAGCATAGATATCAATCATGCTCAGCTTGGACGCACACTTCTGGAATGGGCCTCGAAGCAATGCCTTAGTGAATATATCAACAGTCTGATTCTCTGATGTGACGTGAGATGTAGCAATGAACCCCTTCTGAATCATGTCACGTATGTAGTGACAGTCAACCTCAATATGTTTGGTCCTCTCATAGAAGGCTGGGTTGTTTGCAATGAACAAGGCGGTCTGATTGTCACATTCCAACATCATAGGGAGCGGTATATCAGGACATAGATCTGTAAGTAAGGATTTCTCCCACATCATTTCTGTGCTAGCGTGGGCCATAGCCCTGTATTCAGATTCAGCACTGGATCTAGCTACTACTGTCTGTTTCTTGCTCCTCCACGAGACTAGGGCATCTCCAACATAGACTGCAAATCCTGAGGTGGACTTCCTATCCTTGGGGCATCCTGCATAATCTGCATCAGCACATGCTGTGATAGTGATCTCCTTTCCTTTCTTAAATAGCAACCCTGCACCTGGAGATGATTTTAGATATCTCAGATCATGTGTATTGCATCCATATGGACCTGACGTGGTTGGTCCATGAACTGGCTCACACGACTTACTGCAAATGATATATCAGGTCTAGTGATCGTGACATACAGTAGTTTGCCTACCAGTTCTCTGTACCTTCTCCTGTCCACCTCTTCCGTGTCATCACCATAGAGCTTCATGCTGGGATCCATTGGTGTCGTAGCAGGTCGACACCCTAGCATACATGTCTCACTCAATAGATCTGTAATATATTTCCTCTGCGACATCACTAATCCATATGGATTTCTAGCGAACTCCAGCCCCGGGAAATATCTAAGGACTCCCAAGTCCTTGGTGACAAATTCGGTTCCCAGCCTTTCTTTCGCCTGCTTAATGCCCTGCTCATCATCTCCTGTAATCAAGATATCATCAACATAAACCATGATTACAACGATACCCTTAGCAGTCTTCTGTACAAACAAGGAATGATCAGCATTGGAGCGTTTATATCCTTTCTTCTCAAAGAGATCTGAGAGCTTCTGAAACCACGCTCTGGGACTCTGCTTAAGGCCATAGATGGCCTTATGTAGCCTGCATACCTTGGAACACTCCCCCTCAACAGCAAAACCAGGTGGCTGTTGTATATAGACTTCCTCCTGCAAATCGCCATATAGGAATGCATTCTTCACGTCCAGCTTATAAAGCGGCCAATCTCTAGCAACTGCAACTGACAACAAGATCCGAAGAGTGGAATGACGTGCCACCGGCGAGAATGTGTCAAGGTAATCTACCCCGTATGTCTGTGTAAAGCCACGTGCAACAAGACGCGCCTTGTACCTATCAATGGAGCCATCTGCATTGTGCTTCACTGTAAACACCCACTTGCAGCTCACCGGGTTCACATTTGGAGGTATAGGAACCAAACTCCAAGTTCCTCTGGACTGGAGTGCCGCCATTTCTTCTTCCATCGCTAGCCGCCATCGACTATCCTGCAGAGCATCATGATGATTCCGTGGAATGTCTATATCTGAAAGAGCCATAGCAAACGACCTGAAATCTCCAGTTAGCCTCTCAAAAGATACAGCTGCGGATAATGGATATTTAGCACAACTCCTCTTCGACTTTCGTAGAGCAATGGGAACATCCAAATCAGCTATAGGCTCATCTTGCTCCTGCACCATATCCTGCTCAGAAATATCGTCAGATCCATCAACATTAATATTTTCATTACATACCATAGGCGAGCTAGTTGACGAGTCATGACCATGAGCTGGAGGAGGCCTACGGGTATAATGGAACGGTAGCGGTGAGATAGGCTTCGGTGGTGGTGGTGGTGGTGGTGATGGCATATGAGGTGGTGGTGGTGACGGCATCTGAGGTGGTGGTGTCATGTATATGGCATATGGAGTTATGGATGGTAGCTGGTTGTTTTCTGATGGTGAAAAATACATAACGGATTCAAAAAATGTAACATCTGCACTGATCATATACCGCCGACGCACAGGATCAAAGCACTTGTACCCCTTTTGAGCTCTGGAGTACCCAACAAAGACACACTTGACAACCCTAGGAGAGAGCTTGTCAGTACCAGACGACAATTGATGGACAAAAGCAACCGACCCAAATACACGAGGAGTAAGAGCGAACAGATCCTTGCCAGGATGAATAAGTGAAAACGGAATCTGTTCCTTCAAGACAGACGAAGGCATACGGTTGATTAGGTAACATGTAGTGAGAACTGCATCACCCCAGTAGGAGTAGGGAACATGACTCTGTATAAGGAGTGATCTTGTGACATTAAGGAGGTGACGGTGTTTTCTTTCAGCAATTCCATTCTGTTGAGATGTATGAGCACAAGATGTTTCGTGGATAATCCCTTTTGAGGAGTAGTAATTAGCCAGAATATTGGTGCACAACTCTAAAGCATTATCACTTCTCACAAACTTGACAGACGTGGAGAAAACATTTTGTATTTCATTCTGAAAATGGATAATGATATTTCCCACTTCAGATTTATTTTTCATCAGAAACACTCATGACACTCTAGAATAATCATCCACAAATACAATATAAAATCTGTGTCCCTGATGATCGGGTACATGACTCGGACCCCAGACATCGATATGAAATAGCTCAAACTTGGAGGTACTACTCCGACCTGGACGACTGGGAAAGGACGACCTGTGATGCTTTCCCAACTGACACGCCTCACACTGAATAGGTGTGTGAGGAAGACAATAGGGTAAAACTTGACGCAACTTCGGAAGCGGTAAATGACCAAAACGCAGATGCCATAATAAGGTTGATACTTGTCCAGAAGAAGAGGATGAGGATCCAACAAAAGGAGTCCGATTCAGACGGTAGAGGCCTCCTTGCTCATAGCCACGACCAATCACGTTGCCCGTACGGATGTCCTGAAAAATCAAAGAAGATGGATCAAAAATAGCTCGACAATGTAGATCCTTCGTAATCTGACTAATTGACAATAGATTCATTGAAAAATCAGGTGCATGTAGCACGTTCTTGAGCTGCATAGAAGATGTCAAACTAATCTCCCCCTGACCAGTGATGGGGGAATGAGTGCCATTGGCAATCACTACTGTCCGACCTGGAGGGATCTGAGTGTATCCTGAAAGCAGACTCTGGTCGCCACATAGGTGATGTGTAGCGTCGGAGTCCATAATCCATGGTAAAGTATCTGATTAACTACGGTTCAGTGCAAGTATACTACCTGAGGTACTGGTAGACGCAGAGGCAGAATCAGCGGCATCAGAATGACTCTCTGCAGTCGGTGCTGGTCCAGATGGTGGAATAATGCCCCTCAGACGGGCAACAAGATCGTCGAACCGTTGATCCAAAGTAGCAGCAGATGAGGGCTCTATCTGCTCAGCAGCTTGCGCAGATGCAGGAATCGTGCTTCGAGTAGCATGTATCTTCATTGTGTCCAACTCGGTGACAGTAGGTGCATGTTGGCCTAGTGCGGCCATCCCTTCCACGAGGTCCACGTCCACAGCCCTGGTGATGAAATCCGCGACCTCTGTTTGCTGCCATGGCTGAAGAATTCTGACTCGCAGCTATTGAAGGAACTGTGATCCGACTCAATCTATGAAAAGCTTCCTCCATGGGAGGAATAATCGAGTCTGCCAAAATCTGTGATCGTGCCGCCTCATATTCTGGATCTAGTGCGGCCAGGAACACACCCACCATGGTCGCATTCCTGTATGTCTTCTGCTGTTCTGACGTGGCGGTAAGAGGCATGAAGCTATAGAGCTTCTCGAACATCCCTCTCAGTGATGTGTAGAAAGAATGTAAAGGACGACCATTCTGCTTTATTTTGAATATATCATGTTGAAGTTACAGAATCTTCGTCTCGTTCTTCGCTTGAGAGTAAGTTGCCGCCAGAATATCCCACATATCCTTGGCTGTGGGTTGATGTAGGATGTCATTGGCAATTTCAATAGCCAACGTACCAGATAGCCAAACCTTGGCATATGCATCATCGGCCTCCCATGAGGCATTGACTCCAGTCTTCTCTGCAGGCTCAGGTTCGGTAAGAATGTGCTTCTTACCTGTTGACTTCATCATACTCATGAACTGCATTGCCCACAGTTCATAGTTTGTACCGTCCATCTTGACAATGGGCGCTGGACAACGAAAGGCGCCAATAGATGGGATATCAACCTTGCTTTCTGACATACTGGAGATGGAAGACTGGATCGATTGACAGACAAATGAGCTCTGTCTACAATGACATAGATGGGATTAGTTGCATGTGTAGACCTCAAGCAACTATCCCCATGAAGATGTGCGTGCTAAGCCCTACCCGCGCACTGGAATCACGCGCAGGCACAGGAGATCGCGCACAGCAGGATATGCGTGCACTGGAGATGCGCTACTGGTGCACACAAATGATTGCGCACAGGTGATGGCGCACCGGGGCTACCGCGCGCGCAGGGATGCACGCAAGGGAGCGCACAGATGCACTGGAGATGTGCGCGCAAGGACGCTACAGCGCGCGCATTGGAGGTGCGCTACAGGTGCACCCACAGGCACTGCAACACTGCAGCACACGCAGGGGTGCACGCGCAGGGGTGCGCGCACAGGCACAGGCAATGATGCGCGCAAGGAGGCGAGGCGCGCAGCAGGCGTGCACGGAGGAGATGTGCACAGGCGCACAGCACGCGAGTGCTTGCACTCGGAGGCGCGGCGGCGATGGAGGAGAACTCGGGCGGCGCCGATTAAGCGAGAGGAAGGCCGGCGGGTGTGGTGGGGTTAGGGTTTCGAGAACTCCGGTCTAGGATCGTCGCTTTGATACCTTGTTGGGAAAAATGAATGACCTGTTTATTCCATAAGCCCTAGGCTCTCTTATATAGGAGAGTAGCCTATGGGTAAATTACATAAAATAGACAACTGAAAAATAAAATAACGAAGAGGTACAAGCACTACTCTATATGCGTCAACAAGTGTCGATACGATATTTCGACGATATATCAGCGATATATCGCCCATATCGATACTCTTTTGTGAAGGAAGGATCCGAAAAAAAACATATCGATACTCTTTCGATATATCATTTGATATCGGTCTCATGTCAATACCGACACATCGGCGATATATCGCCGATATATCACAATATTTCCTACATTGTTGACGGGTGGGGACTTTGGTGTATCAAGAAGATATCCGAGCTCCAGTTCTGAACTTCTACTTTGATACCATGTGGAAAGAAATGAATGACTTGTTTATTCAGAGACTATAGGGTTCCTTTATATAGTGTAGAAACTGTAGATGTCAAAGTTACAAGAGGAGAAATACACTGAGTAGAAATAACAAAAGAAAGAGATAACAAAAGTAATATTTCCTATAACAAGAATGCAATAGAGCATGCGAAGTGCTTGGCTGATTCTTGGTCCGTGTAATATAAATGAATGTTAGCCTTGTACTTGCAATCCTTTGAATCAATGGAGAAGTTTTTGGGCGAATACATTATCGGTGAATCATCCTTTAAAAAATTCCGTAAGGAGGTCTGTTATATGTTGTATGAGGTTACCCTTTTTGAGACTTGTTTAGTAGTTTTAGTCTTTAGATAGATGGCTAGTCTGAGGACGTAGCATTATGCGTTCGGTCCCCAAAGCTGTATTCCTTGGTTATCAATTGGGTTTACGTGTTTCAGATGTTTGGTATGTTAGCTGATGGGTTCCTTCTTTACATTCATGTTTCTCAGAGTCCATGTTGCATGACTTCATGATGATGTGAAAGTCTCTTGACGTGGTTGAGGGGCTTTTAATGGTCGTTATAAATGTTGTTGGTTTTAGGGCAAGTTCTCTATTGGGAAGGTCTACAGGATGCTTTCCCCATGAGTCTTTGGTCCTGGTGACTTGTTGCGACTATGATTGTAGTGGTAGTAGTGGTGTACCTGTTATTGTAGCTTTTCAGAAGGGGGTGTGATGGCAAATGCTCATTATGCCATGATCTTGAGTCGAATTGGTGATGCTTCACATTGTCTTCCAGTTTCTTCAAGAAGGGGGATTATCTGGTCTTCTCGTGCATCGGGCTAACGGGTTCCTTCTTTACATGGGTTATCTGTTAGCTCACGGGTTCCTTCTTTACATTCATGTTTCTCAGAGTCCATGTTGCATGACTTCATGATGATGTGAAAGTCTTGTGGCATGGTTGAGGGGCTTTTAATGGTCGTGATAAATGTTGTTGGTTTTATGGGAAGTTCTCTGTTGAGAAGGTCTACAGGATGCTTTCCCCATGAGTCTTTGGTCCTGGTGACTTGTTGCGAGCATGATAGTAGTAGTGGTAGAGTGTACCTGTTATAGTTGCTTTTCAGAAGGGGGTGATGGCAAATGCTGATTATGCCATTATCTTGAGTTGGACTCGTGATGCTTCCCATTTTGTTCCGATTTCTCCAAGAAGATGGATTATCGGGTCCTCTTGTGCATCGGGCTAACGATGTTTCACTCAACACCTCAATGGAGTGGGTGGGTTGACACTACTTGTGGGCCAGGCTTTTTGGACATCTCTTGGGGGCGTCGTGTTAAAACATTTTGCCATTGTCTGTTCTTTGTAAATTTTTAATAAAAATTATGGGTATGGACCATAAAGGATGGCCTCCTTTTCACTAAAAAATATGGTCAAAATATGAGAGATGTTTGAAATATTATTTCATGTACAAACTCGAACTTAGATTTGTGATCCAGAATTATGGTTCAAATTTTCATATCATGCTTCCATTATGGTATGGGATATAAAAAATACGAGCTCTTAGTAATTCACTTATCTTACGTGTATAACTTCCATGATTCAATAAAAAAATAGATGGATTTTTACACTTGTGCCCTTTTGAGTTTTTCCAGTAAAATGTGCCCATAACTTTTTTATAATTACACTTATCCTTATCTATGTGAATAAAAAGTAGAATAAATGTAGGTTTGCTTAAGTGGAGATGAGCTTCTGTTGTTCTCTGTGATAAGAAAATTCCTTTGAAAATCAAAGGAATGTTCTACAAAGCAATCTTGAGACCTGCTATGCTCTATGGATCTGAATGTTGGCCGGTGAACCATAGACATGTGCAGAGAATGGTAATAGCGGAAACGAAAATGCTAAGGTGGATGTGTGAACACACACACACACACACACGTAAAGATCGGATTCAGAACGATGCAATCAGAATGAAAGTTGGTGTAGCTTCGATCGAGGATAAGATGCGAGAAAACTGCTTAAGGTGGTTTGGCCATTTGCAAGGGAGGTCAGTTGATGCACCAGTTAGGAGTTGCAGGTTTTGGGATGTTGAGTTGGCTAAGAGAGGGCGAAGAAGGACCAAGAAGTGTTGGAATGAGATTATACGAAGGGATCTTAGTTTTTTTTATCTAAGCCCGAGAATGACCCGAGATAGATCTGAATAGAGGCAAAGAATCAATGCAGCCGACCCTACTTAATCTGGAAAAAGGCTTTGTTGTTGCTGCACACTTACCCTTATCCTCTTAAAAATTCATAATGCTGCCCTTTTGTTAGTGTAATATAGTGGAACAAATGCAATAATGATAGGATACTAATGTGAATTTTATATTAACACATGGGACTAGTGTAATTGCAAAAAGGTAGGAGCATAGGTGTTATCGAATTAACTAGGAAGGGCACACGTATAAAAATATCAAAAATAAGACAGAGAGGTTATCAGGGTGCTACTAGTGGCACCTTATAGTGGTTTTTTTAGCGTTCCTCAGTGCAAACATTCTAGTTTCAGAAATGCAGTAAGTCAGACATGTCATTGCATATTGCAATATGCAACCAAATAATACACTGTTTTACATTTTTAATATAAAATATGACAATTATTGTCGGGTTTCAATTTTTATATACTAACGTTGAAATAGATATTATCCATTTCAATAGTCTGCTGGTAGTGCTATGTACCTACTACCCAAAAGACTATGGTTTAAATCCCTCCTTGTATGGGTTGCGTTAGGTAGCCGACAACCGGCGTAAAAAATGGGTGGGTCTTTTAACATAGATTTGAGCAAGAATCTGTGTATCCGACCCTACTTAAAGTGGGAGAAGGCTTCACCATTTAAATAAAGTTGAAGAAGATAAAAAAATACTACCAACAAAAGTAATGTTTTGAAAAAGTGAAAACTAAACCGTAATGTCAATGCTTTTGGAACACAGACTGAATATGTGGCATATCTGGCTATGTAGAGTGATTTTAGGGATTGGACTGCAAAATGATCAACTTCATGAATATGGTTCAGTCGCCAGTTAAGTACATACAGCCACATACGTTGTGCATGGGTCACAATCCTGAACCTTGTGAACATTACCTTTTATTTTTTTGTTTGTATTTTGAGGTGATATAATTGGATGCTACTTTGCACGGGGTCCTCATGCCACAACCGTAGACCGCTCCTTATGTAGGAAACTCGATCTGCAGCCCAGATAGGATCCTTGTGTTTCTATCACTACCACCTTTTTTATTGACTTTAAATGGATTTTATCTTATAGATATTGTTCTTGGAGGATGCCCTGACATTCTAGATGAATTGATTGTATCATACGAGAGTTTTATGTCTTTGGGTCTTACTGCCACCTTCTATTGTTTCTTCTTTTCAGAAAGTTCATCCAATTGGGTTTTATTATGAGCGAAATGCATTCTTTCCTCATGCTTACCTTTATATGTATTTTAGTTAGTCTAATGCAATTCCATTATCTGTCTTCATTTTATTTAACGATGTCAACCTACCACAACAACAACAAAGCCTTTTCCCGCAATTAAGTAGGGTCGGCTACATGGATTCTTCGCCTCCATTCAGATCTATCTTGGGTCAACTCGGGCTTGTATCCAAAAAATTAAGACCCCTTCGTATAGTCTCTTTCCAACACTTCTTGAGCTGTCCTCGTCCTCTCTTAGCCGGCTCAACATCCCAACACTCGCATCTCCTAACTGGTGCATTATCTGATCTTCTTCGCAAATGACCAAACCATCTTAAGCGGTTTTCTCGTATCTTATCCTCGATCGGAGCTACACCAACTTTCTTTCTGATTGCATCATTCTGGATTCGATCTTTACGTGTGTGTCCACACATCCATCTTAGCATGTTCATTTATGCTATAGACATTCTCTGCACATGTCTATGGTTTACATGCCAACATTCAGATCCATAGAGCATAGCAGGTCTCACGGCTGCTTTGTAAAACATTCCTTTAATTTTTTAAGGAATTTCCTTATCACAGAGAACAGCAGAGGCTCCTCTCCACTTTAGCCACCATGCATTTATTCTATTAGTAACATCTCCATCAATTTCCCCATCATGTTGCAAAATAGATCACATATATCTAAAAGAATCTCTCTTCCGAATGTTATCGTCACCAATCTTCACCTCAATTTCTTCACCACCGCTTCCATCAAAGGTGCACTCCATATATTCCGTCTTAACCCTACTTATACAAAATCCTTTAGTCTCTAATACATGTCTCCAGACCTCAAGCTTCTCATTTACTCCATCTCTACTATCGTCAATCAACATAATATCATCAACAAATAACATACACCAAGGTAACTCATCCTGAATGTGACTTCTCAACTCGTCTATAATCAAAGTAAAAAGAGATGTACTCAAAATTGAAACTTGATATAAACCAATGTTCAGGACAATATATAGCCCTATCATACATATCCTTTATGAGGTTAATGTATAGGACATGTACTTGTCTCTTCTCTAAAACTCTCCACAATATCTCACGTGGGACATAATCATAAGCATGTTAGTGCTCCATGGCCTTTCCAATTCCCCACGACTCGATGAAAAGGAATATATTATTAGCTTCTCCAAATCAATAAAGATCATATGGAGATTCTTCCTTTTAGCTCTATAAATCTCCATTCTTCTCCTCAGCAAATGGATGGCTTCAATAGTTGAGCGACATGGCATGAATCCACATTGGTTTTCTTTTACTTTGGAAACTTACCTCAACCTTCTTTCGATCATACGTTCTCAAATTTTCATAGTGTGACTCATCAGCTTGATACCTCTGTAATTTGAACAATTTTGAACGTCTCCTTTATTCTTATAAAGAGGCACCGGGATGCTCCTCCAATATTCAGGCATTTTTTTTCTTCGCCAAATAACATTAAATAGATTCGTAAGCCAAGTCAAACTGCGCTCACCTAAAACTCTCCATACTTCTACAGGGATGTCATCCGGTCCTACACCTTTCTCATGTCTCATAACCTTCAAAGCCTCCTCTACTTCCTTTCTTTGTATTCTTTTATAGCTTGCACGATTCAAATAACTTTCACTACTAGCTAGATCACCCAAAGTGATCTCTCTATTTCCTTCCCCAATGAAAAGTTTATGGAAGTATTGCTCCCATCTAGTCTCTATATCCTTCTGAGTAACAAGCACATGACCTTCCTTGTCTTTAATGCATCTCACTTGAGAAAGGTCTTTGGTCTTTCTTTCTCTTGCTTTGGCCAACCTGAATATATCCTTTCGGCCCTCCTTTGAGTCGAGATTTTTATAGAAAACTTTATAAGCTTTTGACTTAGCTTCGCTTACAGCTTTCTTTGCTTCCTTCTTTGCTATTTTGTAGTTTGTGACAATTTCCTTAACGATGTCAACCTGAACTAAATATTTTTTTAGAGAGTTCGCATGTTTCTAGGCTTATGATTTTGTCCCACGGGAGATAATGTGGAGTGTTTTGGAGAAGAGACAAGTATATGTCATGTACATTAACCTCATAGAAGATATGTATGATAGGGCTTTATCTTGTGTAAGAATACAGTCTGGGAAGAGCAATGTTTGAAAATACGGTCTATGCGGCCGCATATGCGGCCGTATATGCGTATTCGGTTACTTGACCTAAGATCATATGCCATATGCGGCAATATGTGGTCAAAACGCATATGCGTTCCGCATATGTGGCATATGCAGCCACATATTTGATATGATTCATGAAATGCTGATGACACATTAGCTCAATTTTTTCTCGAACAACTCTTATATTATCATTTACATTTATACATATTTTCATTCTTCTTGTATATGTTGCATTTGGGAATATAATCTGGGGTATTTTTTTCTCATATCCATTTTTCTCATTGTTCTCAACACTTAATGAAATATTTACTGCTTTTGAATTTTCTATCTAATGAAATTTATTCTAATTCTTCAAATAAACATGAAATAATTGACTAACAGTCTGACACTTTACTTTTTTATGCTTCTAATAAATTTTATATGCAAATACAATTTTCCCCAATATTTGTGTCAACATATTTTATCCCTTGGAGATACACATATGTGTATAATTTTGGGTGTATGATTTGTATACCTATGATTATTCTTTAGCTTTTGTTATCTATAGGATCTATATATACATTAAAGGTTTTCTTATAGAATTCGTGTGTTCATTGTTGAATCTAAGTATGTATATGTATATATGTGCATTAAATTCAAAATACACACTAAAAAATAATCAATTTATAATATCATGCTTATATATCTTATTTGATATTTTTTATTTTGTATTTTGTTAGATCATCAACGTTTTTATATAATCACGTTTTGTTGTTTATTTTATAATATTTTAAAATAAAATATTATAAACTGCATAAACTTTCGTATACTCCGCATATCTACTTACTCGCTTTAGACTGCATGACCGAACGAATACCGCATATGACATTTCTGAACCTTGGGGAAGATTGACTATTTTGACATCAACATTGGTCTGCATCAAGGTTCAATTTTGAGTCCATTCCTTTTTACTTTGATTTTGGACGAGTTGACAACTCACAACAGGATGAGATACCTTGGTGTATGTTATTTGATGGTGATATTGTATTGATTGATGAGACTAGAGATGTAGTCAATAAGAAGCTTGAGGTTTTGAGACATGCATTGGAGATTAAAGGATTTTATATAAGTAGGGCTAAGACGGAATTTATGGAGTGTACTTTGATGGAAGCAATAGTGAATGAATCGATGAGAAGATTGTTGACGATAACATTTAGAAGAGAGATTATTTTAGATACTTGGGATCTATTTTACAACATGGTAGGGAAATTGATGGAGATGCTACAAATAGAATAGATGCAGGTTGGCTAAAGTGGAGAGGAACCTCTACTGTTCCCTGTGATAAGAAAATTTTTTTAAAAATCAAAGGAAAGTTTTACAAAGCAGTTGTGAGGCCTACTATGTTTTATGGATCTGAGTGTTGGCCTGTAACCATAGACATGTTCAAAGAATGGCAGTAGCAGAAATGAAAAATCTAAGGTGGATGTGTGGACACACGTAAAGATGAGATTCTGAATGATGCCATTAGAAGGAAAATTGGCGTAGATCTGATCGAGGATAAGATGCGAGAAAATCGCTTAAGATTGTTAGACCATTTGCAAAGGAGGTCAGCTGATGCACCGGTGAGATGCGAGTTTTGGGATGTTGGGCTGGCTAAGAGAGGGCGGGAAGGCCCGAGAAGTGTTGGAATGAGATTATACGATGTGATCTTAGTTTTTTGGATCTAAGCCCGAGAATGACCCAATATAGATTTGAATGGAGGCAAAGAATCTATGTAACCGATCCTACTTAATGTGGGGAAAGGCTTTGTTGTAGTTGTTGTATTTTTTCTCTAGGGTTTAACTAGAGGTTTATGCTTTCCTATCATAGTTATGCACAAACTTTTTTTAATTGAAACGAGGGCGAACTCTCTAGGTGTTATGCACAATCTAAGGATCTCTTCCCAAAAGAATGGGCTGAATACTCGCTCTGCATCAACTTTTCTTGGAACGCGTGTCTCCTTGTTTTAATAATTGATTTATTATGATTTATTAGCCGTTTCCTGACTCTGGTTCTTTTTGTGTGATAGATATAATGACCAGTTTGTTATTGCATCCTTTGATGGAGATCCTACTGCAGAGTCGGAAATTTACAATAAACTAGATATATCTCTCCGCACTGATGCTGAATCAGAGGTGATTTTTCTGTTGGATTTTTTAGTCAAATTCTATTTCTCTCCTTTTTTGCTTGTGAGTTTACTGCTGAAAATTCGCTATTCTCATGATAATTTATATTCTAATAATGAAAATTTTCTGTCGTTAATTTATATCCCATCTTTGACACTCTCTTCTGCAGTACGGTAGCCTTTACAAATGTTTTTCTATATCAAACCATCATAATCCTTATGCCCAATCATTATATCCTTTTGCAATCTAAAGCATACCGGTACTCGTCTTGTTTAGAAGAAATTGTTGGAGTGAATAGAAAAGTTGCAAAGAAGTCCAGATTAAACAAAAATAGAAAGAAAACCCTCCAGATTGAACAAAAAATCAAAAGAAAACATTTTTCTTTCTTAAATCTACCCTCGATAAGGATTGTGTGTTGTGCATGCTCTGCCTGGTACAAAATATCCAGTCAATAATGAGGGCGTGCCTCTAAAAAATGTCACAATTTGCCCATATGTTTAAGATGTAAGAAGTGAAATCTTTCCAAAAAGCACTGCAACAAGAAAGTAACATAACCTGTGTTTAGTGCTCTCATGAGCGGCAGAATTATCTGGATTGCAAGATTCTACCTTATTATCAAAATATATTGGGACAGGTGGTGACGGAATGCTGAAATTGTATAGAATGGAAAGTAACTAATGAATCCACTGGTAGAGCTCCAGTTTGATGATGCGAGAAATTGTAACAAGAATCTTTTAAGAGGGGGTGTGGAAGACTAAAGAAATGTTGGAAGTATAGGATCTCACTTTCGCATCTAAGCGTGGGTATGATCCGAATTAGATCTGTTTGGAAGCAAGTAGTTCGCTTAGACACCTTGCTTAAAGTGAGAAAATGTGTGGTTGGTGTTATTGTAGTATGTGCCATGATTGGACATTATGACACAATAGATCTGGAGATAACTTGTTTTGCTAAATGAACTAATCAGGTTCCTCTAAATAAAAGTATAGATGCCAGTAGGAGAATGCCTACCCTCGTGTAGGCATCATTCATATTTAGCATCAGAATAACTAATGACATAAAAGTATCCATGATCATGGAAGGTCATATCGGTATCGGTATCGATATCGGTACCATGTCGATACGATATATCGCCGATATCGAACCGGGATTGTGAATAAATTAGCCTTGGAAGGCCAAATATTGGCTATATCGGCGATATATTGGTCACCTGTCGATACCAATATATCGCCGATATATCGCGATATGGCCTTTCATGTCGATGATTATCAAGTGGAGGCATTTTGAAGGAGACGAATTCAGGTATAGTATGACTTGGCTAACACTAACTCAATATACCTCTTAAGATTTACGTCTACATTGACAAAAATGCACAACCAAAAAGTAATGCCAATTTTACCGGTTGAGAAGCGTAAGTAACTTATCAATTGTAGATCTTTATCATGTAACAAATAGCAAGTCTGAGTTACCAAAGTTCTTTACTGATGCACACGAATGATGATCCATCATACTAGTTTAATATACAAGGAATTTTCGCTAAGAAAAAAATTGTGCATTTTTAATGTGGGAGACTTCCATGCCAAGAAAAGAACTAATTGATCCAATGTTCTTTTTGAGAAATTAATAATGCGAGAAGTTTTACTTTTCAAATTCCGCTACCAATCATTTGTAAGAAGATTCAACAACAACAACAACAAAGTTTTTCCCACATTATGTAAGGTCGTCTACATGAATCCTTTGCCTCCACTCAGATCTCTGTAATTCCCACATCAATCGAAGCCGGAGATGAATTTTCCGGATCAAAGGAGAATTGTTGCAGGCGCAGATTGTCGATTTTGTCAAATTAGGGTTTTATGTCCGTATTTTGTTATTTTACGTTGTTTGTTAATTTTTATTGTTAAATAAATCAAGATCTGTTAATCTCAATTTTTATGGTAGGTAATCTTAATAATAATCATTTAGGAGTTAATAAGTTCTGCTAATTGGTCGATTTTTATTTTCCTTATTTATTTTGTAATTCATACCTCCTTGTATAAAGGTTTAGTAGTCCATTGTTTGAAGATTTTATAAATTATTGGATATTGAGTTTTATTTTGGAGAGTGCCTCCATTATCTCCTTATTTTTTAGGGTTCCTTACCTTATATCCCTTCCTCTCTCATCCTCCAAAACTCATCATGTCTCTATTTTCTTTTCTCGCCCCTTTTTCCTAATTGCATCAGGAGGCCTTGCGACCTTCTCGATGCAACAGAATTAACATGGTCCTTATTGGGGAAGTTGCATATATGGAGGTGGATTTAGGTTGGTGCCGGGGTGAGGTGTTGTGGACTTTGTTTTGCATTGATGTTGTCCTTTTGGGTGATTCCCTCATGTTTGGATTCTCTAGATAGAGTGACATGGTGGCAACCCTTTTGAGGGATGGTACACTGTCATTAGACAGTCTAGGCGAGTCATAATTAATGGGTTATAACTTCGGCATAAAGGACCTTGCTTTGGTTACATCGGTGTTGGCTTCGTTGGGGTTGTGACGATGGTGATGTTTAATGGAGGGTGTCAGATGCTCGTGGAGTGCATGCTTGCACGATGATTGGTGTCTCTAATCGAACCAAAAACTCTTATGGTCAATAGTTTTCTTCTAATACATCTTTAGCCCTCTACTCCGACATGAGTGTGTGCGGGCGGGCCGATGTGTATGTTTGTTTTTTCATTTTAAAAATTAATGCTACTGAATTTAATACATTACAATAACAAAAACAAAGCCTTTTCCCACACTTAAGTAGGGTCGGCTGAAATTAATACGTTAATCAACAAAAAAACGAATAAAACTAGAAAATACATAAAAGTAAACATTGCACCTAATGTTCATTTAAATATTGACATTAAACACAGAATAGAGGATCGCTATTGCTTACAATGTATAAGTTTCTATTCAAGAAATTATAATTAACTAAAAGTTTATATAATTAATTAAAAGTTTAGTATAGCTTATTTTGTTTAAAACCCCGTAACAAGATGGCTAAAGATTTCTTACATGTAGGGAAAGATCTATTGAAGGTCGTAATCTATCAAGCCTCAAGTCAACAAACATGCAAAATAGCGAAGTGAAAAGAAAAAATAAATAAAGAGAAGTGAGAATGTTTAAATAAGAATAAGCAATGGAGAAACAAGATACAATGGCAAAATCCTCTTTACAAAGTTGCATCATCTCTTGATATCTCCAAGTTCTCCCCCTCTCCTGATATCTACGAAGATGCATGCTAATTTCCCTTGTATCATTGGAATGAATTGCATGTCGCTAGATGCTTACCCGTGCCTTAAATTTCAAATTCGCTTTGCCAACTTCAAAAAGAGAAATTGTGGAGAATAACATTGAAATTTTTGGGATGCATGGAAATATAAACTCTTTTTTTGAAATAAAGGTTTTGAATATTTTTAAATGAATAAATAAGATAGAAATACACACTTATAAGTAGAATAGAGGTCTAGGTATAAGTTTTGAAGTTGCATCATCATTATAATCATTGTAAATGCTAATATGATTTAACATCTTGTTTCTTAGATCAGATGTGGATTCTGAACTGGAAGCATAAGCCATGATATCAACTCTTCAACAAGAATGGGGTGACACACGTTATAACAATCCGAAAACACACACATCAAAATATATAAGGAACAAAAAAATAAATATTATGTTGAAACTTGAATTTAACCCTTGAAACTTGTATCTAAGTGATTTAGTTTTGTTATAGACACCAATTTTGGAGTTAGTTAAGCAAGGCTTGTTCGTGCAATATAAAGCTTTCTAAAAACTCGCCACATTAGAAAAGAAATGGGCAAAAATTTGTTGACATCAATGAATTTCGATGAAAAATAGGCTAGATTCCCATATTTCTTTGTTTCGTTGAAATGCCACAATTTTGGTGAAATTTTGTTGAAATCCCGAAAAAAGAAATAAGGTAGCATTTCGATTTTGTTGTGAGAGTAGGCTTTGTTGTTGTTGTTGTTGCACCTTACTCTAGGTCAACCTACCCTGTTGTCGGACGTCATATTAGAATAGGTGGATTTTCAACCGTGTTTATGGGACCAGTCTGGTAAGGTCAAGTGCAGTAGTATGAAGATTCTTGATATGTTGTTCTATAAGATTCCTGATCAGCTTACGTGCCTAGGGAAAGATCATATTGGACATGTAAAGTTCTTTTGGTGTGATTTCTGGAACTGTGCAATGGATGTTAGTACACGAAATTTGGTACTATCAAGCTTAGTAAAGGCACTTGCTGATTTTTTATTTTCTATAGATTAAGTTATAATCTACATTTAAAAACATATATGTCAATAAGGGGAAGTTGCAAAAGAATCAAGCAAATTGTCTCTTTTTATTGACCGATTATGCATATTGTTACGAAAAAAAGTATAGGGGATACACCCATAACCATCTATACTTTCGTAAGCACGCGTTGAACCCTTCATAATTCTAAATTACATGTATAACTGTAGATAGTTGTTACCTATTACATGGCATAATTATGTGTTAACTTCCATCTAAATTTCTCCATTAAACTTAACGAGATTTCTTTATGTTGACATTTTTACCCTTGTGCTTCTACAAATTTCTGAATAATGCCTCACCTCCCTCCTCTTGCCATCTCCTTATCTTCCTCCTTGATGCAAAACCCTCCTCTCCTCTTCCCATCTCCACCATCCAGCCTCCCTCCCTACTCCAGCCTCGGTTTGTATCTTTGAGTCATGCATCTCATTACCACCAAAAATAGTGGTAGCATCATGATGCAATTTATGCCCAGTTCGAGGGGCTAAACAGAATGTTACCTTGAAAGAAAGAATCTTAGGAGACTTCTTGCAATTTGTTTTTTTTTTATTTATGTAATTTTCTATTTTTTTGAGTCCATAAGTCTAGGGTTTTGTTCCTATTGCTATAAAAGGACCCATATGGGGAAAAGCACGACAGCTTTTTGAGAATACAACAAAAAAACCCTACGGGCCCTTCTCTCCTCTATTCTCTTCCCCTCTATCCGAAACTCCTTCTCCCACCGTTTTCCCCATCTAACCTAACCTTCTCCTTCTTCCTCCTTCCCCCTTCTTTCCCCTGCCGCCACCAGCCCCGCCACCCCTTCTCCACCGATCTCAGCCGCCACAACCCTGCTGCAAGCCGCGCCGTCACCACTACCACCAGGTATCACCGCCAGCCGGCCTTCACCAAAACCCATCAGGTTCCGCCAAACACCGCGCCTCTTGCCCTCCCCTTGCCGCCCAACAATTCCAATGCTCCTGTGAGCCGCCGCCCAACCAATTCGTGCCTGCCAACTGCTGCTGTCTCTGGTATCTATCGTCAAGTTTGGATCGTTTTTTTATTGGCTTGGTTCTGTGTCTGTTCTATGCAAGGTCTAGAACTCAGAAATCTGAAGCTTTCATTTAATTAAATCTAATTATGTTTCTTCTCTTGTTCAGTACGTTTCATTAATGTCATTGGTTTCCAGTAACCATCTTGGTATATTCCTATTAAGCTGAATGTTCCATTGGGTGTCGTGATGTTGGGTCTCATTACCTGCTAGTCACGTTTGTCTGTCTATTTGGATTTCTTTTACATTCTGTTTTCCTGTAAGGTTACATGTAATAATTCTAAAGATTCACTGCTTAATACTATTGTTTGGCCTTACTCGGGGTTGTGGTTGAAGTTTCATGTTCTGTGGTTCCACTTTTATATTTCAGTTTGGATTGTTGCAGTATGCATTAAATTTCTGTGTTTGCATATAAAGTTAGGATAATTTGTGTATCGAGTTGCATCAAGTGGTATCAGAGCGAAAGATCCGAGTTTCCGTCATTGCCTTGCATTTCACAAAAAAAAAACAAAAAAAATCACATTGCATTTGTTTAGTCTCTAGACTCGTGAGAACCGAACTTCCATGGCTCGCCACCCTGATCCACATCCCATGGCACGATTGGAAGCATTGATAGCAAGCTTGGGTGAGGAAATCCGACGCACTAACACTCGGCTAGAAAACATGGAGAGGACAGTAGCCAATAACACTCAACAGTTGGAAGTCTTGAATTTTGACAGAATGGATAGGGAGTACAGAAGAGAACACGGTAGAAGGGACACTAGCCGCTCTTCAACTTCAAGTAGGCGGGATCATAGCCCTCGTAATCCCCGACATCGTGGACATGACTTACTTGTTTTTTATCCTAATTCTGAAAGCGATGTTAGCGATGAACCATCCCTACATCTGGAGTCGCCGCCACCCTCAGGTGACGAGGAGGATGAGAATCGACAACCCCGTAAACGTCGACCTGAGGAACATGATAGAAGGAGAGCACCTGAGCTGCGAGGTCGAACACACAATCAAAATCAAGATCCTAATTGGGACCGGGGGATAAGGATTGACGTTGCTGACTTTGATGGACGACGCGATCCAGACATCTTTCTTGATTGGATGGATCAGTTGGAACATTTCTTTATTTGGAAGGAACTCCCAAGTGAGCGGAGAGTCCAGTTTACCACGTTAAAGCTGAAAGGATTTGCCTTACTTTGGTGGAAACATCTCCAGGAAGAACGTCACCGCCAAGGAAAAGAACGCATTCGTTCTTGGACAAGGATGCAACAGAAACTTCGGGACAAGTTTCTTCCAGAGGAGTATCGACAGAACTTGTACAATCGCCTTCAAAACCTTCGTCAAGGAACACGCACTGTTAGGGAATATACTGAAGAGTTCCAAGTTCTGATAGCTCGGAATAACTTAAAGGAAAGCGATTCTCAACTGGTGGCCAGATACACACATGGATTACGAACCAACATCCAAGATGAATTGTACATGTGTGACTGCCGAACAGTAGACGCTGCCCATGACAGAGCTGAGAGGGCTGAAGCGAAATTATCCAGGAACCTCACACGACGCACGACGATCGCAACTGCCTCTGCTGCTACCCCCTCTGCACCAAACATCTCTACCGGACAAACTAGGGTGGGCGCACAGTCAACCATCAAATCGGGGGGCCCTATACCTCGCACTATTACTGGAAGTACAAGTTCACATCCCCGACCAGCTCATGCTGGGTCAGGAATTCTCGGGGCTCGACCAGCAGTGGGACCCGATACTTGTTTCAGATGCCTTCAGAAAGGGCATCGCGCAACAGAATGTCCCAACCCACGTGTGGCCAGTGCACACTTAGTGCATGACGAACCTGATAATGAGAACACCCTTACCGAGGAGAATGAACCAGAAATGGTGACCGGCTACACCAACGTCAATGAGGATTACGAAGAAGTTGAGGTTGAAGCAGAGACCCATGGACCCTTCCTTTTGATTGAACATGATGACTCCATTCGAGAAGATGATGCACCTACCGAAAAGTTGGAGCCTCTTATGCTGGCCCCGAAAGTTGAGAGTGACGATGCTTGGTTAAGGAGAAGCATCTTCCGCACTACATGCGCATCCAACGGTCACCGGTGTTCTTTAATCATTGATGGAGGAAGCGTGGAAAACTTTGTAGCCCAAGCGATGGTGGATAAATTGGGATTGCAAACACAACCATTGGATCGACCATATCAAGTGGCGTGGTTTAAGGGTGGGACCCAAATGCCAATCCAACGTCAATGCCTTGTCAAATTTTCCATAGGACCCACATATAGAGACGAGATTTGGTGCCATGTTGCACCTATGGATGTGTGTCACATCTTACTGGGACGACCTTGGCAGTTTGATCGAGACACAGACCATAAGGGAAGGAAGAATACCTACACATTCTTGATGGACAAGTTGCGAATTACCCTCAAACCTCAGCGAGATGCCCCTAGCCCTAGGCAAACGACCACCACTTTTTACAAAGGTACTTCAATTGATCGTCAAAAGTCTGTAATTGCCCAAACACCATCACACTTAGGTGAATCACTTGTGGTTCTCCAAGCATCTCCCTTCCAACGCCAACTCCAAGAATCGCTTGTTGTCTTTGCCCTTATTGGAAAGGAAATTGAGAGCGGCGTTGTGAATTCAGATAAAGTAGACCCAGAAGTTGCTCCGATCTTGGAAGAGTTTGCAGATATTATGCCAGACGACCTCCCCGATGGACTTCCACCGCTAAGGGACATACAACACCATATAGACCTAGTCCCTGGGGCTAGCTTGCCTAATCTGCCCCACTACCGAATGAGCCCAGGTGAACATGAAGAGATGCAACGACAAGTAGTGGAGCTATTGAGTAAAGGATATGTACGCGAAAGTATGAGTCCTGTTGCTGTTCCTGCCCTCTTAACTCCAAAAAAGGACGGAACTTGGAGAATGTGCGTGGACAGTCGAGCCATCAACAAGATCACGGTAAAGTACCGCTTTCCGATACCTCGACTTGATGACATGCTGGATATGTTGACTGGGGCTTGCGTATTCTCTAAAATGGACCTGCGGAGTGGTTACCACCAGATTCGAATTAGACCTGGAGATGAGTGGAAGACGGCCTTTAAAACACGTGAGGGCCTGTATGAGTGGTTAGTGATGCCCTTCGGCCTGACCAATGCTCCTAGCACCTTTATGCGTATAATGAACCATGTCTTGAGACCACTCATTGGGAAATTTGTGGTTGTTTATTTTGATGACATCCTAATCTACAGTGGCAACCGGAGAGAACACTTGAGCCATCTCCGTCAGGTGCTTACCATCTTAAGAGAACATAAGCTCTTTGTTAACTTCAAGAAGTGTGCCTTCCACACCGACTCAGTTAACTTCTTGGGTTACATTGTCTCTGCTGATGGTATCAAGGTTGACCCGATTAAGATTGAAGCCATTAGAAGTTGGCCAACCCCCAAGACCCTTACAGAGATACGTAGTTTTTTAGGCTTGGCTTCCTTCTATCGACGCTTTGTGAAGAATTTCAGTGGCCAAGCTGGTGCAATGTCAGATTGTTTACGTGGAGGTAACTTTTCATGGACATTGGAAGCTGAAAAGAGTTTCCAAAAGCTCAAAGAACATCTAACTCAGGCCCCTACATTGGTTTTACCTGATTTCAACAAGATGTTCGAAGTTGATTGTGATGCCTCGCACGTTGGTATTGGCGCTGTCCTTAGCCAGGAAGGACGACCCATTGCTTATTTTAGCGAGAAATTGAATGATGCACGCTCACGTTATTCCACGTACGACGTGGAATTCTATGCCATTGTTCAAGCCCTTAAGCATTGGCGCCACTATCTCATCCAACGTGAATTCATCCTCAATTCTGACCATGAGGCCTTACGCTATCTGCAATCCCAGAAAAATCTCAACAAAAGGCATGCAAAATGGGCAAGTTTCTTGCAAGAATACACATTCCATTTGAAACACAAGGCTGGCATTAAGAATCGAGTGGCCGATGCTTTGAGTCGTCGAGCCCACCTGCTTGCAGCAGTCACTGTAGAGACCATAGGGTTTGAGCGTATCAAAGAGTTATATCAAGAGGATCATGACTTCAGCAAACCATACCATGACTGCCTGAATCATCTTACTGATCAGTATCTCCTCCAAGATGGTTATCTCTTCCGTGGGTCACAACTATGCATTCCAGCCACGTCATTACAGGAAAGCTTAATCTTGGAATTGCACGGAGGGGGTCTTGGTGGACATTTTGGGATTGACAAAACTTTACACCTCCTTCAAGAGAGATTTTATTGGCCACGAATGAGGAAGGATGTGATGCAGGCAATTCAACGTTGCCAGACTTGTCAACGTTTTAAGGGACAAAAACAGAACACTAGCTTGTACACCCCCCTACCCATTCCTGCACGCCCTTGGGAAGACATCACTATGGATTTTGTTATCGGGCTCCCTCAGACAGCTAGGAAAGTGGATTCCGTGTTTGTCGTAGTTGATCGGTTCTCTAAGATGGCACATTTTATCCCATGTAGAAAAACATCTGATGCATCTCATATAGCTGATCTTTTCTTTAAAGAAGTTGTCCGTCTGCATGGCATACCGCACTCATTTACGTCTGATAGGGACACTAGGTTCTTAGGGCATTTTTGGAGGACATTATGGTCTAAGTTGGGCACTCGTCTACAATACAGCACTGAATATCACCCCCAAACTGATGGCCAAACAGAAGTAGTAAACGGATCTTTGGGAAACTTGCTTCGTTGTCTTGCAGGAGAACGACCCACTTAGTGGGACTTGGTCCTTCCTCATGCTGAGTTTGCGTACAATAGCTTGTCTTGTCGGTCTACCGGAAAATCTCCTTTTGAATGTATCTTCGGTTACCCCATTCCTCACGTCCTTGATAGATTCCTCTGGATCGACCCGGACGGGTAAGTGCTACTGCGGATGAGTTGGCTAATCATATCCACCTACTCCACCAAGAAATCCATGCCAAACTTCAAGAAACTTCCACCAAGTACCAAACCCAAGCCAACACCCACAGGAGGGAAGTGGAGTTCAAAGAAGGAGATTTGGTAATGGCCCATTTTCAGAGAGAGCGTTTCCCTGAGAGAACCCACCACAAATTAAGCCCAAAGAAATTTGGTCCTTTCAAAATCATTAGAAAAATTGGTCCGAATGCCTATGTCTTGGATTTGCCGCCGGAATTCAGCACCTCACCAATATTTAACATATCTGATTTATGCCCATATTTTGAGGAAGACGCAGCTGGTCAAGAAATCCTACCTATGAGCTCATCATCGACAATCATTGCAACTGCACCATCTCCAGATGCCGTTGAAGATATCTTGGATGTTCGTGACTTGGCAACACGCCACGACATTACTCGACGCTTCCTAGTACGATGGACGGGCCGCCGCTTGGAGGATAGTTCGTGGATTGAAGAGCGTGAATTAGAAGAGCTTCGTCCTGATCTTCTGCAAAATTACTACAACGCAATCTTGCCGGAGCAAGATTCTCTCCAAACAGGGGGGAATTGATGTAATTTATGCCCAGTTCGAGGGGCTAAACAGAATGTTACCTTGAAAGAAAGAATCTTAGGAGACTTCTTGCAATTTGTTTTTTTTTATTTATGTAATTTTCTATTTTTTTGAGTCCATAAGTCTAGGGTTTTGTTCCTATTGCTATAAAAGGACCCATATGGGGAAAAGCACGGCAGCTTTTTGAGAATACAACAAAAAAACCCTACGGGCCCTTCTCTCCTCTATTCTCTTCCCCTCTATCCGAAACTCCTCCTCCCACCGTTTTCCCCATCTAACCTAACCTTCTCCTTCTTCCTCCTTCCCCCTTCTTTCCCCTGCCGCCACCAGCCCCGCCACCCCTTCTCCACCGATCTCAGCCGCCACAACCCTGCTGCAAGCCGCGCCGTCACCACTACCACCAGGTATCATCGCCAGCCGGCCTTCACCAAAACCCATCAGGTTCCGCCAAACACCGCGCCTCTTGCCCTCCCCTCGCCGCCCAACAATTCCAATGCTCCTGTGAGCCGCCGCCCAACCAATTCGTGCCTGCCAACTGCTGCTGTCTCTGGTATCTATCGTCAAGTTTGGATCGTTTTTTTTATTTGCTTGGTTCTGTGTCTGTTCTGTGCAAGGTCTAGAACTCAGAAATCTGAAGCTTTCATTTAATTAAATCTAATTATGTTTCTTCTCTTGTTCAGTACGTTTCATTGATGTCATTGGTTTCCAGTAACCATCTTGGTATATTCCTATTAAGCTGAATGTTCCATTGGGTGTCGTGATGTTGGGTCTCATTACCTGCTAGTCACATTTGTCTGTCTATTTGGATTTCTTTTACATTCTGTTTTCCTGTAAGGTTACATGTAATAATTCTAAAGATTCACTGCTTAATACTATTGTTTGGCCTTACTCGGGGTTGTGGTTGAAGTTGCATGTTCTGTGGTTCCACTTTTATATTTCGGTTTGGATTGTTGCAGTATGCATTAAATTTCTGTGTTTGCATATAAAGTTAGGATAATTTGTGTATCGAGTTGCATCACATCATCTAGACCCTCTCCAATGATCCCTCCGCTCCTCAGAGTCTATGAGATCGGTCTTAGAGGATTGGGGTAAGGATCTCTGACTGTCATCGTCGTTGCGACCACAACCACCTCCCCTAACCTTCGTTGTCGTGGTGACCATCGCCACCTCCCTGAACATCCCTTTTCCTCATTCTACCAACATCTACCCTTTTCTTGATCCTATTTTCCCCATCGCAATCTTCCCCCGCCTTGATCCTTCTCCCAGTGAACCTCCACCTTCGTCTTCGCCCGTTGTCGCTGCAATCACTTCATCAACTTCTATCTTCCTCTGTCTCTGCATCATCTCCCCTGACCTGCACCCCCGTTATGAATCCTTCCCCCAGCAACCCTCGTTGTTGCCTCGAAGAAGCCACTTATGTGGTGAGCTCCTTCCTTGCTCTCTCCACGATGACTTCAAATGCAATTCCCGCTCAACACCATGTATGTTTGATGTGCTTTTCAGGTGCCCATTACCTCATGCGATGACCCTCCAGGTTACCACTCCCAGCTTCTCCGAGAACCACCAACTTCGTCACAGCACTCGGTTCTCGTTTGCTCATACACCTTTCCCCTTCGCTTGTGTGTGGCTTGGAGATACACATCAGGTATGGAGATAGAAAATGTGGGAGAGGGATGTGAAAGAAGGAATAAAATAAATAATAAAATATCAACCATAGGATATATGCAAGGTTATATGAACCCCAAGAGATGGTTAGGTTAATGACTAAAGTAATGGCATACGCTGCACATAATTCACCATCTAAGTATTTATTATAATTTGGAAGTAAGGATGTTCAACTCTTAATTATGAAAGTATAGATGGTTACGAGTGTAAAAATCCCAAAAGCATATATATATATATATTGTTGAGAGATATATTTATCTTTCCATGTTATATATATTTTCTATTTCTTCTATTCTAGTTTGTAATTTGTCCACCAGGATTTCTCCTCGATATATAAGAGAACCTTAAGGCCTCATGAATAAACTGGATGTTATTTTTCTCTCCACATAGTATCAGAACGACGATCTTAGATTGGAGTTCTTGTTCCCGTCGACCTAGCCCTACTCCCTCTCCCTCCTTCCACTTTCGCGGTCGTTGGCATCGTCACCAACTCATTTAGCATCGGCGTAATAGTCACCAAGCCCTAGCGACACCGCAACATATGCAGTAGCCCCTAACGACATTCATGCTGGTCCGCTAGCTTTGCGGTGCCGCCGCCTCCTACTACTGCTGGTTACTTCTAGCATCGTCGGTGACGTCGCTTAGTGCTTCTGATGACGTCTAGGTCCTCTGTGCACCGCCGGTGGTACTCTTATCCCTTCACGGGTCCTATTTTTGCTACCTAGGTCTAATTTTTATCAGAAAGAGGTGATTTTATATCTGTAAACCAACCCTCTATCCCTAGTGTGAATCTTTCTCTTAAAGGGATCGATTGTGCCTTGAGTCTGCACACACAATGGTTTCCCATGTGATTGTGCAGACACCTTCTGATCAGTCTACAATCCTAACTGAGTTCTATCCTGGCCTCTTTATCATCATGTGGGATATCTTTGCCACCGGCTATGGTCAGGAAAATAATTAAACCAAGATTCTCCGGTTACAGTATGACATATTTTTGACCAGACAAAATGGTTATCCTCTGCATTCCTCTTCACTTCGAGGCATGTTCGAGACGTTGCACCGCTTCATGCCCGTGAGCTCATCTACGGAGCAGTAGATGGCATACAGGAACACCCCAACAGTTGGAATTTTTCTGGCATCTCTAAACCTTGAATATGATGCAACACATATCCAGCTCCTCACAGGTGCATTTGTACCTCTATTGGAGGAGGCTTCCAGCCGTCTTAATAGGTTCATGGTCCTATATACTGCCACCACTTAGAACTCCTCAACGATAGACACATCTCGCAGCAACAGAGGTACATCTTAGTTCCTAGAGCGTGGTGCCCATGACAGAGGAGGTGGACATCGGTGTGCACCCTGTACTTACTGTCACCAGCCTTGTCAACTGGAGGAAAGTGCTACACAAAGCATGTCTACTAAGTGTCTGCTCGTGTGGTCGAGTAGGTTGAGCTTACTGCCACTTCCGCACCTATTGTTGATCAGAAGTTGGATAATATTGTCTGAGGGAGATCTTGACTTATGCTACCGCCATTACTAGTTCTCCTGCAGGTCCTTTCGACGTCGTTTCCACGACCAAAGCCTCTTCTAGCATCTCATGTATAGCCTTTGCCTTACCGATTGTCACAATGCAGATATGATAGGGGGGATCATGGTGTGCCTCTCATCATTTATGTGGAGATATATCTAAGTTTGCCTAGTACATATCTGTACCTCTAGGCACATCGGTTTTTATTTCAGGTGGGACTCATTCCAATATTACAGGACGGGGTGAGAGATCTGTTTGATGTCGTCTATGCGCCTGCAGAATATGCTTCACACACCTAATTTCTCTATAAATTTATTGTATATTAATCTAATCACTAAAGATTTGCATTGTCGTAATATATTTGACTCTTCTTTTGTGTTTCAGGACATACTCACAGGTAGGTGAGTAGATGTGTCTGTGAGAAATGGGATCTCTATGGACCGGTCCAGTCTCCATATGTTGGCACTTCTTCCATTCCCATGGATTAGTCTCTCCATATATGTTGCCACCTTCCTCTTCAAAAGTTGTGTCATGTCATCCCTCAGATCTTTCTCGATCCACTTTCAGTGTGAGAATTGTCAATTTGGGAAGCATCACCGATCTTGTTTTCCCATTTGCTAGAGTCGTAAAAACAATACTTTGTTTGAGGTAGTCCATTTTGATATTTGGGGTCCCCGTCATGATCTTGACAACTAGGGGCACCTGTTCTATCTTGTAGATGCTGATGATTTTTCTAGACTGATATGGGATTTTCTTTAGAAAAACAAGTTTGATGTAGCATATGTTATTCATTTTTTTATTCATGAAATAAAAAATATTTTTTTTCAGCCATTGTCAAATATGTTAGCTCTGACAATGCCTTTGAACTTTATAGCTTTTTCAGTTCTTCAGGTCCCTTACCCTTATCTACCACACCTCTTGTGCATATACTTTCTAGCAAAACGATGTTATTGAATGCAAATGTCATCATTTACTTGATGTAACGTGGACGCTCCTTATTCAGAGTCGTGCTCGTCATTCTCTCTGGGGCGATGCGGTCCTCATTACTTGTTACCTAGTGAGATGTATGCTATCCTTTGTGTAAGGGGAGAAGATTCATATATCGATTGCATTTCTCAAGAAGGATCTTCTCTCTTACACCTCATGTTTTTGGCTCTTTGACATTCATTCATCATTTGACTCCTAGTCGCGACAAGCTCTCCCCAGAACTATCAAGTATGTCTTTGCGGGCTACTCCCAGACAAAGGGGTACTGGTGTTTTGATCACGTTACATGGAAGCAATACCTTAGTGTTAATGTCGCCTTCTTTGAGTCGGTCATGTATTTTTCTCCTACATTTGATAGTTTGACTCCGTCTGACTCTAGAGAGGAGGTCTACATGCCTCCTACTCCTACGTTACCACCAACTACAGCTGTGGTTCTCCTATGCTACCGCCACCCCACCACCCTCACACCTCCTATTGTGGTTATTCCTGCATCATCACCACCTACAGTTGTGGTACCTCCTACGCTACCACCACCCCCACCTCCTATTGTGATTACTCTTACGTTCCCACCTCTTAGTACTTTAGATGTTTTTGCCACATTTTTACATTTGCACGCCACCTTATGTACCCCCTACTTATGTGCCTTCACAATCATCCGTCACGTCCTAAGTATGTTCTGAGCACTTTGTTTCTACTGATGGCATTGGTTATTTGTCTATATATCATGCTATTTTACAGGACGAGCATGTGTCTCCTTGGGAGGCAACATTATAGGTCGCATATGGTACATAGGACCTTGATATGTCCATTTTTATATAATATGACGATACAAAGGATGTAGACAAGAGGAGATATAGGGAGTTTGTTAGGAAGCTCTTCTATGTGACCATTGCCACTCCAGACGTCTCCTTTGTTGTGAGTAAGTTGACCATTATATGGAGCAACCTAGATAGGCACATATGAATGCAGTTCACATGATTCTGATGTATCTAAAGTCCTCTCCAGGTATTGGGTTGCTCTTTACCGAAGGGACATTTATTGACATCATGGTGTGTGCAGAGAGAAGCTATGTAGGATGCCCTAAGGACAGGAAATCTACCTTCGGCTTTGCAATGTTTATAGGGATATATTTAGTGTCATGGAAGTGTAAGAAGCATACCATGATTTCTAGATCTAGTGCTAAGTCAGAGTATAAAGCCATGGCGCGGGGGAGTACTTAGATGATGTGGGTCAAATCTGTTCTGATTGGCCTAGCTATCGGTGCACCTCTTCCCATGCATCTATAATGCGACAATCAGACCGCTCTTTTCATTGCCAACAACCTACTTTCCATGAGAGGACCAAGTGCATTGTGGTAGATCGACATTATACAAGTGACATAATTCATAAGGGTTTTATCTTTACTTCCCACGTCAGCTAAGGGTAACAAACAACAGATGTTTTCACCAAGTCTCTAGGCTATTTCCGAGATGTTGTTTCAGGACGAGCATGATTGACATCTACACTCCATCTTGAGGGGGAGAGTTGAGAGAGAGATTTCTTCTGTCCTTGTTTTATGTATTTTCTATTTCTTTTGTTTCTAGTATGTAATTTGCCCATCAGGGTTTTTTGCTTTATATATGAGAACCCTAGGGCCTCGTGAATAAACAAGGCATTCTTTTTCTCTTAACATATGCCAATTTTCATGTTCATCAAAGCATAGGTATTCTGATGGGGCTATTATCATTTTGCTCAAGTGAAAAACATATAATAGCTAATGCCCAATGCTTATGCTTTTTTTATTTGCATTATCGTTTCGTTTGCTTAAGACTCGTTATTGTATTGAGCTATCACTAGAGTTTTGGAGGAATCAGTAAAAATGCAATTTTTTTAGAGATACAATCACCAATAGGCATATCATTTCTACGTAGTGAGTATCTTTGCTATCAATACGTGGTTTTATCGATATAAGGACTTTGTTGGCCAACTATGAGTTGGAATCACATGGATAAAGATTCTTGGGGTTTTATCAGTTGTGCCCCTCCGAGATATTGCAATATCAGTTATGCCCCTCCCTTTTTGGGAATATCAGTTGTGCCCCCGACTTCTTGCCGTTCTATCACTTGTGCCCCTCCGTTACTTTAACCGTCATTGAGTTGAACTTAACCATGGTTTTTCAAACCATGGTAAAGTTAAGAGGGGCATAACCGTCCAAAAAACTCCTTCCACCCATCCTCCTCCTCTGACTCCTCTTCTGTCTGCATCGGGGGCCCTCTCTTGCTCTCTAGTGGGACGGTGACGGAGGGGGAGGAGCTGGGCGGAGGGAGAGGGGCGGAGGTGGACGAGTGGGGGGAGTCGGGCGGAGGGAGAGGAGCCGGGTGGAGGAGTTTTGCGAAGAGGGAGGAGCTGGGCGGAGGGGGAGAAGTCGGACGGAAGGGGAGGAGCCGGGCGAAGACATAGTTACTTGGTTTTCTCGCATTTAGATTGGTTTTTTTGATAGACGAATGCCATATGGTTGTAAATGATTGGTTCAAACTAGGTAATTATAGAATTGAATCAGATGGGAATGATTCCATCCTATTGATGCTTGACTGTTTTCTGTCCACTAATGCATCACTTTCATTGAAACTTTGAAAATCAACATGAACGCATCATAAACCAGTCTCATATTTTCTACTACAAACAGAATCATTCTTCAGGAAGAATTGAGAAATGGCTTTCATCACCTTCTGTGGCTGCTCCAGGAAGGCCCAGGCTGCCTGCTAAGTTGGAGAATAAGACCGATATTTGCAATGGAAGCGATAATTTTGTTCAAGATGATGAAAAGTTGGATAAGAGAAACCCGTTCACGACCCCACCATCATTACCATACCCAGGGGAGGTATTTGATGATAACATATCATCATCAAGTTTTGAGAGAATTTTATAATTCATCGTCAAATCAATGAACACGGTGGTATGGTTTTTTTTGTTTGTGATCTATATGGATATGTATGTGTTCAGATGCAACCAGCCAATGGTGAGCAGGGGCGGAGGGGAGGAACGACGGTGGAGGGGGAGGAGCTGGGCGGAGGGAGAGGGGAGGACCAGGGCATAGGGGGAGGAGCGGGAGGAGTCGGATGGAGGGAGAGGGGCTGGGCGGAGGAGCTGTGTGGAGAGGGTGTAGCTGGGCGGAGGAGTTGGGCGAAGGGGAGGAGTAGGGCGGAGTAGAAGGAGCTGAGCAGAGGGAGAGGAGTCTGGCGGAGGAGCTGGGCGGAGGAGAAGGAGCCGAGCAAAGGTAGAGGAGTGTGGCGGAGGAGCTGGGCGGAGGGGGAGGAAGAGAAGGAGGAGAAGAGGAAGAAACGAGGGAGGAGGAAGACGATGACTTTTCAGTCCTTTTAAAATTTAATTCTTGGTTTGTCCCCAAAGTTAACATCTGTTTGCGTTGGGGATGGATGGCAACTAACCTGAGGGGCACAAGTGATAGAACGGCAAGAAGTCGGGGGTACAACTGATATTCACAAAAAGGGAGGGGCATAACTGATATTGCAATATCTCGGAGGGGCACAATTGATAAAAACCCAAGATTCTTTCGCCATTGGTTTAAAAACCCGCCTCGAGGCGCAGAGGCTTACACCTTGAGGTAGTTTTGATGGAATATAACCTCAAGACTATAGCTTCAGACTACTTTGGTGCAGCTTATGCCTTAATTGTATGAGGTGACATTGATGTTGTCAAATGTTGAGACGGTATTGAAGTATCACCTCGTTTACCAAAAAATGTGATTATGTTTTCAAAGAACAAAATTATGTGTTTATGCCTTATGTAGTTGTATTTAGGAAACTTAATAAGAAATAACTTTTTGGGAATATTTGATCATTAGACAAATATTTAGAATATTGATAAGTGATAACATCGTATACTCTATTGGATCCTTCTTAGATTACTGTTGGGAAAAAATAAGAGTTGTGTTTATTCCTTGAGCCCTAGACTCTCTTATATATGGAGAGGCCTGTAGGCAAATTACATACGGTAGACAAACGAAAAAGAGAAATAGATAAAAGATACAAGAATATAAAATAAACTTCTACACTCCCCCTCAATATGGAGTATAGATATCTATCATGCTCATCTTGGATAAGCACTTCTGGAAGGGCCCCCGAAGCAAAGCTTTGGTAAGAATGTCTGCCGTTTGGTCCCCTGAGCTGACATGGGTTGTAGAAATGAAGCCTTTCTGGATCATATCACGGATGTAATGGCAATCAACCTCGATGTGCTTTGTCCTCTCGTGAAATGCAGGGTTATTTCCAATGAATAATGCAGCATGATTGTCGCATTTTAGCGACATGGGAAGAGGAACATCTATTTGTAGATCTGTCAGAACTGCGCGAACCCACATCACTTCTGCACATGCTTGGACCATAGCTCTATACTCCGATTCAACACTAAATCTCGCAACTACTGTTTGCTTCTTACTCTTCCATGAGACAAGTGACTCCCCAACAAATATAGCAGAGCCTGATGTAGACTTCCTACCCTGTGGGCACCTTGCATAGTCTGCATCTGCACATGCTGAGATAGTAATAGTGCCCTCCTTCCTAAACAACAATCCTGCATTTGGAGATGACTTAAGATACCTTAGTATCATATGTATAGCATCCATGTGTACCTGACGATGTTGTTCCATGAACTGGCTCACTTTTTATACTGCAAATTATATTTCGGGGCTGGTAGTAGTAACATAAAGAAGCCTCCCTACTAGTTCCTTGTCTCTCCTCATATCAACCTCCTCATTATCATCATCATACATCTTCATGCTTGGATCCATTGGTGTAGAAGCAGGTCGACATCCAAGCATAGCTGTGTCACTTAGCAAGTCAGTGACATATTTTCTCTGAGTCATCACAAGTCCTTGTTCATTTCTAGCAAACTCCAATCCCAGGAAATATCTAAGTACTTCTAGATCCTTGGTAACGAATTCACGGCCCAAGAATTCTTTTGCTCTTTTTATTCCATGCATATCATCTCCTGTAATAAGAATATCGTCAACATACACCATAATTATAGTCATACCTCTGGATGTCCTATGTACCATGGAAGGCCGTATCGATATCGATATCGTTTCAATATCGTATCGATACGATATTTCGACGATATATCAACGATATATCGCCGAAATATCGCCCATATCGACGAGCCTTTGTGAAGAAAATGCCTGGAAATCGGGATATATCGCCATATCGATGCCCATATCGGTCCGATGTCGTTATCGATATATCGCCGATATATCGCGATATTTCCTTCCATGCTCTGTACAAAGAGAGAATGATTTGTATTCAACCTTTTGAACCCTTGCTTCTCAAACAAATCTGAGAGCTTCTGGAACCAAGCTCTCGAGCTCTGCTTTAGGCCATAGATTGCCTTATGAAGTTTGCATACATGTACACACTCTCCCTCAGCAGTAAACCCCGGTGGCTGCTGCATGTAAACTTCGTCTTGAAGATCACCATATAAATAGGCATTTTTGACATCCAATTGAAACAGAGGCCAATCTGGAATCACGACAACAGATAAAAGAATCTGTAAGGTAGAATGACGAGCAACAGGAGAAAGCGTGTCAAGATAATCTACCACGTACGTCTGAGTAAAGCCACGAGCGACCAGTCGAGCCTTGTACCTATCAATACTGCCATCTGCATTTTGCTTCACCGTAAAAACCCACTTGCAACTCACAATAGATGCCCCATTAGGAGCTGGAACAAGGCTCCAAGTACCTCTCGACTGAAGGGCAACCATCTCTTCCTCCATAGCCAGACGCCATCTACTATCAGCTAATGCCTCCTGGTGAGTCCGTGGAATGTTCACAACGGATAAAGCAACTGCAAACCTCATGAAGTCTCCTGTCAGACGCTCAAAGGTAACATGAGAGGCAAGCGGAAACGAAGCACATGACCTCTTCTGCTTCCTTAGCACAATAGGCAAATCAAGTTCTGCATCAACTGTACTATCATCCATGTCATCCCCTACCTGCTCCTGCTGAGAAATACCATCAGTCCCATCATTAGAATCATTGTTATCAGAACAAACCTGGGCCATGATTGATAATTGACCATGATCATGAGCAGGGGCTGGCCGTCGACTGTAGTGGTGTGGGAGAGGAGGAACCAAAGAAATGGAAGGTGGTGGCGGTGGTGGAGATGGTGGTGGTGTAGGAGTTTGTTGTGGTGCATACATGGGTAGAGGAGGAATATAGATCTCATCAGTTGTGTTTGATGGCACCAGCCTGTCACCTGTAGGAGAGAAAAACATGACTAACTCAAAAAACGTGACATCTGAACTGACATAATATCTTCGACGTAACAGTTCATAGCAACGATACCCCTTTTGAGTTCTGGAATACCCGACAAAAACACATTTGACAACCCTAGAAGAGAGCTTGTCAATCACTGGAGATAATTGGTGAACGAATGCAACGGACCTAAAGACACGAGGAGTAAGGGAGAACAACTCCTTGTCAATAAAGTCAAGAGAGAAAGGTATCTTCTCCCCCAACACAGACGAGGGCATGCGGTTAATGAGGTAACATGCAGTGAGAACCACATTGCCCCAAAACAAGTGCGGAGCACAACTCTGGATAAGAAGGGTATGAGCGACATCAAGAAGGTGGTGGTGTTTTCTCTCCACGATACCATTCTGTTGGGACGTGTAGGCACAAGACGTTTGATGAAGAATGTCATGGGATGAAAGAAATTGAGATAATGTATGAGTACAGAATTCAAGGGCATTATCAGTTCGCACAATTTTGACAGAAACAGAAAAAACGTTATACACTTCTTTAATAAAATTCATAATAGTGTTGCCCGCTTCAGATTTATTCTTTAACAGGAAGACCCAAGACAAACGACTAAAATCATCCATAGCAAGTAAATAGAACATGTGTCCCTGATGATCTGGAACACGACTTGGACCCCAAATATCAATATGAAAAAACTCAAATGGAGAGCTACTGCTCCGACTCTGATGACTAGGGAAAACGGACCGATGATGCTTCTCTAACTGACACGCTTCACAATTGAACGACGAGCGGGGTGAAATTTGAGGAAGGACTTGACGCAGTTTCTGAAACGAAAGATAACTGAAGTGCAGATGCCATAAATAAGGGGAGACATGTCCAGTGGAATGAGATAATGCTGCAGCATAAGGTGTATGGACCGGTCGATACAACACGCCTTGCTCACGGCCATGTCCTATCACGTTGCATGTGAGAATGTCCTGAAACACAAGAGATGATGGGTCAAATATCGCTCGATAGTGTAAATCCTTAGTAATCTGACTAATTGACAGTAAATTCATTAAGAAATTAGGAGCATGAAGCACATTATGCAACTGCATAGAAGGTGTTAAGGCAATTTGTCCCTGTCCTGTGATGGGATAATTAGTCCCATCTGCTATGACGACTGTCCTTCCTGGGGAAACTTGCTTGTAGGATGTGAGTTGGTGTCTATCTCCACACAAATAATGTGTGGCACCTGAATCTACAATCCATCCTGAGGTACCTGGACCCTGGTAGAAAGTAGAAGTATGAGCGCTACCTGAGGTACTAGCTTCTGCAGTAGCAGCAATGTCCAAGCTGCTCTCTGAAACATGTGAAGGAATACTAGTTGGAGGCATGATATCTCGCAATCGAGACACAAGGTCATCATATCGTGGATCTGCTGCATGTGTAGCGCCCTGATGCTGAATCTGTTCTGCTGCATGGGCAGATGCTGGGAAACCATGCTCGGAGTAGCATGTATCTTCTATATGACCAATCCGATGACAGTAAGTACATTGTGATCCACGATTACGACCACCCCTACCACGTGGTCCTCGTCCACGAAATTGAGATGGATTGCCTCTTCCGCGAGAGGCTGCCATAGCAGAAGAATTTGGCACAGTAGCAGGGCTCGAGACGTTGATTCGGTTCACTCTCCAAAAAGCCTCCTCTATGGGAGGAATAGTAGCATCCGCCAGAATTTGAGATGAAGCAGCCTCATATTGTGAGTCAAGAGAAGCTAGAAAAACTCCTACCATCGTGGCATTCCGATATGTCTTCAACTGCTCTGGAGTAGCTGTGAGAGGCATGAAGATATGAAGCCTCTCAAACATTCCCCGCAATGCAGTGTAGTGAGCACGCAGGGGTCGACCATTTTGCTTTATCGTGAAGATGTCATGCTGGAGCTGTAGGATTTGTCTCATTATTGGCTTGAGAATACATGGCAGCAAGAATATCCCACATGGCTTTGGAAGTGGGTTGGTGCAAGACATCGTTAGCAATGTCTGGAATCAGAGTACCAGACAACCAGACCTGAGCATATGCGTCATCAGTCTCCCATGAGGCATACAACCCTGTCTTTTATGTTGGCTCGTCCTCGGTAAGGATATGTTTCTTACCCATCGATTTCATTAGGCTTATGAACTGCATGGCCCATAACTCGTAGTTGGATCCATCCATCTTCATAATAGGCGCAGGACCTCTAGAGGCACCTGTAGTGGGGTTCTCTATCTGGCTTTCAGACATTGTAACTGGAGAGAACTAGGGTTGTAGACAAGAAGAAAACTTTAATCTACACTGACATGACGAGGTTTGGTTGCATGTGTAGACTTTACACAACCAAGCCCAACAACCTAGAAGTGCGGGCGAGGGGCCCTTAGGAAGACAACGGCCGAACCCTAGGGGCGGCGGAACCCTAGGGACGGCGGCAACAGCACACGGAGGAGGTACCCTAGGGGCGACCGAACCCTAGGGCACGGGAGGCCTAGGGCGGCGCGTGGGGTGGTTGAACCCTAGGGTCGAAGGGCGGTGAGCGATGAGGGGGCCGAAGGGCGGCGCCTGGAGGGGGCGCGGTTGAAGGGCCGTGCGCGAGGATGCCGGACGGTGCACGGGAGAGGGGCGCGCGGGGCTTGAGGGTTGAGGGCTAGGTTTAGGGTTTGGTACGAGAGCTCCTTAGGACCGCCGCTCTGATACCATGTTGGGAAAAAATAAAAGTTGTGTTTATTCCTTGATCCATAAACTCTCTTATATAGGGAGAGGCCCGTGGGCAAATTACATATGGTAGAAAAAGGAAAAAGAGAAATAGATAAAAGATACAAGAACATAAAATAAACTTCTACAATTACTAATTAGAATTTGATTTTACCACATCTGTACCTTGTTTCCACACTATGTGAAAAATAATATTACATGATTGAGATTTTTTATTGCTTTAGCATGAGATATTTAAAGAATCTTTTTGTTTGTAATGTTATATGGTTATGAACTTTTTGGCGAATCTACTTAAAACATCGTTTATAATATTTTATTATAATATTGAAAGAGACGATTTTATAGTGAATCCTTGAACTTTTGATCTAAATCATATCATGATTTTAGAATGGCTATAGCAACAAAAATAATTATAACCTTAAGGAATCGAAATGTCTTGAATGTGTTTTGTTTGTAGTTATATATAATATAAACATATAAAATTATTAATTAAAATTCTCTTCATAAGAATTGAGGCTTACGTGTCATCCACTTTGAATGTTACGCCTAGCCTCATTTATTGGAAATTGTCTCAATCTCTCTCTCCCTCCCTTTTTAAATCCTTAATTTCACCAGCATTTGTTGGACAGTGTAAAATAACATCATTTGATATGGTTTCTTGCGTTCAAAAGATGTTAGCATTGATGAAGTTTGTATTGTCAAGTTTGATAAAGGCATTTATAGGAGTATGACCCACAAGAGCCTTGCTTGAGGATTAGTAAAAACATAATTGTTAAGGGTTATTATATCTTTTACGATTCTATTTTTTTCTTTTTATCTCTTTTATGTAATTTGCCTAACATGGTTTCTCCTCTCTTTATAAGAGAACCCTAGGGTCTCATGAATAAGTAAGTTGTTGTTTTCTCTCCACATGGTATCAGAGCGACGGTCTTAGACTGGAGCCCTGCTACCCTAGCCCCCAGCCCTACTCGTTCCCCCTTCTCCGTTACTGCTCATCGGCACTCATCTCGATGTCGCCGCCTCACGCGAGGCTCCATCAAGATGCCTCAGTGGCAGTCGCCGCTCCTAGTGGCTCCCTCGAGATTGTCGCAGACCCATCTCAGGGACTTCATGTCACTGTTGCCGCTCTCGCGGCTGTAGCCGATTGCTGGGGTCTTTTTGACTCTACTCTCGATGCTACCATTGCCTCTGGGCACCCTTAGGGGTTTTTGCCAAACCTTTGGCTACACCCTGGGCCATAGCTAGCATGTTAGCCGCCTCCTAGACGTGTCGTTGGTCACATGAGTTGCCCTAACATCACCCAAAATTTGCCAAACTGATTTTAGGCGTTTTTGGGTGAAATCAGATCTCTAGGCTTCGTTATGTGCCCTAGAATGACACTAAGTTTGACAGGAACGTGTGGATGAGTCTACACACACAATTTGCTATTTGTCTGTATAGATACCTTCAGATTGGTCTACAGCTACAGTCAAATTCTGTGTCAGCCCTTGTATCATCATGTCGGGAAAGAAGGGTGATTTATCTTGCTTTGGTGCTTTCAAGGGCCAGACATCCATTGTCAAAATGGATGATTCAACTATGAGTTGTGGTTTATGCGGGTTATGATCATCATGCAGTGTAATGACAAGGAGCACATCATGATGCAGTCAGAGCTGGCAAACAAGACTGGGGCAAAATGTTCCGTGGAAGCAAGGCGGCACATATGATGGTTATTTGGTACTCTGACCACAAAGGTGGCGAATGAGATCTCCTTCATCAGTCCACTGCCAAGGCAATGCGGGACATCTCCACGATTAACTACTCTCTGGAGAGGAATGAGACACGCACCCAATTTCTTACGAGTGCGTCTTTACCTCCTATGGAGGAGGCCTACAATAGACTCATCGGGATCACGATTCCTTCCACTCAGACCTCATCTGCAATGGTTGCAGCTCCTGACAAAAGAGATTCGTCTCAATTCAGAGAACGGGGTGTCCCTGGCATAATAGGCGGCTCTTGTGTCAGCCATGCAGTTATTGTCATCGTTCTGGCCATTTCGAGGTTACCTGCTACCTGAAGCATGATTATCCCGCTTCTGCTCATGTTGCCAAGCGAGTTGAGCCTCATTTACTTCAGCTAATCTGATAATCGTGTCTCCCGTCTGAGGGGTATTATGACTTCTACTGCCACCCTAGCACTCCTTCTGGCTCTTCGATTATAGCTTATGCACTTACCGGTTGTCGCATGGCAAACGTGACCGAGTGGATTATGGACTCTAACGCATCTTATCTTCTGTGAGGAGACAGAGATCAGTTTACGTACTACAGATCCTTAGACCTAGGCAGATTCGTTATTACAGATGGGACTCATTCCGCGATTACGTAATCAAGGTTTGAAAAATAGAAAGGCGGAAGGGGCGTTTTCCCTAGAGGTGAGGCGAGGCGTAGCCTCGAGGCGATCGAGGCATAAGCCTCAATTTGTATAGGAAAATAATTAGAAAAAGTAAAATAATAGTGTTTATTAGTGAAAGAATCTAATTTGACAGACATAATATATAACATTGTAATATATGATGATATTATGAAGATAGGAACATAAAAAAAGGATATGTCAATGCCATAAACATTTCTACTGAATTTCTACCCAAACAAAAGGAAATCATTGGCTATACACTAAAATATTTATCAAAAAGGGATTGGCTATAGTTGTCATTAAAGATATCCAAGTTGATATGAATCACATGATTTGAATACTCACCGTATGTTATGCTGAACCCAGATGAAGAACGATCTAATCCCCCCCCTCGTGCCACCATATCCTACCAGTGCGGGGATCTCGCTGCCCGGTCAGCGAGCCTGGGGGGCTCAGGTTGCCTCCTCCCCCCTGCAGGGGTTGTTGGGGGCAGCTCCCCCGTCCCAAAATTTTTTCTTATATGAGTATTCGAATTCACACACAGTTTCTTATATGTTTAATGGTGTAATAGTAAGATTTCACTGAAATAATTGGACATGTTAATGGTAAATATGAATATGAAAGAGGTAAATTTTAAGCATTCATCTTGCATAAATATGTACTCGACAACTAGGCCTTTATAAACATATGAAAATACGAATAGGACTAATTATTTTCTTTAAAAAAGGCTTGAAAAAATCCCTAACGCCTCACGTAGTACCTCGCCCTACCTCACGCCTTGCCTCGTCTCGACCGCCTCAGGCATCCGAGGCGCATGCCTCAGCCAGGGGGTCCGAGGCGGTCACCTCAAGGCTTTTTCTTACCGCCCCGTTTCGCCTCGAGCACCTTTGCGTCTCGAGGTGCGTTTTTTCAAACCATGTAACGTAATAGGGGGGATTTGTTTGACGCCATCTATGCATCTGCAGAAAGTTCTTTATGCACCTGATTTCTCTATGAATTATTACATATGAGTCAGATCACAAAGGATTGCGTTGTCATGTCATATTTGGCAGTGCTGCTAGAGCTGCAGCTCTGCCCACCTATAGATGTGAGGTTTTCTACTGCACTGCCTTAGATGCCGCTACGGCTGCTGCTGTGGTCCCATCTTGCTTCTAGGGTGCTGCTGTGTCGTTATGGTTGTTTATGATGTTCCTCCCAGAGGCCAATTTTTTACTAACATAATTCTAGAACAGTATCGTAGAGAGCCAACCTACCATGGATCGAAATAACAACCAAAATAAAAATTGAACCTTGAAGATGAACCAAAAACAACTTGCTGCGATACCATGTAGAAATATAAAATATAATATGCAGAATCAAACAAGAACATAACATTGATTATGTGGAACCTTACTACAAAGGAACAGGGATGAAACTCGGCAGAAAAGCTCCCAGAAGCTTGGATTTTCCATTACCTTTATTATCAATGAATGCAGGAGGTAGGGCTATTTATAGCCCTATTGACACAATTAAGTCAACTCTAACCTAAATGGGACTAAACACAATTAAGTATGGCCCGATTTTCCAATTCTCTTAACAAAATGAATTGGCGGCATCACCTCTAAAAAAATTAGGAATATCAATTCCTTTGCTATTGGGCTATTCTCTCTTAATCCATCCCATTTCTTGGTGGAAAAGACCTTATCTCATCTCGGTTTCTCTCATATATGCTTCGTACTGACTAGCTGGGCATGGAAAAAACTGAGACATTTATTCATGGTTGATCTACTCATGTTTATATATAAAGTTACCAACTTACCATGTTTCTGGGTAATAACTTTTCTTTAAAATGCTACTTTATTATTTGCCAGAAAGGGGATTTTAATATTCCATTTTTTGCTTAGATCTCTTTGTGATTGATATCATGGACACATGTAGGGGCTATGGAGTTCTGTTGACAGAAGCATGGTCATTTTGCAGAGCTTGCTTAAGATCTGGTCATTTTCAGGGGCAACTTTGATGGTCTGGTCATTTGCATAGCTCGAGTCATCATACTAGCAGACATACTTATGCGTTGGTTGTCACATTATTAATGTGCTAATGCCATGGGGTGCTTCTTTTCTTTACCAATAATAGCAAATATGAAATGGCATATTTTTCTGAAAATCCTCGTTATTCTTAGCATGATAAATTGGGGAATCTCATTGCTACAGGAAACCTCTGTTCTTTTGTCATAGTTCTTAGCTATAGGGTGCGTCATCCTGTCTCCAGGCCACACGGGTCCAGCTCCCCATTATCTGAGACACCCATCTGGTTCGAGACCTCTGATTTCGCCCCTTGTATAAAATGTCGAGGAGGGTCAGCTCTTTCCCAATATTATACACAGTTCTTATCATACTGGTTCCATCTTTTCTTTGCCGAATTTGTTTATGTTTTCAATAGGAACTTCTCAATTTTTGTTTAACACGTTCAAGGAGGGGAATTGGTTTTTCCATTTTAACTCCGAAAGAATCAACATGGATACTACTGACATAAAGGAACGCGTACTGTGTATACACATCATATAGGATTCAACCAACTACTTTAATGGGTGAATATAGAAGCTCTATTTTGATTTGCCGTGCTTCTTATGCTTTTTCTAAGTTGGCATACTTGGAATCGTTATGTTTATGTGGCATCTTTTCAAAAGCGTACCTTCTGGCTTGCTGGAGCTCGCAGCTTACCTTACCTTTTGTTACTCTACTTTTGCAGGCAATAATGAAGAGTTTTGTAGCAAATGGCTTAGATCCTTCTAAGCCTGAAAAGTTTATAGCTTACATGGTTCCATCGCCTCATGAGGTACCAATTTTAAATAATAGCGGCAGTACATATGATGCTTATTAGTTCCTTCTTTGACTTTATCAATATGGGTTTTTTAAGATTGAAAACTAATAATTTAAAATTTTTGAGCTATATATTTGTATTTTTATTCAAAAATTCAGACTTTCATCAACTTATTGTCTTATTCTGGTATTATATTTACAGCTTTTTAAGGATATATATGACGAAAGCGAAGATGTTTCATATTCTTGGATTAGGGAGTACCATTGGGAGGTATGTTCTCAGAAATTTGAACTTTATGCTTCTGTACTTCGACATTTTCCTGGAAAACATGTTAATCACTTACCTCTGCTCACATTCTTAAAAAAACAGGTGAGGGGTGACGATGAAGAGGATCCAACGACATACCTTGTTAATTTTGATGAGGATTGTGCTAAATATTTGGTAAATATCATAGTCTTTGAACATCCATTTTTTCACATGGAAGCTGGAAATAAAGTTCAGGCTCAACTTTTTACCCGTTTCCTATGACAGCCTCTACCAAGAAAGCTAACTTTACAAAAGAGAAGGGCAAAAGAGAGGAGATCCGTTGATGAAGTTGAGCATTATCCTGTACCTTCGAGGGTGACAGTCAGGAGGAGACCTCAAGCTGCTGTTTTGGAAATAGAACCAAGTAGAGGGAACGGTGTGAACCACGTATGTCTGATGTTTATGTATTACAGCAGGAATTCATTTGAATTGATGAAAATTTTCTACTAGATTTTTTAATTACTACGTATATGGGATTTTGTTTGTCCGGTATGGTTGTGGGCATTGTGAACTTTATATGCTGTTGTTTTGTACTTCTTTATATATCTCCTATCTTTAATATTGATTTTATATTGCTACTTAATAGGTAATGAGATAGGGAAAAAACTTTTATTAGATCAATGAAATCGAGGTATTTAATTCCTGTCCCGGGATTCATCAATTCTTGCTCCTCAACACGACCCAAGATTCTTTTCCTTGCAGTGATTGACGGGATGACTTTTTCACTGGCTCTGCCACACAAAGTAAAGGAAGCATGTCATTTATGTTCCATACGAAATCTGTTTTGAGCGACTTTTAGAACTGCAATCTTGTCATATTGCCGAGAAATGGCAAACTGGTTATACAAAATTTTGGCATGCCATCAGATTTATCGTTGGCATCACGGTATCACATGTTGCTTTGTAAGATCCAATGCGAACATGCTAGTGAATATATGCACCTGACTTCTGTTTTCTGCTATTCTGTTTTGAACTTTATGCAAGAAACAATTTTAATCCATGCAGATTTTTTGCTCTTTCAGGAATATGGAAGCTCCAAGATGAATCTGAAAAGAGCGAAATCGCCAGTGGAAGATGACAACGAACCTCATCACAAAGTTTCACGGATGGAAGACATGGATCAATACAGTGGCGAAGAATACATGTCTGACTAAGTTGTATTTATTTCGCTGGCACAAAGGTCAACCTTCCAGTGACAAACTTACAACTCCCAGAAATGTGTACAGAACTACGCGCTCGGTTATTCGGGGGAGTAATGCGAACAGAGCCAAAGAAAGATGATTTCTTGCAGTGAGCATGGAAATGGGGATGCGGCTGCACATCTGGATCCGTCTGTATTACTATATCATAACATGTTCTTGTGATAACAGAGTTATTCTTTAGGCAAACGATGCAGTTTTTGCAGAACCAGTGCAATATGTATCCGATTCCTAATCAGCCTTGAGTTTCTCAAAATGTAGCCCTACGTTTCTCAAATGTGGTATATGAGTTAAATTTTGCTGGTGTCTGAATTTTATTTGTTATTTCTTCTTTCTCAACCATGTAGGCAAAGGCTTCCAGGAATGAGCATTCGTCTATAAAATTATATTTGTGAGTCTTCCTGTACTCTAATGCTCTGAGAAGAGGGAAACATACTTTGCATCCGTCTGTATTATTTCAATTATGCTAATGTATAGAGATCAGAAATGTCTGATATCATTGCTCCATTCCTATTATGAGCTCATTAGTTTCTCTTAAAAGGTGCAGTTATTTGCTTGTTTCTATAGGTTTCTCAAGTCAACAAGTGCCTGATGAATGGTAATCATTGGAAGGTTGATTTACCGAAGAGAATATGGGATGCATATAATTCAAGTGATGGGTCTGTCTTGATCTGACTGGGTTTTGGGTCATAAGCAGGAAATGTAACACATCTTTTTTCCGGAGTTCTTATCGTTGGGTTTCGTTCAGATCGTATAGACTTCTGTAGTTTGGATGGAAAAGGATAACGGTGGGGACAACTTGAGCTTACGTTATTTTGTATATTGTTAGGGCTATAGATAGACTTTAGATTCCAAGGATGCTAATAAAGCTATATTGCATGCAACCATGTGAATCATTTTGTTAGGGTTACACGATCATATAGACCTTAGATAGACTCCCATGCAGCATCGTTCATTCATTCGATTTCCATGATAATATATCATCGTTTAAGCATGGGTTGGATAGGTATATTTATAAATGGTATCATATCCTTATCCATTTAAAACATGAATACATAGAACTATGATATCTTATGGATATTATAGAAATCAAGTCCTTAAATATGGATATGAGATATGCAAATAGATGCTCATGATTAGATTCAAATCTTTAGAAGACATCTACGATTTATCCTACGGATAATAAAGACCTCTTATCACCTGTAGGCTAAGAGATATTTTTCTAAAGTTTGAAATAATAATTGGTTATGCTAAAACTAAATTAATAGCAAATAGAATAATGTAATATATTAAATAATTTAGATAAAATTAATTAAATATTATATATAGATGAAAGATCCTATGAGATAGGCAAATATGAGATGGTGAGATGGATAATCTCAATCACTCTTTTTACCTTCGTTAACGGCATGAACCTTGGGAGATTTTGATCATCATGTATCGATATGCTGTCATTCCAAATTCATCAGTTTGATGCTTATCTTCCATCCATCAAGATTATCATATTTCAACAATCTTAAAATTGTTGAAATTGCCGAATCAAGATGGACATGTTAGGAGTGTTTTTTACACCCCCAAAGGTTTCATATTGTAGCACCCCAAACATAGTACCACATCTAGTAATCACAAAGTATGGTAATAGCTTATAAGTAGTGGGAGCTATTACTAGCTTACCTGGACTTAAGTATTTTGGGTTGTGGTCATGGGCTCCAGTTGATCCGAGCCCAACAGGTTGTCTAGGCCAGCAATCTAATAATGGACCAGGTCTAGAGTCTATGACTTTATAGATAGTATCAGAGCAGATTTCCTCTAATAGTAGAAAGAGCAACCCAAGAGGTGAAGCCATCCCAACCTTAGAGTTAGGAGGAAAGTGCTCCCGAGAGGTGAAGTTTCCACTATTAATGGGAATAGGTCATGGGCCATTACGTAACGAGGACGCTGTCAATATAAATGGCAGTGGTTGTAGCACTCCAAATATAATACCACATCTAGTAATCATAAAGTTCGAAGTAGCTTATAAGTAGTGGGGGCTATTACTAACCAACCTGGGCTTAAGCATTTAGTGTTGGGGTCATGGGCTCCAGTTGAACCCAAGCCCAACAGGTTGTCTAGATCAATCATCCCCCATAACTGATCGGGTCTAGGGTCCAGGAAATTACACATGCCATTAATGATGTTAAACGAGTGGTTGAGATCATCTCATAGAATCGTTCCTCTCTTTCTCCCCCCCCCCCCCTCTCTCTCACTCTCTTATATCCCTTGGATGAGCTAACTTGGACTCCTCCTGTCCTTTTTTTTCATTTTTATGTTTTAAAAATACATTGAGAGATTTTGATCACTAAATGACAATATTTTGTCATCATTACAACAAAATGATGTTATTACTGGCACATATGTGTGGCAACAAAATGGGGCAGTCAATTTTGCGACACAACATTCGACCACCAGTAGTCCCCTACTTGTGTCGTAATTTCTGAATAATTATCCCCAACAGAACCTCCTTTCGACTCCCCTTTTTTGCCTTTTTTCACTCCCTTGTGTCCTACCTCCTGACTGCTCCTCCTCTCGTCTTTGGCTGCTCCTCCTTGCCCACCTCTCCGCCTCCATGTGTAACACCTCATCCAATTCCTCCAATATCATCCATATTCTCCTCTTCTACCCGCCGCTATTTCTTCTTCCATCTCCTGCCTACGGCCAATGAGGATTATTAAGTATATCTCCTCTCTATTCATTTCTTAATTTAATTGTTCATTTTGCCAATGGGGGTTAAGTTGGTAATCAAATTCACCCTATGCGGTCTAAATTATTTTTTTTATTAACTACCATAGATAAGCCGCCTCTTGAAGAGGCGGCTTTGGTTAAGTAAAAGCCGCCTCTTGAAGAGGCGGCTTTAGACCAAAGCCGCCTCTTGAAGAGGCGGCTTTGTCGGGCAATAAACCCACGCGCCCGGCCAGTGCCTCCCCCACGCGAACAGACTTCCACCTCTCTCCCTCCGCCTGCGACCTCTCTCCCTCAGCCAAGCCCTCCTGCGACCTCCAAGCGGCCCCGGGCTCCCCCTCCCGCCGCCGTACGCTCTCCGATCATTTTGCCAACGTCCGTTGGCCCCATTTCCGCTATTCATCTCCTTCTCCACCTCAAGGAAGGTATGATTTGTCTATGGTTTAGGGTTTTGGCACATGTTTAGGGTTTAAATAATTGTTTGAAAAAATTTCTTCACTCTAATACATTGATGTCGACGTAATGGTATGTAGGATGTCTCAAGAAGTTCGTTGTTTCTGTCACTGTGGGGGTACAATATCGAAGTCTAGTAAGGACGTGACCTACGTAGGAGGTCGTATGAAAACCATCAAAATCGGTCACGAAATGTCATATTTGGGACTGATTGAGCACATTAAGTCCGTATTCAGGTTGGATTTAGCTCAAGGTCTTGAGTTACAGGTCTTTCATAAAATGTCCCAAGATGGAGCAAGTTTTTATATTGGCAGTGTCGAGTATGATGATGATGTCCGAGAGATTGTTGAATATGCTGAGGAGATGGGTGCTACATATCGGCCCGTGATATTTACTGTCGCTATCTCTATACCCGGATCTGCACCTCCAGTTTCTGTACCACAATGTGGATCCGCACCTCCAGTTTCTGTACCACAATGCGGATCCGTACCTCCAGTTTCTGTACCACAATGTGGATCCGTACCTCCAGTGGTAGACATGGATCCATTTAATGATCCGGAACTGGACAGGTTAATGGAACCCTCACCACAGAATACGGATGATGAGATGGAAAATGATGACGATGAGGAGGAGGATCATCATGTTGGAACCCGTATTGTTTCTGATATTCCATTTTTGAACATGAGAGGTGGTGATGGCTATATTCTGAATGGTGAAGATTGCATGAATACTGATGATGGGATCAGTCTGTCTAACGAGTTGAAAAATGGCATGCTTTTCAAATGCAAAGCCGATTTGGTGTTCGCCGTGAATGTTTTCCACATTAAACGTCATTACAACTTCACGGTACTGGAATCTGATAAGAAGGTGTGGGATATACACTGCAGCGAACGAGCTAGAGGTTGTTCTTGGAGATTGTGGGATAGATCTGCCAGAGGACGCCGATGATGATACCATCCTGCGATACACACGGGCGTACATTCTACAGCTTTTTGGTGGTGTGATCTTTCCGGACAATTCCGGAAACGAGGTCTCCCTGATCTACCTACCTTTTTTGGAGGACCTGGAGAGTTGTGGGAGGTACAGTTGGGGCTCAGCTTGTTTGGCGTACTTATACAGGCAGTTGTGTGTTGCATCGAAGGCTGACGCAGTAGAGATTGGGGGTCCATTGATACTGTTGCAGTTGTGGGCGTGGGAGCGATTCCCCCATATCGCTCCGGTAGTTCACCACCGACCTCTTTGGCAAGGGAAGCCCTTGGGGGCAAGGTGGCATGCAGAGTTTGACATCTCAGCGGAATCTACACATGTGGTTCGGCCATATAGGGATGCACTTGACCTACAGCTAGATGAGCAGGTATTCAGTTATCACGTTATTACATTTTATTTTCAATTATAACGGTTTTATAATATTTCTAATTTAACGCAGGTGATATGGAGGCCATATACAGAGGACGTGTTGTCCCAGTTGCCATTGTATTGCCGTGGCAATGAGTATTTACATGTGGCTCGTGTCCCCCTCATTCATTTTTGTATTGTTGAGCTACACACACCGGACAGAGTCCTTCGACAGTTTGGGGGCATTCAGGGGGTTCCAAGGGCTAGCGACACTTCATCTCAATTGCATGCAATCGATCTCCGAGGAAAGAGCAATGTGGATTGGACGGAGTTCCGTGCAGTCTATATTAGACTATGGAACATCCGTAGAGACTACGTGGTGTCGATGACTCCCATTTCATTGGGAGGACCAGATACGACCCCCGAGTACATGCCATGGTATCGTCGAATAACAAGACGTTTCATTGGACGACATGGATGCACACTTGATTACGCGGTAAGATAGCATTTACTTGATTTACATTTTCTAGTATGATTTTACATGTTTTAACAAGATTTGATCATATTGCAGGTGTCTCAATTCGAGGAGATTGTTCGACTTTGTGATGATGGTTCACCACGTATTAGAGAACTTGCTGCTGAAGCAAGTTCTAGGATACGTGACTCTATACAACGACAGTTCCGAGATGGACCTATAGATGAGCATTCACAGGAAGACGCCGATGCAGAAGGTACATCTCATCCCTGTTCTCGTGGTCGAGGACGTGGACGGGGACGTGGTAAACAACAAAGGGGAGAGAGGCCTTCTGGCGAGGGAGATGTCCCAGTGGATACACAACCCCCTCAGTCTGGCATAGAATTTGAGACCCCAATTCCTGAGTGTGGGACATCTAGACAGCCTACAACGCCGCCTGCACCACGGAGGGATCGAGCGGAGCACAAAGCAGGACCTTCACATCATTCACCCCTCCCGTTGTCCTTTGGAGTTGAAGGACCCGAGATGACCAACATCGACGACATAGATCGCAACAGTCAACTGCATGGATTTGACCCAAGACCATCGGAGACCACAATGGCGGATGAAAGACCTGTCAAATTACAATACAAAAGGAGGAGGGAGCGTAGACCATAGAATGTGATGTTGCCATTTCTTTGTAATGTAAACCAAGCATGTAAATGTGTTTGCAACTATGATCAAGTTACTTTCTATGAATCTCACTATTGTCTTCACTTCACTATTGTCTACGAATCTTATCTTTAAAAGTTGTTCTAATATCATATTTGCTATTACATACTGTGCAAGACGTTCACTTCGCCAACGTATCAATTCCATAAAAAAAAGAGGGGAAGCAGCAGCTCTGCGACCGCAGAGCTGCTGCTTCCCCCCTTTTTTTAAGGTTCTGGCGCAAAGCCGCCTCTTCAAGAGGCGGCTTTTGGGTAAGAGCCGCCTCTTCAAGAGGCGGCTTTAGTCTAAAGCCGCCTCTTCGAGAGGCGGCTTTTACTTAACCAAAGCCGCTTCTTCAAGAGGCGGCTTATCTACGGTAGTTAATAAAAAAAATAATACATACCGCATAGGGTGAATTTGATTACAAACTTACCCCCCACACGAATTTTTCTCTTGTGTTTTTTTATGCATTATATGTATTTGGTAAAATGCCTAAGAGATAAAAACTAGAGGGAAAAAAGACGAACTATATGGTTTTATTTTCTGTGCTTTGTATATTTGTCCGTTTGTGTTAGTAAACTTCCTATTATCCACTATTTTATTTAACACATTGGCACTAAATGTGTGCGTTAAGTGTTTACCTGATTTGTGGTACATGATAATATCATTGTTCGCATTGTTATTATTGTTTGTGATAATCATTCTCAATATATAATGTAAATAGCATTGTTATGTAAACTTAATTTCTTTGCATTGAAAATGTTTATTATATATCTGTTACATAGGTCTAGCATGTAGAATGCATTTTAAATTATTGAATGAAATTACATGAAACCGCATTCACACACATGTGTCCTTCCACATTATGTTAATTGTGGTCCTGCGCGACGGGAGGCATGTGCAACATATTTTGAGAATTGATGCCCCATTATGTGTTATATTTTTTACTTTTTCACAAAATAGGAGGGGTCTGATCTTAGCTTTACAAGCTAGGAAATGCTTTTGTTTTGCATGTGCAAGAGAAGGGGTAGAATATGTTAGAAAAATATGCCAAATTGATCTATATCAAAACAAAGTATCTAGGATATTTTTACATTCGAGAAGTGATGCTCGCTCATCTAGTTCGACTTGTTATAAAGTTTCCAAAATAATTAAACAACCTAGTACATCGACAAAAAAGGGAAAACAAACTACTCGGTCATGAAAAGTGGGTATATATATGTGCATGTGGTATGTATGTGGGAATGATATGTATGGAGGTATTGATGAACCGATATCCCACATCTTTAAGAATAGACAATTATAGTATAAAAGGTGGAAATCAGATCAACAAAAACCACAAGTTTTGAATATTATGGAGTATTTTCACTTGAAGAGGGTACCAAGTCAAACTTAGGGAAGAATGTATTTTTAATTTCTTGGTTTCAAGTTAATCTAATAATTAATTAACTGTGATAATAATTTCTATGTCAGAAAATAATGCAAGTGAGGGTGCAATCAAATAGAAGGCAAAACATCAAAAATAAAAGAAAGGAAGACAAGAGATCTATGATGATAAAATTCAATTTTCAAACAATATGATCGATAAAATCCTCGAACAAATGAATCACAGATCTTAAGCGAAGTTCAAGAAAAATTTACCAATTTAATTCTAAGTTGCAGGATACAAAATCAATTTATCTATCCTTGCAATTTATGAGATCAATCATAATCTTAAATAGAGCATTCAGTTAATCCCCAAAGTAATTCACAGATGCACAGAATAGAATTGAGAAATATTTAACATTGAAAATCCGACTACAAACTAAAATATGGATTTGATTCAATTTAGGCATAGAATAAACAAGAATAACTCAGAATAACTCTAGAGCTTCCTCTTTTCCTGCAAAGGTTAATTCATCCAAGACTAATGATCAAGAATAATGTACTGAGTCGGATTATTCTCCGAGTTTCTTGCAGGAATTGATTCCTCAAATAAAATTAATCATTAAACATCGGAGAACAACTATTAAAAATCCTCATCTATAAATTAATCCATACATAAAGATCCATTTTTTAAAATAAAATAGTCAAAATTATGCTAAAACAAAGCTTGCATGTATCGAAATAATCCTCAAATAATAGTTCAACTTAATCAAGCTATGATATGTTCATTAATACAGAACAAGCATCGAAATGACATAAAGTACACAATAAATAGATTAAAATGAGAAAGTTACGCAAGAATGAAAATTCAGAGACTAAAATGTAAATAAAATGAAGTTTTTGTCCCAGAACAGTCCCTGAAAGGATTTATCTTTAATTCTCAAAAGCTGTCGGGGTCCTTCTCATAATTTTCCTTTAGGTGGAGATTGGAACTTGATTTATAGAAGGTAGAGGGCCTTCGGTGTAATTTCTCTAGATCGCGTGCATGTTGCATGTGACTGAACCTTGGCTTGATTCCAGGAAGATTAGAGGTGTCAGTGTAATTTCTTTAAATCACGCACAAGGCATGTGATCCAGGCGAGGCTCGTGCGATGGTTCAGCCCAGGCCTACATGTGGCATGACACACTTGCTCTCGCTCCACCTGAGGCTAAAGGCTCGGGGGATGATCGAACAGCTATGCGCTCTCCTGATGCAGATTTGACGGCTGGAGCGCTTTAAAGAGGGGTCGTAGGATCACAAGTGATCTAACAGCACATGTAACTTTGGGCACACACTTCCTCCTCCTCGGAGTGGTGGTGAAGCGACAAGGGTAGGTAGCAGAGCTTTGATGCCTGGAGGTCTGATGTAGCCCTGTGGAGAAGATGGTATGCCGGGGACCGAGGAGGAGACACTCCAGCAGAGGGCTTGGACCTGAAAGCATTAACAAACAAGAAACAAAGGGAAAGGGGGGGAGCTTGTTGGAGAGTGAGGGATCTGGAGCTAAGCTCCAGCATGTGCGAGGTGAAACGGAGAGGAAGGTATATGAGGGTGATCAATTCAAGTCGAAGGAAGGGTCTGTGGAAAAGAATCGAAGCAGATGGGTTCTTCCATGAGGAAGAAGATCAACGCAGAAGATAAATTAAGAAAAACGATGCAAGGAGATTACCTAAGATTGATCTGAGCAGAGAGGTAGTCAGCGAGTTGATGCGATGGAAGTGGAGAGGTCGCCTAGAAGAGGAGGATGGACCTCTTTCTAGTTCTCGCTCCAATGCTCCAACAAAGAAGATGCCCGAGCTTAGCAGCTCAGAGAGCTGCTACATGGCCAAAGCAGAACCGTGGATCTCACCGTGCTTCAACCCTCGTCTTGGGTCATGGGGGATCTCTTTAGCCTCTGTCAACAATGAGGAGAACAAAGATGGTAGGTGAAGGCTTATGCAAATGGTGGATTTGTGGACATAGGAGTATGGCTAGTTTTATAGAGGGAGAGTACATTCCTGAGGGAAGAAGAGTTGAGGGGAGGTTGATGGTTGGGGTTACATGCAGGAGGGAGGTGGTAACGACCGCCTACGGAGGATGTACAGGGTCGGCAATGGTTGGGAGGAAGAGGGTGAGAGTGCAGGTATCGTCGGATCATCAAGATCCAACGGTGGGCGATGAGGGCGAGAGGTGCATGCCTCGCACGTGATGCGTGCACATGAGGCGCACATGCAGGAGCTGGTGGGAGAATGAGGTCATTCTGACTGTTGGATTAATCTCGATCCAACGGTCCAGATGGAGAACGTTACAGGACATGAGGCATGGATCGGTCAACGAGCAGGTTGACCTGTCAATGAGATGGGTGAATGGTTGAGTGCCATGTGGCATTGAGTTGTTGACCAAAGCATTTGACAAAAGAGAAAAATAAAGTAAAATAAAATAAGAAATAGAAGGAAGGCTCAATCAAAAAGTGATCAACATGAAAGTTGTTTATCTCAATTAGATCTACAACTTTTATGAATGATCCAAAAGTAAAAATAAATCATGTGTACAAACTACAATTTTATGTAAGTATTAATTGTCAATTAACCCCTATATTTTTATGTTTATAGTTTTCTTGTTTTTTTATTTGAATTTTAATTAGTGATCTAATATATACAATATATACAAAATTAATCTAATTTTTAAAGTAGAGAAAAGGTGAATTAAAATCACTAAAGATAAAATTTGCACATAATATAAAAAGTCGGGACTTCTCATTTTCCCTGGATTTTGTTATTTTTTATGGATTTTATTTCATTAAGCTAAGTTAGCAGATAATCCAAAGGATAAAAATGAAGAAGAATTGGATCAAAATAATTAGTACTTGTACATAAAAAGATAGGCCCAAGTTATTTAATTACAGATTTTAATCTTATTTTATGTACAATTAGTTAATATTAATTAAGACAATCTGGGGGTTTTATTAGGGATTTGCTAAGGGAGTTTTGCTAATAATCTATTTAAGATTATGATCGATCTCAGGAATTGCAAGGATAGATAATTTGATTTTGTAGCCCACAAGTTATAATTAAATTGATAAATCTCTCTTGAACTTTACCTAGGATCTGTGATTCATCAAGGATTTTATTGGTCATATTGCTTAAAGATTGAAGTTTATCATCACAGATCTCTTGTCTTCCTTTCTTATATTTTTCATATGTTTTGCCTTCATCAATCTGATTGCACCCTCAATTGCATTGTTTTCTGACACAGAAATTGTTATCACAGTTAATTATTTATTTATATTAACTTGAAACCAAGTAATTAAAAACACAATGTTTTCTAAGCTTGACTTTGATACACTTATCAAGTTAAAATACTCTATAATATTCAAAACTTGTGATTTTTTGTTGATATGACTTCCACCTTCTATACTAGAATTGTATGTTCGTAATGAGGTGGGATATCCGCTCATGAGATGGCGTTGTTGCTGGGGAACGTCATATTTTTAAGATTTAAGATTATTTTCTGTAATGAATTATTGTGATTTTAATTTTTGTGTCTGTTTTCTTTCATTTTATTTTATTTGGCATTAAATTTTCTTTTATTTATTACATTTCTCTTTTATCAAATACTAACACATTTTTTCTCATTGCAGATAGCTCGAAGCATTTTGGAAAATTTCAAGGATCGGCAAAGAAGTTTCAAATTTTTAGTTTTTGTGTGTGAGAGAGAGAGAGAGAGTTCGATTAGGTTTTATTTCATGTATTGTATTTAATTTTTAAGGGTCTATTTGAACCTTAAGCCTTGTAATTAAACATGACTAAATTTTATGCTATAAAGATAAAAATTGCTCAGGGATAAGTAAAAATAAAAGTATTTTCATAAGCATTGTCGGTCCCTGACTGTTGGATTAATCATGGATTCATCACACCCCTATACTTTTATTTTTACTTATCCCTGAGCAATTTTTAGAAGCATGAATCCCCGACTATGCGTGTGAAAATACAAGACTTGAAACCAATCCACGAGTTTCAAGTGACTCCTCAAATCTAAGTCCAATCAAGTCACATCCAAAAGGAACTCAACATTTCTTATTATCGGACTCTCAAAAGATATGTATATGTATAACATGTATGACTTTAATGTGTTGACTTCATTTCATGTGTAGAGTCTTTGCTTTGCCCGAAGCCCTACTCTAAGAGGCTCTCTTAAGGTCCCAATCCTAGACTCTGGTCCAATGACTGAGTTTCCCATTAATTTATCGTCTCTTTAGTTGTCATACTTAAAAGTGAAAAGATGATCAGACCAAGTATGGAGGAAGTAGGATTGTGTTATTTCCTTTCTTCTCTCATTGGAACAAGGATCTCCTGGGTGCCTTATTACACACACATGTATTTTCTATTTTGAATCGTCATGTTCGTCGAAGAGTTTTTGGAGTCATCTACACTTATTTTTCAGGGATACACCGAGGTGCGCCTTTTCTTAGCACCTAATATACCATACACCCAGACTTGTAGCCTTTTACGATGTAGGGTCCTTTTTTCATGGTCGCCCGACTTCTATGTCCAAATAGCATTCGTCCAATTGGACACTATGAAAAGGTTGGGAGTGCTTGCCAGTTATTCGACTCTTTTGTGGAATTTTTCCTTTGGAATTTTTGAGCTCTTTCTTTGAACTTTTTTTGAATGATAGTGGTATGGCTATCTCTACTGCTTTTACCAAGTTGGTGCATGATGATTCACATTTTTAAGGCTTTTTAACACACATTGGCACATGGGTTTAGTTAAGAATAGTACAGGGACCTTGTTCCTATGTTGGCTTATGTGTTGACACTCAGGTTTCATGAAGTGACCCTCAATCAAGTTCCATCCTCAAGAATCAAATTTGAACTCAAGCCTCTCATCCTAGTTCCTGAGGCAAAACATTGACTTATCACAAATATTATGTCATCGTTCAAGAGTTGTGCTGGTCATTTTTCTTTGAGATTTTGAGATTCTATATGTAATATAGCACATATAACTCACAACTAAGGATGTTGAGTAATAAAGTCTTAAGACCCTAATAGAAAATAATGATGCGACTCGGATTCAAGTGTCACTCTAAATCAAGTAGTCTGGAATACAAGTCTTGTCTGGAGTGAAAGTGTCAGGGATAAAACCTTAAGTTAGTTTTTTCCAAACACTTGTGTGATTAGAGTGACATAATGACTAGCTCGAACTCATATGGCTAGTTGCATCTCCTTTCAGTCAGTATGAGTGTAAGTCCTAAACATACAATGGCTACCAGCGTTACTTCAAGATAGTACCTTACATGTTGTCCTTAACCATCCAATCTACTAAGGGAAATCGTAGTTCCCTCACTGAAAAGTAGCTAGTCGTTTTTAAATTCAGAATTGTAGCTAAAGAAGTTTTATTTTTCAAAATGTTTGTTATACCCCCTAATTTTTACACAAATATTTAAAACATGTACAAAAGATTTGCATAATATACATATTATACACAATACTTAACCATACCCAAATTTTGGTTTGAAAATAATAATAATAAGAGCTAATGGTAAAGTATAAAAATATATACACACTCCCCCTATATTTAGCATGTGTTATGTCTCCATAGCACAAAGTGGAACAAAGACATAGGTCGTATCAAATATAGTTGAGTGATAAAAATGAGAAGTTGACTCTCTCCATGTACTTAGGCTTTTGAGGGCCTAAGAATAGCATAAGATCGAGAAATGAGGCGGTCGAGGGTGAGAAAAGAATAGATATGGTATATACACAATGATATCGGCCCCCCTAAACTTAGGCTCATGTCAACCTATGTATGGAAGTGTAACCATGGGTGGAGGACCGAATAGATCCGAGATGGATATACAGATGATCAGTTGAATCTTCTAGTTGCACCGAAGAGGATGGCATCTTGCATCAAGGCTTCACACGGGCCATGGGAGTCTTTCGTCTATATCCATGATCGGTATGAAAGAGATCTGTTCGACTTGGGACATTTGTTCATTTGATTCAATGAAGTGCTTAAGGAGTTGTCCATTGGTTAGGGAAGTGTGTGTTGTCTGCTGTCTCAGAAATTACAACACTGTCATTATCATGTACTTCCCTAATGATGAATTTCCCGTCCATTTTTACTTTAGCTTTCCTTGAAGAATCTTCAGCCATGCATTGAACAACCACACTTTCTGTCTCGAGATAAAGTTCTTGGCTCTGATTTGTTTGTCATGCCATTTCTTCACTATGTCCTTGTAGATCGTGTTGTTTTCGTAAGCCTAGTTTATAATCTCTACGAGCTCATTCAGATCCATATCTCTGTTATTCTTTCCTTGATGACAATTCTAGTTGATCTTTCTGATTGCCCATTCTGATTTATGAACCAATTCTATGAGCAATTGACATGGCTTTCCAAAGACCATTCTAAACGAGGAGGTGTCCGTTGTAAGCTGTCCTGTAAGCCCGCTAAACTTGGTCCAGGAGTTGAGACCAGTTCTTTTGTCAAGACGGACTAGCTTTTGTAAAATTCCTTTAACCTTCTTGTTTAACACCTCTATCATGCCATTAGATTGTGTATGGTAAGGGCTAGCGACACGGTGCTCAATGTAGTAATCCTTAGTCAACTTCTTCACCTCCCTGTTGATAAAGTAGCTACCCCTATCAGATATCATTATCTTGGGGATCTTGAACCTCGATATAATATGATCCTTCAGAAACTTGCAAATGGTCTTGTTGTTTGTGGCTCGAGTATGTATAGCCTCCACCCACCTTGATAGATAGTCTACCACGAAAAGAATTAAATCCATGATTTTTAAGGAATGGGCCATAAAGTCAATGCCTCATGCATCAAATACATCACACATGATCATTGGCTGCATGAGCATGGCATCTTTGGGACCAATAGTCCCTCTCATTCTCGGACAGATCAGGCACGACCTGAGAAATTGTAAGCATCCTTAAACAAGGTCAGCCAATAAAATCTACATTGCAATATCTTCTCTGCGATCCTCTTCCTGGAGTGATGTCCTCTTATCTCCAAGGTATGGCATAGAGTGAGGACACTTTGATATTCATCCTGAGGAATACATCTCCTCCATATACAATCTGATCCTTCAAAGAAAAGGAATGGATCCTCCCAATGGTACTAGATTCCGAGTGGGACAACCCTAGGGAAATTTCTTGAAGACGAGATAATTAACCATGTCAACATACCATGGGAGAGAGTCAATAACATTAATGGACTCATCTGAGAAGGATTCTCGGATAGGCTCTGATTCAGGAATATTGTCTTGCTCGATCCAGGATAGGTGGTCAGCCACCATGTTCTTCACTCTAGGCTTGTCTTTAATCTCCAAATGAAATTTCTGGAGGAGGACAATCCATCTAATAAGAAATTACATTCCGTATTTCTTTGCCATTAAGTACCAGATGGATGAGTAATCTGTAAATATAGTCGCCTTAGAACCAAGAAGTAGAGATCTAAAATTTTCCAAGGTAAATACTACGGCAAGCATCTCTTTTTCTGTCACAATATAGTTCTTCTGAGCTGGATCTAAAACTTTGCTTACGTAGTGAATGACATACATGACTCCATCTCTCCTCTATCCTAACACAGCCCCTACTGCAAAATCATATGCTTCGGCCATGATCTCAAAAGGAAGAGACCAGTCAGGAGCTTGTAGGATGGGAGATTATATGAACTTCCTTTTCAGTAGCTTGAAGGACTCAAGACACTTATGACCGACAATGAAATCAGTGTCTTTCCCTAAGAGCTAGGTAAGCAGTCAGACAATTTTAGAAAAGTCCTTGATAAATTTTCGATAAAATCCAACGTGCCTTAGACAAGATTGTACTTGTTTTACATTGGTTAGTGGTTTGAGTTTCTTGATCACATCCACCTTGGGTGGGTCAATCTCTATTCCCTTCTTGGAGATGACATGCCCCAACATAATGTCCTCTGTCACCATGAAATGACTTTTCTCCCATGAGAGCACTAGATTCACTTCCCTATATTTCTTGAGGACTCTGTCAAGGTGTACAAGACAATCATCGAATGAATCACCATGAACCGAGAAGTCATCCATAAAACTTCTGGAAAATCTCCAACCATTTCAGCAAATACATCAATCATGCATTGCTGAAAAGTGCCAGGGGTGTTGCAAAGCCCAATTGGCATGCGCTTGAATGCGTAAGTACCGAAAGGACAAGTAAATGTTGTCTTTTCCTGATCCTCAGGGGTGATGGCTACTTAATTGTAGCTCGAGTACCTATCCAAAAAGTAGAAGTATTCCCTCCCAGTTAGTCTCTCCAGTAGTTGGTCAATAAATGGCAACAGGAAGCGATACTTCTTCATCGTGACATTCAAGTATCTGTAATCCACACAGAGATGCCACGACGTGGGTACCAGTATCGTGATATCTTCTCCCTCCTCATTGATGATGATCTAGAGCCCCTACTTCTTTGGGAATATATGTAATGGTGTCACCCACTTGGAGTTTGAGATGGGATAGATGATTCATGCTCCACATCATTTCTCTATCTCATTTTTTACCAATCCTGTAAATTTGGATTCATTCGACGCTGGAATTCATGGGAGGGCTTTGCATTTTACTTAAGGTATATTTGGTGTGGGGGGGATCCTGTGTGGTTTCTACTGCCACTAACTGAATAGTTTCATGCGTCGGATCACCAAAATTGTGTCTTATTTCGGCAAGAGCTATTTTCAACTCGTCTTCCTCACCCCTAGATTGTCTTGAGAGAAATGGAACTGAAAGGTTAGGATAGACCTCTGAGTCTCTAAGAATGTAGGGGGTGCATAAAGATTGTTATTTTGAATGAGCTTGTAGACTATTGTGTTGATAATATCCCCTCCATATGAGAGTGATTATTCAGTTGTAGTTGGTTTTATCTCTAGGGCACAACTGTCATGACTGTGATGCATTCTGCCTCAGACCTAGAAGAAGCAGGCTCAGTGTTGGATTCATAATCGGGCATTTTAAATCTTGTCTGCTTCATTTCTATCTCAACATCTCCGAATTGGATCTTCCCAGAAGTGTATTCAAATAGGGCTCCCACGGTCCTTAGGAAGGGTGACGCTAAGATCATCTGGGAATCCTTCCAATTTTTGGGACATCCATGTCTAGGACTGTGAAGTCCACTGGATAATCCTGTCACTCGATGTTGATTACAATGTTCATAATCTCGCCCTTGGGTCACTTAGTTGATGTGTCTGCAAATTGGAGTATGGCTCTTGACTTACTAAGAGGACCCAGATTCACATGCTCAAAGAGTGTAGTGGGCATGAGATTGATGGAGGAACCGTTGTCCAACAAGGTTCTTGCAAACTTGATGTCATTGATTTGACTTGTCATGAAGTGTACGCCCATGTCCCTCTTCTTTCTGGGAGCTCATTACGGATTAGACAAGATGTTGTGATAGAGAGAATATGTTTCTCTATTCGACTTGAGTTCTTTCTGTTGACCCTGGCTGGTGTGCATCTCACCTTAAGATATTTCATGAATGCAGGGTCTCTCTCTATCATCTCATCTAAATATAAAGTGACCTTGATGTTTTCTTTGTAAATTCGGTCCATCTCTTCATCGTTTTTTTTTTAATTTTTTAAATTGTTCTTCTTTCCAACCTCTAGAGAATGGGGGAAAGGGATTGATTGATCAAGTTCAGGAACTGAAATATCAGTTTTATTGAAAGAGGAATTATGTACATGACTTGGACTCGGACTGATGACATGAGTCTGACTCGGACTCCGAAAAGAAAATGATTGCCATTGATGTGGGGGGTTGGTGCGTTTGGCTCTCAAGTACTGGTGTTCGTTGCCTCTCCTCCTCTTCAACCCTAGAGGTGTGATTAGGTGTAGATACGGGGGCTATGTCGTCACGTTCCATTGCTCGACCAGGCATGGTTACGGTCTTTCCGCTCCTGAGAGAAATATTATTTGTGACATCATGCAAAAAGATCTCGTATTCAAGTAAAGAACATTCTGAGTATAATACCTGGTCCTTGTGTCCCAGCTATTTGTGTTAGCATGGACTTGTACGGGAATGACGGTTTGGGATGCAATGAACTCATCTCTCCATCTTGAGAGTCAATTGATATTAACTCTCATATCATGTAATACATCCAAAATTCTCTAGAGTTCAGGAGAGGCAGAAGAGGAAGACTCTTATCCCTATCTGGCTTGGGGCTATTGAAACTGGTTTGTGGGACGAAATTAGGCATGTTGTCCCCGACACTGGTACTGTTGTTGCTACGGTTGCTGGTAGTTCGGATGAGGCTGCTGGTAAGGTTGTCGATGTTGTTGTTGTGGCTAATGATAGCCGAGACGAGACTGCGAAGGATGAGGGTTCAGAGTCAAGGTTGGATTCTTGTCACTTGATGGTATCAAGGTTGTATCAAACTCCGTTGATCTCCTTCACTTGTGGAATTCCTCGTAGACTGTCTGAGTAGAGGATTCTTCGGTTCGATTTTGATGAGCGGAGGACAAATCCGCACTCTAATTTCTCTGTTGCCCTATCCCTTGCCCTTGAATGTAGTGCATATTATGTACGGGGACAGGGGGTGTAGCCATGGTAGGTATCTATATTTTAGATACTTGTCATCCAATTCGTCCATCTACTTAGACAGTTTGGACAAACTCTCCAGATTGGTGAATTTATGGAGCTCGTCCATCTTCTTATTAATCTGTTCGACCACTGTGAGATTATTGGCTATAAGCCCCATGTCTGAGCTATGGTCAGTGGACAGATTGTTCGCAGTCTTCTTTCCCCCTTCCTTTGATAAGAGTGTAAGGGGGTTGGGCATGTATGCACGGCAAGTGGTCTGGGCACAACTTGTGTCAGCTAGCTTCTCGGACACCGTGTAAACTGTGTCCTCATGGCGACCCTTGTAGCTTCCTCCACAGGAAGCACTCAGTGTAACCCTTGCATTTCTGGGATCAGGCCACTTACAAGACTCTAGACCAACATCATCTTATTAATGTCATGCCTTGGGCATTTCTGAATTAAGTCTGTAAACATCTCCCATGTTTCATGAAATGGTTCATTCGGAAACTAGGTGAAGCTTGTGATTTTAATCCTCAGCTGGTTAATTATACTCACTTGATATAATTTCTTTAAGAATAGAGTCTTGAATGTAGCCCATGTTGAGACTACCTCTCCTAAGTTCTTCAACTAATATGATGTCTTATACGTTAAGTCAAAGGGAGCAGCTCTCAACCTAATGTAGTTTGACTAACCCTACGATGAGATAGGTTATCATAGACTAAGTTGAAGTCCCGAAGAAAAGAATAGGGTTCTTCATGGTTGTTTCCACTAAACTTCAGGAGCAGTGCGAGGAAGTGCGGTTTGTGCTCGAACGCATCCTCAGGGGTACTGGTCTCAGCCAGTTGTAACCACCATCAGTCTCTGAGAGGTATGTGTCTTCCATAGCTTCCTCTTCCTTATTTCTAGTTGCATGCAGATTCAGCAACTGAGCTCTGAGCGGTTTCATTTTGTTGCTCGACTGCGGTTAATCCAGACCAGGATTGCTATCATTGGATTTTTGTTGTTCTCCTCCTCACTAGGATTCTTATTTAGAGGTATCTTGTCTTCTTCTTCTTCACCTTTAGATGTAAAGAGAGCAGAATTAGGTGCAGAAGGATTGTAGGTTCTACCAAAGATAAGGTTTCCTTGGTAGAGGAATGAAAGAGAGGGTTAGTCCCGGACCGACTGAACCTTGATAGTGACTTATTCATCTTGGTCTTGAGAAGAGAGTCATCCCACAACCACGTGGGTTCGAGAAGAAGGTCATCTCAAATCCAAGGAGACATGAGATCCAAGGGATTCCATAAAGTGACCACAAGATCCCAACTAAAGTCCCCGGAGATGTCCATCTCCGATGTCAAGAGGAACAAGACAAGAGTGCAAAAGTAGAGTAAAGAGTGAGAGAATATGGGGGTACAACTGTATAGTCTTTATACACACACAAAGCATACACAAATCAAACCCATAAATTCACCAACTAGACACTTGTGAAGGCACACTAGAGTTTGGTCGTTTATCTTTTCCATTTTAAGGATTATTCTCAAACAAATTTTCAACTATAAACTCAACTGGCCTATAGTGATTGGTGGTCGAGTTACACTTGAAGAGACCCGAAGATTCCTCACTTGAGGTAATAATGAATCAATCCTCCTATACGATTTACCACACAAAATCATTGTTTAACCTGAGGATGAGTACTTGAAATACCAAAATTACCGCCTGACATACTCGAGTGTGCACGAGACGATGGCCTTCGGCGAAGTCATGATGAGATGATACCATTCCGCCCTTGTCTCTGAGTAGTAAATGCCGGAGGTGGCACAGTCGCTACCAAGATAGCTTCAGCAGTATTTCAGAAAACCCAACAATGATTGTGGGGAGTTCCTACTCCGTGTTAGTGCTGGTAGGAAGCTCTCTGATTCATATCCTCGAGTAAGGTTTCTTATAGCCTGATTCTCCAAGTAAACATCTAGGGATTTGAGCTCTTATCCTTATGTGTTGTGTGCCTTGCTCGATCTAGAAGGTACCCGTGTCCAATGATGGGCGTTGATATCCCAAACAAGGGCTGATTTTATTTCAGTTAATTTAATCGGACTTGTTAGCAGTCCCAAATTTAAATTAGATTATCACTGTGGGTCTTAATGAGCACAAAAATATCGTCTACCGATCAGACCCAATTCCTTTTAACTTAAGTGAGAAAATAGACAGAGGAATCAAGAAAAACCGGTGCATGATGAAAACTATGATGTATGCTTAGATAGAGGACTTACAATGCTTCCCAATGCTCTTCATGTGGGATGCATAACAAGATTGAAATTATTCTAAATGAATGCAACCGATGAAAACACTCCTAAGCCGATAGTTTTATTAGCGGAAAGAATAGATTCAAACTTTGACTAAGTTGGACGATCTACATTATGTATAGTCATGTGATGTGTGTTTTAAAATAATAACCTAGCATAAGAAAATAAAAGTTATTCTCACACTTGGGTCCCTGACCACACAACAAGGGTCAAAACATGCTCAAGTGTCCCCATAAAATTTAGTCATGTTTAATTACAAGGCTTAAGGTTCAAATAGACCCTTAAAAATTAAATACAATACATGAAATAAAACCTAATCTAACTCTCTCTCTCACACACACAAAAACTAAAAAATTGAAACTTCTTTGCCAATCCTTAAAATTTTCCAAAATGCTTCGAGCTATCTGCAATGAGAAAAAATGTGTTAGTATTTGATAAAAGAGAACTGCAATAAATAAAAGAAAATTTAATGCCAAATAAAATAAAATGAAAGAAAACAGACACAAAAATTAAAATCACAATAATTCATTACAGAAAATAATCTTAAATCTTAAAAATATGACGTTCCCCAGCAACAACGCCATCTCATGAGCTGATATCCCACCTCATTACGAACAGACAATTCTAGTATAGAAGGTGGAAGCCATATCAACAAAAAATCACAAGTTTTGAATATTATAGAGTATTTTAACTTGATAAGTGTATCAAAGTCGAGCTTAGAAAACATTGTGTTTTTAGTTGCTTGGTTTCAAGTTAATATAAATAATTAATTAACTGTGATAACAATTTCTGTGTCAGAAAACAATGCAATTGAGGGTGCAATCAAATTGATGAAGGCGAAACATATGAAAAATATAAGAAAGGAAGACAAGAGATCTGTGATGATAAACTTCAATCTTTAAGCAATATGACCAATAAAATCCTTGATGAATCACAGATCCTAGGTAAAGTTCAAGAGAGATTTATCAATTTAATTATAAGTTGTGGGCTACAAAATCAAATTATCTATCCTTGCAATTCCTGAGATTGATCATAATCTTAAATAGATTATTCACTTAATCCCCAAAGTAATTCACAAATGCACAGAATGTATTTGAGAAATATTTAACACTGAAAATCCAACTGCAAACTAAAAGATGGATTCAATTCAATTCAGGCATAGATTAATCAAAGAAGAACTCAGAATAACTTTGAAGCTTCCTCTTTTCCTGCAAAGGTTAATTCCTCAAAGACTAATGATCAAGAATAATGTATTAAGTCAGATTATTCTCCGAGTTTTCTGCAAGAATTAATTCCTCAAATAATATATTCGTTAAGCACCAGAGAACAACTATAAAAAATCCTCCTCTATAATTTAATCCCTGCATATAGATCTATTTTTAAAATAAAATAGTCGAAAATACATCAAAACAACGTCTACATGTATCAAATTAATCCTCAAATAATATTTTAACTTGATCAAGCTCTGATCTGTTCAACAACTGTGTAATAAGAAAGAGTACAGAACAAGCTTCGAAATGACATAAAGTACGCAATAAATGGATTAAAAATGAGAAAGTTATGCAAGAGTGAAAATTCAAGGACTAAATGCAAATACAAGGAGGTTTTTGTCTCATTGCAACCCCTGTAAGGATTTATCTTTAATTCTTAAAAGTTGTCGGGGTCCTTCTCGCAAATTTCCTCTAGGTGGGGGTATGAACATAATTTCTAGAAGGCGGAGGCACTTTGGTGCAATTTTCCCAAATCATGTGCATGCTACGTGTGATTGGACCTTGGATGTATTCTAGTAAGATTAGGGGTGTCAGTGTAATCTCTCCAAATCATGCGCAGGACACGTGAGGCGGGTTATGGTTTGGCCCAGGCCTACACGTGGTGTGATGCACTTGCTCTGGCTTTACCCGAGACTAGAGGCTCGGGGGTTGGGGGTGATCTGATGGTTGAATGCTCTCCTGATGCAGATCTGTTGGCTGGAGAACTTTGATCAGGGGTAATGGCATCACAAGTGATCCATCATCACCTGTAACTTTGGGCATGCCCTTCTTTCTCCTTGGAGTGGTGGTGAAGGATAAGTGTAGGCGGCGGAACTTCGATGTCTGGAGGTCTAATGTAGCCCAACGGAGAAGATTGTATGTAGGGGAGCAAGGAGTAGATGCTCTAGAAGGGGCTGGGACCTGCAAGCATTAACAAACAAGAAACAAAGGAAAAGTGGGGGGTGAAGCTCCTATTGGCGAGTGAGGGATCTGGAGCTATGCCTTGGCCTGTGCGAGTCCGGATTCAAGGGGGATCCAAGAGATAGAGGTGAAGCAGAGAGGAATAGATGTGAGGGTGATCGATTCAAGGCGAAGGAAGGGTATGTGGAATGGAATTGAAGTAGATGGGTTCTTCCAGGAGGAAGAAGATCGACACAAGAGAAAAAGGAAGAAAAATGATGCAAAGGGATTACTTTGTTTTGATCAAACAAAGAGGTGGTCGGTGATTTGATGCAGTGGAAATGGAGAGGATCACCTGGAAGAGGAGGACGGGCCTCCTTCTAGTTCTTTCTCTAAGGCTCCAGCAAAGAAGATGCCTGAGCTTAACAGCTCGGAGAGCTGCTACACGACCAAAGAAGAATCGTAGATCACACTGTGCTTCAACCCTCGTCTTTGCTCGTGATGGATCTCTTCAACCTCTTTCACCAGTGAGGAGAACAGAGCTGGTGGGTGAAGGCTTTTGTAAATGGTGGATGGGTTGGATAGAGGGGTATGTCTAGTTTTATAGAGGGAGAGGAGTAACGACCAGAGGGAAGAAGAGTCGAGGGGAGGCTGATGGATGGCGTTACATGCAGGAGGGAGGGGGGGTAACGGTTGCCTATGGAGGATGCATATGGACGATGATGGTTGGGAGGAAGAGGGTGAAAGCACATGTGTCATTGGATCATTAAGATCCAATGGTGGGCGATAAGGGTGAAATGCACATGCCTCGCATGTGATGCATATACGTGAGGCACACGTGCGGGAGCTGGTGGGAGGCGGAGGTGATTCGGACCGTTGGATAAATCTCGATCCAACAATCCAGATTGAGAGCACTACGGGACAGGAGGTGTGGACCGGTCAACAGGCAGGTTGACATGTCAATGAGGTGGGCGAATGGTTGAGTGCCATGTGGCATCGAGTTGTTGACCAAAGCATTTAACCAAAGAGAAAAATAATAGAAAATAAGAAAAGAAAAAGAAGGAAGGGTTAAATCAAAAAGTAGTCAACATGAAAATTGTTGATCTCAATGAGATCGACAAGATCGACAACTTTTATGAAGGACCCAAAATCAAAATAAGTCATATGTACATATTACAATTTATATATGTGTCAATTGTCAATTAACCCCTGTATTTTTTACGTTTTATGTTTTTTTTGTATTTTTATTTTAATTAGTGGATTAATATTTATAATATATACATAATCAATCTAATTTAAGTATTTTTATAGGTTAAGAAAAAGGTTAACTAAAATCATTAAAGATAAAATATACGCAGAATATAAAAAGTCCGGACTTCTCATTTTTATGGATTTTATGATTTTTATGGATTTTGTTTCTTTACTCTAAGTTAGCAGATAATTCAAAGGATAAAAATGAAGAAGAAATACGTCAAAATAATTAGTACTTGTACATAAAAGGATATGACCAAGGTTATTTAATTACACATTTTAACCATAATTTTATGTACAATTAGTGGGTGTTAATTAAGATAACTTAGGGGTTTTTATTAGTGATTTGCTAAGAGAATTTTGCTAAGATTTACATAAATAGTATATGAATCATGGATTCATCATGTATGCATTAGTTATGTAAGTGAATAGAGTGTGTATATTGGTATCTATGTTATAATTTGGGTGTGTAAGCGTGTGTGTGGGTATTTGGTTGTTGAACGTAAGTATGTATGCATGCAATTAAGCGTGTATGTACGAATGTGGGTTTGTAAGCATGAGTGTGAGTGTATGTGTATTTAGGTATGTATGGGGTTCATCATATATGTTGATATTTGGGTATGTATATAAATTTATGAGGTATATTGGTATGTATGTGGCAATGTAAGTGAATAGGTGGATGGCTATGAATGATTTGGGTGCCTATTGAAGTAATATATGGGTATATATGAATGCTAAGTTGAATGTTAGTATGTTTGGATGTGCTTCTAAGTATATTGGTGCATTATTGTGAATAACTTATGTATGTGGGTATGCTAGGTTGAATGCGAGTATGTCTGTGGTTATGTTTCTAAGTATATGTACATTAGTATGAATATGTATGTGGGTATACATGTGGTATGCATGTGGGTATGTAAGAATATATATAGGTATGTGGGCATTTTTTTAAGTGCATGGAGGTATATGAGTAGTTATGTAAGTGAATAGAGTGTGTATGTGGGTATTGATGTTAGAATTTGTGTGTGTAAGCGTGTATATGGGTTTTAGTTAGTTGAACGTATGCATGTATGTGCATGGGCAGAGGGACGTGGGGTTGGTCAGGGTCTTGCTCACCCCCCCTCCTTGCCCCATTATTGAATCGAATTTCCATGCCAGAATTTTATGCCATAAACACCCATATTTAAGGTTGTCATGGAACCCTCAAGGGCTCGTTATCAGATATTCCATTTCTAATTTCATTCTCATTTGCCTTAGCAATTCCTGTCCATGCCAACGACGTCACATTAGTTTTTAAAATAAATGATGAATCTCATTGAGGTAAATTTGTATTTTCTTATGTGGACCTTGCGCCAACCTCGTGCACATAGGTGAGAAATCTTAACTTATCAAGGAGACAATCCCTCGAACACATACAAACCTCGAGAATCGACTTTTTTCTCCGATGCGAGATCCCCTTCGACACTTTTCTTGAATCGAGTTTTCTAGATTGAGGGATTCTTCCTTCCATACAATCAAACTATCCTTTAAGTTTAATTTCTTAATTTTGTTCGGTGCTAAAATAATCTTTTGAACGTATTGACATTAGGATATAAGATGTCATTTAATTTGATTTATGGTGATTCAATTACATTTATTTAGTTATTCTTCAATTTTTAGATATTTCCATGATGTGTTATCTATGGTTTCAAACGCATCTTTGTTGGATTTGAAACATATATTATAGTTGCATAGCAATTTAGCATATATGAGGTATGCATGAAAATATAATCTGTATGATAACATGTAACCATTTCTTTAACAAAATGTTTCTGTTGACATGTATTAGTAGCAAAATAAACCAAAGCAATATTTCTTCTATTTACTCAAAGCAATTGCATTCTTATTAATACTTTTTTTACTATTGCCAAGTAATAACTATATGAAGTTGAGCTCGTAAAATAAAAAAACTCATCCAATTATCAAATCCATCGAAATTTATTTCGATATTCTTAAGTTTGGATAACTATAAAAATTACAATCTTCAATAACTTTGTTATTGCTCATATTAGAAACCGCTCAAGTTTTGGTTAAAATTAAAATTCTTGGTAATTTGTCATTAAAACCATCAATTTTGAATCAAAATCACAACATAATGGAGCTTCCATTTTTGTTTAAAAATATCAGTTATTTACCTTTTATAATTGACTGTTTCTACCATTGGGAAAAAATCATTGCATATAGTGTTGCAATTTTTGATGAGAGTTGTTGAAGTTCAATTAAGTTTCTATATAGATACCATGCAAAAAGGCAATTATATTTATCAAAATATATTAAATTGATATCCATTATTAAATACTTACTAAAGGATATCATACATTTCAAAATTATTTTTTTATACTTGAAGTTCCATAGCAAATGAGGACATAAGCAAGGATGTTCTATTTTTGTTAGGGATACAAATATGATTATATTTTTAATTTTTGAGGATATATACATATATAATGGTTTTTAGTATATATGAATATGAGTATCATATTATGTGAATTATTTTAATTATTTACATCATATTGTGTGAAGTTATGTTTGATTATAGCCAATTGACATTTATGCAACAATTTATAGATTGTCCATCTATTTTGAATGATACATTATTATAATGTGTGATCCATCTCCTAGTGGACCCACCTATGAGAAATTCCTAGCTTCACCCCTGTGTATGTAGTTAAGTTTGTGGGTGCGAATGTGAGAAAGATATGCGAAGCATGAATGTGAGTGTATAGATATTTGGGTATGTATGGAGTTAAACATGTATGTGAGTATTTGTGTGTGTGTATGTGTGTATATAAGTTTATGAGGTATGTGGGTATGCATGTGGTAATGTAAAGTGTATAGGTGGATGGCTATGCAAGAAGTGAGTGCCTATAGAAGTAAGTATATGGGTATATATGAATGCTAGGTTGAATGTAAGTATGTATGGTTGTGTTTCTAATTATATTAGTACGTTAGTGTGAAAAAATAAGTATGTGGGTATGCTAGGTTGAATGTAACTATTTGCGTGGTTGTGCTTCTAAGTATATGGGTATGTTATTGTGAATAGGTATGTGGGTATGCATGTGGTATGTATGTGGACGTGTACGTAAGTGTACATGGTATATGGGTACACATGTGAGCATGTAAGAGTGTATAAAGGTATATTATCATGTTTTTAAGTGTGGAGGTATATGGGTAGTTATGTAAGAGTTAAGCATAAATATGGCTAGTGTAGCTCAAATTCATTTCATGGTGTAGGTCAAGCAATGGATATTGCACATGCCTGGATGTATGATCGTTTGGAGTCTAATGATTCTGTGAACGAAATATTCCTACATGGTGTAGAAGTTTTCTAAAATGTCTTGGTATATTATGTGGATTTCTTATTTACAGTTGGATGATCATGGGATCCATAGGTGAGTGCATTTGTTTGAAAGTGAATATATAGGGATGTATGTGCCCCCGCACTTGCTATAATATGTGTTACATACTCTGAATGTATCCTGGACAACGGTCATCAACTAACTCCACGGTCTTTACACCGTGATGATTTGTTGACACCAGATGCAACAGATGTAAAGAATGTTCGAGCATCCCCTACCATGATTGTTCTACCACTACTCTAACCATGACCCCAATTACATGTCACTTCATGGAATTCTTGCCCGATGGGTACCCTTTACATATACTTGTGAATTTTCTTATATTTCAAGTATACTATGTTAACTTTATTTAAGATAGTTATATGATATAATTATACACTGAAGGATCAACATAATGCGTTGATAGAACTGTGCAAGGCCTGGAAAGAGGTTACATGATTGTGAGGAATGCAAATGGACTCGTATGAGTCCATATGACTTGTATAGGATATTGGATAGTGTATATGCGAGTAGCTTTATTCGTTTCATATTAACAGTCCTTGCGCCCCATATATGTTTGATAGAAATATCTATGAAATATGACACTTTTGACATCCGCCCTGAGTATATTTGAGAGATCTTTCATGTTCTTTTGACTCTCCTAGCAAGTAATAGGATCACATACAACATTTACAAAGCAATTAAGGTCGCGATAACTAAGTTGGATGGGCTAGTTAAGTGGGAGAGGGCGAAGGAGTTCCACCCTTCTTGGCGCACTCTAGAGGGGTATGATTTTTGCCCATTGCTATTGTTGATATAATATTCGAAATCATTAAAATACTTGCTCCCATGCAAATGGGGTCAGATATTGTGATCTCTTTGCTTATGAGGATTTTAAGAGGTGTTATATTACCTGAAGGACCAACAGAGGGAGGTGAGAGATCAAATTGAGTAGTGGTTCCATGAGTTTGGGAGTTTCATAGGTATATAGTTATAACTTGGAATCACAATGACATTTATTCAATTGTTAATTTTAATCATTGTGGCAATATGCAGCTACACAACATGAGCTGACACTTAGGGAATGGTGGGAGAGGACATACATGCGGGCAATTAGTGGTGTACACTTGAAGCCCGGGTTGTGGCAGTGAGGTTTTTTCTATTGTTCATAATAATTTCGTTGTTGAATAGAAAATTTTAATGTAATTGCTAAAAAATTACTTCAACAAAGATCGCTATGACGCTCTCTTCGATGAGAAGTATGAGTTCATTACCACCAAAGGATGTCTACCTTTTGACGCTAAGGTCTAGTTGGAAGTGATCGATGGATGACATGTGGGGCCCAATCGGAGGTAAGCTAAGGGGGCTCCACCCCAAGTTCTCATCAGGGTCCAGTTGCATTACTCCTTTTTCTAGAGTATCTATGGTCTACCTCCATCATAGTATATGCAACCATCTGTGATCAATATCGATACGACTTAGAATAACAAAATATCCGCTAATATTGTGAACCTTTTGAGTTTCGAAGAGTGTCGTGGAGACTAGACTCAACATCATAGAGAACCAGATGAGTTCTCAGTAATATGATATGTGTCAAATTTGATTTAGCATTTCAGGATAGAATTACTTATGTTATTGAAATTATAGGAGTACTTTTAAGGGTGGAAAGAATGTTGACGACGACAATAATGATGGGAGTGACGAGGACGAGGATGACAATGAAGAAGAAGGAGAGGGGGATCAGCATCATTTCACGACACAACAGGTGATTCATTGTAGAGTCGTCACCCGCGAGGTGGATGAGGAAGCAGTGGAGAGAGGGGGGGGGGGTGTTGGGGAGGGGATCCTTCATAAATGAAGAAGTGAAATATGTGTAATTACGCGTTAGTAGTTTATATCGTTATTAAGACTCTATTTTATTTTAGTCTTCTTGTTACAATAGATACAACTTTGTATTAATAATTAAACTCGTTACTATGGTTTGAATCTAAGGATGTGTTTGTCAACTTGTGTATGCTTTGTGATATGCTTGAATGAATGTATTTATGAATAACTATGCTCGAATGTAGATTGTATGTGAATCATTGATAGTGAGCTTTGATCAATACAAGTTGTACGCGATTATTGTGTTCTCGTGTTCTTGTACAAGTACACGTATGTGATTCTTGTGTTAGAAAGCCAGGAAGGAACATGATTAACTTGTTTTTTTGTTCCAGAAGTAGATATTGTGACTACAAGTAGTCCCCTGTGTTCTCGCATTTGTTGCCTTTTTTAGATATTGGCAGCCATTTTTACGAGCACGAGTGACCACAATGACGCAATATGATAGCACATTTAGACCACACATGTGGTCGTAACCATAATTGAGGCCCTGATCATGCAACCACACTTATTGCGACCACATATGGCCGCTTATGCTCCTTATGAGCACATTGGGACTATATTATGAGCATAACTAGACCACATTCGTGCTCTCAATACCTGCAGAATCTTGTAGTGCATTCCAATTTTGACTCAATTGGTGATTTTTATCCCATCCATCAAGACTATCGAATTTTAATAGTCTAAAAATTGTTGAAATTGACTCATTTAGATTGACAACTTAGCAATGTATGTTACGATAAATTTGAATGACAATATATCTCATTGAGTGGTCAAAATACCACAATGTGATTTTAAATAATTCCACAAAATATCACAAAATACAAAAAGGTGAGAAAAGCCTATTTAGTTACCCCAAATGCAGCCCTATGTTACCTATATATGTATCAACATCACAATAATTAACTAATCATTACTAGACACATTCTTTATTGATAAAAAATAACATTAACTAACCATAAAATCCAACTAATCCAACTAAGAATTTTTTGTAATATACTTAATCAATATTTATTTCAAATAAAAAATATACTTAATCAGATTTGTGTGAACTCCGAGTCCACATATTGTATGAAGTACATGTACAAGTTAGTCAAATGCATAAAAATGAACTTTGATAACGTTAATCGTCATTTTTCTAACCTCTCCAATGTGAAACTAATTTATAAGTTATTTTTGGAAAAATAATATTCTTGTCCTCAACACTAAGGATGCAAACTCATTTTTAAAAATACAAATACACATGCGGGTATGGATTTCGACGAATATGAAAAATGTGTTAGCATATATGTATAAATATTACACTGATAGGATACACATACTTGTAGAAATATTTTATAAACTAGCTAAAATATACATGTATAACATTGGTTACACATAAAATAAAAATATTAAAAATATCTACTTCATAATAATATCAAATATGATGAAAGAATGCATACAACTATCTTAGATACACTTAAAAATAAATATATAATTTTATTAATATACCAAAATAAATATTTAAATAAAAATATGAATATATACTATTATTAAAGTGGAAATTATAAAATTGATAGGGTAGCCCCACTCAGAGAACCGGGGAACAAACTACGAAAGTCCCTTGAAGACCTAACTTCCTAAGGATCCCAAACAACACAAGAAAATCGGATGAGATTATCAAAGTATTGTATATAAAGGTGAGTTCTGAATCACCACTGCTAACTATACCAATAAGCATATCGTCTGCAGAACGAAGATCGATAAGCCAGTTACACTTAGCTACAAGATCAATGGCAATCAGATCAAATCCTCATGAAGATTAGAGGGGGGGAGGGAGGGAGGACTAGCTCTTTTTAAACTTCTACAACTGCCCACACCAGGCATAGAATAGTCTACATCATCATGGCTCACAAATGTGAGTAGTGTTTTAAGGGTCGATTATAGCTGCTAGGGCATCATTCTCAGGAACCTCACGAAGCATTTCCGACTCTTGACGAAGATGATTAAAATATCTCATCGCACATCGCATGGAATCACATAATCTACTGCTGGCCTACTCAAACCAGAAGAATGAAAGAAGGTTCTCGTACTTCTCTGCGCACTGAAAGTAGGGTGGAGCATTGGGCTGGACTGACTCGTACCCGACTTGACCTGACCCGTAAAAGTTGGGCCCAACCCAAATCCGATGTACAAATGGGCCGGGCCCGGGCCCTCATATTTCAAAATATCATGTTCGGACGATATGCTACCATCTTTTAGTAGTTTATAGTCTAACAAACTTTTGCCATATGCTATTACTAAATTCAATTCCATCACGATTCGATCATATGGAAAAGATTTCTGGAAAATCTTTCCATATTTCAACAATCCACGTATAACAATCTATACATAAATCATATTAGAACCAAATTGGTGGACATAAATTTATAAGTCAATACATCCAATATTTCCTTCGTCTATGGATAGTAACATTATATCATAACAGTACATCCAATATTCATGTAGTATGGATGAATTGTATCATAAGAATACATTGGAATCAAAGTACAACTTCATGGAACCAAAATGAGCGCGGGCTGAGCCCGATTTGAACCTGAACTTGATCTCGTAGACCTTGAGTCGGGCCTGAGTCCTCGATTGCTAAAAAAAGTGAGCTTCGATCCGACTCAAGACCCAAAGAAAATTGACGGATTTGAATCAACTTTCTCAGATTGAGCTGAGTTGAGTCCAATGCTCCACCCTAACTGAAAGCATTCGACAAATCAGAATTACTCTCATCTAGATTCCACCTCAGGTAGGGTGGAGCATTGGGCCGGGCCAGCCCGGGTCCGGCCCTGATCCGACCCGCAAAAGCCCAGACCCGGCCCGAACCCGATGTACAAATGGGCCAGGCCCGGGTCCTCACTTTTCAAAAATATTATGCTCGGGTCGGGTCGGGCCCGAACCCGAAGTACAAATGGGCCGGGCCCGGGCCCTCATATTTCAAAATATCGTATTAGAACTAAATTAGGGGACATGGATTTATAGTCATAATACATCCAATACTTCCTTCATCCATCAATAGTAATATTATATCGTAACAATACATCCAATATTCATGTGTTATGCATGAATTATATCCATAACAATAAATTGGAATCAAAATGCAACTTCATGTAATCAAAATAAGTGCGGGTTGAGCCCGACCCAAGCCCGAGCCCGACCCGAACCCGAGCCCGGTCCCGCAGGCCTTGGGCCGGGCCCGGGTCCTCAGTTTGCTGAAAAAAGCGGGCCTCGATCCGGCCCAAAGCCCACGGAAAATTGATGGGCTCGGATCGGGCTTTCCCGGGTTGGGCCGGGTCGAGCCCAATGCTCCACCCTAACCTCAGCGACAACTCGTTCATTCGGGTTAGGCCCAACGATTCGGCCTCCACCTCACTCAGGATCTCCGACATCCCAAACTCCCTCTGCGCGTTTTCCGATCCGGAAACGCGACAGCGAAGCTCCAACTCCCCCGGGGTTTCCCCGCTCGCCCTTACTCAGGTCCGTTGATCCCCCACGCGATCTTCCCTTTTTTAGTCCGCTTCGCGTGACTCGACCCGTCCCGACCGATCCTCTGGATCGGCGATCCGGGCTCGGACTCGCACTTGTAAACTATCGGGATGGAGCTTTGGAGGACGCTGAGTCTCGCCGATGATTTCGGAGGGAAAAATTGCGGCTTCTTTTGTTCTGATTGATCGTTAGAATTGTTTGAGTAATTGTGCCCGCAGAATTCTAGTTCTAGGAATAGGAATTCTGACAAGTTTAACCGACACGCTGCTTCTAAGGTGCGAGAATTTGACTGATGAGCCTCTCACGAGGGATCAGGAAGGATTTAAAAATGCCTAATGTATACTATTTACTTTTGTCATAATTGGAGCCTAGACCTAAATCATTACTTGGGAAGACATGTGGTTTAAGTCTCACGGATCCATGTTGTGGGGAATTTATTGGTAACTGCAAGTGTAAAACATTTTTTGTACTGTAGGTTGGCCGCCTTTTGAAAAGATGACTTTGGTTTTAGGCCAAAGCAACCAAGCCGCATTTTGAAAAGACAGCTTTGCCTTCTTTCTTTTTATTATGCACATTTCCCTTGAGAATGGATGCTCGCGGCTGGATACCGTGAATTATGTTTTACACTTGATGTACACACGAATAACTCTCGGTACAAGTTGCCTCACATTTTGTAAGTTTTATATGTGAAATTTGTTTTGGGATGTTTGACTTTTAACTTCAACTTTTAAACAAAGTCAGGACTATGATGCATGGTAGATTTGTTTGTAGTTGACAAATCCATTCAACCATGGCTAGCCTAAGGCTGTAAAAATGCTTGTTTTGGTTGACATACCCTCATTCTTTGATTTGGGGGCACCTTTGGTGCGATGCACCATTGGCAACATGACCATTGAGCACACCCTCCTTGATAAGGGTGCCTCAGTCAACCTCCTCCTAACTGCCGTTCATCGACAACTTGATTTTGGGAAGCTGAAGTTGATCTCGATGATCTTGCTGATGGCGGATCGATCTCTTAGGAGACTGCAAGGATCATGCCTTAATTCTGGGTCAGTATTCCTTTCTACCGATCGATCGCTTCTTTCACCTCAAACCAATGAAGCCGGGGGAGATGCGACCTGTAACTCAACTCAACAATAAGGACCGATTGGTCTTAGGATGCTTGGGACGGGTTCTGACGAATTTGCTCGATCATTCTCATGGCTTTTTCCCAGGTAAAGTACAACAACCTTGCATCATACCATGCGTTAATGGCCGTCGCTTGACTCATAGGTTCAAAGTGATTTAATAAAATGCTTTGATTGCATTGATAAAAAAATGATTGACATTATACGAATACTAGCTCTACCCGAGATTGCCCCCCCTTCCCCCCAAACGTGACATATCATGAGTGAGGAGGGGATTTGTGGAACATGGATGTGCATTATGTCATTCCTACAAGTAAAAATGCTGGAAAAAGGGCCCTCCGAGGACTTCGAGATCAAATGTAGAATGTTTCTTTCCATTCCTCGTGAGCCACGGATTTCTCCGAAAGAAGATATCAAAGTGATTTTCCTTTTTTCCCAATAAGTCGACGATCTTACACTAATGGGGATACTTCGAAGAAAGTTGAGGACATATAAGATACAATGATGCTAAAATGTTTTTTTGAGGCTCAAAAGAGGGGGAGACACTCTTTGGTGTTCGCCCCAGAACGATGCTAAAATGTTAGATCGATACCTCTTCCAATCTCTCTTTTTAGGGAAGGTCGTTGCTCCGGATCTTGTTCCACTGGTCTGAAAGCAGTTGGTTCCGTAGTTTGGGAATTCTGTCGATACCAAGTACTCCATCTCTCTCATTGCATATAGGAATATAATAACTAAAGAGTAACATGCATGACCAGAAGAATTCTGTAAAATAAGTGAATTTATCCAGTTGAGGTTTTTGAAAGCTAACTGCACATAGGTGGTCCCCGCTAATTAGACCCTTGCTTATGTAGAAAATATAATTTTGATTTTCTTTTTTGAGCTTATTTGATTTTGTCCCAGTGTGTCTATCACACAAAAGACCAGGGTTCAAATCCCACTCTTGCAGGGGTTGCGTTAGGTAGTCGATGGCCAGCGTAAAAAATAGTCGAATCTTTCAACATGGATTTGAGCAAGAATCCATGTAGCCGACCCTACTTATAGTGGAAGAAGGCTTAGTACATTTATTTAGTTTCTTTTTTATGCTAAGCTGAAAAGTCAAGCTTATTAGGTAGATTGCCTTGAAAGAGGATAAGGCCCCGTAGTTATTATATATAGGGTAGGGTCTCTCTTCCTTACGTCAGCTAATGCTTATTGAATTGTCCGGGAAGGGATTCATGGTGGCTTGAACCTTTCCACTTCCACAGTTTATCCTAAAGACTTCTCTATCTCTTCCCTAAGTCCTTCCCCTAAAGGAGGGTGGAGCTGTGTCTCGTACCTGACTATGTTCTCTATGGCTTAGAAGGTGAAATGGAACTACAATACATATATACTAATGCTTTTTCCACATCCCTCTACTATATTCCTAGAATATATAATTCCTAAATATATAATTGCGAAGAGAGTGTCCGCCTCATTAATAACTATAATAACTGTTTTGTGGATATTTCGAGTAAGAAGACATGATAGTAGAAGATATGTGCTGGAAGCTGATAAGACTGAGGTGGTGAATAAGTATAATCACCCTATCCCAAATACATAATAGGGGGGGGGGGTTTAAAAAAGGATATAGGTGGTCAGAGCTGCTTGAGGGTCCAAAGGTGAAATCTCATCTGTAGGTCCAAAAGTCATGGCCCGGATATAATATCCGGTTGAGAACGTCTGAATCGGATTCGAGTCTTCCTTGAGTTTCATAGGAGAAGAGGCATGATACTGCATAAACTAGCTACCTTCAAAACCGAAGATCGATGCAAATGCTTTTTAACTCCTCTTAGAGTTGAATATGAAGGATGCCTTATAGTCTAGTTCAAGGTTCAGGAAAGCGGTATGCGTATGCATTCGGACTGGTCACCGAATACTGATTAAGCGGTATGCGGGGGTATATGCGGGGTATATGCGGTTCTAAGCGGTTTTCTAATTTTTAATTTAAAAATAAAAAATATCTATGAAAAACATTACCACTGAAGTTATGTATCTAAGTGGAGTTAAAGAAGATCTAAGAGAAACGGTTCATGTTAGATGGGTGTGCATATATACTTTTAATTGCCTCATATTTAATTACAAAAAAACATTTACCATAAAAACATTACATTATATGATTCGTAATAACAAAACTTCAATATACATACATGCATTATATGAGCAGACCTCAATCGGCATATCTAAAAAATATTCGACGATACATTGCATATACTCGTGAAAATAATAATGAGAAAAACATAAAACATTGCATATACATAATGGTATAACGCATTGCAATTGTATAGAAATGCATGCCATATTCTAACAATTGAATGAAGAGGCAGAGTTACAGAATTAAGGACCTGAATGAAAAGATTGAAAAGTTGGAGCTGCTGGAGCAGTATGCGGGGCATATGCAGGATATGCGGGGCATATGCAGGCTGCATATGCGGGGACGACGCATAATGCACTGATTCAAGTAATCGGTGCGGTCTGCACGTCGCACGGGCATATGCGGCCGCATATGCGGCCCGTGCGGCCGATTTAGTGAACACTGGTCTAGTTTGTCTCACTCTAAAAAATAAGCGCAAAAGGTAGTAAGTAGTTGGTAGGAACTAACGCTTGATAGTGACTCTTGCCCTTCATTGGAGTCGGGTTTTATCGCTTTCCTCATTGGTTTACCAGACATCCAACCTACGATCGGATCACCTCCATCTACCTACGTCTACCGTTTTGTTCTGAAACTGGTCATTGTCAGGCACCTTTCCCTCTTATCCTATCAATGGCTCATTGCTTCGGGTCCTAGCTTCATTATGCTATAGACCTCCTTTGAACTATATGTTTGGAACCGTGCTTTGACTATTTCCTGAGGTTTTAGGTCTAATCCCACCAACTCCCCTTGCTTCTCCTTTTCCCCCTCTTCTAGGATTTGTTGCTTCTTTACTGTTTGTGACCTGGGAGTGCCCTTCATTCATCGTGCGAAGGCTACTACTCCTATTGAGGGTGAGGTGAAAAGCTAATTCACGATGTGGACTAGTGATTTTCCATTATCCCACTTCTCCTCTCTGCTTCTCTAAGTAGAGTGAGGAAGACCTTTTTGACGAGTTCTATCCTCTTCCACCTATATGCTTTAGCAAAAGGCATACCTGACTCCCAAATATCTAGTTCTACTGCCCTTAGAACTCTCTGCCTTGGATCCAATTTTCTTTTTCGTTGAATAAGGACGTATACCTTCTTGTCCCGCTAATCACAGAAAAGAGCACATGTCTACCTGCCTACTAGCATCTCAATCTTGTTGCTTAAATTATAGGATGCATCTACTACTATAAAATGGCAACCACCGGTCTCCTCCCCCCAAAAAAGAGTTCTCAATACTGCTTTCCCTATTGAGGAAGAAGCATAGAGGAGGGTAGATTTGGGTTCTTTCTGAGCCGAGAATCATGAACTATGTAATTCAACAAGCTTCTACTTGCAATCAAGGTGCTATAGGTTGAGTACTAAATGTAATTAGTGCTTTGCCCGAAACCACCATGTCAACGCAGGAGCATCAGCATCAAGGCTGACGCCAGCCTTCTTCGCTCAAATCCAAGCCTTCCAACTAGAAACTGTATCAAAAATGCCCTCTCTCGAAATATAAAATCTAATGAACTTTTCAATCAAAGAAGACGACCATGTTGCCATTCTCTGAGGTCTCAGAAAGATGGGGCGACCTAGTAGCCGACCCTCCCTACAAGAAGTGATAGGGGCTAGAAGCAATGAGGTGCAATGACCATCACACATGCCCCCCGAACCGTGCAAAATAGTCGCTGATTACACGGTTCACGTAATTAGCCTGGAGTGGCTCTATCTATTATTCATAGGTAGTACAACACACTTAGGGCCTCAGTGTGCTGCCTTGACTTCCCATTCATTTCCCCCGACTATCTTATTAAGGCCGAGCAGAAAGTAAACCCAAGAGAGGCGGACGATAGAGGAGGGACAAGGTTAGTCGTCCTAAAGGACCAGAAAGAAGTTCCATGTTGTAGTTTGGTAGGGTAAGCGAGCTGCGATTGCCAAGTGCAGAGAAGCATGCGAACGACAAGGTGCCCACAAGAATGAGCGAACCAGAGTCTGTCCACCCTTGAGCCATAAAGGGACTCACCTTTCATACTAGGGGGCATCTGGTGGCAGGCTGGCATGTGGGAGTTTTCTCAGGAATGTTTCGCATGACTTTCCAAATGCCCTCTTCTTGTGGATTTCTCCAGAGGGTGCAATGGTCTAGTGTGAAATCCAAGACTTGGTTTGAGAAAGAAAGCTATCTTATGATCAAGTTTTTACTCTAACCCTAGTCACAAGTCTTCCAAAGGGAGGAGGACTGCTTCGCCTTGATCGAGTCAGATATTCACATAATCTCTATCAATAATATATGTCATTCTTACACTATGAGGGAAGCCTCTCTATTGGATAGTTTTTTCAGTCTTCGGGGATATGAAAAGGACACAGTTGAGGGTGAAAATCAAGCTAGTCAAATATGAGAAGTATGGGTAAATAAGCTCTGGACTATTGTGGGCTAGAAAGTTGCATGGTATATATCATAGTTGTAAAAGTGCTATATATATTGTTGCGAGGTCTAGGTATGTTCCCTCGGAAAATATTAGTAGCATAGTCCGTTGGTCATAGTATTCGATATGCAAGGACCAACCACCTAAGCTATTGATAGTTGATGTGTTGATTCTGTCGAGTATAGGATGGGGAAGTGATCTTTCTTTGTTAAGTAGCTAGTAATCAGATCGATGCATCTGACTCAGTGTAGAGGGCTGAAATGATGCTAGCTCTTTCGAGCTTTCTCTGACGGGTACTATAGTGAATACTCTCTATGTCTTCTTCTAATGGTGACTATCCTCTACGTCTTCTTCTTCTTCTTCTTCTGTTGAGTACTACTTTCTACACTGGGATCATCTATAAATGTCAACATCAATTATGGTGGATCAGGTTCCGACTACAGTCTCTATGGTACTTTGAAATTCTCGCTCAGCCTTGAGCCTTCTTGGTCTGAAAATATTTCGTCCATAGGATTGGGTGTATTTGCCTGCCGGTATGACCTTTCCACCTAGTCTCGTCTCAAAGGTCATTGCCTACTGACTGATGATCTCCTTCACATGCTGCCCCATGAGTGAACCATGATTTCAACTTCCGCCGACCTCCAAAATCTCAAATGCAATCCGAGGTATGTTCAGAAACCCAATATTACCAACTAAGAAAGGCTGCAATTGCTTTCTTATAAAAAGAATTGAAAACTCAACACTCCTCCCCCATTTGGTTCTCGTTGCATTTCATTCCACTCGTTCGCACCCCCTCCCCGATGCCCCTTGCCCCTACAACACTTTTTCTTAATCAAGGGCAGAAGGTTCTTTCTCACATGGACCACCAAACTAAGAAGGAACTAAACAGTCGGATTAGATAGGATGTTGATTAAGGGACGAGTGACTATTAAAGTATACACTCTAAGATGAATTTTTATAGGGATAGACTGTGTGAGATGTGGTCTTAATTGCGAACTCCACTAGTCACGATTCCTCCTCTTTTGACTCGTCTACTTATATCTTTGAGCTCTTTCCCACTTTCATTCTAAATCACTCCCGTTAAGATATTAGTTATATTCTATCACTTTTATATGTTTTCTTTTCTTTCTATCTATTTTATGTAATTTTCCCAATAAGTTTCTCCTCAATATAAGAGAACCCTAAGGCCTTATGAATAAAGAACTCATTATTTTCTCTCCGCATGGTATCGGAGTGGCAATCCTAGATTGGAGTTCTGTCCCCGTGCCCTAACCCCACCTACCACCTCTCTCTTCCGCATGCCGCCTCTACCTCTCTCTCTCTTCCGTATGATGCCGGCGGTGCCACCGCTGCAACCACCAGCTACTCCCCTCCCAGAGGGCCTTTGGCACTCTGCATCGCAGCATCAACCAAGGAGGGTTGTTGCCGCCGCCTAGCCTTCTGCACAGCCAACTAGATCGCCTGAAGGCCTGCACCGTCACTTCCCAGCCACGCTTGGCACCGCCCAGCCGCTGACAGCCCTCTGTTGGCCCCCAATTAGCCCCTTAGTCCTCCGTTAGACGTCCTAGGGACCTTCCACTCCTCTCCGACATCGCCCAGACTTGCTGTGCGGTCTGGTTTTGACCGAAAATGGCGATTTCAAATTAGTAAATCACCTTTCCAAGTCCTAACGCGGATTGAGGATTGGCGATGATGGTTGTATGATTCTACACATACAACCAATCCTCGATATAATCTTGTAGGCTCACTTAGATTGGTGTACTGCCCCAGTCGAGTTCCATTGCGACCTTCTTTTCCATCATATCAGAGAACAAGGGTGACATCTTCTCTTCGTACAGTGCCTTCAAGGGCGCAACTCCCATCGTAAAGATGGATGTAACCAACTATGAGTTGTGGTCTATGCAATTCTTGACACTCATGCAATGCAATACAAGAAGCACATTCTAACATAGCCAGAGTCGACGTATAAGACTGGGGATAATGCTTTGTGGAGGCAAGATGATGCGTACATGCGTGCTTGGCTCTCTTGTACTCTTACCACAGAGATTGCCAATAACATTGTGAACCAGCCCTCCGCCAAGGCGGTGTTGGATATCCTGACAACCATGTATGCCCAAGTGACGAATGAGTCCTAGATTTTTCAGCTACAATTCGATATCTACATGACCAATCAGACTGGTCGTCCTCTGCATACATTTTACCTTTCGCTTATCGGCATGTTCAAGAAGTTTCACAGCTTCATGCCTATTACCACATCTACTAAGCAACAAATGGCATACATGAACTCCATGATGATTGGAGTTTTTTTGACGGCTCTGGACCTTGAGTACGAGGCAACACACACACAACTTCTTACATGTGCGATCATACCTCCCATAGAGGAGTCGTACAGTCTCCTCAACAGACTACTTGTCCCACCACCTACCACCACATAGACCTCTTCAGCGATGGCTACATTTCGTGGCATGGGAGGTTCTACTTAGTTCAGAGGGCATGGTCCCCGTGGCAGAGGACGTGGCAGCGTGACCCTTGCATCTATTGTCGTCGCCCATGTCATTATGCTGATACATGCTATCAGAAGCATGGATATCAGAAGCATGGATACCCTGCATCTGCCCGTGTGGTTGAGCAGATTGAGCCTTCTGACAGTTCGTCTCCTCACTCATGTCTTGATGACATTGTCTCTTGTCTGAGGGAGATCATGACTCCTGCTGCCAGCACCACTACAGGTCCCCCAGATGTTGCAGCCGCCGTTAGAGCTTCTTCGGGCTCTTCAGGTATAGACTATGCTTTTACCAATTGTAGCAAGACATATATGATAGAGTGGATTGTTGGGAAAAATGAACGAGATGTTTATTCCACAAGCCCTAGGCTCTCTTATATAGGAGAGTAACCTATGGGTAAATTACATAAAGCATACAGCTGAAAATAAAAATAACAGAGAGAAACACAGAAACCTAATATATGCGTTAACACTCCCCCTCAAGATGGAGCATAGATATCAATCCTGCTCAGCTTGGACGCACACTTCTGGAATGGGCCTCGTAGTAATGCCTTGGTGAATATATCGGCAGTTTGATTCTCTGAGGTGACATGAGATGTAGCAATGAACCCCTTCTGAATCATGTCACATATGAAATGACAGTCAACCTCAATATGCTTGGTCCGCTCATGGAATGCTGGATTGTTTGCAATGAACAAGGCTGCCTGATTATCACATTCTAAGTTCATAGGAAGTGGTACATCTAGACATAGATCTGTAAGTACAGCCTTTACCCACATCATCTCTGTGCTAGCCTGGGCTATAGCCCTATATTCTCAGCACTAGATCTGGCTACCACCGTCTGTTTCTTGCTCCTCCATGAGATTAGAGAATCTCCAACGTAGACTGCAAACCCCGAGGTGGACTTCCTGTCCTTGGGACAACCTGCATAGTCTGCATCCGCACATGCTGAGATAGAAATCCCTTTTCCCTTCTTGAATAGCAAACCTGCACCTGGAGATGATTTGAGGTATCTAAGTATCATATGTATGACATCCATATGAACCTGACGTGGTTGCTCCATGAACTAGCTCACACGACTCACAACAAAGGATATATCGGGCCTAGTGATCGTGACATACAACAGTTTGCCTACTAGTTCTCTGTATCTTCTCCTGTCCACCTCCTCTCTATCTTCATCATATAGCTTCATGCTGGGGTCCATTGGTGTCGTAGCAGGCCGACACCCAAGCATACCTGTTTCACTCAACAGGTCCGTAACATATTTCCTCTGCGACATTACTAACCCATACGGATTTCTAGCGAATTCCAGCCCCAGAAAATATCTTAGGACTCCAAGATCCTTAGTGACAAATTCTCTCCCCAGCTTCTCTTTTGCCTGCTTTATGCCTTGCTCATCATCTCCTGTAATCAAGATGTCATCTACGTAAACCATTATTGCAATAATACCTCTTGAAGTCTTCTGTACAAACAAGGAATGATCAGCATTGGAGCGTTTGTATCCCTGTTTTTCAAAGAGGTCTGAGAGCTTCTGAAACCATGCTCTGGGGCTCTGCTTAAGGCCATAGATAGCCTTATGAAGTCTGCACACCTTGGAACACTCCTCCTCAACAGCAAAATCGGGTGGCTGTTGCATATAGACTTCCTCCTGTAGGTCTCCATATAAGAACGCATTCTTCACATCCAACTGATATAGCGGCCACTCTCGATTGACTGCGACTGACAGCAAGATCCGTAGAGTGGAATGACAGGCTACTGGCGAGAATGTATCAAGGTAATCCACCCCATATGTCTGTGTAAAGCCACGTGCAACAAGGCGGGCCTTGTACCTGTCAATACCGCCATCTGCATTTTGCTTCACCGTAAAGACCCACTTACAGCTCACCGGGGTCACATCTGGAGGTATAGGAATTAGACTCCAAGTTTCCCTAGATTGGAGTGCCGCCATTTCCTCCTCCATTGCTAGACGCCATCTACGATCCTGCAGAGCATCTTGATAATTCCGTGGAATATCTACAGCTGACAAGGCCACCACAAAGTTCCTGAAATCCCCAGATAGTCGCTCAAATGACACAGAGGCTGCCAATGGATATGTAACGCAACTCCTCTTCGATTTGCGTATAGCAATAGGAACATCTAAATCAGCTGTGTCCTCATCTGGCCCCTGCAACATATACTGCTCAGAAATATCATTAGATCCATCAAGAGAAGTATCTTCAGTACATACCATAGGCGAGCTAGGAGATGAGTCATGACCATGAGCTGGAGGAGGCCTGCGGGTATAATGGAATGGTAGTGGTGAAACGGGGATCAGTGGTGGTGGTGGTGGTGTTGGTGGTGGTGGTGACGGTGCTGGAGGAGGTGGTGTCATGTATATGGCGTCGGTAGTCAGTGGAGGTAGCTGCTGATCACCTGAAGATGAAAAATACATTACGGATTCAAAGAATGTAACATCTGCACTGACCATATACCGCCTACGCAAAGGATCAAAACACTTGTACCCCTTTTGAGTTCTTGAGTACCCAACAAACACACACTTGTCAGCCCTAGGAGAGAGCTTGTTAGTACCAGGAGACAACTGGTGGACAAAGGCAACTGAACCAAACACACGGGGAGTAAGGGAAAACAGATCTTTCCCAGGATAGATAAGGGAAAAAGGAATCTGTTCATCCAAGACAGAGGACGGCATACGGTTAATTAGGTAACATGCTGTGAGAACCGCATCACCCCAGTAAGAATAAGGAACATGACTCTGTATAAGAAGTGATCTTGTGACATCTAGTAGGTGGCGATGTTTCCTTTCAACAATCCCATTTTGTTGAGAGGTATAAGCACATGATGTTTGATGGATAATCCCTTTTGAGGAGTAGTAGTTGGCTAGGAAATGAGTACACAGTTCTAGGGCATTATCACTTCTTACAAACTTCACAGATGTGGAGAAAACATTTTGAATTTCATTCAGAAAATGAATAATAATATTGCCTGCTTCAGATTTATTTTTCATCAAAAATACCCATGACACACGAGAGAAATCATCCACAATAACTATATAAAATCTGTGTCCCTGATGATCAGGTATACGACTCGGACCCCAGATATCAATATTAAATAACTCAAACTTGGAGGTACTGCTCCGACCTGGACGACTGGGAAAGGTAGACCTGTGGTGCTTTCCCAACTGACAAGCCTCACATTGGATAGATGTGTGAGGTAGACCCTGAGGTAACACACGACGCAACTTCTGAAGCGGTAGATGCCCAAAACGCAGATGCCATAGCAAAGGAGATACTGGTCCAGTGGGAAGGGATGAGGTTCCAGCGAATGGAGTCTGATTTAGGCGATAGAGGCCTCCTTGCTCATAGCCACCACCAATCACGTTGCCCGTACGGATGTCCTGAAAAATAAGAGAAGATGGATTAAAAATTGCCCGACATTGTAAATCCTTCGTAATCTGACTGATTGATAACAACTTCATTGAAAAATCAGGAGCATGTAGCACATTCTTGAGCTGCATAGAAGATGCCAGTCTAATCTCCCCCTGACCAGTGATGGGAGAATGTGTACCATTAACAATGACTACTGTTCGGCATGGAGGAATATGAGAATATCCTGTAAGTAAACTCTGATCGCCACATAGATGATGTGTAGCGCCCGAGTCCATAATCCACGGTATTGTATCTGATCTACTACTGGTAAATGCAAGTATGCTACCTGAGGCACTGGTAGACGCAGAGGCAGAAGCAACAGCATCGGATTGTCTCTCAGTAGTAGGTGCTGGGCCAGATGAAGGAATAATGCCCCTTAGACGGGCAACTAGATCATCGAACCGCTGATCCAAAGTGGCAGCAGATGGAGGCTCTATCTGCTCAGCGGCCCGTGCAGATGCAGGAAATCCATGCTTCGAGTAGCATGTTTCTTCATTGTGTCCAACACGATGACAGTAGGTACATGTTGGCCGAGTACGACCTCCTCTGCCACGAAGTCTACGTCCACGGGTCTGATGATGAAACCCGCGACCCCTGTTGGCGGCCATGGCTGAAGTATTCTGATTCGTGGCCGTGGAAGGAACGGTGATGCGGCTCAGTCTATGGAAAGCTTCCTCCTTGGGAGGAATAGTAGAATCGGCCAAGATCTGGGATCGTGCCGCCTCATACTCTGGATCAAGTGCAGCAAGGAACACGCCCACCATAGTCGCATTCCGATACGTCTTCTGTTGTTCTGGCGTGGCTGTCAAAGGCATGAAGCTGTAGAGCTTCTCGAACATCCCTCTCAGAGATGTGTAGAGTGAATGTAGAGGACGACCATTCTGCTTTATAGTGAATATATCATGCTGGAGTTGCAGGATCTTTGTCTCGTTCTTCGCTTGAGAATATGTAGCCGCCAGGATGTCCCACATGTCTTTGGCTGTGGGCTGATGTAGAATGTCATTGGCAATCTCAATCGCCAACGTACCAGATAGCCAAACTTTGGCATATGCGTCATCGGCCTCCCAAGAGGCATTGGCTCCAGTCTTCTCAGCAGGCTCTGGTTCGGTAAGAATATGCTTCTTACCTGTTGACTTCATCATGCTCATGAACTGCATCGCCCACAGTTCATAGTTTGTACCGTCCATCTTTACAATAGGCGCTGGACCACGAAAGACGCCACTGGATGGGATATCCGCCTTGCTTTCTGACATACTGGATACTGAAGACTGGAGCGATTGACTGAAGATGAGATTCGTCTACAATGACATAGACGGGTTTAGTTGCACGTGTAGACCTCAAGCAACTAAACCCATGTAGATGACGGTGTGCGCTTTAGGGCTTAGCACACGCGCACGCGCACAGGGAGCACGTGCACAGGGAGCATGCGCACACGCAGTCGCGCGCAACTGGAGGAGCACGCGCAGTCGCTCGCGTGGAGGCGCACACGCAGTCGCGCACAGGCGCACAGGCGCTCGCGTGGAGGCGCACGCGCAGTTGCGCGTTGAGGAGCATGCGCACACACGGTCGCGCGTGGAGGAGTGCGTGCACAGGCGCAGTCGCGCGTGGAGGAGTACGCGCACAGGCGCAATTGCGCCTGGAGGAGCACGCGAGGGCGCTGGTGGAGGCGCGGCGAGGCAGAGGCGCTGGCGGAGACGCCGACGATGGGAGAGAGGCACGCAGGTGGGGTAGGGTAGGGTTAGGGTTTCGAGAACTTCGGTATAGGACCGTCGCTCTGATACCATGTTGGGAAAAATGAACGAGATGTTTATTCCACAAGCCCTAGGCTCTCTTATATAGGAGAGTAGCCTATGGGTAAATTACATAAAGCATACAGCTGAAAATAAAAATAACAGAGAGACACACAGAAACCTAATATATGCGTTAACATGGATCATGGACTTTGATGCTTCCCACCATCGACGTGGCGATAGAGCACAATCCAAATCATATAGATCTATACCCATTGGTAGATGGGTCATCATTGGGAACGAGGTTCATTTACCCATTGTAGGATAGGGGCATGTTCATTTGATGTCATCCATGCACATGCAAAATGTGATATATGCACATGATTTTCAAATGAATTTACTTTTAATTAGTCAGATAATTAAGGATCTACATTGTCGTACCATTTTTGACCCCTCTTCCCTTGTGTTTCAGGACATACTAACGGGCATGATGATTGGATGTGGTTGTGAGCAACGAGGGCTCTATAGACTGATACAATCTCCTAGTGCTGGTGCCTTTACAGTTCCCACTGGATCAGTCTCACCTTACTTTCGGCATCTTCGTTTTGGCATCTTTCCTCTACAGAAGCTATGCCACATCCTCCCAGAGATCTACACGCTTTCTACCTTCCAGTATGAGGCTTGCCTACATGGGAAGCATCATCGCTCTTCTTTTCCTGATCATCACCGTCGTAACAGTAGTCATTTATTTGAGCTCGCTCATCTTAACATTAGTAGTCCTAGTCGTAACACTAGGGATACCATTTTTATCTAGTTGTTGTGGATAATTATTCTAGACTTTCTTGGATTTTTCTGTTGAAAAACAAGTCTGAAGCTGGGTCTGTCATTAAATCTTTTATTAATGAAATAAAGAGTTGTTTCTGTGTTAATGTCAAGTTTATTCGACAATCCCTCAGAGTTCTGCATGTTACAGCTATCTGAGGTCTTTAGGTCTCTTGCATCGTACACCAGACCTCGTGTGCTTACAGTTACACTTATCAGCAGAACGGTGTTGCTGAACGCAAACACCGTCACTTACTTGATGTGACCATGATTCTTTTGATTCAGAGTCATGCTCCTCACTCTTTTTGGGGTGATACGGTCCTCACTGCTTGTTACTTGGTGAACCTTATGCCATCTTCTGTCTTAGGAGAGAAGGTAACTCTCTCGATTGCGTTTCCTGAGAATGACATATTCTCCATTACACCTCGCTTGTTTGGCTTTGTTGCCTTTGTTTACCATCTGATGTCTGGTCGGGACAAGCTCTCCCCTAGAGTTGTTAAGTGTGTCTTTGTAGGTTACTCTCTCATACAGAAGGGGTACCGCTGCTTTGATCCGTTTTGATGGAAGTACTATGTTAGTGCTGATGTCACTTTCTTTGAGTCTATTATGTATTTCTCTCCTACATGTGACAGGTTGACTCCGTCTGACTCTGGAGAGGAGGTATATGTGCCTCCTCCTATGGCTCCACCACCTCCAGTATCCATACGCCTCCACTACCACCACCTCCAGTACCTGCACCTGCTCCTATGGCTCCCCTACACCACCACCCAATACCTTGGCCCAATTGTTGCCACATTTCTATGTTCACAGGTCTTATACGGTTCCCCCTCCTCACGAGCCTTCCCCATCATTCTGCATACCCTATGTATGTACTGAGCACATTATTTCTACTGAGAGCACTAGTGATTTGTCCATGCAGTAGGGTTCTTTACAGGATGAGCAGGTGCCCTCTTAGGAGGGTGGTTTACAGGTTGAGGATGAGGCATGCAATCTTGATGTGCCTATTGCTCTGCGGAAATGGAGATGTACTTGTGCTACCTATCCTCTTGCAACCCATGTTTCTTTGGGCAACTCTCACATGATTTCAAGAAGTTTTTCGTGGGACTGTCAGTCGTGGAGTTACCATTGACATATCATGAGGCGATACATGACAATCAGTGACATCTTTCCATGGAGGAGGAGATGGCCACGTTACAATCACCTGACACATGGAGCATTGTTACAATGTCTACATGAGCATATGTTGTGGGATGCAAGTAGGTGTTCACGGTGAAGCACTGAATAGATGACAGCGTGGATCGATACAAGGTGAGGCTTGTGGATCGTGGGTTCACCCAGATATATGGGGTGGAATATCATAATACTTTCTCTCCAGTGGATTGATATTATATACTGCGAACTCTTCTCTTTGTTGCAGTGACATGGGACTGACCCCTAGAACCAGGGATCGCCATATCGCGATATATCGTCGATATATCAGCGATATATCGGTATCGACAGGTCATCGATATATCGTCGATATGGACGCTATCGGATATCGACAGGAGAAAATGCCTTGGTGGATACCGGGTTTCAGCGATATGCGTCGATATATCGCCGATATATCGGTATCGACATTGTATCGAAACGATATCGATACCGATATTTCCTTCCTTGTCTAGAACATCTTGATGTGAAGAATGCGTTTCTCTATGGTGACTTACAGGAGGAAGTTTACATTCAACAACTACCTGGATTCGCTGCTGAGGGAGAGTGCCAGAAGATTTGCAGACTTCATAAGGCTGTTTATGGCCTTAAGTAGAGTCTAAGAGCATGGTTTCAGAAGCTCTCGGATTCGATAGGGCAGTAGTTGTCCATGAGATCGACTGTAGATCATTCACTATTTTTTCAGAGGCCTCGGAAAGGTACAATTGTTATACTGGTTTATGTTGATGATATCATTGTTATAGGGGATGATGTGTAGGTCATCCAAGCAACTAAGGATTTCCTTGGTCAGCAGTTTGTAACCAAAGACCTCGACAGTCTATGCTACTTCCTTGGACTGGAGTTCGCCAGGAACCAACGAGGTTTTGGGATGACCCAGAGGAAGTACGCTACATATCTTCTCTCTGAGACGGGCATGGGAGATTGCAGGCCTACCACTATTCCTGTGGACCTGGGCATGAATTTATATGATGATGATACTGGGGAGGTAGACAAGAGGAGATATAGGGAGCTTGTTGGGAAGCTTCTACATGTGACCGTCACTAGGCCAAATATATCTTTTGCAGTGAGCATAGTGAGTCAGTTCATGGAGCAGCCTAGACATGCACATATGGATGCGGTCCTCATGATTCTAAGGTATCTAAAGACCTCACGTGGCACTAGTTTTTTATTTAGGCGAGACTCATCCCTTGATGTTACAGCTTGCACAAATGCATATTATGTAGGATGCCCCAAGGATAGGAGGTCTACCTCTGGCTTTGCAGTGTTCAAGGGAGTTCCTTATTATCATGGATGAGCAAAAGCAGACTCTGGTCGCCAGATGTAGTGCAGAATCAGAATAGGCTTGGTACATGGTATTACATAGATGATGTGGTCAGATATGTTGTTACTGACCTAGCGGTTGAGGTGCCTCTTCCCATGCACCTCCAATGCACAAATTAGTATACTCTTTTCATTGCCAACAACCCAACATTCCATGAGAGGACCAAACATATTGAGGTCATTACACTCGAGACATGATTTATAAGGGTTTCATCTTCATCCCTCATGTCAGCTCATGAGATCAGACATCCGATGTATTTACTAAGGCCCTAGCCAAGGGGTCATTCCAGAGATGTTGTTCCAAGTTGAGCATGATTGATATCTAAGCTCCAGCCTGAGGATTGTTGAGATACTAGTGATCTTTTATCACTTTTATGTATTCTCTTTTCTTTCTATTTATATTGTTGGAGTATGCGTCATTGTAGATCACATGTTTAGTCATACATCTACTAGTAGTGAGACTCCGGTCAGTTGGTGGGGTTATATAAGAAGCCCCGCACCCATTGCACCAGAAAGAGAGAAAAGTGAATAGAAAACACAAGCCCTTTGAGGCATTCTCCCGTAGTTTCATCCCTCTCCTTATGGAGTAGGGTTCCACGTTAAATCATGGCGTTCTTTATCATTCTTATCTGTTTGTCTTTGATATCACGCTTTTGCATTATCGTTTTCTATATGACATCAGAGCGGGTTCGTTTCTCGAGGATTTATTCTTGAATTTTTGTGAAATTCATGTTCGTAATTTGTTCAAGATTAGAGATTCATTTCTAGGGTTTCTTGAAACCCTAAATCTTCGACGTCATCGACAACACAGTTCTACAATTTGATTTATGATATTATTCATGTCTGTGATCAAGTTTGAGAAGATTTTTAGGGTTTTCTGTAATCCTAGATCTGTATGGATCATCATCAATGTTTTGAAAAAATTATTTGCTGCCGACATTGATTTGATTAGGATCTCCATAATATTTTTTGGGTTTCTGAAAACCTAATTCTTTAAGTGATCACCTCCATATCCATGCCCTCGTCTTCTCAAGATTTTCCAATATCAGTGGAATCTCCAGCGAAATCTCCAGCAAATCCACGCGATTGACCCTCTTTTCTTCGACGACGTTGATATGACCATGCACATGGTCGGCGATGGGCTCTTGGGAACCTTATTCCCTTTCTATATGCTGATCTGGAGTTGATTTCCAAAGCCCATCTCTTCAAGGCAGTGGGTTCCACCATCAGCATGTGCTCTAACAATGTCGATCTTCCCCCTACACTCGTGCCAACATATTCGCGAAGCAACTCCAGTGCATGCCCATGCAACATCGTCGCCTCAGGAGGCATATGTCCGCCATAGGCGATTCACAGTCCAGACAATTAGAATTCGCAGCGATCGATCCTCACGCGCACACGGATCAGAAAAAGAGAGGTTCTCGTTGAACCCTTTGGCGGCGACATTGAGAACCTACTGCTGTGATGATGGGTTCACTATGGGAACCCTACATAAAAAGCAGAGAAGTCGGTACCCTATTTATTTGGGTCTTAGGACTGCTAATTTTTTTCTTTTGGTGTCTGCTACTTATATTAGCCTAATACGAGACCTACTGAAGCCCAGCAAGGGTGATGCAGCGCGATCTCAAATTATAGGGCCGAATTTATCTAATTAATTAGTAGTCAATTTTATTTACGTTTTTAAGTTGTCGTAAATGTCTAATTAAATAATTGAGATCGCCTGTGATCTCAACGTTTATTTCGTAAATTTTAATTTTAATTTTGGCCAATTAATTAGTTAGAGTCAGTTTAGGCAAGTCGGTTGTCAATTTAATTAGCTTACTATTTTTGTAACCCATCTCTCCTATATAAAGGGATGAGGGTCCAGTATTTTGAGACAGTCAAGTATTATGAAAAATACTTCCTTCTGTAAGTATTTCCTTCATCCTTCTTTAATAAATTGGGGCGAACACCTATGAGTGTGTCCCCCTCTTTTGAGTGTCAAAAAAAAAGTATTATGAAAAATTGAGTTATCTCATCATCCCTCTCTCTCTCCCTTCTCCCTCCGCGATCTCCGCGGTCTTCTCCCTCAACCCCTCGTTACCGACGAGATTTCTTCTTCTCTAACCCCGCGCATCCGGCGTGTCTTCTCTTCTCAACCCTTCCACTTTCTTCTTCTCAACCCCTCTATTTTCTTCTACCATTGAAAATCCACCGTTCAAAATATTTAATTTTCGTCGACGCGCCAAAATCGATTTGCATCATTTGGTATCAGAGCATGGCATTTAGATCGTCCTCACGATCTAACGATCCGTCCCGGCGTTCGCACCGACACCATCGTTCATCCGAACAAACACGACGAGCCATCTCCACCATCGACACCTCCTTCAAAGAGGCGGAGCACATGGTACGTGATTTGCAGAACAACTTCCGATCCATGTCATCAAAAAGGGCTGCACTCTCACCAACAGAGGGTCATAGTTCTGTAAAAGAGAGAGAGAGAGGGCCATGTTCTGGAAATTAAAAAAAGGGCTACATGACCATAATTCTATAGTCTTGGACTGGGACTTTAAATGTAAATGCCCAGTTCCGAAACAAATTCAGGGGCTGGAGAGTTTTTTAGGCCCATGTTGGGCTGATGCAATTAAAAAAGGGGGATACATTTTTGGGCCCAACTCTGGCCGTAGCACTAAAAGAAATTGGGGACGCTACTGCTTAGGCCTCTGTGAGGCCAATATTTTTTTTTAAATGTAAGAAATTAAGGCTGCTACTGTTTGTGCCTCTGTGAGGCCAAGATTTTTTTTAAAAGGCACCTACAAAAAAACCGTACGAGAAAAATGCGAGTAGAAAGCTGAAAAAAGAACAACTTTAAAAAGGAGAGTAGAAAAGCTGAAAAATTGAGACTATAAAAAAGGGAGAAATAGCCATGGGAAAAATTCTTTTGAGATTGGTTTCCTTTTCCCCATATTCTTGTCTTCTCCCAACTTGGTTGATGTCATCTATTTTGACCAGTATGGGAGAAAGGGGGAGTATTATGTAGAGTTCTATAGGTCAGATTTCGAGCTCTACAGATTGTCAAATTCAGACTTTATATATTGTTTTAGAGTCTGCAGTTTAAGACGCACAAGTGTGCGGTCATAGTGGTTCATGACAATATCCTTAAAGGAGGGTTCCAATAGCCAGCTTTTTTCATATCGAAAGAGCCCACGAGGAGTAAGGCCGGCGCCATCGTCCCAAATGATAGGCGAATGATCCGAGAAAGCACGGGGACGCGAGCCAATAGAGCAAAGAGGGAACGAGTCCAAAGCCAAACCATTAGCAAGGAATCGGTCGATCCTGGAGCGTGAAGAGTTGTTCCGCCACGTGTAGGAGATATCATTCGGTACCAAATTAATAAGCGCCAACTCATGAATTAAGTCCCGGAAATCTTGCGAGTCCGGATCGCGACCTCCCCGACCGCGAGGACGATCGGAGGAGTGAATGGTAACGTTGAAGTCCCCGCCAATAATCCACGGGATCCCGGAGAAAGAGTTATCCGCAGCACGTAATTCATCCCATAATTCTCGTCGAAGAATGTGGCAAGACGGAGCGTAAACACAGGAGATAGCGAGGAGAGAGCCCGAACGGACATTTTCCAGAACAATCGAGAGAACGTGGCGGCCAGCAAGCATAGATCTAAAGGAGAACGAGCGGGGTTGCCACGTAATCAACATTCCGCCCGCAGCGCCCACCGCATTAATCGCACGGAAATCAGAGAAAGAGCCGACACCAAAAGAACGCCACGAGTAGTCATCAAGAGCTGCGAGTTTAGTTTCTTGAATACAAGCTACATCACACTCCCATTCCAAGAGCCGGGAGCCCAGAGACCGTCATTTTACCGAGTCACCCAGACCACGAACATTCCATAACAGAAGCTTCATTAAAATAACAAAGAGAACAACCCGATAAAGGAATAGCCTCGCGCAAACCCCAGACATCAATCGGAAGCCTCCGACCCCTGCGGAAGCACCCCCTGTGCATCTTCATCCGTAGATTCCGTGCCTGCGTCAATGACGCGCACGCCCGCTGCCTCGGCAACAGCCTGTCGAAAGGTCGCGCAAGAAAGAACAACATAGGGCGTACGGGAGGAGGTGATACGCCTGCTGTAAGTGGACCCGTACCGTCTGAAGGAGGAGGCCGTCCCTGCACCTGTAAGAAGAGCTCCCGAGACCTGGGGAGAGAAAGCCATAGGGGGGATAGGGGGGTCACGTAGCGGAGTCGAAGTTACCAAAGTGGAACAAACATCCAACCGAAGGGGCTCTATTTGAATCACAACAGAGTCGGGGCAGGGCATCCGATACCCCCTAACCGACGCCCGCGGCCACGGTCTGCCTAAGAAAGAGAAGGCGCTCCGAGTATGAGACAGATCCGCCAACGGGTCCGAACAACCGACCCGCACAACCGGGGCCGAACCGAATCTAATAGGACAGGAAATCGAATCGTTCTCGATACCCCCCAAGCCTGCGACATCCGAAGATTCACGTGTCAGACGCGAGACCAGAAGGGGCGTCTCGGAAAAGCCCACAACATCATTTGAGTACGGCGCCTCCAAAGAAATAACCGGTGACGCCTCCACGTGGCAAGAGGGGGATGAAACGGCACGTGCCACGTGGGGCGGCGAAGACGAAGCGTCCACGAACTCCGACAGGACGTCGGCCGCCGTGTCTGGAGGAAGTTGGTCGTCAGTCAGCGACGGAGTGTCAGAGTCCGTCGAAGGAGGCGGGAGAACAGTAAGAATCGGTCGAAAACCCCAGGAGCCTATCTTGAGAGACCCAAAGACGGAGCGCCCATTCGACTCGCGGAGGAAGGCCGGGCTGCACTCGAATAACACCTTCACGGTTTGCCAATCGGCCAAAGGGGAGAGGCCGTCGTCGAAGATGGAGAGAATCGATCCCCACCGGTGGAACACCTTGTTGAGCACAGGAATAGATCTTGAGAGGAAAGGAACCCCCGAAATGGAAGCCATGCAAACCTCAGTCGAGAGCGAGACTCCATCAGCCACCCGGGGTGGACGCCAGTAAACAACATCGTTAGAGCCATGAGAAAGCATGAAGTCCCGAAGCTGTGGAGAGAGACCACGTAGGCAACAATGGGAGGCGTCCAAAATGCAGAAGTCCCCAAGGAACGAGGGGCCTAACGCGCCAAGAACCAGCTCCTTCACCGCCTCCCAGCCGACGACGGGGTGACGAGCGACCCCAATAAGCACCATAGTAAAAGACCCACTGCCCACAGCCGACGTCGAACTTTGACCGCCAACGCCAGAAGCATCACCCAAGTGGCCACCGGACTCCGCCGCCACCCCAACAGGATACTGAGGTGGACGAGGAGCCACAACCTGCGCGTACGAACGCCCCTGGATGGAGGGGCGGGAAGGAGGAGGATCAAGCACCGCACGCACCGAGAAGGAAGGTCTCCCGGACCTTAGCTCGCCGCGCTGACGAAGCCACCCGCATGAGGCACGACGATGGCCAGTATCCCCGCATGCAAAGCAACGAGGAGGTTGGGGGCAAGCAGAGGCAATATGACCTCGCTCCCCACATCTGAAGCAGCGTTTCCCAGCCTTCCGATGAGTAACCGACCTCCACCCAGCCGTCGAATTGTGAGCCATGACCGCAGAACCCTCATGGGTGGAGATGATGTCCTTGCCCTTCGAAGCGCCAGCCGAGACCACTGCACTGCTGACTGCCACCTTCGCTCCATTGATGTGAACCTCCGAGCCCACTAGCACCGTCTTCGACCCATCAAATGACCCCTTCGAGCGCCCTTCATGAGAAGCTCCCACGATGACCGCCCGCGACCCACCACCTTCGAAGAAGCCGCTCCCACTGGCACCACCCGCGAAGCGCCCGCTTCCTCTCGCACCGCCTTCGAAACTCCCGCTTCCACTCGCACCGCCCTCAATACGTCCGCTACCTCTCGCACCCATCGTCCACCTCCCTAAAATATCTCTTCTTACTAACCCCATCGCTTGGAGATGAAGTTGACAGCTACTAGTGGAGCCGCCGAGGAAGAAGAGGGAGTCACGTGGAGGAGGAATCACAACTTGCAGCATCCTATAGTGAGTGTCGTCGTTGCCGTATACTGGGGGTCTCACGCATGGAGAGAGACGAGGTCGCTTGGAGTTGAACACACGTGGGGGTTGTGAACAAGAAGATCCATTGCCACTTTTGCCTGGAGTAGAGAGGAACATCCCCTTCTTTTCGTTGGAATCAAAGAGTAGGGCTGACACGTGGTGGGGCCGTATGATCGGAGATGAGGCGGTGCGCAAGTGGTTGTTGCGAGATGGGTCTTCCCTGTTCTTTTTTTCTTCTCGTTTGTGAGTTTATTCTACTAGGGTGAGAGGAGAGCCCGCTGCGGCACACAAATGGAGTTCCAGGAGTCATGGTTCTGGCGGCGCTGTTGGAGCAAGTGTGATGGACTTGCGCCACCGTTGAGAGACTAGAATTCGCACTAATGCAAAGAAGATGCAAGAACTCGGCTATCGCCTGTAGACTGTTCTTTACGTAGATAGATCTTTCCCCCTCGATTATCTCTAGCCACAACACATCTAGTGTGGAATTATGGTTTCATCAGAAACCCTAGATTATTGAATGCGACGATCTTCGGAACTTTGACCTGATCATTGACATTGAGGAATTATGTTTCTAGAAGAATCCCTAGTTTTTCTTCAGACCTTGTTGGAATTTTTGGAACTTGTTGGAATTAGGGTTTCATCAGAAACCCTAGTTTTTCTTGAACTTGAATGATCCTTAGAACTTGAGCAAATTTTGAACATGAACGCAATTAAAATCTTCAAGAATAACTCTAGATCGAACTGCTTTGATACCATTTTGAAATAAAAAATGTGGAAGCAGAATCGAATGATATAAAAATATAAAGTAGAATGTTCATAATATTACGTGGAACCCCACTCTATAAGGAGCGGGATAATACAATGGGAGGACCTCAGAGGGCTAGATACTTCTTCATTAATTTCTCAATGAATACATGGGGTGTGGGGCTTCTTATATAGCCCCACAGACAGACCAAAGTTCCACTTATAGATGATGCGTGACTAAACAGGAGAGCACGGTTACCCATCTATTACATACTCTAACATAGAGAATGTTGTAAACCATGTCTCTCTTGAGTCTTGGACGCTGCAATCTGGAAAGCTTTTCTTGTTCATATATTATTAAGGTGGGCACCATTCTGGGTGGTCGCCTTTTTCCTTATATAATGTTTAATAATATAGTTATATCCAACTCATGCATATTGTCTAGTCTTCTACTCAACTGAAGTTCCCTTTTGTTAATTTATATTGTTTTCTGCGTTGTAGATTATACCAGGCTCGACTGGAGTAGCGTACGGGTTCTTGGTTTTCAAGATAATGATCAAATTTCCCTAAAAAGATGATAAAATGTTAGCAGCAGTTTTTGGTTCTGCTTTGAGTGTTGCATGACCATTGTCACTTGTCAGTGGGAATTTTTATACTCCAGGAAATGATTTTGAAAGAGCCGCAAGAGTTTCATAGGAGTTGAAAAGATTGCTGCACGGCCCAAATGATTCTCTCTTTCCTAATCTATTTTATTTTATCCTAAGTTGGAATATAGCTGAAAAATCGGCATGGGAATCAATGTGGAAAATTTTCTGACATTTTTTGTGCTAATAAATTTAACTAAAGATTTGAACATGCAGATTGCAGACTACTTGTAGTGAACTCTGCCGGGTGACTATCAAATGGCCCTTGATTTCTGCATACTCAAATTCTCATTTCTGTATTCACAAAGGATTTTGCAAGATTCTCAAAGCTTAACTTTTAGATTCTTTCTGGAACATGCTATGTTTTTCTGTTATTTTGTTTGACACCTCCTGTGCATTCTCGACTAGCATCCTTCTCAACAAGAATTCTGTTATGTATTCTTGTTTCACGGAGACAGCAGTTCAGAGAAAGGACAATGGTTTTTGTTACCTGTAAATTACTGAAAACATGATACCTTCCCGACCTTCTGGTTCTTCTGACCCTGGGTGGGAGCATGGTGTTGCACATGATGAGAAAAAGAAAAAGGTAAAATGCAACTATTGTGGGAAGATAGTTAGTGGAGGAATATACCGGCTAAAACAACATTTGGCTAGAATTTCTGGTGAGGTCACTTACTGCAAGAAGGCTCCCGACGAGGTTTATCTTAAGATGAAAGAGAACCTGGAAGGATGCCACGTGATTAAAAAGCAACGGCAACTTGAACACGAAGAGCAAGCGTCCTTGGATTTATATTCTACTGAAGATGACGAGGATGAGTTTACAGTCCTCAAGAACAAAAACAAGCAACCCAGTGTTGCAGGTAGTTCACTTGCAAGGTTTCCCCCTCTAAGATCGTCAGGGTTTGTTGATCCAGGATGGGAACATGGTGTTGCTCAAGACGAGTGGAAGAAAAAAGTCAAGTGCAACTACTGTGACAAAGTTGTCAGTGGTGGTATTAATCGATTTAAGCAGCATTTAGCTAGAATACCAGGTGAAGTTGCTTACTGTAAATTAGCTCCAGAGGGAGTTTATCTTCAAATGAAAGAAAATATGAAATGGCACAGAACTGGCAGGAGGCGGAGATCTGAACCGAAGGATCTTTCAACTATATGTACAAATGTAGACCATGAAGATCGAGGTGGCAATGGAGAATTAGCCAGCAATAGAAGTCAAGAAAAGCAAGTAATCTGTGATAGAGGAATGGTAACATGGACGAGAACATGCAAGAAGAGATCCAGGAGGATGTCACCTGGGAGTGGACTTGATATGGCAGAACAACATCCAAAATCAAACTCTAGGGTAATTAATGCAGAGAAGGGTCAGGCACCTGTAGAACACAAGCTTATCAATAGACCTAGGAAAGATGGGAAAAAATATAAAGAAGTGATGTCTGCAATCTGTAAATTCTTTTGTCAAGCAGGAATCCCTTTCGTTGCTGCAGATTTTACATGTTTTCACAAGATGCTCAATTCGGTTAGAGAGTATGGCCATGGATTTAGAATTCCTTCAAGCCAGCTGATTGCTAGTCATCTCCAGGAAGAGGTTGCAGCAGTCAGAGAAAGTTTGCTGGAGTACAGAAATTCTTGGATGATCACTGGCTGTACGATCTTGGCAGATAGCTGGAAAGACCTACGGGGCAGAACACTAATTAACTTTTTGGCATCTTGTCCTCGTGGATTATACTTTGTTACTTCTATTGATGCATCAGATATTATAGAGGATGCAACGAATCTTTTCAAGTTGTTGGACAAAATTGTGGAGGATGTGGGTGAAGAATATGTGGTGCAGGTAGCAGACCATTCTATCTATATTATAGACAGATTATCCATATAAAAGTGATTGATGTTCGATTTCTATGGCAGGTTGTTACTGAAGCTTCTGTCAGCTATAAAGCTGCTGGGGAAATGCTTGAGGAAAAGAGAAGGCATCTTTTTTGGACACCTTGCGTAGCCTATGCCATTGATCGAATGCTCGAGGACTTCGTTCGAGTAAAATGGGTGAAGGAGTGCATGGAAAAAGGCAAGGCCATTACCAAATTCATTTACAACCGTAATTGGTTACTGCATCTAATGAAGAATGAATTTACATCTGGGAGAGAAATTCTTAGACCTGCTTTGACTAAATCTGCTAGCAGCTTCCTTACTATGCAAAGCTTGATAGAGCACAGGCTTGCTCTCAAGAAGATGATCCAATCTGATAAATGGCTGGCATCGCAATTTTCAAAACTTGACGAGGGTAAAGAAGTTGAAAAGATTGTTTTGAATTCTGCATTCTGGGAAAAAATGTTATACATTAAAAAATCAGTGGATCCTATTTTGAAAGTGCTTTTAAAAGTGGACAGCAAGAAAGGGCCTTCTATGCCTTTTTTGTACAATGACTTGTACAGAGCCAGGCTTGCAGTCAAAGAAATTTATGGTGATGAAATACAAAAATGTACCCCTTTCTTGAGTATCGTAGACAACCATTTGAATTCTTTAATAAACCACTCACCTTTTGTAGCTTCTTATTTTCTTAATCCAGCATTCCGATATCAACCTGATTTTCTTGCGGTATGGAGTGACTTCGTGGCTGTAAACGTTGCTTAATTATGTGCTGCTTTGTCAAATCGCTTCATTATCTTTGTTGCAGCTTCCAGAGATTATGCGTGGCCTCAATGAATGTATAGTTCGTCTTGAACCTGATACTGACAGGAGGATTTGTGCTTCCATGCAGGTAAATCATAGTTCAATTTTAAAAGTTGTTTGAAGTTAATTTTAAATCTGCATGTAGTTTCTCTTACCTAAGTTTACAGTAACTTGCTAAGTTTCTATGGTGAATGGTTTGCTGAATCGAGCATTATATATTTGATAAACTAACCCCATTTATAAGGGTCTTACTTTTGAGTGTAATGCTAGGCAGGGAGAAACACATATGTATGATGAGTTTTTGTTATAGGAGACTATCCTGATGTTACAGAGGACAGAGGGCAGTAGTATGGAGCATAGAATATAGAGGAGGCAATGTTGAGGAAGATATGGTTGTGCCCCTGAATTGAAATATATTGTGGACTTTTTTTGCGATTCCTTACCAAATCACACCGTTCCCATCCCTGAACTACTATATTCACAGTCCAGGATGCATTCATTTGATATTATAGTTTGATATTACATGATAATTGGTCTTTAAATGTTAGAAAATATGAATGCGGAAGCGTATCCGAATAAAAGAATAAAAATATTGAAAGAACATATGATTTTAACGTGGAACCTTACTCCCTAAGGAGTGGGATGAAACCACGGGAGAACGCCTCAAAGGGCTGGTTTGTTCATTGAACTTTCTCACTGGATACGGAGGGTGAGGGGCTTCGTATATAGCCCTCACTGAGTTTCCACATCTCACAACTAGTAGATGTGGGACTAAAAAACTTGATGGGGTAAATGGATCCTGGAGAGATCCATTTGCCCATCTACTACAAGAGTGACGCATACCAACATACTCCAACACTTCCCCTCAAGTTGGAGAATGCAATGCTCAGCTTGGACAAACAGAAAGAAATCTCAACTCACGCTACATGACACTACAGACAATATCAACTGAACGCGCACATCTGTCGGTTGTTGTCGAGGATGTTGCTTCTCATGCCGTGCAGGTGAGGAGGACTAACGGGCTGGAGTGCGAGTCAAACTGAATCTCCTCGTCGGAGAGCATGTGCTATGTACCGCGTCTGTCAGAGTCACTGCAACTGAAAAAGAGTCTACACGGAGAACTTTGGCCTGCCACAACATGTGGAAAACTGATCCATCTCTGAAAGGGTCGAATAAGGAACGCCGTTAATTATCCATATGCAGATCTCTGAAGATGGGTCTCTCTCATAGGGACCTCAAAGTGGGTTCTCTCTCATAGGAACCTCGGAAGGATCTCGTACTGGAATTCGATAACACTGGAGAATGGAGTCTGAAAAAGTATCCTCATCGGAGAACTGCATCTCTCCCATACTGGCTTAAAGAATGGGATCTTTACTTTGGAGTCCCTATTAACCATATGAAAATCCTTGCCCACATGGTATAGGGAATGAGATCTCTACTCTGAAGTCCCTATGGATTACAAAAAACCCTAACCGAAACATAAAAGATGGGGACCACAAACAATGATGGCAAACATGCGCACATATGAAAAAGATCGCATACATGTGCATGTCTGAAGCTGAAGACTCGGAACTAATCTAACGCCGAGTATGAATATCTGAAGAAATGTATGAGTCTGAAAATCTGGCTGGTCTGGAGAATCTGACCAGTGACTCTACACAATACTCCCCTTTCTCCCATACTTGTCGGAATAGTGACATCGATAAAGTTGGGAGAAGACACGAAAAATGGGAGGAAAATATGAATAAGCCGATCCAAAATTTTTTTCTTTGCTTTTCTTCTCACATTTTTTTATCATCATTTTTTTTGCCAAATAAGCCATTCATATTTTTTATGGCTTCCTTTTTTTTGCAAAATTTTCTTGCGTATGGCTTTTCTTTTGTACATGCATTTTTCCTTTTTTTTTAAATACAACTCATCTCTTTTTTACTGTGCCAATCTCCCTCTTTTTTTTTTGAATCAATTTTTTTCGTACGATTTTTTTGTTCCTCTCTTTTTTTTGAACAGAACTCTCGACCCAAATAGACCCAACTAGGGCATCTCTCTTTTTTTAACACAACAGGACGGCTCAACTCTTGGGCTCTCCCCCTTTCTTTTAAAGAGAGCCATCAAGCCCCTTTTACTTGCGTGAAGGAGAGAGGGTTCCCATGATCGGAACCCTTTCCTTGATCTTTGCCGCCGCGCTGCCTGGAGGTTCTGAAGGGGGAATCGTCACCGCCTCTGCTAGAGATGGAGCTGCTCGTGGCGGGCGACCGCCGCCGCCTGGGAGATCCTCAGAAGGGGGAGGCTTCACGCACAGAGCTCGCCGCCTAGGCGATGGTGATGGGGAAGGGCAGATGGGCGCCGTGAGCTGAGGGGCGACAGGAGGTTGCTGGTGATGGCAACAGAAGGAGAGCGCCGCCCCTTTCGAATATGTCACCGCTTTTGCCGCCACTTGAGTTGGTCACCAGCACCAAGGGCTCACGAAATGCATCGCTAGGTGGAGATTGGACACGAGGAGAGGTTATGCTTGGAGCCCGCCTGGTGTCGCCTGGAGGATTTCGCCAGAGCGTTGCCGCTGGAGATGTTGAGGAGGGGGGCTGGAGAAGAAGGCCTCTCGCATGCGCGCGCCCGGACGCAGGAGGCCGTGCCTGGAGTCACCGCCGCCTGGAGCGGTTGCGCTTGAATGATACGGGGCTCCGCCTGGAAGAAAAGATCTTCAAGGACGAAACTAATCTTCGATCTGTGCTTTGGTTTCTTCTTGTTTGATATGCACCTGGAGATGATCGGTGTTGACGATGTTGAAGAATTAGGGTTTCAAGGAAAACCCTAGAATTCTCGAACAGGAACTGATCATGAATAATAGATGAATAATATTCAAGAATAAAACAATCGAATCTCAATCAAGAACATAAAATAAATCTTCAACAACAAATCCTCGAGAATCGAACCCGCTCTGATACCATGTTAGAAATTATGAATGCTGAAGCATATCAGAAGAAAAGAATAAAAATATTGAAAGAACACAGGATTTTAACGTGGAATCCTACTCCCTAAGGAGCGGGATGAAACCACGGGAGAATGCCTCAAGGGGTTGGTTTGTTCATTGAACTTTCTCACTGGATACAGAGGGTGAGGGGCATTTTATATAGCCCTCACCGAGTTTCCACATCTCACAACTGGTAGATGTGGGACTAAAAAACTGGATGGGGTAAATGGATCCTGGAGAGATCCATTTACTCATCTACTACGATCTACTACAATAGTGACACATACCAACATACTCCAACACTAAATTGTTCAATATTTCAATTTTTATCGTTGACAAGATAAATGTTATATGTCTTAGTGAGTTCTGGGAGCAGTTAAGCTTGATTATGTGGCAGTCATGGAGGAGCCACGTGGAAAATCGGGGATTTGAGAGGCCGAATCATTCTCCGATCTTTCTCCTCCCCCAAAAGGAGGTGGTGCAACGTGTGGAGGACTCTCGTCCTATTGCCCTCCACAAAGCTATCTATCTTGTTGTGGCGTAGGTCCTCGCAAACCATCTCCTAGGGATTATAGATTCCACCATTGTCACTTCTCAGATGGCATTTATTTAGGGCATACACATGATTGATGGTGTCATCATTGCCTATGAGATTATTGTCGAACAGGAAGCAGAGGAAAATCAAGGGCATACCTTCAAAAGTTGACTTTTCCAAGCTTATGATTATGTGGGTTGGAGTTTCATTTGGACGTCTCTTCCCGACATGGTTTCTTTGCTAAGTATATTTCCTAGATGAAGAGGTGTATGACGATGACCTTGTACTTGATGCTGATGAATGGACAACATGAAGGGACATTCTGTAGCCATAGGGGGATGGCTTTTCTCAACATGCTCTTTTTTTCGCATTGGGGATGACAATGCTGGCACCGTTCGTGGTGATGGCAACATTTACGATCGGGGAAGGTAAGATCGAGGAGGTGGAATCTGCCCATAATGGTCGGGGAGGACTTACCCGAGGGCGCTTATTGCGGTCGAGATAGTTACATGCATTAGGTGCGTGCACTACTTTTTGTCGCCACTGATACCCTTGATGTCCCTCCAAGGAGCGGTGGAGAGTTGCTCGAATACCGCTGATATGAGTTTGCGAAAGAAAATGGGGGTTTTGGTTGTACTCTTCTTCCTTAAATAGAGGTTTTTAAAATTGGGATTTCTCAATGTTTAGGAGAATTAATAAGAGTTATGTTTTTTTCTCATTAGAATAACTCTCCCTTATATAAAAGGGAGGCTAGGGTTACAGAAACAATTACACACACACCCTTGAAGTATGAATTAAACAATGTAAACCCAAAATATACTGCAATACTCCCCCTCAAGGTGGAGCATAGATGTCCATCATGATCAGCTTGGAGATGCATCTGGTGAATAGGGATCGTGTAAGAGGTTTGGTGAAAACATCAACTGTTTGCTCTTCCGAGGTTACTGACTCCATCTTGATGTTTACTTGCTGAATCATATCCCTTGTATAATGGCAGTATACCTCCACATGTTTGGTGTATTCGTGAAAGGTAGGATTGTTTGTAATGAACATTGCAACTGCATTGTCACAATGCATTATCACATGGCTTGGATCTAGTAAGTGTAAATCCTTGAGAAGGACTTGATCCACATTAGTTCAGTGGTGGCTTGAGCCATTGCTATGTATTCGGATTTTGCACTTGATCTGACAACGACTGCTTGCTTCTTGCTTCTCCAAGTGAATAGGTTACCACCAAGATATGTGCAGTAACCGGTAGTAGATTTTCCGTCATTGGGGCACCCTGCATAGTCATCATCAGAATATGCCATAATATCCAATTTCTTTCTACAAGTGAATAACAAGCCTTTTCTTGGAGCAGATTTCAGGTATCTTAAAATCTTCAAAAGTGCCTCCTAGTGCAGTTGACATGGCTTAGCCATGAACTGACTTACCTGGTTAACAACAAAAGAGATATCATGCCTAGTGATTGTAACATACATGAGTTTTCCTACTAGGCACATGTATTGTTTTGTATTAGAATATAGAGGCGAGTCTTCATACATTAATGCACTGAGATTCGTAGGGATATATGATGGCTTAACCCCTAACATTTCTGTCTCATGTAGAAGATCCAGAACATATTTTCTCTGTGAAAGAATTGAGCCACCGGTATTCCTTGCGACTTCACTGCTCAAAAAAGAACGAAGCTCTCCTAAGGCTTTAGTGACAAAGTGTCCCGCTAGATACTTTTTAGTATCTGTTATGCCACTCGTATCATCTCCACTTAGAATTATGTCATCAATATATACTGTTGGTGTATTTCGTTATGCGTCACTTATGTGGGAGATGGGTAAATGGATCACTCAAGGATCCATTTACCACATCCAATTGTTTAGTCCTACATCTACTACTTGTGGAATGTGGAGACTCAGTGAGGGCTATATAAAAAGCCCCACACCATCTGTATCCAGTGAGAAAATGCAATGCATATACCAGCCCTTTACGGCGTTCTCCCGTGGTTTCATCCCGCTCCTTAGGGAGTGGGTTCCACGTTAAAGTCCCGTGTTCAATATTTCTTTATTCATTTTATTTGATACGCTTCTACATTCCTATTTTCTAACATGGCATCAGAGCGGGTTCGATTCTTGGTTGATTTCATGAAGTTTTTTTTTGAGAATTGAGAGCAGATTCATTTTTTATTGTCCAATGTTCTAAATATCAACATGATTGCGACATATCCAATCCTAATCGCAATAAAAATGGAGCAGGTTCATTGGTTTCTAGGATTTCGTTCAGAAACCCTGATTTCTCTTCCTGTCGTTCCCCCGACAGCACATGAAAACACCTCCAGTTCTAAGATTGGAGGAGCGGGCTCCAGGGAGGCGATCATTCAAGCAACAACTAATGAAAAAAAAACTCGAGATTTATTACGTTCTCTGGAACTCTAAGGTCGAAAAAGGTACTCCACGCGTGCAGGCGGCGCACAACTCCAGCAAGTCGCACCCCCATCTTGAAGTTTCAGGGGGGTGCCGCCTTCGCGCGAACCCCATCGCTGCCAGCCAACCCCATCTCTCCTTCTCTCAGGTGGCTCTCTCCAAGAGAGCCCCACCTCGCAACGAGCCCCTTTCGATGGGGGAGGCTCCTTCGAGGCGACGCACGGTGATCCATGAAGCAACATAGATCTAACGCATCCACATCGCGCGCGCCTCCTCTAGATCCGGCGAGCCCTAGCCGCTCCTTCCTCCTCCAGGTGATGGCCACTCCTCTCGAGCCCTAGGTGAGCCCCAGCATCTCGCTCTAGCAGGTGGCGCCGACCGCTATTTCCTCCAAAGCGGCGATGCCCTATTCTCCAAGCGGAGCCGCTCCCCTCGATGCGCAGCGTGATGCGTTGCCTCTTGCGCGCTTGGTGCACGATTCTCTAGATGATGGAGCTTCTCCATTTCCCCTAGGCCTCGCACGAATCATTTCCAGGCGACTCAAATGATGCCGCTCCACCCTCCAAAGTACGTAGGAGGCACTGCTTCAAACACCTTTAGGGGCGGCGGCCTTCCCAGAGAGGTTTCCCAAGTGGGAACCCTAAATAGAGGGTAAGCCCCAAAATGGGCCGTGAGCTACGAGAGTTAAAAAAATGAATGAAGGAAAAGGGGGATGCCTAGCATAAAAAAATACAAGGGTAGTTAAAAAAAAAATTGGCCGTATAAAAAAAGGAGAGGCATGTTTAAAAAAAAGAAAGAGGGAGATCTACTTTTGTGGGCCCTATTTGGGTCGTATTTCAAAAAAAAAAAGAAAAGAAAAAGGAAAAGATGTGTGGATGGTTTAAAAAATGTGTGTTTTTGAAAAGGTGCGTACAAAAAAAGTCGTACGCAAGTTAAAAAAAATAAAAAAGGGGAAGGAAAAGCCGTAAAAAATGAAACAACTTAAAAAATATTTCAAAAAAAAGAATGACTTGAAAAGCCGAAAAAATGTAATCGCCTCATTGGTTTTTCCACATTTTGTTGTCTTCTCCTAGCTTTGTCGATGCCATTCTTTTCCGACAAGTATGGGAGAAAGAGGGAGTATTATGTAGAGTCACAAGTCTATTCCACATTTAAATGTTAGATTCTCCAGGCTAGTCAGATGTTCAGACTCTACAGTTGAGTTTCAGATTCGATGTTAGATTGGTTCCGAGTCTTCAGTTTCAGACACGCACATGTATGCGATTTTCAGTTTGATGTGCACATGTTTGTCATCTTTTGTGTGGTCCCTTTTTGTGTCTCAGCCAGGGTTTTCATGTGATCCATAGGGACTCTGGAATAGAGATCCCATTCCCTATGTCATGTGGGCTAGGGTTTTCATATGGTTTCATAGGGACTCCAGAGTAGAGATCCCATTCTCTGAGCCAGTATGGGAGAGACCCAGTTCTCGGACGAGGAGACTTCTTCAAACTCCATTCTCTAGCGACCGCGGACTCTGACGTGGATGTTTTCCACGTCTTTTCTAGTTCGACCCTTCAGAGATGGAGCAATTGTCCACATGATCTAGTCTTCTACATGTAGCGGGCCAGAGTTCTCCACGTGGAGACTCATCCAGTTTCAGTGGCTCTAACAGACGCAGTACAAAGCACACTCAGTTTGACTCACACCCCAGCCCATTCGTCCTTCTCTCCTGCACAACATGAGAAGCAACGTCCTCGACAACAACCGAATGTTATGCGCGTTGAGTTGATATTGTCTGTAGTGTCTTGTATTGTGAGTTGAGATTTCTTTCTGTTGTCCAAGCTGAGCATTGCATGCTCCAGCTTGAGGGGGAGTGTTGGAGCATTTGGTTATGTGCCACTTATGTGAGAGATAGGTAAATGGATCACTCCAGGATCCATTTACTACATCCAGTTGTTTAGTCCCACATCCACCACTTGTGGGATGTGGCGACTCAGTGAGGGCTATATAAGAAGCCCCACACCATCGGTATCCAGTGAGAAAATGCAATGCATACATCAACCCTTTGAGGCATTCTCCCATCGTTTCATCCCGCTCCTTAGGGAGTAGTGTTCCACGTTAAATTCCCGTGTTCAATATTTCTTTATTCATTTTATCTGATACGCTTCCGCATTCCTATTTTCTAACATATACCAATATAGCAACCGTCCCTTTCTCTATTTTCTTAACAAATAGAGAATGATCTGCCGTAGAGCGAATGAAACCAATCTTGGACACAATGTAAGATAGTTTCTGAAATCGGGCTCTGGGGCTTTGTTTGAGACCATATATCGCTTTATAGAGTCTGCACACCTTCTGATACTTCCCCTTGGTCTCAAAACCAAGAGGTTGTTGCATATATACTTCTTTATTCACATCTCCATACAGAAAAGTATTTTTCACATCTAGTTGGTAGAGTTGCTAGGATAGTTGAACTGCAACAGAAATAAGAGTCCGCATCGTAGGGAAGCGAGCCACTAGTGAGAAAGTGTCAAAGAAATCCAGTCCATAGGTTTGAGTGTACCCTTTTACTCCCTATCTTGCCTTATAACATTCCACAGAACCATCTGGAAGGTGTTTGTTGGTAAAATTCCTTCTGCCGCCAATCATAATTGCATCACATGGGGGATCAACTAACTGCCACGTGCTCCGAGACAAAAGTATCTCCATTTCTTCCGTCATAGTCGCATTCCATTCGGGAACTAATAATGCTTGCTGATAAGCAGAAGGAATCGTAACAGTAGAAAGCCCAACCACAAAAGGTTTGTACTGCTCAGACAGTCTTCCTGTAGACACATGATTGAGATAGGATGTAGACTACAAGTACGTTTCCTTTTTCGAAGAGCTATGAGCATATCATAATGATCTTTTGGGTTTTGAGTCTCTTCCTCAGCAACCTGCTCACCTGTATTTTTAGTTTCCTCAAATACAATTTCGTCGAAATTCTTATCTTGACATACCTTGGGATCAGGTGTTGGTGTGATTAGAAGGGGTGCCATCCGACGAGTGTAGATTACCCGAAATTGTTGACTACCATCGACAGGAGTGTCCAGAGTCGTAGACTTGTTCTGAGGAGATGACATAGGGAGATTGGCCATCTCTATGTCATCAGGAGACATAACCTGAGAACCAGACGTGGAATAATATGGTATGAACTCGAAAAATGTCACATCTGCACTAGCACGGTAACGGCGATGTACATGATCATAACGTTAATATCCCTTATGTTCTCTGACAAGGTGATGATCCCGCCTCTCTGTGTTGAGTCATGAAATGTACACTTTTTAGCCATGTAAGTAACAACTTTATTATCTCTATACATATGCAGAGATTGTTGTAGTAAATTGTTAGAAAATCGGAAGCGGAAGCGTAACATGGAAAAATATAAAGAAGAATAAAGAACAACGAGATTTTAACGTGGAACCCTACTCCGTACGGAGCGGGATGAAACCACGGGAGAAGCCCTCAACGGGGCGTGTTTGTCTATTGACTTTCTCAATGAGTACAGGAGGTCTGGGGCTCCTTATATAGCCTCTCTAGAGCCTCCAAGTCCCACCACTGGACGATGTTGGACTAAACACTGGATGGGGTAAATAGATCTCCTCCAGGATCCATTTACCATGCTACAACACAATGGGCGCATACAACTTATGCTCCAACTCTCCCCCTCAAGCTGGAGCATGCAATGCTCCAGCTTGGACAAACATAAAGAAACTCAACTCAACGCTACAGGACACTACGGACAATATCAACCCAACGCACACATTGCTGCAGTCGAGGACGTTGCTTCATGCCGTGCATGTGAGGAGGGACGAACGGGCTGGAGTGTGAGTCAACTGAAGACTCGGAATCTGACCATCGAGTCTGAACTTGGCCCTGAAGTCTCCTCGTCGGAGAACTGGGTCTCTCCCATCTAGCTCAGAGAATGGTGCACTGCTCTAGTGTACCTATGATACCACATGAAAACCCTTGCCAACATATGGCATAGGGAATGGTCCTCTACTCTGGAGTCCCTATGGCTCACATGAAAACTCTGTCCTGACAACTAGAAGAATGATGGGACCTCTGACAAAGATGGCAACTTATGCTCATCTGACAATGACCGCACACTCGTGCGTGTCTAAAACTGGAGACTCGGAAACATCTGACGTCGAGTCTGATCATCAACTGTAGAGTCTGAACAATGTGACCAGTATGGAAATTTGAATCTGCAACATGACCTGTGACTCTACACATATACTCCCCCTTTCTCCCATACTTGTCGGAAAACATGGACGTTGACCAAGTTGTGAGAAGACAACAATAATGGGGAGAAAACATACTCAAAGCGATTCTTGCGGCTTTTCATTTTTTTTAAAAATAAGACGTTGCTCTCTCTCTCTCTCTCTCTCTTTTTTAAGCCGTTCCTTCTTTTTTTCGGCTTTTGCATCACACATTTTTTTTAAATTGCATACGGCTCTTCTTTGTATGCGACTTTTTCAAAGATTTTTTTAACTAAGCGTACGGCTTTTTTCTTGTACGCGCCTTTTTTTTGTTTCAACATTTTTTTTACAAATGGCCAAACTCGGCCCACAAAGCAGCCCTCGCCTTTTTTTTTCAACATATTTGGGCCTGCCCTCTTCTCCTTTTCTCTCACCATTTTTTTTAAACAAACTCACGGCCCAAAAAGACCCATAATAATCCTCCCCCTCATTTTTTTACACGACTGTAGCCCACTTGGACCTTCCATAACAAAATATAATTTTTTTTAATAAGACCGGGCCCTCGGGACTCCCTCTTCACGTGTTAGGGTTCCCAATTGGGAACCCATGGTTTCTGTGCCGCCGCCGCCAGGATTGATCAGAGGAGCCTCGCGGCGTCGCGCGCGCTGGAGGACATCGCGGCTGGAGGACTGCGCGTGGTGCGCCAGGATCTGGGCGCCGCACGCCGCCAGGGCTTCGCGCGCCTACGCGCAACTGGAGTGGGGGCGAGGGAGCAAAAAAAAAGGGCCTGGAGTGTTGCTGTCGACAGAGCCTGCGGCGCACGAGCGCCGTTGGAGCGCCGCATGTGGAGAGATCACGCCGCATGGAGGGGCGCACACAAGAGGGAACGCGCAGGAAGATTCGTTGGAGGCATACAGTGGGGCTGAACAACTGCGCGCTCCGCCTGGAGGTTGCTAAAGGGGTGCGACGTCGTCGCCTTGAGTTCGTGCACACGAGGTGCGCAAGCACTGCGCCCGGGCTCGCTGGACTCCGCCTCCAGCGAGGGAGACCAAAGAGAGGGAGAAGGCGGCTGAAGATATGCGGCCATCGCCGCCTTTGCTGATGGAGAAGAAACGGCTGGACTTGCTGCAGCCGTGCGCCGCCTGGAGGTGCGGCTCGATGCCGCTCGCAGCGGGAGAGAGACGCCGCTGGGGAGCCCGCAAGGGCAAGAGGTCTGCTGCGTGACGATTGGAGACTTCGGCGCATGGGCTGAGTCGCGCGCCGCCTACGCGAGACGATCGGTGGGTGCGCTGGAACGCTGACATGCCTGATTAGGGTTTCCTGCCTGCGCGCAAGGAGATGTGATCTGCTTCTGGGATGCGCACCTGTGCGCTTGATGCCGAGCAGAAATTAGGGTTCTTGAAACCCTAGAACAAGATCATGAACTTGAACGATCCCGAACATAAATCGAAATATAAATCTTCAAGACAAATGAACAATCAATCTGATACTCGAATCTCGAAAAAAAAATGAACATAAATCCTCGAGAATCGACCCGCTTTGATACCATGTTAGAAAATCGGAAGCGGAAGCGTAACATGGAAAAATATAAAGAAGAATAAAGAACAACGGGATTTTAACGTGGAACCCTACTCCGTACGGAGAGGGATGAAACCACGGGAGAAGCCCTCAACGGGGCGTGTTTGTCTATTGACTTTTCTCAATGAGTACAGGAGGTCTGGGGCTCCTTATATAGCCTCTCCAGAGCCTCCAAGTCCCACCATTGGACGATGTGGGACTAAACACTGGATGGGGTAAATGGATCTCCTCCAGGATCCATTTACCCTGCTACAACACAATGGGCGCATACAACTTATTATCTCTATACATATGCAGAGATTGTTGTAGTAAATCATGCAAACCTTTAAGGGAAAATATCGAGAAAAAGCTCACAAATAGTGCTTGCCTCATTGTGATATTCAGAAGCAATATTATATGCCAGATTCCCTTCTCTAGTGTGAAATTTGTAGGTTGACCTAGAATCTTCTTTTAAACCGGCGTAATGTACATTATAGAATCCCAAAACTTAATAAGTCCATTATTTATAAATAAAAGGTATTGACCTGGAGAAGAGTTCAGATATCTTAAAGAAACCCCCCTTTAGCTTTCCATTGGTGAGCACCACATAGGATGTCATCGTGACACATCTCTTGATCCATGCAATCCACAGCTTTTGGAAACCCCCCTCTTTTCCAACGAGCATGGTTTTAAAAAATGTGAGGCGGATCAAGGCGGTTTTCCATTGACGAGGCGAGGCGTAAGTCTCGAGGCGGTCGAGGCGTAAGCCTCGATTTATATAAGAAAATATACATAAAATATAACTAAGCATAATTATATATATATATATATTTATTTGTAAAATCACAAATTTAGATATTCCCAACATATTCATCATATATGCTATGAGTATGAGAATATATAATATTCTTTGCATGATTTACTTTGAATCCTAATTCGTATTATCATTTATATAAAATGCAAAGCTTATTATGACCTCCATTAATGTTGGTGGGTAAAGTTCTTATCGATATATAACAGTTCCCTTTATGTGCCTGGGTGAAGCAAAACTTATGTGACTAACATATATTATTAACATAGACAATATATAAGATGTCTATATTGTTATGACTAGCATATATATTAATATATCTTGAATCCTAACCATCTGATTTGCTCCTGAAACGGATTTTTTATATAATAATGCATAATTTTTAAATATAGAATAAGTATATATGACTATATAACAAATTAAATTGTTAACAATTAATATTATACTTAAGATATCATAAAATCAATATAAAAATATAAAATAGAGGGTACCAAACTTTTGCAGCCCGAGGCGGCGCCTCAAGACCGCCTCGACGCCTCGAGGACCGCTCCAGCGCCTCGAGGTGCATGCCTCACATGGGTTGCTTGAGGTGGGCGCCTCGAAGCGATTTTCTTGGAAAACCACCTCGAGGTGTACGCCTCAGCGCCTCGAGGCACGTTTTTTAAAACCATGCCAACGAGGTCCAGAGGAAACGCCAATTAACACAATCATAAGCCTTCGCAAAATCGACCTTCCAAAGAAGGCCATGGGTCTTATTCCTCCACCAATCTGCAACCATCTCTGAAGCCATCACCAACCCATTTGGCTCACTCTCCCCGGTACAAAAGCCGTCTGCTCTGGAGCAATGATAGAGGGAAGCACACCACTGAGGCGGTTAGAGAGGATCTTTGCAATGATCAGATAAATAGCATTGGACTGGGCTATGGGTCTTTAGTCCTGCAACCTAATCAGATTCTCTCTCTTCGGCAGCAGAAAAAGAAGGGCCTTGTTCAGCTTTTCGAACCCCTGGTTTCCATCACAAAACTCCTGCAGCACATCCATCACATCGTCCTTGACTACCTCCCAAAACTCCCTATAAAAGCGGACATAGAAGCCATCTGAACCAAGTAACCCATCAGCATTGAGTTGGAACAATGTCCTCTTAGTCTCCGCCTCTGTGAACTCCCGAACCAGAGAACTCGCCTAAAATTCTGACAACCTTGAGACCCCCTTTCCCTGCCAACCCCATCCAATACGTGATCCCCTCCTGCTAAAGGCTTGGAAATGATATATGAGCGCGGCACCCACCGCCTGGTCTCCCTGAACCATTGACCCACCAACCACAATGGAGTTTATGTGATTCATGTGTCATCTGTCTTTCGTCATAGCGTGGAAAAAACGTGTTTGCATCTCCTTCCCGTAGCCAATGTTGTCTGGATCTCTACCTCCAAGCCATCTCCTCCTTCTTGTCCTCCAGCAGAATGTTAGTCAGATGCATGCTCCTCTCGTCCACCTCTGTTCCCGATAATTCTCGTTCATCCTCAAGCCTATCAAGCATGCACACCTCATCCTGTGCCCTCGACCGCCTATACCTCATCTTGCACACCTCATTAGAATTGTGTAGATTTTTAATTTGAAGTTTTGTGAGATTCGCCTCCAAATACACGGTCACCTCTACCTTGGTCATTGCAACGGCACTTGCCCCTTCTAATGATGTCTTCGACAAAGACACCTCGATGGAATTCAAAGTTTCGAGACCTCCAGGTTCTTTCTTCTTCGAAGAGTAAGAGGAAGTGCCCCTGACCTTTGGAGGTGGCAGTGGCGTGACCTCCTGAACACGGAGTTTGAAGGTGGCCCGAACCACCACAAGGGAGCAAATGGTTTCAGAAGGGAAGGTCCTCATACCATTAATTGCAACCAAAGTTACATTCACTTATGCCCTCGAGCTCCCACCGTCCGCCAACACCGCAGTGACCAATCCCCATTCTCGCAGCACATGTCTTAGAGCTTCAGTAGTCCTTGGTAGAAACGGGACCTTAAAAACTGAGCTACTCGACATTCCGAAGCCTTCTGTTTACTGTCAATGAAGTGTGGCAAACGCCATCGCACTCTTCCCTTCAAAAGATCCTTAGATAGCAGAATACCAACCTCCCTCAGAGAGAGTACACGAGCACAAACCAATTTCTTGTCAACCTAAACCACATCCCCCAAGAAAGACCCCCAAGGTTTTATTTACTTCGGAGAACAGTAACTGAAGCACCCAACCTTCCACCAAACATAAGCCAATCAGCAGGCCATTCGAAGATGTGTTTGCTTTGAAGGTGCCCTACCCCTAACAACTTTTGCATATGAACAACCCATTGTCTTCCTTCAAAGCAGCGACAATTCAGCAGTCCCCGGAGAGCCAAGGATCTCTCCCTTCATCGAGCAACCAGATCGACGATGATCCCAATTGCCATACCCAAAACAGTGAGGCGGACTTGAAAAAGCAGTGACACGATGACCATGGGCAACACGCCTAAAACAGTAGGGACCTTGCTTCCGATGGGCGACGAATTGCCAGCCCTCCTCCAACTTCCACTCATCTTGTTTTGTATCCCTCTCCCACCACTCTTTTTTTTTGACACTCAAAAGAGGGGGAGACACTCATAGGTGTTCGCCCCATATTATTAAGGAAGAAGATAGAAAATACTTACAGTGGGAAAGAAAACAAAAAGTAAAGGTAGATGATATCAAAAAGGATACCATCCGCCTCCCCAAAGACGCTACACGGATGACCAATCAATACAAAAGCGATTTGCAACGATACAAATATTTTCCTTATAAAATCTCTGCCCCGCAAAAAGCAATTTGTTTCTTCCCAGCCAAATACTCCAGATACGCGCAATGGGAATAAGTCTTTCCTCCCTCGGGCGATTAGCAGCGGTAGATAAGCTCTCCCAGAAATCCTCAATCGCGGAACGATTCACCCATCCCACGTCATCCCAAATGGGCCGCACGAGGTTGCAGTGAAGGAAAAGATGGCTGGGCGTCTCAACATCGGAACCGCATAGACCACACAAGGCCGTTAGATTCGGGAAAATCGAGGCACAGCGATCGCGAGTAAGCAATCTTCCACGCCTAAGAATCCACAGAAAAATGCCAATCCTTTCTGGTAGCTTGAGATCCCAAATGAGCTTGCAATGGCTTAGAAAAGCCGCATCCGAAGGCACGACGGTGGGAAGAATAGAGAAATAAGCCTTCCGTGAGCTGAAGGTCCCTTCCTTCCATTCAAAGTGATCACGGCCCCCTGATGGTGTAGGAGCATCCACAAGGAGAGCCATCATAGCGGAGAAGTCAAGCAGCCGCTGATCAGAAAGATTGTCCATCAAAATAGGGCACCAGGCGCCATCGCACCAGCACGAAGCCACCGATGCTTGTTTATCCCCGACCAACGCAAAAAGACGAGGAAAGAGATTCATGAATATACCCTTACCAGACCAATCCACCGACCAGAATCTGAAAGAGTTCCCATCGCTGAGAGCTGGCCTAAACAGGGATCGGTTACAGTTGAAGACAGAGAAGACATCGCGCCAAAAGCAGGGAAAGATTCCATGGGAGTGCCCGCCAAAAACGGAATCAAAGGCATTCCCAGCCGCCACGCGAAGGCATTGCACCAGCAAACTCTCATCCCGACCTAAAAGCCTCATCGCCCATTTGAGAAGCAAAGCATCACGCACCACCTCCAACCGCCGAACGCCCAGACCCCCGTCGCGTTTTGGACGCGAAATGTCATCCCACCCCACCAAATGCATCCCTCTTCTACCAATTCCATTCTTACCCCATAGAAAGCCCCTCATACATTTCTCTAAGCGCAACCGGATCCCCTTCGGCAAGCCGCGAGTCGATAAGAAGTAGATGGGAATAGCCGAGAGGACAGATTTAATAAGAACCAAACGACCACCTTTGGAGAGCAGCGACGCACGCCAACCTGCCAACCTGGACTCCACCTTCTCCACCACCCTCTGATAATCACGCAAGCGCGCACGGCCCAACGAGAGCGGTAATCCCAGATTCTCCAGCGGTAGATCCCCGAGGGATGCCCCCAAGATAGAGGAGCAATCCCCAGCCTCCAATGGAGACAGAGCAAAAGGCACAAACTTCGATTTGGCTCCATTGATGCGGAGCCCCGACATCTCGCAAAAAAGTTGTATCGTAGTGGCCATCCCCAAGGCCTGAGTCCGGTCCCCCTCAATAAAGCAAAGGGTGTCGTCCGCAAATTGAAGTAGGGGAATATGAAAATTACCCATAGAACAACCGCGAGTAAGCCCAGCATTGGCCACACCCTGGATCATACGAGGCATCACGTCGGCCGCCAAAACGAATAGAAGAGGGGCAAGGGGGCAGCCCTGACGAACCCCCCTGCGAGGCTGGAAAAGGCCCCCAGCCGGCCGGCCGTTAAGAGATATGGAGAAGGAGACGGTAGTAACACATCGTCTAACCCATGAAATCCATAGCGGGGGGAAGCCCCGGGACTTCAAAACCGACCATAAGAAACGCCAGTCCAAGGAATCATAGGCCTTAGCAAAATCAATTTTCCATAGAATCCCCTTCGTACCATTTCTGTGCCATCCATCAATAATCGCGGAGGCAAGCGCGAAGCAATCCTAGATTTGCCTCCCTTGGACAAAAGCGGCCTGGGCGGGAGAAATGAGAGAGCTAAGAAGGGGAGCAAGCCGCCTAGCCAAAGCCTTAGCAATTATTAAATAGATGCCATTGGAGATAGCAATTGGGCGGAAGTCCTCAATACGGGTAGCCCCATGGGACTTCGGAATGAGGACCATGTTGGCACGATTAATCCTGTTGAAGCCCCGGTTTCCCTCGCAAAATTCGAGCGCCACATCCAAAACATCCTTGGCGATAATATCCCAGAAGTCCCTATAAAAGGAGATGGAGAAACCATCGGGACCAGGGGAGGCGTCAACGTTAAGGTCCCATACCGCCCCCTTAAGCTCATCAAGCGTGAAAGGCCGAGTTAAAAGAGTCGCATCCGAGCTGGCGAGCGAGGGACCCCTCTGGCCGTCCAGCGCCAGGAGGAAGAAGGCTGACGATCGAAGAAATTTTTGAAATGGTTAACCAAAGACGAGCCCAGCTCGCGATCGCCCTGAATAAAAACGCCCCCAATTTCAAGGGAAGAAATACAATTAGCACGCTTACGCGCACTGGCGACCCGATGGAAGAATGAAGTATTAGCGTCCCCATCCTTGATCCAACGAATCCGTGAACGCTGCCTCAACTCAATGGCCTTTTTCCTGTCATCCTCCGAGACAAGATGCATAGCTGAAGAACGTTCAGATAGTTCCCCCGGGGATAGCTCCCTATCGTTCTCAATACGATCCAAGCGAAGAATAACCGCTTCAGCCTCATTGCGAGTAGAGAGTCTAGCCTGACGAGTGTTAATTTTAAAGGAGGCGAGAACGCGACGAAGGGACGAGAGCTTAAGATCAAAGCGGCGAGCCGCATCACCAGGAAATGAAGTCTGGGACCAATGATTCCGCACCATATCATAAAATCAGGATCCAGCAACCAACTCCTCTCATATCGAAAAATACCACGTGGGCGGGAGGAATCGCCAGCTTCCCAAATAATGGGAGTATGATCGGAAAAAGACCTCGGTCGAGAGGAAACCGAACACAGGGGGAAAGCATCCATCCAACCAGAGTTTGCAAAAAACCTGTCAAGGCGGGATCGAGATGAGTTATTACGCCATGTGTAGATAATATCTCTTGCCACCAGATCTTCAAGAGCCAAGTCATGGATGAAGTCCAAAAATTCGCCTGAGCCGGGATCCCTTCCCCCCTACCACGAGGGCGGTCACTTGAGAGCAAAGTAACATTAAAATCCCCCCCAGAATCCAAGGAATTTCCCCCAAAGCCGCAGCATCACCATGTAGATCCTCCCATAAGAAACGACGGGCAAGGTGGCATAAAGGCGCATAAACGCAAGTGAAAGCCATAGAAACATTGGAGTCCGCATGAACAAGGATGACAGTGATAGAGTGACGACCCAAACGAGAACATGCGAAAGAAAATCTTGAAGATCACCAAGCAACAATAACACCACCAGAAGCGCCAACCGCGTCCAAGGAGCAAAAAGCGTCGACAGGCCCCGCCCTAAAAGATTTCCACAGGGCGTCATCGACACCAGAGAGTTTTGATTCTTGTAGGAATACAACATCACAGTCCCAATCGCGCAAACGCGAGCCCAAAGCCTGGCGACGAAACGGGTCACCCAGTCCACGAACATTCCAAGAAAGTAACTTCATTAAATAATACAAAAAGGGCCCCAAAAAGTGACCGCAGACCAAAGCACAGCTACATTTGAGCACGACGCTGACCCGCCCGGCGAAGCCCTGCTGCCTCCACCACAGCCTCGCGAACCGACGAAGAAGAAGGGCCCTCGAAGGACGGCTCCAGGCGTCGAGAATAAACAATTCCATATCTTGCCAGTGAAGCAAACATAGCATTCCAAGCACCCCAAGAAGTAGCACAGCGGGACGGTGAATCCGCCGGAGCGTTCGACGATGAAGCCAATGGCTCGCCACCAGACCTAGAAGTCCAATTAGAGAAAGAGGGCTGGCTAATGGGCTGAGAGAACATACCAGCAACGGCCGGGGAAACGGCCCCCAAGGGCTCCGAGCCCAGCGAAATCAGAAGAGGCGCGGAACTGGATGAAGATGAGGAAAAGTCTTCGGAGGAGAGCGTCTGATACAAGGGCACCGCTGAGACCGGAAGAGGACAAGGATAATCTGAATAGCAAATAAGTGGACCGCTAATAGTAACCGAGTCAGGTGCCGCCCGCGTCAGGCTCCGCGAATGAAGAAGATCCGACCCGGAAAAAGGAATAGGAACCACCACCGCACAACCCGAGACCAGCCCGTTGTCCAGAGGATCGGGAACAGCAGATAAATCTCCCGACAACGAATCGTTCTCGAAAAGGCCCCCAGGCACGTGAGAAGGCGCCCTTCCAGCTTCCCACGCGAAACGAGGCCCAGGCGACGATTCAGAAAGTTCGCCATGCATGCGCGACGCTTCGATAATATCCCTGCAAAAGTGACACGTGTTCCTTGGAAGACGAACCGCCAAAGCTAGCATCGGAGAAGGAGCCGCCGACGACGATCGGTGAAGGCTGCGCCGGAGCGTCCGGCGACGGGAAGTAGAACTCGAGCCTGAATGACCAACTGCCAATACACATCTTCTCGAAGAGAACCTTGCCAGTCATGGAGTGGCAAAGGGTAGAAGAGCATTCCACCAGAATCCTCGTGCAAGACCAATCAGATCCGGGGATCAGGCCGTCGTCCAGAATAGCCATCACCTGACCCCAACCGCCGATAATCTTAGATAGACAATGAACCGAGCGAGAAAGGAATGGAACGCTGCGAACCTCCACGACGCATAGTTCGGAGCCCAAACTCGCCCCATCCGCAACCCGAGGCCGTCGCCATTTGACGATAGAGGCATCGACACGACTAAGGAGGGTCTCCCGTTGCTCCGGGGAGAGCCCTCGAACACAGCAGCGAAAGTCATCCAAGAAGAAGAAGTCCCCCGAAAAGGCCTCGCCCAGGAGAAGCAAAGTAGCAGAACGTATCACCTCATGGTCCAAGCCCGGCCGCTACACCACGCCAATCGCCACGCCAAATTTGTCACCCAGCGCCTTTGGACCGAACCTCGCCGTAGCCGGCACCTGAGAAGAAACTCCAGCCGCGTTCCTAGCCGCATGATAATCACGAGCGTGCGAGTGGTCGCCTCGTCGAGCCGAGCCAGGCTGCCTCCGCTCCGTTGGTATACCTTGAGAGACATCATCCCCGAAGCTCGAGGAACCCCAGAACCGCCATAGCCGAGCGAGGGAGGAGGTCGAATGCTCTTATCCTTGTCGACAGCGCCACCCCCGTCCCCGGAAACCACGTGAGCAAAAGAACGAGAGTCCAGCAAGGCGGAGGAACCACGACCGCGGAAGGGGGCCCCAACCGAGAGGAGAGCTTCTGATGCCGAAGATCCATGCTCCCCGACCTGCAAGAAATCGAACGATGACCAACCCTTCCGCACCGGAAGCACCGAGGGGGAGCCCAGCATGCAGACGCCAGATGACCACGACCAGCGCAGCGGAAGCAGCGTCTTCCGGGCTTAGAATGAGATACCTTCACCCACTCTTCCCCGCTATCATCATGCGAGCGAAGGTTCACATGACGAGTGGCACCGAAAGAGGGACCGCGATCATCTCGTGGCCGCTGAGAACCGAGCTGCTTTGGAACCGTCACCCGCTTCTGAAGACGACCCCGCTTACACCCCGCTTCGGAACCCATCTCCTCCGCTGAGAACCGAGCTGCTTCGGAACCCACACCCCCCAACAGTGAGAGGTTCTTGCCAAAAGACTCCCTCTCCCACCACTCTTACCCTTTACGAGACCATCGTCGAACTCGAGCTCTCTCACTCCCATGCCCATTCTCTCTAATCGCCATCCCAATCATCTATCCTTCAAGGTTATGATCTTCTTCGACCAATATATTAGTGAGATATAACTGCTCGACTTGTATTGGTTGAAACGAAGAGTTTTCAGCGTAACTTTTCCCCGGTATCAATTTATATGTATCGATATCGACCTATATTGCTTAATATGCCATATTTTTTTCTTTATGTTGTCGACTTGTTCAGGATTTTACTTGTGTAGCTACTTCGAGTGGGTATTGGCCCCCTTTGGCAATGGAGATGAAAAAACTCCAAAGATGATCAAGGACAGACTACATACATATATTATATATATTACTATATTAACATTAAATACATGATATTTAGTAAGTATTAGTAATCTAGTGATATAGAATTACATTACAAATCCACAATATACTCCAATTATTATTGCTTTTCTTTAGTTCAGAAAGTTGTTTCCAATCTATTTTATTTCATCTTCTTTCATTCAAAATTGTGATTATTATGAATGATACTCTTTTAAAAACATTATATGTTATATGTATATTTGCTTATTTTTTTATTACTGGTATAGATCAATACTTTATATAACTTTATACATAATATACAATGTAATATATTGTTAATGTGCTAAATACACATCCTTTTTTGTCTCTAAGTTCTTCAAATTTCATCATTTCCTTTCCAATACCTCTCAGCAGTCCATAGTCAATAATCAGCTGTTAGCATTGGCAACAGCGATACGTGTGATATAATGTATATTGATGTGCTAAATACACCTCACTCTTTAATATCAATATGTATTTGTATGTTATTATTATTTTAAGATATAGAATGTCTTACTCTGAGAATCGCTTATCTGAACCATTTCTGAGATTCCCACTGACATTATCGATATATCCTCATATGTCACCGATATATCTATTTTCGGGTTCTAAGCAGTACAATACCGATATTGATATCTCGAACCTTAAAGCAAGGTCATAAGGAATGTTCCAGAAGCTCTCAAAGGTGCTAAAGAGCAATGGCTTTGTTAGTGATATATGATCATTCACTATTTATCAGGAGGATAAGTAGAGCCACGATGGCTATGTTGGTCTATTGTTGATGATGTAATCCTGATTAGCGATGATGATAGGGATTCAAGAAGTAAATCAAATTCTTGTGAATCATTTTATGATCAATGATATAGGCCCATGACAATGTCTCCTTAAGCTAAAGGCATCTGAGAGCCTTAGAGGACAAAATTTATTATAGTGGAAATTTTTAATCTTTTAAGGATCTGAAATGATAATTGTCAAACCATCCCAAATTCCTATGGATCCTAAGGCTCGTTTATATGACTACAACGTTGTAGATAAGAAAAAGTATTGCCAGCTGGTAGTAAAGCTCCTCTATCTCACAATCGCTAAACATGATGTTTCCTTGCAATGTGGAAAATTAGTAAATTCATGAGCATGTCTACGCATATCGACTATGATACAACCATGATAGTCTTAAGGGTATATCAACGTTTCCCCTAGAATGGAGCTATTCTTCACAATAGAGATATCACTAGATATTATAACATATTGTGATACAAATCATGTAGAATATCTTGCAGATAGGAAGTCCATCACTAGCTTCTGCACTTACCTTTAAGGGAATCTTGTCATATGAAAAAGCAAGAAACAAATAATAGTATCTCTCTCGAGTGCAAAGATCAAACACAAGGTAACAATCCATGTAGCATCAACACTGCAATGGATTACATGACATGTTTATTGATGTACATCTTCTATTAAACAAAGAATGGAGTTTAGAGGCGACAACGACAATGCCATGCACATAAGAAACAATCGCATGTTTCATGAGAAAACAAAACATGTAGATGTTGGTTGCCATTTCACCAAGGATCTCACCCAACAAGGACTTTTACGGATTTACAACATTTCTTATGCAGACTAGACCATGTACATGTTTGCCAAGGCACTCTCCAGAGCCTTTTTTAGCTCTGTTGTCACAAGTTGAGTACAATAGATATCTATACTCTAATGTGAGCGGTAGTTTTAGAATACATGAGAGCTAAAGCCCCGACTCATCACATAAAGTCCGATCATTTTCAGACTTAACTGACACATAGAATACATCCTCAAACTTAATTGAAGAAGTATTAGTGTTTCATCTTCAATTATTCTTTTAGTTTCTGATTTCAGGAGCCTCATTATCTTTTCAAGATTAAATGAGTTCCTTTACTTCATTTTCATCTTGATTCTCAAGTGAGTCATCCTCTAAGAATCACATTCTCAGAGATGAGATCTTTTAAGAATCTCAAGGTCATAAAGTAGGTATCCAATACCATCCTTTATTTTCCTAATGAAGTAGCACTCTCCAGTGCCAGATTCTAGATTACATACATGGAACCTTATTAAGGATATACATTGTAGTCTCTACTACATATATACCTTGGAAACTAATAGATAATTATGCTAATATTCATCATTGATCAAAATCATGTCACACATGATCCAATTGTATCTCCCTACAACTCCATAGAGTTTAGGTTTACTAGAAGAAGTGAGATAGAAATGACATTCATATCTCTACAAGGTATTACATAAATTCATCTAATAGGTACTGACTACCTAGATTAGATCAAATTCATTTAATCTTCCTTCAAACTTTGGTTCTAAACCAAAATTATGAAATCTTCGAACATTTGAAAGGTTTCTAAGTGAAGAGAAGAAATCTCATATCACAAATAATCATCAATAGATATCACATATCCATAATGTTTATTCTGATATAGGTGATTCACATACAATAATATGTATGAGATCTTGAATACCTTGACATCTTACACCATTCCAAGGAAGGGTGTATTGGATATTTTTACTTTTGAATACAATATTCACAAGTATGTAAGATTTGAACATTTAGACAATCTAAAGTTTCATCTCTTACTAGTCTATTGACCACATCAACAGACAAATGTCCAAGGCTTGATGCCAGATCATTGTCAAATGATCTTCATTCTCCTATTGATCTTTTAAGGTTTAATTTCAGTATTAAAAATGTTAATGAACCATTCATTAATTTTCTAATTTAGTAGAGTCCACTAGATTTTAGATTACTATCTGAAATATCTCCATCATAACTCTTTATGATAGATCTATTACAGAATTCATGTTTATTTCCAACATTTAGAATCTGGAGTCCTACAAAAACACATTTCATAGCCCGAGGAGAGAGTTTGTCATGACCATGGGAGTGAATGTGGACAAAATATGTGCATCCAAAGATTTTAGGTGGAACATGGAATAGATTCTTGTCAGGGAAGAACAAAGAATATGAAGTTTGTTCTTCCAATATGGTGGATGGCACACGGTTTATTAAATATTTGACCGTGAGAACAACACCCCAAAAATGAGAGGTGTCACACTTTAAACCAGTAATGTGCGGGCCACATCAAGGATATGACGATGTTTCCTTTCATCCACACCATTCTGTTGGGATCTATATGGGCACGATGTTTGGTGGATGATCCCGTGCTTAGTCAGAAAGGAGCGGAGATATTGATTGCAAAAATCAAAAGCATTATCAGTACATACAGTCTTAACATGAACACCAAACACATTTTTCATTTATATAAAAAGTTTTTCACGACAGTACTGACTTTAGACTTTGACTTTAAAAGAAAGACCGACGAAACATGAGTCAAGTCATCAACAACAACAAGATAAAACCTATGTCCCAAATGATCAGGGATCCAATTTGGCCCCCATACATTAAAATGTACTAAATGAAAAACAAACTTGCCAACGTGACTGGTACAACCTGGAAAAGTGCTCCTATGGTGCTTTCCAAGTTGATAATCCTCACATTGGAGTAATGTGGAAGCATGAATCCGAGGTAGGATTCTTCGTAATTTCGGTAGGGGTAAGTGACCAAGATGCAAGTGCCATGTGTAGATAGACGATTGCCCAGTGGACGTGGAAACAGGACCTGCAAAAGGAGATTGCGTCAAGTGATACACACCCCCTTCTTCATGGCCGCTACTAATCATATGGTTGGTTAACATATCCTGAAAAAACAAGAGACAAAATAAAAAAATGCTCAACAATTAAGCTCCTTGGTAATTCTAGATATATATATATATATATATATAAAAGTCTCTAGGGAATCCATGAGCTAGAAGATTTTTAGCCGAATATTTGGAGCCACTTAAACCTCCCCCTGTCCAGCATTAGATGATAATCTACCATCTGCCATTGCAATCTTCCCCTCTGGTGCAACCACTTGAAGTGCAGTAAATTGATTTTTGTTGTCACTAATGTGTCGTGATGCAACCGAGTCTACCAACTAATCATGCATATCAGAAGGACCATATATACTTCTACATTTTTTAGGAGGAGATTGTAGCCTAAAGAATGGAGCTCACCTCAAATTTATTCCATTAATACGTGATTATAAATATATACAACCAAACAACATCGGAGAACGACACTACATGCTAAGCCACAATGACTTCAGTGCCCTGTAGTGCCCCAACACCCTCTCACTAATAAACGGTTGCCCCTGAAAGATTTTCTCATTTCTAGCACACCAAATCGCCCAAAGAATGGCAAAAGGACTATACACGTCCTCCTGTGAACTACCACAAGTCGCCCTAACGGAGCTCCAGTACACTGTGTTGTCCACCGAGCGCAACCATGGTACCACCACTTGCACCCACACCGTGATCGATGCTCCACAACCAAAAAAGAGATGCTCATAGTCCTCCTGCTCAAGACCGCATCTATCGCACATGATCTCCTCGGTACTCAGAAGCCTCGCCCTGCGCGCCTTTGAAAGCAACCATCCGCGTCTCGCCAACCACATGAAGACCATGATCCGCATAGGAATACTGCTAGCCCAAAGAATTCTGTAGTCGTAAGCATCCTCCTCCTAAATTGCATCACGTGGCCTGACGAAAAATCTATACGCCCTCTTTACCAAAAAGCTCCCCTCTTTCAAGCAAAGTAATCCCTGCACTCGCTAGGGCCATCAACATTTGCCAAATCCCTCAAGAGGGCCATATTGACTTCTATATGCATAGCTCAATGCATGTATACTTGAGGGATCAACGAATGCTGCAGAATCAATAGAAGTAGTGCCCATGGTAGCTCCTGAAGAAGATGGTTGGATACAATCCCATGCTGGCTCAACCGATGTATCGGATCCTCATATTATGCTCAGGAGATTTCCGGCGAGATATCATCTTGTGTCGGTATAGCTTGATGTTTTACGTCCGAGGATCCGGGATACCCATATACACATCTGTGGCTTTCTACCGCGACTTTTGGGACCTGGTCGCTGGTGATGTTTTGGAGGTCGCTAGCGAGTTCTACACCAGCAATCGTGGTTTCGATAAGATAAATAAGGCCCTTATTGTGTTGATCCCCAAGGCTCATCTGGCAAATCGCATTGAGGACTTTCGTCCGATCTCTATCTCGAATGGGATTTACTTAATAATTGCTAAGGTCTTGGCCAGGAGACTTGCTCCCCTTCTGGCGTCGCTTGTCTCGCCTACTCAGGTAGCCTTTATCCGTGGCCGACATATTTCTGATTGTTTCGCGGTGGCTTCGGAGCTGGTTGCGGCGTGGAGGAGGTCAAATGCTAAGGGGATCCTTTGGAAGATTGACTTTGCTAAGGCGTATGATTGCCATGACTGGCGATTTTTATGGTCGGTCTTGAGCCGGAGGGGCTTTCCCGCGACGTGGATTTCGTGGATGCGGCGGTGTGTATCCACAGCCTCGCTCTCCATTCTGCTGAACGACAGCCCGGTGGGGGGATTCTTCCAGCCAAGGAGGGGGGTGCGACAGGGGTGTCCTCTCGCCCCTCTTCTCTTTGTTTTGGCGGCTGATGTACTGCCCCGTATGATCGACGGCGTGGCTGCGGCGGGCTTGACTCGGGGTTGTTATATTTTTTTTTTGAGAGTTACTCGGGGTTGTTATATTGGGGAGCTCCATGTCCATTCTATTCAGTTCGCTGACGACACATTATGCTTTGTTGAGGGGGGTCCCGATGAGGTGTCTGGTATGGCCACTACTGTGCAACTTTTCAGTGAGGCCTCGGGACTATTGATTAATGAGTCGAAGAAGTCTAAAGTGGTTCCTTTCGGCATGACACATGCAGAGGTTCTGGAATGCGCTCAGATACTGGGGTCCAGCCCCTCTACTCTCCCGTTTGACTATCTTGGACTACCCTTGGTTGTTGGCCGTACTAGACTCCGCGATTGGAAGGTGGTGGTGGAGAAGATGGAGGCCCGCCTCGCGGGGTGGCGCGCGGTTTTGTTGTCCAGGGGTAGGCGGCTGGTTCTTCTAAAAGCGGCACTATCCTCTATACCTATTTATTTTTTCTCGGTCCGTGGTATGCCCAAGGGGATTCGCTTGCGGCTGGAGAGGTGTATGCGTGGGTTCCTGTGGGGACGAAAGGGGGAAGGGAGAAGGGGGGTTCACCTCGTGGGGTGGGAGGTTGTTTCTCGGCCCAAGAAGTTGGGGGGCTTGGGGGTCAGGCGACTGGATTTAGTTAATGAAGCTCTATTGCTTAAGTGGGCCTCTCGAGTGTGGGGGAGTGAGGAGAATTTTATGATTAATGTCCTGCGGGAATTGCTGGGCGCGGACTTGCTTGGCAGCTATAGGGGCAATTCGATTGGCCGCCTATCTCCATTCTGGCATGGAGTGACGAATGTTTTCAGGCAAAATTGCTCGTTTTTTAAGCCAGTGTTGGGCAACGGGAGTTCCTTTCGCTTTTGGACCGATGATTGGTCCGGTAGGGGTGCTATTAACGTGATGTTCCCGCGTCTTTTTGCATTGGTTGATGATAAGGAGGCGTCAGCGGCCTCGTGCTGGGCGAACGGCTGCTGGAGCCCTCGGATTGCTGCGAACCTGTCCGATCATCGACCGGATGATTTTCTATCGTTAATGGCTCAGCTAGTTGATGCTCCTCAACCGAATGTTGGGCGTGACCACTGGGCCTGGAAGGATGGATCTTTCTCTTCACGCAAGGCGTACTCTGCTCTCGCTCTTACCCATAATGCCGATGACGATATCTTGGTGCGTGACTGTAGATTCTTGTGGGGACTCAAAGTACCTGAGCGCATTGGCATTTTTTTATGGCTTCTTTGTAGGGGAAGGTTATTGACTCGTGATCGGTGTGCATCTATTTTTCCGAACGTTGGATCGATGTGCGGCCTCTGTGATGCGGAGCGGGAAACAATTTCTCATCTTTTCTTCGAGTGCGGCCATGTTCGTACTCTTTGGGATGATCTTTCTTGGGATAACGCCGTCTCCTTTCCTGCCTTGTGTGAGAGCTTGGTTAACTCTAGGGGCAGGGATAGGAAGCTTTTACTTGATTCGATCGCAAGACTGTGGAGCATTTGGCTTGGGCGGAATGAGGCAATATTTACGGCTCAGCGGTTCTACAGGGAGAACATTTCTTTGCGGGCTAAGCGTCTTCTGGAGGATTGGTCGCAGGGGTAGGCCTCTGTGGTTGTATGGGGGATCCATTGCTTGTGGCTACCATTGCGGGTTGTCCTTTTTGTTCTATTTCTCAGCATTCTCTGTAAAACCTGTTTTCTTTTTATTTTTATTTTTAATTCAATGGGGTGAACACCGTCGAGTGCTTCCCCCTCTTTTGAGCTTAAAAAAAAATATCATATTCGCTAGAGATCGCATTAGGGTACCGAAAATGAGAAAATTTTTCACGTTTCGAATGACACTCACAATTAACTAATCAAGCCAGAGAACCAACAATATGTCATCAATTTATATTGCATAAATTTCCATATAAATTACATGTAACAAAAAAACTGCATTATGTACATATCCCAAATTGTAGCAGAAGAGAAAGGAAAGCATTTATAATTATCCTGAACAAAAAATATAACATGAGTACCTGTCGAGAGTAACTGCGGAAGCTCAGTTTCAACTTTCGGACTACTGCGATGCATGTACTTATTGTGCAAGCCATGCATTAGGGAGAAAGAACATCAACATAAGTTGAACACAATCCAATTATATAAAGATACCAAGAAATAAATGGCTCCAAAAGAAAGCAAGTAGATAGGGTTTGACAATTAGATTTAACGAGCTACTTGCATAGAAACTGGCTTTTAAGTTTGTTTTGTATGTGAATCCGCTGACTTAATCATCCTATATCAGTTATCCATAATTAATATTTTTATATATTGATTATATGATCCATATTTAAGCTAACACCTTTTTATGTTTGATGGATCTTGGCAATATAGATGATGAGTCTCTGATCTGATCTTTGTCTTTATGTAATCTCTCAGGCTTAATGGATAGTCTGTGATCTTGGTCTGAGTGTGACCTCACACTATTACTCTAATACGTGAAGAATGCCTTATGGGGGCCTCTGTAGCCATGCAGTGGAGTGTAATGTATCCTAACTAAGTTCCCAACACGTCCAATAGATCCATCTAACAACTGTAGTCTCCAGTATAAAATCGTATAAGATTTTCATTCTTTACCATCCTATTTCAAATTCTTTAATTTATAAAAAGCTTATTATGATCGAGGTGATCAAGATCTCTTTACGATATTTATGAGTCATGTGGATAGATCTTCGTAAGTGTAGATGATGTATCTCGTGCTCTGATTCTTTTCTTGTTACATTTCTCAAGCTTAGTGAATAGTTTGTGGTCTTGGTATGGGTGAGACCTCACACTATGACTCTAAGGCAGTAAGGAAGCCTTAGGGTTGGGGTGCCTTTGTAGGCATGCAATGGGGTAGAATGCATCCTAACTAAGTTCCCAACACGTTCACTAGCTCCTCTGACAACCGTTGTAGCATCTCTTAGTTTGATGACGATGATTTTCATAATATGATCTTTTCCCTTTGCCAGGGCATACTGGCGGAACAGTAACTAGCTCAACTAAAACCAAGCTTAACTAACCAAGCTCAACTATAACCAACTAGAGTGTAATCAAGCTCAACTGTAACCAATTCTCAAAAAAAGTAATCAAAACTCAAGCAGTGAGGATACCTCCGAAGAGATCCTTCCTTCTCCCCCCCCTAGTGGAAGTGTGATCCAGGGGAGGGATAAGTCTACCCCAAAACTACGCCTCTGAGACGGGGGAGAGACTTTCCGCAACAATTCACTCCAAAACCAGACCCGACTGGTACGAGCAAACGAGCTCGAAAACCAAAGCTGAGGGCCCTCCAGCCTAGGCACCCTAAAGAACACAGGGCCAACGAAACTGGTCTAAAAGAAAGCCTGTGGATCTCAAAGAGGCGTAAAACTATGAGCGCTTGTGAAAAACCGAGAAAAAGACTGTGATCCTAGAGCCGTACACTAAGCGACCACTGTTCTAACCGGGCTTCCTATCTCCCGCCCAGTTGAGGGTCACCACTCCCTCGTACAGTCAGTTGTAAAGGTCATCATGACTAACACTTTGAATTATTAGTCATTACAGAATCACCATAACTGACTTGATTTCTCATCCTTTTTCAATCCTTTCTGTGGTTGATTGTACATATCTCGGTTTATTGTCAATAATTCAGTCAACCATGATCTATTGTTAGTATAATATACCTAAAGGATTAATTGATGAAGACGATTGGTCTTTGTGGTCGCAGTTTTTCATTTTATAAAATTATGAGATTATCAGATATGCATTGGATCTGGATCTAAGTTTGTTTCGATGCAGAAATTCCACTTTTCTGATTTAACTCATAATTTAGTGGTATTGTTATTGATCTAAATTTTACAAGTTCCTTGTATGAAAATACCTCAATTTTCTCATTTTCGGATCATGAGATTAGATGTTGTTCATTAGATTTGGATTCAAGTTTAGATCATTATTAAATTTCCAATTCTTCTTATTTAATCATGAGATTAAGTGTTACCTAAAGAAGAGAATCCGTTGTTTATTCTAGAGAACCCTGGGCTCTCTTATATAGACAAGGCCTATGGGTAAATTACATAAGATGGATACAAGAAAATAAAAATAGTAGAAAAGGTATATAGAATGTAGAAATATCACTACACTCCCCCTCAAGATGGAGCATAGATGTCAACCATGCTCAGCTTGGAAGAACACTTCTGGAATGACCCTCTGAGCAATGGTTTGGTAAAAATGTCGGCAGTCTGCTCTCCTGAACTGACATGGGAAGTAGAAATCAAGCCCTTTTGAATCATATCTCTAGTATAGTGGCAGTCTACCTCAATATGCTTTGTCCTTTCATGAAATGCATGATTATTAGCAATGAATAGCGCTGCTGGATTATCACATTGTAACTGCATGAGTAGAGGTACATCTATATGTAAATCTTCTAACACAACTGGAACCCACATCATCTCTGTACTTGCTTGTGCCATGGCCCTATACTCAGATTCAATACTAGATCTAGCTACCACTGTTTGTTTATTGCTTTTTCAGGAAATCAAAGAACTACCAACAACCACTGCAAAACTTGAAGTAGACTTCCGATCCTTAGGGCATCCTGCATAGTTTGCATCAGCACATGCCGAAACAGAAATGTTTGTTTCTTTCCTGAACAGCAGTCCTGCACCTGAAGACAACTTTAGATATCGCAATATCATGTATATGGTATCCATATGTGCTTGTCTGGGCTGTTCAATGAATTGACTCACCTGACTCACTGCAAAAGAGATATCAGGTCTAGTGGTAGTAATATAGAGAAGCTTTCCCACCATCTCTCTATATCTTCTCCTGTCAACCTCATCTGTATCATCATCATATAACTTTTTTTTGAGGCCCAAAAGAGGGGGATACACTCAGCAGTGTTCGCCCCAATTTATTAACAAAACAAGGTAAACAGGTACTTTACAAAGGAACCGAAAGAAACAACAAAAAGGAACCTACAACAAAACCCAATCATCGACTAAACACGTACAGTGCAAAACGATGTTTTCCTTGTAAAAACGCTGCCCCGAGAAAAGAGCTGCATTTCTGCCCAGCCAAATCGCCCACAAGCTTGCCACGGGCCACAGGAGTGCCCTCCGCTCCCTATCTTTGTTGGCCACCAACGAGCCACAGAAGGACACCAAATTTGAAATGCAAACCCAGTCTACAGCCGCTTCCTCCCATACCCCAGTGACCTTAGGGCACGCTAAGAAGAGGTGCTCAATGGACTCCACTGCATTGTCGCACAAGATACACCTATCAGAGATATTGCCAAGTAGCCTAGCACAACGATCCCTCGTCATCAGCCTCTGTCTACGAAAAAGCCACAGGAAGAATTCCACCCGTTCAGGGAGCCTCAGATCCCAGAAGAAACCGCAGTCACGCACCATGCTCTCCGAACGCGAGGGCGGGGACCTACAGATCGCCCCATACGCCTTACTCGTCGAGAACGGGCCCCTCCGCCAAGCCCAATAATCTCTCCCCAAGAAGGCCGACCTGCGTCCCTGATGGCATCTAGCAAGGCCATAAAATCTTCGAGTCTTTGATCGGAGAAATTAGCAGAGAAAGCCGAGAACCAACTACCATCCGACGAGCAAGAGGCGACACAAGCATCTTTATCAGCTGCCAAAGCGAAGGGGCGAGGGAACCGCGAGCTCAAGGCCCCCCGTCCAATCATAAGTCCAAAACCTGAAAGAGACAACATTGCCAAGCACCGGCGTAAAGAGAGATATAAATCTTGAGAAAACCTCTAGCACCCCTTTCCAAAAAGGCATCTGGGCTCCCACCATATCAGCCACCAAAGGAGGCGCCCCACTAACACCGTGAATCTCGCGTAAGATCTTGCTATAAAAATCCTCTCCCGGGCCCCATATTCTGTTCGCCCACTTAAGAAGGAAGGCCTCATTAATATGCTCCAGTTTCCGCACGCCCAACCCTCCTTCGTTCTTGCGCTGCATTAATTCACCCACTCCACCAAGTGAATCCCCCCGATACCTCCCCATTTTTGCCTCATAAAAATCTCCGCATAAGTTTCTCAAGGCGATTGCGAATCCCCACCAGCAACCGACGGTTAGATAAGAAATAAACTAGGATAGAGGAGAGCACCGCCTTGAGGAGGATGAGGCGTCCCCCCCAGAAAGAATGGCCGACCTCCACCCAACCAACCTCGTCTCGATCTTCTCGACGACCTTGAGCCAGTCTGTGAACCCCCGAGGATCCGGGTACCCGTTTACGGCACATTTCGCAATATTCCATTCACTAGAGATCGCATAATTTATAGAAAAACATGGAATTTTTTTTACAACAATTGACATTCATAATCATAACTACAGGCTAAAAGAGACAATTGGCACCAAAATCTTATTTCATTAATTTCCATTTGATTTTACAATGTGTACAATGTCTGTCAGTACATACAACATCCGAAAAATTTGACTGAAGAGAAGAAGCATTTTACAATATCAATTGAACTAAAAACTGTAACAAAAACCACATACCGTCTGGTATAGACCTTGTCTCCTGGAACCATGTATAGCTACTAAACAGAAGACTCCTTTCCTGCCATGCGTGCAAGGAAGAAGAGGAGTCACAAACGTGAATACAAATCCGTACTTTTTTTAAAAATAAATGACAAGTAATTTATTATGTGCAAAAGAGAGCAAGTAGAAAGGTGGAACAAGTATAATTTACATCTACTTGCATAAGTAAAAGGGTTTTCAACTGTTTGGTATTAAGTTCATTTGTTCTCCCCTTTTTCCTATTCATCCCATATATATATATATTTAGATAAAGTTTAGATGACAAACTTAACATATAATGATTTCCTGTGTTTTAAGATCATGATTTTGGGTCTTGGAGATCATGTTGCGGAACTTGATGGCACATGTAAATGCTACTTTCTTGTCATTGAGATCATGTCATGGTTTTCGATAAATGGACTGATATGATGATGATGAATTTGATCCTTAATTCTATTTACTCCTTTTAAGTTAGTGGATAGTCTGTGGTCTTGGTCTGTGTGTAACCTCACACTATGACTCTAAGGTATTTAAAAGTACCTTAGGGTTGGGGTGCCTCCGTAGGCATGCAGTGTTGTATAATGCATCCTAACTAAGTTCCCAACACGTCCACTAGCTTAATGAGATTTTGAATTCAGATTATAGTCACTTCCATTTACTCAACTTAAACTGTGTTCTTTATAGGAATTTCGAAACAGATTATAGTCACTCCCAATCATCTCAATTTTCAATTGTAATTTCTCCAAACCTTTACAGTAACTCTCTCCGATGTAACTCTCAATGATGTAGATATAGATGTAGATATGGATGATCTGGATGTAGAATCGCCAAGTCTGTTGGCGAAAGAAAACTCAAGCGGTGAAGAAGCCTACAAATGGCTCTTCCGTCTCGCCCTCTAGTTGGAAGGACGGTCCAATAGAGGGATAGGTCTACTCCCCAACTACGCCACTGAGACGGGTGAGAGGGACTTCCCGGAAAAGTCACTCTAGAAAAACAACCCGACCGGTAACGGGCAACCGAGCTCGTACGTAAAACTGAAAAACCGAGGATCCCCCGCCTGGGTATCCTAAAACAGAGGGTCAGCGGAATGGTCTAAAGTCGGGATCCCAACGAGGCGTAAAAACACTGCGAGCTCGCGTAAAAAACGTGTAAGAGACTGGAATCCTAGACCCGCGCACTTGGCGGCCGTTGGCCTAACTGGGCTTCCTTTCTTCCGCCCAGTTGAGGGTCACCGCGCCCTCGCACAGTCAGGTGTAAAAGCCACCGTGACTAGCAATCTTGATCATAAGCCATTATTGATTCAATTTATCTTTCGTTCCTTGATTATCCATCTCATTCTCAGTCCTTCTGTGGTTGACTGTATAGATTTTGATCTTTTTGATCAACTATTTTTATTAATATCATTGATTCATCATCATTTCCACTTATTTGTTTATTGCACCCTTTTTCAATTCTCTTCTATGATTGATTTTTACAGATCCAAGTAGTTTGTCACGAACTTATCGAAGGTGATCATAAGCTACCATTGATTGATTCGAGTAGAGTTGAGTTATTCCTTTAAAATATGTGAACCTCCTAGATCTTAACACCCACATTTTTTATACTTCTATTCTTGGATAGTTTCCCATATGGGTCGACCATTTGTTGGCTCCTAAGAAAAAGTAACAATATCCTAATATTTGCATTTTAGTATCATCTTTAAAGTCATAATATATAATATATATAGGATGCATTACAAAGGTGGGGGTAGGATTGTATTAGGATTTGTGTCCCCATGTGAAAAGCAGTAGGAATAATTGTTATATTGCCATGGTAGGGAGATAACAGAGGGTCATTGCTCAATTGTAACGGTAGAAAAACAAGAACTATTAGCTGCTATTTTTCATGGAATAATTCTGTATAAAGTCATTCAAGTTAACCACTATAAGGACTATGTGAATTAGCAGTAAGGACATGGACAATTGTGCATCATCTTTGTCCATCTCACAAGTAGCTCAAGTGGAAAATATAAAGTTTATAACTTAGTGTCCATTTAAGCACTAAGAGTTTAGGAGTTAACACCACCCTGATTTAGTTAATGTAGACATCATATGTTATGCTATAATAGTCAAGTATTCCAACTTTCAAATTCTCTGCTGACTACTCTTTCAGGCGTTGTTCAAAATCTATGGGGGATTTCATGAATTAAATAAATTTTATGGTTTAGTTCTCAATTTGTTAACTATTTAGTAATGAGACATGATTTGAAGCCATTTAGGTGCAATAGTATCATTTAATATGCCTATTTTAGCATGCATTGATCTGTACATATTAAGTCCCTAATATATGATGAAAACTTAGATGTACCAAAACCAGAATTGACATAGAAGTCAGATTTCAAAGAAATCTTCGTCCGATGGAAAAAAATCAATGATGTTATTGGAGACAGCTTTATCTTTCTAAAAATTTCCAGAGAAGGCCCAATAGTTAAAATAACTAAGAACTTAACTATTGGCTCTGCCTTTATTGAACTCAAAACGTAATATTGGTGTTGACTTCGAGGCTGAGCAACACACATTCATCAGTGCATGTTATTGTATACAAATATTCTTTTATCTTTTGTTAAATCATGATATAAATAAATGTTTATATATAATAAAAAATTTACGATATGATACTTATTGTATCCGAAGAATCGAATCCAAGATTTCCTTTATCTTCTAATACAAGTTTTCTTGTCAGATTTTTTTAGTAATCCAATAGGAAATCCCAAAATTTATCCAATTTAAGAATCAACAGACAATATTAATTGAAGAATAGGAAATTTAATATCTGATGATTTCTAATATCTTTAATCAATCTCTGTATAAGATAGAGATTAAGCTAAAATAAGTGGATTTCTCCTTTTTATATATATGCATGTATATATATATTGCAGACATCAAAGAATCTATTTTTTTTAAAGCTGATTGCATGATACAAAGTAAAAGGGAAATTTACTGTGAGAACACATGCAATGGCAACAAGAAGAGGGCATGGGAATTGTACCTAATTTGACCTTAATCTTGCATGCAAGTGCTTCTACAGTGACTGGACAGCAATAGGAGGTGGAAGAAAAAGGTTCCAGTCCCTGAACTGTTCTTGGAGTAGCAAGATCTTGCAAAAATGGAGGCAGCATCAGCTCTCAAAGCTGCTGGACAGCAGATAAAACAGGGAAAATAGGCCCCCCTTGGCTGGAGAAGGAAGAGAAATTTTTTGGGAAAACAAGAGATGGAGAAAGGAATTGTACCTTATAAAATCTTCAGATCTTTGAAGATGATTTTTCATGCAAGAACAACTACTGCTGTAGGGATGAGCAGCAACTCTGGCTGTAGCTATTGATGCAAGAACCGAAATTCCACGGCCTTGGATTTAGACTAATTTCTAGACTTTCTTGGCTGAAATTCCGAAATCAAAAATGGGAAAAGGGAAAGCTTGCTGCTGGAAATGGGAAGACGATAGAAGTAGAATGGAAAAAGAGAGAATAAAAAGATATATAAAGAAAGGAGGACTTTGGGCGTTGGGATTGTTATATAGGAAGAGAATGAGGGAGAGGAAGTTTCCTAGAAGCTTCCTAATTTCTTTTTTTTTCTTTTTTTTTGGCCGACAATAGCATTGTCTGTTACTGCTCACTGGAATTAAATAATACTCCTTTTTTATATAAATTTTTTCTTTAAGATACAAAAGTCTTCCGCATTCTTACCTCGAGTGTTGGATTTCAATGCATAATATATTGATTTGACCGTCTCAAAATGACGATCAAAATGAATATAATATTGATATACTTCCGATCGAGTTTTGAATACCCGAAATTTTCGGATACGGTTTTTGTTTGGGGATAAATTTTGCGATTTAAAAATATCAAACGACCTCCGATTGACGAGCGGTTGATTCCGTTGATCTTGTATCGTCGAATCGGATCTAATGATAGTCTCGATTTGTTTCGCGGTTTCCGAATTTGCGTCGCGGCTTTTTCGCAGCGCGCATTACGAAGCGACCGATTTTTGGTCGATTTCGCCCGAACGACTTTAGATTCTCAATCAATTGGTCGATTTAGGCTATCTAATGTTGTCAGATAACTTAATTGGGTTATTTGGACCTTAATCGGGTCGGGTTCGAGTTTGATTGGAAACCGGATGTTACTATTATAAAAACCTCAAAGGGAGTCTCGTCCTTGAGACTCAAGTCAAGGTCATTAGTTATCTTGAATTTTATACGGCCATGAAACCTCAAAGGGTTTTGAACCCATAAAAGCCTCAAAGAGAAAACAAGCCATATATTTATCATGTATCTAAATACAAAAGCTTGTTTTGCTTATTACATTTAGAAAAGCTGCGGGTATTGTGCCCGCATGTCGGCTTCGGTTTCCCACGTCACTTCTTCGACGCCGTGTCGATGCCACAAAATCTTGACCAATGAAATCTCTTTGATGCGAAGCTTCTTCAGAGCACGGCCAAGTATCCGTACTGGCTTTTCCTTATAAGTCAGTTCTGGCTCCACGTCTAGATTCTCATAGTTGATGACGTGTCGAGGATCGTGGACATACTTCCTCAGGTTGGATATATGAAAGACGTCATGAATAGAAGATAGACGCGGAGGAAGTGCTACTCGGTAAGCAACCTTCCCCACTCTAGCCAGAATCTCAAAAGGTCCAACATATCGTGGCGCCAACCTGCCACAAACACCGAATCTCTGCACTCCCTTCATGGGAGATACTCGCAAAAATACCCAATATCCGACCTGTATTTACAGGAGTGTCATTAATATGTGATTAAGTTGATTATATATGAGTTATAACTGAATAAGTGAAGAGGAAATAATTAAACTACCTGAAACTCTAAGTCTCTCCTCCTACGGTCTGCATAACTCTTTTGGCGGCTTTGTGCCGTCAGAAACCTTCGTCTCACAAGATCAACAGCTCTCGCAGTCTCCTCCAAGAGATCTACGGAATATAAAGCATGATCGCCTACCTCACGCCAACTGAGAGGTGTGAGGCATCTCCGCCCGTATAGGGTTTCGAATGGTGCCATGCTAATACTGGAGTGATAGCTGTTGTTGTATGTGAACTCCACTAACGGCAGATGGTCCTTTCAGGACCCTTTCCACTCCAAAGTGCAAGCACGGAGCAAATCCTCTAGTGTCTGAATGGTGCGCTCACTCTGACCGTCGGTCTGCGGGTGGTATGCAGAACTCATCTTTAGCTTTGTATGTAGTGCTGACATGAACTGATGCCAATAATGTGAAGTAAATCTCGAATCCCTGTCAGACACCACCTCTCGTGGTATACCATGTAGCCTACTGATATTCTGCACATAGAGCTTGGCCAATCTGGATGGAGTATAAGTCGTGTTGACAGGTATGAAATGGGCTGACTTGGTCAACCTATCAACAACGACCCGAACAAAATCATGACCACCTGGTGTCTTTGGCAATCTTGTGGCGAAATCCATAGAAATGCTCTCCCACTTCCACTTAGGAACGGGGAGAGACTGTAGTAATCCTGGTGGTCTCCTGTGCTCGGCCTTGACCATCTGACATGTCATGCATCTGCTAACATGTAGTGCCACATCGTGCTTCATCCCATCCCACCAGAATGTCGACGCAGGTCACGGTACATCTTCGTGCTACCTGGATGGATAGATAATCGTGAACTGTGTGCCTCATCCAGAATGTCTCTGCGAAGCTGCTCGTCATTGGGTACAACGACCCGACCTGCCTTCCATAAAATAGACTCCGCCACAACAAAATCATCAACCTCGTCCTTGACGGTGCGCATGTATCTATCTCTAATACATGGATCAGTCTTCTGGCCTTTTACAATACGATCCCAAAGACTACTGTATCGTGGAGGCACGGTGGTAGAAATGGATGCGCTCTGCTGAGGATGCCAATCGGTCAAAGCGGCAAGCATATCCCATGTATATAGCCAGTTCATTGTACCATCTGCATGCGCTCTCCTGCTAAGTGTATCAGCCACCATGTTTCCCTTACCTGGATGTAAGAGATCATGCAATCATAATCCTTCAATAGCTCGAGCCATCTGCGCTGCCTCATGTTCAGCTCCTTTTGATCAAAGATGTACTTCAGACTTTTGTGATCCGTGAAAATCTCGAAGTTCACCCCATATAGATAGTGGCGCCGGATATTCAAGGCGAAGACAACTGCCGCCAACTCCAAATCACGTGTGGGGTAGTTCCGCTCGTGCGGTCTCAACTGTCGTGATGCGTAAGCAATCACCTGTCCTCTCTGCATCAACACTGCTCCTAGACCTTCTCCAGATGCATCTGTGTAGACTGCATAGTCCTGAGTGCCTGAAGGAAGAGCAAGAATAGGCGATGTAGTCAACCTCACCTTCAATGTCTGGAAGGCCTGCTCACATGAATCGTCCCAAATAAATGGAACTCCCTTCTGCGTCAACCATGTCAGAGGGCGAACAATGCGTGAAAATCTGCTGACAAAGCGTCTGTAATAGCCCGCTAATCCGAGGAAGCTCCGAATCTGAGTGACTGTCTTGGGTTGCTCCCAAGACATAACTGCATCTATCTTCACAGGATCAACTGCAATGCCTGCTCCAGAAATAACATGCCCTAAAAATGAGACCTGGGATAACCAGAACTCACACTTGCTCAACTTGGCAGATAGCTTGTGCTCCCGCAATGTATCTAAGATAATCCGTAGATCATTCGCATGATCCCATTCATTCCGTGAGTAAATGAGCACATCATCAATGAACACCACTACAAACTTGTCCAAGTATGGACGGAAGATCCGGTTCCTCATATCCATGAAAGCCGCAGGCGCATTGGAGAGCCCAAACGGCATCACCACAAACTCGTAGTGTCCATAGCGTGTCCTGAATACGGTCTTCGAAATATCATACTCTCTAATCCTCAGCTGATGGTAACCTGAGCGAAGATCGATCTTCGAGAACACCGAAGATCCCTGGAGCTGGTCGAACAAATCATCGATACGTGGCAAAGGATAACGGTTCTTCATCGTTCTCTTATTCAGCTGCCTGTAATCGATGCATAGTCTCATTGATCCATCCTTCTTCTTGACAAATAGAACCGGAGCACCCCAAGGTGAAGTGCTCGGTCTCACAAATCCCAAATCAAGTAACTCCTGTAACTGCACCTTTAGCTCCCTCAACTCAGCTGGTGCCATAGAGATCGGTTGTGTATCTGGCAGCAATGTGATCTCGAACTCGATCTTTCTCTCAGGAGGTAATCCTGGTAGCTCATCAGGAAACACGTCAGGGTATTCTGAGGCTACTCGGATGTCCTGTGTCATTGGCTCCTGATCAGATACCTCCTGCACAAATGCAAGGTATGAATCACAACCCTGATCAACAAGTCGCTGGGCTTGCAACACTGAAATGTACTCCATGGTGGAGTCATGTACAGTACCCTCAAAAGTAAACTCGGGTAGATCTAGAATTCTGAAGACAACCGTCTTCCTAAAGCAATCAACAAGTACATGATGAGCGGATAACCAATCCATGCCTAAAATCAAGTCAAACTCATCAAGCTGCAGAAGTAGACAATCTGTGATCATCTCGTGACCACCAATCAGTATGGGCAAATGCCTGACTATCAGGGAAATGATAAACAACTGGCGACCTGGCCCTCGGATGTGATATGGGGAAGATAGTGTTTCTGCAACTCTATCTAAAGAAACTAGTAGCCTCGAAGCAAGAAAAATGTGTGTTGCTCCAGAATCAAATAAAATGTGGAAAGTGCGATAAGAGTAGTCAATATGTGTTCTTGTTGGTTAGTCATCTCCTGATCTGGTCGGGATGACATGGCTCTGCTTGAGAACCATTTTTAGTCATAGAAGTACCATTTGAAGATACTTATCATAAATGCCTTTCTCTTCTTGGGATATAATATGAAAATTAATGAAATTGATGACATCTGTGGTGATTGAATCTGAATGTCATATTTCTCTTATCGGATTCACGACAAGTCAGAAAGACTGCTACTATCCGAGAACTTAATGCGATCGGAATTGAAATACTGCGAATGTGCGTATCGGGGTACCACTGCTCTGATACCAAATTGTGAACCCCCGAGGATCCGGGTACCCGTTTACGGCACATTTCGCAATATTCCATTCACTAGAGATCGCATAATTTATAGAAAAACAGGGAATTTTTTTTACAACAATTGACATTCATAATCATAACTACAGGCTAAAAGAGACAATTGGCACCAAAATCTTATTTCATTAATTTCCATTTGATTTTACAATGTGTACAATGTCTGTCAGTACATACAACATCCCAAAAATTTGACTGAAGAGAAGAAGCATTTTACACCACATACCGTCTGGTATAGACCTTGTCTCCTGGAACCATGTATAGCTACTAAACAGAAGACTCCTTTCCTGCCATGCGTGCAAGGAAGAAGAGGAGTCACAAACGTGAATACAAATCCGTACTTTTTTTAAAAATAAATGACAAGTAATTTATTATGTGCAAAAGAGAGCAAGTAGAAAGGTGGAACAAGTATAATTTACATCTACTTGCATAAGTAAAAGGGTTTTCAACTGTTTGGTACTAAGTTCATTTGTTCTCCCCTTTTTCCTATTCATCCCATATATATATATATTTATATAAAGTTTAGATGACAACCTTAACATATAATGATTTCCTGTGTTTTAAGATCATGATTTTGGGTCTTGGAGATCATGTTGCGGAACTTGATGGCACATGTAAATGCTACTTTCTTGTCATTGAGATCATGTCATGGTTTTCGATAAATGGACTGATATGATGATGATGAATTTGATCCTTAATTCTATTTACTCCTTTTAAATTAGTGGATAGTCTGTGGTCTTGGTCTGTGTGTAACCTCACACTATGACTCTAAGGTATTTAAAAGTACCTTAGGGTTGGGGTGCCTCCGTAGGCATGCGGTGTTGTATAATGCATCCTAACTAAGTTCCCAACACGTCCACTAGCTTAATGAGATTTTGAATTCAGATTATAGTCACTTCCATTTACTCAACTTAAACTGTGTTCTTTATAGGAATTTCGAAACAGATTATAGTCACTCCCAATCATCTCAATTTTCAATTGTAATTTCTCCAAACCTTTACAGTAACTCTCTCCGATGTAACTCTCAATGATGTAGATATAGATGTAGATATGGATGATCTGGATGTAGAATCGCCAAGTCTGTTGGCGAAAGAAAACTCAAGCGGTGAAAAGCCTACAAATGGCTCTTCCGTCTCGCCCTCTAGTTGGAAGGACGGTTCAATAGAGGGATAGGTCTACTCCCCAACTACGCCACTGAGACGGGTGAGAGGGACTTCCCGGAAAAGTCACTCTAGAAAAACAGCCCGACCGGTAACGGGCAACCGAGCTCGTACGTAAAACTGAAAAACCGAGGATCCCCCGCCTGGGTATCCTAAAACAGAGGGCCAGCGGAATGGTCTAAAGTCGGGATCCCAACGAGGCGTAAAAACACTGCGAGCTCGCGTAAAAACCGTGTAAGAGACTGGAATCCTAGACCCGCGTACTTGGCGGCCGTTGCCCTAACTGGGCTTCCTTTCTTCCACCCAGTTGAGGGTCACCGCACCTCGCACAGTCAGGTGTAAAAGCCACCGTGACTAGCAATCTTGATCATAAGCCATTATTGATTCAATTTATCTTTCGTTCCTTGATTATCCATCTCATTCTCAGTCCTTCTGTGGTTGACTGTATAGATTTCGAACTTTTTGATCAACTATTTTTATTAATATCACTGATTCATCATCATTTCCACTTATTTGTTTATTGCACCCTTTTTCAATTCTCTTCTATGATTGATTTTTACAGATCCAAGTAGTTTGTCACGAACTTATCGAAGGTGATCATAAGCTACCATTGATTGATTCGAGTAGAGTTGAGTTATTCCTTTAAAATATGTGAACCTCCTAGATCTTAACACCCACATTTTTTATACTTCTATTCTTGGATAGTTTCCCATATGGGTCGACCATTTGTTGGCTCCTAAGAAAAAGTAAATATATCCTAATATTTGCATTTTAGTATCATCTTTAAAGTCATAATATATAATATATATAGGATGCATTACAAAGGCGGGGGTAGGATTGTATTAGGATTTGTGTCCCCATGTGAAAAGCAGTAGGAATAATTGTTGATATTGCCATGGTAGGGAGATAACAGAGGGTCATTGCTCAATTGTAACGGTAGAAAAACAAGAACTATTAGCTGCTATTTTTTATGGAATAATTCTGTATAAAGTCATTCAAGTTAACCACTATAAGGACTATGTGAATTAGCAGTAAGGACATGGACAATTGTGCATCATCTTTGTCCATCTCACAAGTAGCTCAAGTGGAAAATATAAAGTTTATAACTTAGTGTCCATTTAAGCACTAAGAGTTTAGGAGTTAACACCACCCTGATTTAGTTAATGTAGACATCATATGTTATGCTATAATAGTCAAGTATTCCAACTTTCAAATTCTCTGCTGACTACTCTTTCAGGCGTTGTTCAAAATCTATGGGGGATTTCATGAATTAAATAAATTTTATGGTTTAGTTCTCAATTTGTTAACTATTTAGTAATGAGACATGATTTGAAGCCATTTAGGTGCAATAGTATTATTTAATATGCCTATTTTAGCATGCATTGATCTGTACATATTATGTCCCTAATATATGATGAAAACGTAGATGTACCAAAGCCAGAATTGACATAGAAGTCAGATTTCAAAGAAATCTTCGTCCGATGGAAAAAAAATCAATGATGTTATTGGAGACAGCTTTATCTTTCTAAAAATTTCCAGAGAAGGCCCAATAGTTAAAATAACTAAGAACTTAACTATTGGCTCTGCCTTTATTGAACTCAAAACGTAATATTGGTGTTGACTTCGAGGCTGAGCAACACACATTCGTCAGTGCATGTTATTGTATACAAATATTCTTTTATCTTTTATTAAATCATGATATAAATAAATGTTTATATATAATAAAAAATTTACGATATGATACTTATTGTATCCGGAGAATCGAATCCAAGATTTCCTTTATCTTCTAATACAAGTTTTCTTGTCAGATTTTTTTTAGTAATCCAATAGCAAATCCCAAAATTTATCCAATTTAAGAATCAACAGACAATATTAATTGAAGAATAGGAAATTTAATATCTGATGATTTCTAATATCTTTAATCAATCTCTGTATAAGATAGAGATTAAGCTAAAATAAGTGGATTTCTCCTTTTTATATATATGCATGTATATATATATATTTTGCAGACATCAAAGAATCTATTTTTTTTAAAGCTGATTGCATGATACAAAGTGAAAGGGAAATCTAATGTGAGAACACATGCAATGGCAGCAAGAAGAGGGCATGGGAATTGTACCTAATTTGATCTTAATCTTGCATGCAAGTGCTTCTACAGTGACTGGACAGCAATAAGGAGGAGGAAGAAAAAGGTTCCAGTCCCTGAACTGTTCTTGGAGTAGCAAGATCTTGCAAAAATGGAGGCAGCATCAGCTCTCAAAGCTGTTGGACAACAGATAAAACAAGGAAAATAGGTCCCCCTTAGCTGGAGAAGGAAGAGAATTTTTTTGGGAAAACAAGAGATGGAGAAAGGAATTGTACCTTATAAAATCTTCAGATCTTTGAAGATAATTTTTCATGCAAGAACAGCTACTGCTGTAGGGATGAGCAGCAACTCTGGCTGTAGCTATTGATGCAAGAACCGAAATTCCACGGCCTTGGATTTAGACTAATTTCTAAGCTTTCTTGGCTGAAATTCCGAAATAAAAAATGAGAAAAGGGAAAGCTTGCTGCTGGAAATGGGAAGACGATAGAAGTAGAATGGAAAAAGAGAGAATAAAAAAATATATAAAGAAAGGAGGACTTTGGGCGTTGGGATTGTTATATAGGAAGAGAATGAGGGAGAGGAAGTTTCCTAGAAGCTTCCTAATTTCTTTTTTTTTTGGCCGACAATAGCATTGTCTGTTACTGCTCACTGGAATTAAATAATACTCCTTTTATATATAAAATTTTTTTCTTTAAGATACAAAAGTCTTCCGAATTCTTACCTCAAGTGTTGGATTTCAACACATAATATATTGATTTGACCGTCTCAAAATGACGATCAAAATGAGTATAATATTGATATACTTCCGATCGAGTTTTGAATACCCGAAATTTTCGGATACGGTTTTTGTTTGGGGATAAATTTTGCGATTTAAAAATATCAAACGACCTCCGATTGACGAGCGGTTGATTCCGTTGATCTTGTATCGTCGAATCGGATCTAATGACAGTCTCGATTTGTTTCGCGGTTTCCGAATTTGCGTCGCGGCTTTTTCGCGGCGCGCATTACGAAGCGACCGATTTTTGGTCGATTTCGCCCGAACGACTTTTGATTCTCAATCAATTGGTCGATTTAGGCTATCTAATGTTGTCAGATAACTTAATTGGGTTATTTGGACCTTAATCGGGTCGGGTTCGAGTTTGATTGGAAACCGGATGTTACACAGTCCCTCAGCCTAGCTCTTCCCACAACCAAAAGCATCCCCAGGTACTCAATAGGCAAGGAGCCAGTATGAGACCCCAAGATACGACCGCAAGCGTCCGCCTCCTCCGCCGAGAGACCAAAAGGGACCACCTTCGACTTGTTGACATTCTTGTATAGACCCGACAACTCCCTAAAAATGTCAAGGGCCGCAAACATGCCCGAGACCTCCGAAAGGCCCCCTCAATAAAAAAGATAGTGTCATCCACATACTGTAGCAGCGACACAACCAACCAACCCCTGGAATATCCCGCCGACAGCCCACAATCTATAACACGGCCAGCAATGCGGGCAAGGACATCCGCAGCGATGACGAACAGAAGGGGAGCGAGGGGGCAACCCTGACGCACCCCCCTTCTTGGTTGGAAGAAACCCCCCTCCGGGCGGCCATTAACCATGATCGAAAAAGAGGCGTGGTAACACATCGACGCATCCAAGAAATCCAGGCCTCTGGGAATCCCCTCCTCCGCAGAACCCACCAAATGAGCTTCCAGTCAAGGCAATCGTAGGCCTTCGCGAAGTCGACTTTCCATAGCACTCAACATCTTCCCCCCTTCATCCAATCCGCTACCAGTTCTGAAGCAAGAGTAAGGCAATCCGCGATCTGTCTTCCCTATATAAAAGCCGATTGCAGCGGGGAAATGATGGAATCGAGAACCCTACCAAGCCGCAAAGCAAAAACCTTAGCCACGATAAGGTAAAGAGCATTAGAAATAGCAATGGGACGGTAATCCTCAATCCTTTCGGTCGAAGGGGACTTAGGCAGCAGAACAATGAGAGCCTTATTGATCCGATCAAAGCCAGCATTGCCACCGCAGAACTCGGCGATAACCTCCAGCACCTCCTCGCCAACCATCTCCCAAAAGTCCCTATAAAAGGCTACCGGGAAGCCGTCCGGGTCCGGAGCCCCATCCGAGTTCAACTCCCAAACCGCCGCTTTAACCTCCTCCAAGGACACCGCCTGCGTCAGGCCCTTATGTAGTGAGGGCGAAAGCGGCGAAGCCCCCAACCCCGTCCATCTCGAACCCTTGGGAAGCTCCTCGCCGAAAACTCCTTGAAGTGAGCGGCGATTGCTCTTCCCATCTCCCGGTCCCCAACCATCATCATATAACTTCATGCTAGGATCCATAGGAGTAGTCGAGGGTCGACACTCGATCATGTCCATCTCAACAAGCATGTCTGTAATATACTTCCTTTGGGTCATCACAAGACCCTGTGCATTCCTAGCAAATTCCAACCTCTGAAAATATTGTAGGGTACCGAGATCCTTGTAACAAGCTTATGGTCCAGAAATGCTTTTGCCATCTTTATCCCTTGCATATCATCTCCCGTAACAAGTATATCATTAACATACACCATAGTAACAACAATACCTCTGGGAGTGTTCTGGACAAACAAAGAATGATCTGCATTTGATCTTTTGAAACCCTTGCCTTTTAATTAGGTCAAAAAGCTTCTGAAACCACGCCTACGGGCTTTGTTTAAGGCCATATATTGCCTTGTGAAGTCTACACACCATCTGACTCTCCCCTCAGCAGCAAACCCCTGAGGCTGCTGCATACAGACTTCTTCCTGCAGATCCTCATACAGAAAGGCATTCTGAATCTTAACATCAAGCTGAAACAAGGGCCAACCACGTACCACACCAACTGAAAGGAGGACATGTAGAGTCGAGTGATGCACGACTGGAGAGAATACGTCCATATAATCCACACCGTATTTTTGAGTGAACCCTTGTGCCACGAACCTTGCCTTGTAACGGTCAATGCTGCCATCTGCATGATATTTGACAGTAAATACCCATTTACAGCTGACAATAAATGCTCCTGGAGGATCAGAAATCAAGCTCCATGTACCCTGCGACTGTAGAGCAACCATTTCCTCCTCTATGGTTGAATGCCAGAAACTAACATTCAGGGTGTCCTGATAATTCTGTGGTATTTCCACGGTAGATAGTGCTACAACAAACCTCTGAAAGTCTCTTATGAGTCGATTGAAGGAAACCTGTGAAGCAAGCGGATATGATGCACATGTACGCTTCTGCTTCCGTAAGGCAATAAGTAGATTCAGATCATCAGAAACAGTACTCACCGGTATGTTAGTCTCCTGCAAAGATCCCTGCACTGGTACATTTTCAGATCCATCGTTAGTAATATTATCTGGACAAACCTGAGGCATGCAGGATGATTGACGAGTACCATGAGCAGGGACAGACCGACGGGTATAGAATTTTGGTAGAGGTGAAACAGGTGGTTGTGGAGGTTGTGGTGGTGGTGGAACATCATGAACTGGTATGGGAAGAGACGGATGCAGAGGAGGAGGTGGCACATAAATCTCATCATCAGATGTGTAGATGGAGCCAACCTGTCACCTGTAGGAGAGAAATACATCACAGACTCAAAGAAGGTGACATCGGCATAGACGTAATATTTCCTGCTCAAAGGTCATAGCATCAGTAATCCTTCTGACTCCAAGAGTACCCAACAATCACACACTTGACAGCCCTAGGTGAGAGCTTGTCAAGTCCTGGAGTCAACTGGTGAACGAAGGCAACCAAGCCAAAGACACGGGGAGTAAGTGGGAATAATTTCTTGTCAGGAAAAACAACAGAAAGAGGAACTTTCTCACTAAGACAGAGGATGTCATACGATTCACCAGATAACATGCCGTAAGGACTGCATCACCCCAAAAGGAATTGGGAGCACGTCTCTGGATAAGTAAAGTTTGAGTGATATCAAGAAGATGACGATGCTTTCTCTCTGCAACGCCATTTGGTTGAGACGTGGAAGCACAAGTTGTTTGATGGATAATGCCTCGAGGCGAGAAGAAATGTGAAAGAGCACAAGTACAAAATTCCAAAGCATTATCCGTAGGCACAAATTTCATAGTAGAAGAAAAAACATTATGCACTTCATTTATAAGATTTTTGATCACATCTTCTGCTTCAGATTTATTCTTCAACAAAACACCCATGATAACTGAGAAAAGTCATCAACAACAACTAGGTAAAACCTGTGTCCCTAGTGATCGGGGATACGACTCAGACCCCAAATGTCAACATGAAATAATTCAAAAGGGGAGCTACTGCTCCAAGACTGACGATTTGGGAAAACAGATTTGTGATGCTTTCCCAACTGACACGCTTCACACTGAAAAGAAGAACCCGGTGAAATCTGCAGCAAGTATGACACATCTTCTGAAATGGGAGGTGGCCAAAGCATAGATGCCATGTAAATGGAGAGACTGATCTACTTGACTGAGAGGAGACGCCATCATAGGGAGTTTGGACCAGATGATAAAGACCATCAAACTCACAGCCACAATCAATCACCCTGCCCATGAGAATGTTTTGAAAAACAAGAGACGATGGGTCAAAAATAACACGACAGTGTAAATCCTTCGTAATATGACTGATATATAATAAATTCATCGAAAATTTGGAGCATGCAACACATTTTGTAAACGCATACAAGGTGTCAAACTGATCTCCCCCTGTCCAATGATGGGGGAATGAGTCCCATCTGCTATCACTACAGGACACCCAAGTGGAATCTCCCTGTTGGATTTAAGTTTATCTTTGTCTCGACATAGATGATGTATCGCGTCGGAGTCCATAATCAATTTTGAAACGTCAGATCCATGACATGAAGTAAAGGCATAATCGCTACCTGAGGTGCTAGCAGTGGCTGATGTGCCGGCAGAGGCTGAAGCAGCTATGTCCGAGTTGCCTCCTGGAGATTCTGTAGAGACATGAGGCATAATATCGCGCAGTCTGGCAACAAGTTCCTCAAACCTCTGGTCTGAAGCAGTAGCCAATGGAGATGCAACGTGCTCGGCTACACACGCCGATGCCAGAAAACCATGCTTAGAATAACATGTATCATCCGTATGACCTGGGTGATGACAGAATGTGCAGGGCTGACGGATGCAGCCGCCTCTACCACGAGGTACACGACCACGGAACGAAGAAGAGGCTCCTCTGCCTCAGGAGGCCGCCATCGTCGAAGGAGGCTGAGTAGTAGCAGTATATGGGACTGTAATTCAGCTAAGCCTGCGGTACACTTCATCCATTGGAGGAATAGTAGCATCTGCAAGAATCTGCGAGCGAGCTACATCATATTCAGGGTCAAGTGCTGCGAGTAAAACCCCCCACCATGGTAGCATTCTGAAAGGTCTTCTGCTGCTTGGGAGTTGCCGTAAGGGGAATGATGCTGTAGAGCTTCTCAAACATCCCTCGCAAAGATGTATACAAGGAATGAAGAGGCCGTCCATTCTGCTTGACAATAAATATGTCATGCTGGAGTTGGTGGAACTTGGTCTCGTTTCACACCCGCGAGTATGTTGCGGGAAGGATGTCCCACATCGCCTTAGCAGTGGGCTGATGGAGTACATCATTAGCAATCTCCATCGTCAGTGTACCTGAAAGCCAGACTTTGGCGTAGGAATCATTGGCCTCCCAGGACGCATAAACCCCAGTTTTCTCCACCGATTTGTCTTCCATAAGAACGTGCTTCTTACCATTGGACTTCATGAGACTCATGAACTTCATAGCCCAGAGTTCATAGTTCGTCCCATCCATCTTGACAATGGGCGCTGGACCTTTGAAAGCGCCTATGGAGGGCATGTCGAACTTTGTTTTCTGACATTTTGCCGGAGATATAGAACTAGGGTTTGTAGACCAAGGAATGATTGTCTACATAAACATCCGAGGATTTGAGTGCATATATAGACTTATGCAGTCAAACCCATAGATGACGGCGACTGGAGAGAGGAGGGGGGGGGGGGGGGGGGCGGCGGCTGCGGGAGAGAGGGGGTGGTGGGACGACTGCAAGAGAGGGGAGGTGGGCGGTTAGGGGTTTAGGTTGGCTCTGATACCATGTTGGAAGAAGAGAATCCGTTGTTTATTCCAAAAATCCTAGAGAAGTCCTATGGGTAAATTACATAAGATTGATACAAGAAAATAAAAATAGCCGAAAAGGTACATAGAATATAGAAATATCTCTACACTATTTAAATCTAAAACTTATCTCATCTTGTGTACTAATTCATCCCTAAATCTCTAAATTATTGCCATGAGATTAGTGGCTAATTGGTGTTCTTAAAACTTGACTTAATTATGTACAACTTACCCTTATTTCTCTTCAATCATCATGAAATCAGTAATTATTTATTGGTATGAAGTTATACTTAATTTGTATGCTAAACCCCTAAACATTTCATTCCTAGATCAAAGGCATATAATTGATCTTGGATTAATTTTTATATTCTCAATTAATGTTGTTGGCCCCAATAACTTGCATGCTATAAGCTAGTCAATCTGTCAAAAATCAGACTTACTACTAAAAATATGGTTGATTATATGCTTAGTCGACTAATAGTCATGATTTTATACAAAATTTTTATGATGTTTCTTTGCTTAGCTTAGTTTTACATATCTAAGTGATTTGTCAACATCTATAGATTGCAGATAGCGCTATGTAATTAGTAGATTATACTAAAGGATCATTTGATGAAGATTATTAACCACATAATAACAGAATTGTCAAATCATGGATTTGATTCAAGTATTTTGAGTTATCTCAGTAAGAATATGTGAACCTTGAAGATATTAAAATTCTATGATTTAATTAGTAACTTTTTGAATAACATTAAGCTTATGCACAAACCCCCAATTTTATCATCATTTTTTTAAAATCAGATTTAATTTCATAATCTAGCAACTTATTAAATAGCATCTATCTCATGCTAAAATCCTTAAATCTTCATCTTCAAATATGAATTTGGAGTTCTAATCTGATCCATACTGAGATTCAAAATGTATAAATCAGAATATTTTTGAGAGCAGAACATCCATGCAGAAATCTCCTATTTCATCCTTAAACTTCCAAGAACAAGGGTTTCAAATCTAATCCAAATTCAGATCTAATATATATAAATCAATGATTTCTTGAGAGCAGTAAATTCATGCAAGAATCCCCCAATTTTCATCTTTAACATCCCAAGAAGAGGAGCTCTATAACTGATCCAAATTCAGATCTGAATTTTGATCTAAATGTACAGAAACAATAGCTTTTAAGAGCTGATATGCCATGCAAACACCCCCAATTCTTATCCTTTGAAATCTGAGATAAAAAGCTACCTATTGATCTCAAATCAGATCTGAAATATATTAAAACAGTAGCTTTATATGTTTAATTTTAGACTCAAATCATACCATGTTATCCCCAAATTCTGTAAATTTAAAGACATGGACAATGTCTTAATAGTGGTCTGATTTTGGGTCCTTATACATACAAATCACCCCAAATTTCTTAAAATTTTCATCATAAGTTTAGGGCATTTGCAGTGATTTGAAGTTAGGTTCAATTATATGTAATTGTACCCCAAATTTCTTCATATTTGATGATGAAATCAAGTATAGATTGGTCAGAAATTTGAATTTAAAAACATACGTGAAAGGCAACAAGAGTGTGGGAAGATTGTACATTGATCTCCAAGAATTGGAGATCAAATGCATGCATGAGGAAACTTCCAGGAGATTTTGGACTGCAACAGCTCCAATAATTTTCTTGGATTTGGAGTAGCAAAAGGGCGATGCAAGAGGAGGATGGCAGCATCTACTGGCTGCCAGAATCTGGAGCGGCAAGGGATAGCTGCCAGCCTTCCATTTCTTGGTAGCAACTTAGCTTCATTATGGGAGTAGGAGCTCCTGTTGGCTGGAAAGAGCAGTAGCAGAGCAGCTCTTGTGCTGCTCGATGGAAGGGGGAAATTTGGGCTCTCACTCAGTGGAAATTGGAAGTGGAAATTGGAAGAAAATTGTGGGGTTTGGGGCTAATATAAATAAGGGAAGGGGGGCTTAATTTGTTTGACCAGTGGAGAAGCTTTTTGGGCCAAGTGGAGGGGGAAAAAGGAGGCCAAATGTCACTGTCTGCTGTTTGTTCTGTAACAACAGAAAATTTGTATTAAGTTTTTTAAAACCATTTTCTCTTTCTTAGATAGAACACTGAAATCGTCCGCATTCGCACCTTGAGTCTCGGATTCTGACGTACAATTGCTCGTTTTGACCGTCTCGGAATGACAATCAAAATGAGTATATATTCATATACTTCGGATCAAAGATGAATTCCCGAAATTTCCGAGATACGTTCTTGATTTGCGACTAAATTTTGTGATTTCAAATTATCAAACGACATCCGATCGACGAACGACCGATTTCTTTGGTCTTATTTTGTCGGATTTTCTAGTGATCTCGATTTGTTTCGCGGTTCGGATTTCGCGTCGAAACTTTTTTCTAATGGCATGCATTTCAATGTGATTGACTTCTGATCGATTGCAACCGAACGAGATTCGATCTAGAATTTACAAATCGACCTGAGTTTATTCAATATTAATTGAATATTATCTAAATTTGCAAACTCTTAATCGGGCCATATTCGAGTTATTATGATCAGGATGTTAGAAATATAAAATCCTCAAAGGGAGTCTCGTCCTCGAGACTCGAGTCAAGGTCACTATGCGTTTAATCTGGGATTCATCTTGTCATAAAAACCTCAAAGGGTTTTGAATCCATAAAAACCTCAAAGGAAAAACGAGCCATATTCTTTGAATATATAATTAAATGAGCTTGTTTTGACAATTACCTGAAAAGAGCCACGGGTATCGTACTCGCATGTCTGCTTCAGTTTTCCATGTTACCTTTTCGACACCATGTTGGTGTCACAATACCTTGACTAAATGAATCTCTTTGTTGCGAAGCTTCTTCACAGCATTGTTGAGTATCTGCACTGACCGCTCCTGTATGTCTAGTCTGGCTCCACGTCAAGATTCTCGTTGTTGATGACGTGTCGATGATCGTGCACGTACTTCCTCAGGTTGAATCTGTGGAAGACATTGTGTATGGCTGATAGGTGCGGAGGAATGGCTAGTCGATTGGCCACCTTCCCCATACGAGTAATAATTTCAAATGGTCCAAAATATTATGGTGCCAACTTGCCATGGACACCAAATCTCCTTACTCCCTTCACGGAAGATACTCGTAGAAACACCCAATCTCCTTCCTGTGTTTATAGGATTTTGCATCAGTATGAAGATTAAGTTGAATATTGATAAGTAATATTTGAATGGATCAAGAGAAGGTAATTAGATTACCTGAAACTTCAAATCTCTTCTCTGACTATCTGCATAGCTTTTCTAGCAGCTTTGTGCTGTCAGAAACTTTCGCCTCACAAGATCAACACTCATCGCAGTCTCTTCCAAGAGATCTACTGACTAAAGAATGTGTTCACCTACCTCACGTCAACTGAGAGATGTGATGCATCTCCACCCGTATAGGGCTTCGAATGGTGCCATGCCAATACTGGAATGATGGCTGTTGTTGTACGAGAATTCTACCAACAGCAGGTGGTCCTTTCAGGGTCCTTTCTACTCTAGAGTAGATGCCCATAGCAAATCCTCAAATATCTGAATGGTGCACTTGCTTTGTTCCTCGGTCATTGGATGGTATGCAGAACTCATTTTGAGCTCTCTCTGTAGTGCTGACATGAATTGATGTCGGTAATGAGATGTAAACCTTGAGTTTCTATCAAACACTACCTCACGTGGTATACCATAAAGCCTGATAATGATCTGCACGTACAATCTAGCCAACCTAGATGGAGTGTAGATTATGCTGACATGTATGAAATGGGATGACTTGGTCAATTTATTAACAATGACCCAATAGCATCATGGCTACCTAGTGTCCTCGACAATCTAGTGATAAAATTCATAGAATTACTCTCTCACTTCTACTGGGAATGGGGAGAGACTGTCATAATCCTGGTGGTCTCCTATGCTCAGCCTTGACTATCTGACAAGTCAAGCATATGCTAACATGATGTGTCACATCTCGGTTCATCCCGTCCTACCAGAATGTTAGCGCAGATCTCGGTACATCTTCGTGCTGCCAGGATGAATAAACAATCGTGAACTGTGTGCCTTATCAAGAATATCTCTGCGTTATTGCTTATCGTTGGGCACAACGACCCGACCAACCTTCCACAAAATGAACTTAGTCACCACAAAATCATCGCCTTCCTCCTTGATGGCACGCATGTATCTGTTTCGAATTCAAGGTTCTGTCCTCTTTCCTTTTACTGCAATCCCAAAGATTGCTGAATCGCAGAGGCACGTCAGTAGATATTGACGCTCTCTCATGAGGATGCCAATTAGTCAAAGCTGTGAGCATATCCTTCGTGTATAGTTAGTTTGCTATATGTGCTTGCTAAGCGCATTTGCCACCACGTCTCCCTTACCGGGATGGTAAGAGATCGTGCAATCAAAATCCTTCAATAGCTCAAGCCATATGTATTGTCTCATGTTCATCTCCTTCTAATCAATGATGTACTTCAAACTTTTGCGATTTGTGAAAATATCAAAATTTACCTCATAGAGATAGTGGCATCGGATCTTCAAAATCGAAGACAACTGCCGCCGACTTCAAGTCATATATGGGGTAATTCCACTCATGCAGCTTCAACTGACGTGATGTGTAAACAATCACGTAACCTTGCTGCATCAGAACCGCTCCTAAACCTTCACGTGAAACATTTGTATATACTGCATAATACTGAGTGCTTGAAGGAAGTTCACGAATAGGCACAGTCGTCAATCTTTCCTTCGGTGTCTTGAAGGCCTGTTTGCATGAATCATCCTAAATGAAAGGAACTCCTTTCTGTGCTAATCATGTCAAGGGAAGAATAATTCGGGAAGAACTGACAAAACGTCTGTAATAGCCCACTAGTCCAAATAAGCTCCGAATCTAAGTGACTGTCTTGGGATGCTCCCACAACATGACTGCCTAAATCTTCGCAGGATCAACTGCGATACTTGTTCCAGAAATGATATGCCCAAGAAATGAGACTTGGGATAAACAGAACTCACACTAACTTAGTTTGGCATACAACTTGTGCTCTCGCAATATGTCCATCACTATCTTTAGATCATTTGCGTGATCCCATTCATTATAGGAATAAATCAGCACATCATCAATAAATATTACCACAAACTTGTCCAAGTATGGATGGAAAATCCTGTTCATCATGTCCATGAATGCTGCAGAGGCATTTGTGAGCCTAAACGTCATCACAACAAACTTGTAGTGCCCATAGCGAGTCCTGAATGTTGTGTTCAGACTATCCGACTCTCGAATCCTCAACTGATGGTAGCCAAATCGGAGATCGATCTTTGAAAATACATAGTTGATCGAACAAGTCATCGATGCATGGCAGAGGATAACGATTCTTCACCCTTTTCTTGTTCAACTGTATGTAATTTATGCACAATCTCATCGATCCGTCCTTCCTGACAAAAAGAACGGGAACACCCCAAGATGTAGTGCTCGGCCTCACGAAGCCCAAGTCAAGTAACTCCTGCAACTGCACCTTCAACTCTCTCAATTCAGCTGGTGCCATACGGTAAGGAGCTATCGAGATCAGCAGTATTTCTGGCAGTAATGTGATCTCGAACTTAATTTCTCTCTCAGGCAGCAAACCTGACAATTCATCAGGGAACACATTAGGGTAATCTAACACTACCCTGATGTCCTGAGCCATCGACTCTCTATCAGATGTCTCTCAGACAAATGTTAGAAATGTGTCACATCCTCGATCTACGACTCTTTGAGCTCTTAACACTAAAATGTACTCTATTTTGGAGTAATGTTATTTACCATCAAAAGTGAACTCAGGCAAATCCAGAATCCTGAAGACAACCCTCTTCCTAAAGCAATTTACCAGGACATGACGAGTTGACAACTAATCGATGTCTAAATTCATGTCGAACTCGTCGAGTTGTAGTGGCAGATGGTCTGCGATCATTTCATGACCACCAATCAACACTAGCAATCCTTTGACTATCAGTCTTATGATGAACAACTAGCCACCTGGCCCATGGATGTGGTGGGGAGGATGTAGGGTCTCTGCAATTCTACCTACTGAAGTTAGAAATCTTGAAGCTCATTCATCGCTCCAGAATCAATTAAAACATAGAAAGGTCAGCTCTTGACGCCATGGTTCTGTGTAAGAACCAATATCATTAATTATAATAGTTGGTGTTCTTGGATAACTCTGGTTGTGCTTTTCTCTTCTTGAGATATAATATGGAAATTAGTTGTAAATGGTGACATCTGTGGTCGTTGAATTTGAATGTCATATTTCCCTTTCAGACTTGCGACAAGTTAGTGGACTGTCGCTTCCAAGAATTAATGCGATCAGAACTATAATACTACAAATGTATGTAGCGGGGTACAACTGCTCTAAGACCATAACTTTTACGCCTGAAGATCGATGATACCCGTCTATACATCACTCGTAGTATCATGTTCGCTAGAGATTGCATTAGGGTACCGAAAATGAGTGAAAATTTTTCGCGTTTCGAATGACATTCACAATTAACTAATCAAGCCACAAAATCAACAATGTGTCACTAATTTATATTGCATAAATTTTCATATAAATTACATGTAACAAAAGAAACTGCATTATATACATGTATCCCAAATTGTAGCGTAAGAGAAAGGAAAGTGTTGGGAAAAATGAGAAACGTGTTTATTCCTTGAGCCCTAGGCTCTCTTATATAGAGAGAGACCTATGGGAAAATTACATAAAGTAGACAAAGGGAAAAGGAAATAGATAAGAAAGTACGTAAACATAAAATATATATCTACACCCCCTTAAAATGGAGCATAGATATCTAAGAATACCTATATCACTTAGCAAGTCAGTGACATATTTCCTTTGAGTCATCACAAGCCTTTGTTGATTTCTGGCAAACTCCAATCCCAGAAAGTATCTAAGAGCTCCAAGATCCTTGATAACAAATCACGACTTTGAAATTCTTTCGCCCTCTTTATTCACTGCATATCATCTTCTGTTATAAGTATATCATTAATATACACCATAATAACAGTCATATCTCTGGAGGTTCTCCGTATGAAATGAGAATAATCTGCATTCGATCTTTTGAACCCCTCCTCAAACAAATCTGAGAGCTTCTGGAACCGAGCTCTCGGGCTCTGCCTAAGGCCATAGATTGCCTTATGAAGTCTACATACCTGTGAACACTCCCCCTCAATAGCAAACCCCGACGGCTACTGCATGTAGACTTCCTCCTGAAGAACACCATACGAAAAAGCATTCTTGACAGGGCCAATCTCGAACCACACAACAGATAAAAGGATCCGTAAGGTAGAATGATGAGCAACTGTAGAAAATGTGCCAAGATAATCCACCCCGTACGTCTGAGTAAATCCATGTGCAACTAGTCAAGCCTTGTACCGATCTACGCTACTATCTGCATTCTGCTTCACTGTAAATACCTATTTGCCACTCACTTTAGACGTCCCCGTGGGGGCTTGGACAAGGTCCAAGTACCTCTTAACTGAAGGGCCGCCAATCTCTTCCTGCGTAGTTAGACGCCATCTACTATCCGTCAATGCCTCCTGGTATGCCCATGGCCTCAAATTTCGACAGAAATTCGGTCGAATTTCTGTCGAATATCGATATACCGTCGAAGTCGAAATTCGATCGAAATGGTCGATATGACCGAAATATGAGGGCCCTAGTACAAAAAATGACCGAAATGACCGAAATTTCGATCGAATTTCGACCGAAATTCCATCGAAATTCCGTTTCGGTCGGTCACCGAAATAGTGACCGAAACCGACATTTAGGGCCTTGGGTATGCCCGCGGTATATCCACAGTAGACAAAGCAACTGCAAACCTCCTGAAGTCACCCATCAGATGCTCAAAGGTGATATGAGAAGCAATCTGATATGAAGCACATGAATGCTTCTGCTTCCTAAGAGCAATAGGTAAATCAAGTTCTGCATCGTCTCTGCCACCTGCCTGATCATCCTCCTCCTGAAGTAACCCCTGCTGAGAAACACCATCAGACCCATCATTAGGAGTAATGTTTTCAAAACAAACCTGTAGCGTGCTAGATGATGGACTATGATCATGAGCAGGAGCTGGCCGTCGACTGCAGTGATGTCGTAGAGGTGGAACCATAACAATGGGAGGAGGTAGAGCTGGTGGAGGTGATGGAAGAGTTGGTGGTGGATTTGGTGATGAAGGTGGTAGGTGCATGGGTGGAGGTGGAATATAGACCTCATCATCTGAATCCGAAGGTGTCAACCTGTCACATGTAGGAGAAAAGTACACGAAAAACTCAAAAAATGTGACATCTGCACTAGCATAATACCTCCTGCGTAACAGATCATAGCGATGATAACCCTTTTGAGTCCTGGAATACTCGACAAAAATGCATTTGATGGCCCTAGGAGAGAGCTTGTCAATCCCTGACAATCGATGGACAAACGCAGCAGATCCAAAGACACGAGGGGTAAGAGAGAACAACTCCTTGTGAGGAAAAACAATGGAAAAAAGTATCTTCTCTGCCAGCATCGACGAGGTCATACGGTTAAATGAGATAACAAGCCGTGAGAACTGCATCACCCCAGAATGAATGCGCTGTACATCAATGGACAAGGAGGGTACGAGTGACATCAAGAAGGTGATGGTGCTTTCTTTCTGCAACACCGTTTTGTTGAGACGTGTAAGCGTAAGATGTTCGATGAATAATGCCATGAGATGAGAAGAAATGAGAGAGCACATTAGTACATAATACAAGAGCATTATCATTTCTTGTAATCCTGACATTGGTGGAAAGAATATTTTGCACTTCTTTAATGAAATTCGTAATAGCATTTCCCGCTTCCGATTTATTCTTTAACAAAAAAACCCAAGATAGATGACTAAAATCATCCATAGCGACTAAATAAAACCTGTGTCCTTGATGGCCGGGAACACGACTTGGACCCCAAATGTCTACATGGAAAAACTCAAAAGGGGAGCTACTGCTCAGGCTCTGACGACTTGGGAAGACAGACCGATGGTGTTTCCCTAACTGACATGCTTCACAATTAAACGACGAATGGGGTGAAATCTGGGGAAGGACTTGACGCAATTTCTGAAGTGGAAGACGACCTAAGCGCATATGCCATAAGAAAGGAGAGACAAGTCCAATAGAATGGGAGGATATTCCAACGTATGATGTTTGGACCGCTCGATAGAGTCCATCCTGCTCATGACCACAACCAATCACTTTTCCCGTGAGAATATTTTGAAACACAAGAGATGGTGGGTCAAATATCGCTCGACAATGTAAGTCCTTAGTAATCTGACTAATAGACAGCAAATTCATGGAGAAATTAGGGGCATGCAACACATTATGCAATCACATATATGGCGTCAAGTTGATCTCCCCCTGTCCCGTGATTGGGGAATGAGTCCTATCTGCTATGACCACTGTCTTTCCTGGAGAAACCTTCTTTTAGGCTATGAGCTGATTTTTTTCTCCATACAAGTGATGTGTTGCTTCAGAATCTATAATCCATTCTGAAGTATCTGAACCATGATGGGAAGTAGAGGTATGAGCATTACCTGAGGTACTGGCTCCTGCAGTAGCATCAATCTCTGAACTGCTCTCGGAAGCAGGTGAAGGAGTGCTAACTGCGGGCATGATATCTCTCAGTCAAGACACATTAAATATCATCATATCGCTGATCTGATGTGGTTGGAGCGCCATAATGTTGAGTTTGCTCTGCTACGCGGGCGGATATACGGTAACCATGCTTAGAGTAACATGTATCTTCTGTATAACCAGATCGATGACAACAGGTACAAGGTGGTCCACGACCACATCCACCCCTACCACGTGGTCCCCGTCCGCGGAATTGAGATAAACCACCTCTTCCACGAGAGGCCGCCATAGCAGAGGAATTTGGCAATGAAGCAGGGCTTGAGATATTGATCCAGCTCAATCTACGGAAGGCCTCCTCCATGGGAGGAATGGTAGCATTTACCAGAATTTGAGAAGAAGCGGCCTCATACTGTGAATCGAGGGAGGCCAAAAAAACACCAACATCGTGGCATTCCGATATGACTTCAACTGCTTTGGAGTAGCCGTGAGGGGCATGAAGCCGTGAAGCTTCTCAAACATTCCTCGCAAGGCAGTGTAGTGAGCATGCATGAGCCGACCGTTCTGCTTTATAGTGAAGATGTCAAGCTGAAGTTGTAGAATTTTTCTCATTCTTGGCCTGTGAATACTTGGCAGCAAGAATGTTCTACATGGCTTTGGCAGTAGGCTGATGTAAGACATCGTTTGTAGTCTCTGATATCAAAGTACCAGACAACCAGACCTGAGCAAATGCATCATCAGCCTCCCATTAGGCATAAAACCCTGTTTTCTCCGTCGGCTCTTCCTCTGTAAGAATATGTTTCTTACCCATTGACTTCATTAGGCTCATGAATTGCATGACCCACAATTTGTAGTTCGACCCATCCATCTTTATTATAGGCGCATGACCTCTGAAGGCACTTGTAGTGGGGATATCTACCTTGCTTTCTGACATGACAGCTAGAGAAGACTAGGGTTGTAAACTAGACAAGCTTTTGTCTACACTGACATAAAGAGATTTAGTTGCATGTGCAGTGTAACATCCGGTTTCCAATCAAACCCGAACCCGGCCTGATTTGGGTCTGTATAACTCGATAAAGTTATAAGTCGGCATTAAATGACTTAAATCGATCAGTTGATCGTAAATTAAAAGTCATTCGGGCGAAATCAACTAAAAATCGGTCGCATCGTAATGCGTGCGCGGAAAAGCCGCGACACGAATTCGGAAACTGCAACACGAACCGTAACTGTCAGAAAATCTGATTCGACGAGACAAGACGAATGGAATTGACCGTTCGTCAATCGGATATCGTTTGATATTTTTAAATTGCAAAATTTAGACCTAAACAAAAACCGTATCTCGAAAATTTCGGGGTTTCAAACCCAATTAAAAGTATATCAATATTATACTCATTTTGATCGTCGTTGAGAGATGATCAAATCGAGATATTAAGCATCGAAATCGGAGGCTCAAGGCGCGATCTCGGTCAACATTTGTATGCCAAATAAAAGAAAAGGAAAAAATGATTCAAAAAATATAAAAATAAAAATTTTTCTAAACAGACTGCCGTCTGTACAACTGATATAGCACTAATTCTCTCTCTTTGACCTTTTCTCCTCTTCCCACTTGGTTTGTTACTATTTCCACTTGGCATCACATAAACCCTTCTCTTTGAGTATATAACACCACTAAAGCCCCTTCATTCATTCTACTTTTTCTCCAATATTCCACCGAAAGCCTCCTTTCCTTCATTACTTCCTTCTATTCCCAAATCCCTAAGTTTAATTCCATCAAGAGGAAACTACAAACCACCTTCCTGCTCAATCTATTGCCAAGCAGTTCTTCAAGGACTACTACGAATGCTGCATGAGATGCTTCATGAGCAGCTGGAGCCTGGACTGCTGTATGCTTAAAATTAAGCATTTAATCTTATTTTGGAAGATCTAAAATAAGGTACAATCTCTCCTCTCCTTGCTGCCAAGCATGTACCATTAGATCATACTTTTGATGCATGCATGTTACTTTCCATGAAATCTAATGATCCAAATGTGTATTCAAAGCTCCATTTGGTCACTAGATTTGAAATTTTTGCATTTCTTCCCAACATATACATTTATGCTTCATGAGTTGTATGATTAAAACGATGCTCTGGGATTCTAGGGTTATGATGATGCATTTGTTTGAAGGACTCTGTGATTTGTTTGGTTTGTTGGAAATGATCCGTTGATTTTTGTATGATAGCTCGGGTTGGAGTGAAATTAAAGATTTGAATGTCTGGCCAATTATTGATGTTATAATGGATTCTGTTCTCATGTTAAAAATAAAAAAAGGGACATTGAAAGGTTTGAGTCCACTATCAAAATTGATGTCAAGATCTGTTGCATGAAACTTTATTTTACATAAATCTATCATAATATTGTTTGATGCATTTCATTCAAACTTCTATCAGTGGGCTACTTTAATGGCAGATATGGGAAAACGATTTTCCATAAAATGCATCAACAGATTTGTGGGCATTAGAAGTTAGAGTGTATGGATGGGAATGGAGAATAATTGTTCTTAAACACAACCTCTGTTATCCATCCATAACAACCAAGGTACTGACCAGAAATCGATCTCAATTCCTCAACATGAGGAGTAGGAGCATCAACATACTATTGGCAGGATGGAGGATGCTAATTCATCAACATATAGTGGAGTTTTCCACTCAGAGCATAAGCACTTGATACAAGTTGTATCTACTGAGATTATTCACAATGTTGCTATTCAAATTGTGGTAGATCTAGTTGATGATGCAACATTATAAGATGGAAACTTATTTGAAAGAAATTGATCAAGCACTCTAATCTTTTATTTCTTTTGTACAAAAGGAGCAACATAAGTCACAGAAGGACCTCTCCATCAATAACCTTGTAAGATTATGACGGATTAACATCATTTTGCCTATTCTCTTATACTATAAAAGGTTGAAACTTCACATATGCAATCTATTCTAGAGCAACAACCACGGAAACATTCTGACGTAATTTTTTTAGATGTTTAAAAGTTTATCTTGCAAGTCATTCTTCCTCCGCGGGGAGGGGGCTGTACTGCTTTTTCGTTTTAGGAAGGGCAAGTTGGCAATGATAAAATCATCAACGATTGAAATCGATGAGTCGCTCCTTTGACTCTTAATTCATTAATTTATAGTAGAAGAGAGAGTTAAGAAAAGTGTGATTGCTTGCCAACAATGGAATATGATGTCAGATGTTGAGAATTATGTTGGTCAGTAAGTGAAGATGTTCTTATTTTTACCATCAATCATACGCGGACTTTTCTGTGAAGGAGTGGCATATAAAGTGAATGTTTATATATGATGTACTATGCTCTCAATAACCTAATCTAGTCAGTGCACTACATATTACTTTGGAAAATCTTTTGGAGGAGTACGTTGATCTGACTAATTCAAGTAGCTGAAAATCTTTTTGACATCCAATATTATTGTTGCAGTCCTTGTAAATCACATATCTGGTGCCAAACCTTTACATTAATTGATTTAGCAAATCAAGGGACTTTTTGATCTATTTTACTTTGAAATCTTGAGATGGTTGGTTTGATGTATATCAGTGAGGACAGATATTTGTGCCGGTCATGGTGACCCTTACGCATGACTGTGCGAGGGCACGATGACCCTCAACTGGGCAAAAGATAGGAAGCTCAGTTAGAGCAGCGACCGCCAAGTGCGCGGGTCTAGTATCCCATTCCCTTTTCGGTTTTTATGCGTGCTCGTACGATTTTTACGTCTCGTTGGGATCCCGACTTTGACCAGTTCCGCTGACCCTCTGTTTTAGGATACCCATGTGGGGGATCCTCAGTTTTCAGTTTTTCGTACGAGCTCGTTCGCCCGTACTAGTCGGGCCGGTTTCTAGAGTGACTTTTCCGGAGAGTCTCTCACCCGTCTCTGGGGCGCAGTTTTGGAGTAGACCTTTCCCTCTCTTAGACCGCACTTCCAATTAGAGGACGAGACGGAAGAGCCTTTTTGTAGGCTACCTCAACGCTTGAGTTTTGTTCTTTCGCCAACAGACTTGGCGATACTACATCCAAATCATCCATGTCTACATCTAAGTCATCAAGAAGGACATCTGAGACAGTTACAGTTGAGGGTTGGAGGAATTACAATCAAAGTTGAGTTGGTTGGAAGTGAAAATAATTGGATTCGAAATCCTCATAAGTTAGTGGACGTGTTGGGAACTTAGTTAGGATGCATTATACAACACCGCATGCCTACGGAGGCACCCCAACCCTAAGGCATTATTCACGTCTTAAAGTCATAGTGTGAGGTCGCACACTGACCAAGACCACAGACTATCCACTAGACTTGAGAATTAAATAAATCAATAAACCTTTCCAATCTCACCTTTCCCATCGTAAAAAATCCTCAAACATGATATCTGAACAATCAATTACAATATAAATATGTTATATATGGGAAATGTTGGAATAATGAGTGAGCTCGGGAGGTACATACAAGCAACTTGAAAACCTTTTTACATTTGCAAGTAGATGTAAATTTTAGATGTTATTGCCTTTCTACTTGCCTCTTTTGCAACCACTTTAAATACCATTTTTTTATAATAATATGAATCATGAGTGTACCAACACTTACTGATACCTCTTCTTCCTAACATGTTTGGAAGGCAAGAAGCTTTCTGCTCAGTAGCTGTTGATGACTTCTGGTGATTGAGTTTATACCAGAAGGTATGATGTCTTTTGTTTCAGCTTTTTTATTGTTATATTATAGATGTTATTTCCTCTTCAGTCTAATGTTGGGATATGTAAATGTATCGTCAGCTTCATGTATATGTTGTAAATTTATATATGCGGTGTGTTGTTCTTTGATGATACAATGTTACTTGAATATGAATGTCATACGTAGCATCAGCGCAGAAAAAAGGAAAAAAAATTTCCTTGAATTTTCAGTACTTTGTACGAAAACTCACGGAATGTAATAATGTGAATGTTTCGTAAAACGGGTACCCGGATCCGAGGGGGTTCACATGTAGACTCAAGCACCTATCCCATCAAGTAGGAGTCGAAGACTGTGAATGAGCGGCCTTAGAGAAAGAGAGGCGGCGACGGATGGCATCCCCTAGAGAAAAGGGGGCGACGACGGCACCCCTAGAGAGAGGAGGTGCGACGATACCCCTAGAGAGAGGACGGAGCGACGACGTTGTCCCCTGGAGAGAGGAGGGACGACGCCGACCCCCAGCAGCGGCGACGGGGAGCCGAGAACGGGAGAGGAGTGGCGGTGAAGGCGGGGCTAGGGTTTGTGGGGCTATGAGAGCTCCGGTCTAGGACCACCACTCTGATACCATGTTGGGAAAATAAGAAACTTGTTTATTCCTTGAGGCCTAGGCTCTCTTATATAGGGAGAGATCTATGGGCAAATCACATAAATTAGACAAAGAGAAAAAAAAATAGATAGGAAAGTACATAAATATAAAATATATCTCTCCAAAAAGCAATTATAATATCCTGAATAAAAATTATAACATGAGTACCTGTTGAGAGTAACTGCGGAAGCTCAGGTTCGACTGTCGAACTACTGCAATGCATGTACGTATTCTGCAATCTTGTATTAGAGAGAAAAGAACATCAAAAAAAGTTGAGCACAATCCAATTAATTAAACATAACAGCTAAATCAATGGCTCCAAAAGAAAGTAAGTAGATTGGGTTTGACAATTAGATTTAACGAGCTACTTGCAAAGAAACTGGCTTTCAAGTTTGTTTTGTATGTGAATCCCCTAACTTAATCATCCTACCTCAGTTACCCATAATTAATATTTTTATATATTGATTATATGATCCATATTTAAGCTAACACCTTTTTATTAATTAAAATTCATGTTTGATGGATATTGGCAATATGTATGATGAGTCTCCGATCTAATCTTTGTCTTTATCTGATCTCTCATGCTTAGTGGATAGTCTATAATCTTGGTATGAGTGTGACCTCACACTATCACTCTAAGGCGTGAATAACGCCTTAGGGTTGGGGGGCCTCCGCAGGCATACGGTGGAGTGTAATGCATCCTAACTAAGTTCCCAACACATCCACTAGCTCTATCTAACAACTGTAGTCTCCAGTATGAAATCATATAAGATTTCCATTCTTTCCCATCCTATTTCAAATTCTTTAAGTTATAAAAGGCTTATTATGATCGAGGTGATCTAAATCTCTTTCCGATGTTTATGAGTCATGTGGATGGATCTTAGTAGGTGTAGATGATGTTTCTCGTGTTCTGATTCTTTTCTTGTTACATTTCTCAAGCTCAATGGATAGTCTGTGGTGTTGTTCTAGGTGAGACCTCACACTATGACTCTAAGGCAGTAAGGAAGCCTTAGGGTTGGGGTGCCTCTGTAGGCATGCAGCGGGGTAGAATGCATCCTAACTAAGTTCCCAACACGTCCACTAGCTCCTTTGACAACCGTGGTAGTACCTCTTAGTCTGATGAGGATGATTTTCATAATATGATCTTTTCTCTTTGACAGGACTAGCGGAACAATAACTAGCTCAACTGTAACCAATTAGTAGAATATGCTTAAAGGATTAATTCTTGAAGATGATTGGCCTTTGTGATCACAGTTTATCATTTCTATTGAGATTATCAGATATGCATTGGATCTGGATCTAAATTTGATTTAATGCAGAAGTTCCACTTTTCTGATTTAACTCGTAATTTAGTGGCATGGTTATTGATCTAAATTTTATAAGTTACTTGTATGAAAATACCTCAATATTCTCATTTCTCGGATCATGAGATTAGCAGTTCATTAGATCTGGATTCAAGTTTAGATCAATATTAAATTTCCAGTTCTTCTTATTTAATCATGAGATTAAGTGTTACCTATTTAAACCTAAAACTTATCTCATATCGTGTACTAATTCATCCCTAAATCTCTAAATTGTTGCCATGAGATTAGTAACAATCTGGTATTCTTAAAACTTGATTTAATTATGTACAACTTGCCCTTAATTTCTCTTCAATCATCATGAAATCAGTAACTATTTAAGGGTATGAAGTTATACGTAATTTGTATGCTAAATCCCCAAACATTTCATTCCTAGATCAAAGGCATATAATTGTTCTTGGATTAATCTTTATATTCTCAATCAATGTTATTGGTCTCAATAACTTGCAGGCTATAAGCTAGCCAATCTGTCAAAAATCAGATTTACTACTAAAAATTTGATTGATTATATGCTTAGTCAACTAATGGTCATGGTTTAATACACATATTTTAAAGATGTTTTTTGCTTGGTTTAGCTTTACCTATCTAAGTGAATTGTCAACATCTATACATTGCGGATAGCGATATGTAATTAGTAGATTGTACTAGAGGATTTTGATGAAGATTATTAATCATATAATAACAGAGAATTGTCAAATCGTAGATTTGATTCATGTATTTTGAGTTATCTCAGTAAGAATATGTGAACCTTCAAGATATTAAAATCCTACGACTTAATGAGTAACTTTTTGAATAGTTGTAATCTTATGCACAGACCCCTAATTTCATCATCATTTTTTAAAAATCAAATTTAATTTCATAATCTAGTAACTTATTAAATAGCATCGATCTCATTCAAAAAACCCTTAAATCTTCATCTCCAAAATTTGAATTCAGGAGTTCTAATCTGATCCATATTTAGATTCAAAATGTATAAATCAGAATATTTTGAGAGCAGAACATCCATGCAGAAATCCCCAATTTTCATCTTTAAACTTCCAAGAACAAGGGCTCTAAATCTAATCCAAATTCATATCTAATATATATATATATATAAATCAATGATTTCTTATGAGCAGTGAATTCATGCAAGAATCCCCTAATCATCATCTTTAACATCCCAAGAAGAGGAGCTCTATAACTGATCCAAATTCAGATCTGAATTTTGATCTAAATGTACAAAAAACAATAGCTTTGTAAGAGCTGATATGCCATGCCAAAACCCCCAATTCTTATCTTTAAAATCTGAGATAAAAAGCCACCAATTGATCTCAAATCAGATCTGAAATATATTAAAACAACAGCTTTTATAGGTCTGATTTTAGACTCAAATCATACCATGTTATCTCCAAATTTTCTCAATTTTAAGGTAAGAACAATGACTAAATAATGGTCTGATTTTGGATCATAATACATACAAATCACCCCAAATTTCTTAAATTTTTCATCATAAATTTAGAGCATATGCAGTGGTTTGAAGTTATTTCCAATCATATGTAATTCTACCACAAATTTCTTCATATTTGATGATGAGATCAAGTATCGAGTGGTCAGAAATTTGAATTTAAAAACATACATGGAAAGTAATAAGAATGGAGGAAGATTGTCCCTTGACCTCCAAGAATTGGAGATCAAATGCATGCATGAGGGAACTTGCAAGAGATTTTGGACTGCAGCAGCTCCAAGAATATTCTTGGATTTGGAGCAGCAAAAGGGGGCTGCAACCGGAGGATGGCAGCAGCTACTGACTGCCAGAATCTGAAGCAGCAAGGGATAGCTGCCAAACTTTCATTTCTTGGTAGCAGCTCGGCTTCATCATGGGACTAGTAGCTCCAGTTGGCTGGGAAGAGCAGTAGCAAGAGCATCTCTTGTGCTGCTCGATGTAAGGGGGAAATTTGGGCTCCCACTCAGTGGAAATTGGAAGTGGAAATTGGAAGAAAATTGTGGGGTTTGGGGCTGATATAAATAAGGAAGGGGGGCTTAATTTGTTTGATAAGTGGAGAAGCTTTTTGGGCCAAGTAGAGGGGGAAAAAGGAGGCCAAATGTCATGCTCTTCTGTAACAATAGAAAATTTGGATTATTTTTTTTAAATCATTTTCTCTTTCTTATTTAGTATACCGAAATCGTCTGCATTCGCACCTCGAGTATCGGATTCTGACGTGCAATATTTCGTTTTAACCGTCTCTGAATGACGATCAAATTGAGTATAATACTCATATAATTCGGATCGAAGATGAATTCTCGAAGTTTCTGAGATATGTGTTAGAAAATCGGAAGCGGAAGCGTAAACATGGAAAAGATAAACAAAATATGAACAGCAGGATTTTTACGTGGAACCCTACTCCGTGAGGAGTGGGATGAAACCACGGGAGAAGCCCTCAAAGGGGCATGTTATGCATTGCACTTTCTCAATGAGTACAGGAGGTCTGGGACTCTTTATATAGCCTCTCCAGAGCCTCCAAGTCCCACCGTTGGACGATGTGGGACTAAACACTGGATGTGGTAAATGGATCTCCTCCAGGATCCATTTACCCTGCTACAACTCAATAGGCGCTTACAACTTATGCTCCAACACTCCCCCTCAAGCTGGAGCATGCAATGCTCAGCTTGGAGAAACATAAAGAGACTCAACTCAACGCTACAGGACACTACGGGCAATATCAACCCAACGCGCACATTGCTGCAGTCGAGGACGTTGCTTCTCATGTCGTGCAGGTGAGGAGGACGAACGGGCTGGAGTGTGAGTCTGCTGAATCTCCTCGTCGGAGAGCATGCGCTCTGAACTGCGCCTGTCAGAACGCTGCAACTGGAAATGAGTCTCCTCGTCGGAGTACTCTGGCCCGCCACAATAATGTGGACAACTGCTCCATCTCTGAAAAGGGCCGAACTGAATAAGGGTCGTGGCTGTGCAATCCTCGTCGGAGTCCACGGTCGCTGGAGAATGGAGTCTGAAACAAGTCTCCTCGTCGGAGAATTGGGTCTCTCCCATCTGGTACAGAGAATGGTGCACTGCTCTGGTGTACCTATGATTCCACATGAAAACCCTTGCCCTCAATGGCATAGGGAATGATCCTCTACTCTGAAGTCCCTATGGCTCACATGAAAACTCTGACCGACAAGACAAGAATAATGATGGGGACCTCTGACAATGATGGCAACATATGCTCATCTGAAAATGACCGCACACTCGTGCGTGTCTGAAACTGGACTCGGAACCTTCTGACGTCGAGTCTGAACAACTGAATCTGTAGAGTCTGAACAATGTGCACTGGCCTGGAATATGAAGATCTGTCATCTGGAGCATCTGAATATGGCTGGAAGAAGACCTGTGACTCTACATATACTCCCCCTTTCTCCCATACTTGTCGGAAAGTGAACATCGACTAAGTTGGGAGAAGACAAGATAGAATGGGGAAAACATAAAACACTTAGCCGATCACAACTTTGTCGGCTTTTCAGAACATGAACATCACAAAAATTTCTTGCGGCTTGTCAATAATATTTTTTTTAATAGCCGCCATGATTTTTTTTTAACATAAGCCGTTCAACCTCCTTTTTTTTATACGGCTTTTGCAATTTTTTTTTGAAATCATCATTTTTTTTGAAATTACTTGCGGCTTTTTTTTAGTGCACGCGCCTCTTTTTTTTTTTGAAAAACTTTGCGGATTTTTTTTTACTCGCAACCCATAACAGCCCAAAGGGATCAATCATACACCCCCTCCTTTTTTTTCTTTTTCTTCTCGCAGCCCACTCGGCTCTCACATAGAATCATTTTTTAACTGTTGGGCTCCGCTGGGACAATATGCGCCTCCACCCCTTTTAAAACTAGGGTTCCCAATCGTGGGAACCCTCGGATATCCTCTCCGCCGCCCCGATGGGAAGATGTTGAGAAGGCGCTGGCGTGAACACTGGAGATTCTCCATGAGGGCCCCGAGCTGCGCGCCTGTAGTCGCGCGCTTGGGTACCGCCGCTTGTGCGAGCCCTGCGTGCTTGCGCGAGTGGCTGGGGCGCTGATGGAGGCGCGGGGCCGTCTGGGCGATCTTGTGCGCCTCCGCCTGGAGTGCGCGAGACGGGTGGAACGCCGCGTGCGGGGAGCCTGTTGTGCGGTGCTTCGATCAGAGAGAGAGGGAAGGGGCTCTAGGCGCCATCAGCGCTCGCCACCATCCGGGCCTGTGCGCGATCAGAGAAACGACATGAGATGTTGCCGCGAGGGCTTCTGCGATGGCTTCTGTGCCGCCGCGTGCTGGAAGATGTGCTGAAGAGGGAGCGCGCAGGAGGTGATGCACGGCATGAGAGGAACCGATGCCTGGGGGAAGGCGGAACGACTCCGCCTGGAGGAATGAATCGCTGCCCCGATTGAGGGCTTCGCCTGGGCGTGATGGAGAGCCTGACCCCTGGAGAGGATTTGCAGCGCCTGGATGTTGGGCGCCTGTGATTGCAAGGAGGGGCTGGCGCCGTGGTTCCCCGCTTGGGAAATTCCCTTCCCAAAAGGGCGCTGCCCGGAAGATGATATGATGCTTTCAATGGAGGGCATCACGCCATCGTCAGATCATGAACTTGCCCAAAAAAAACTTTAGGATTTGAATAAACTATCAATATGATCTCAAAAAAAACTGATCTTCAATTATCAAATCTTCAAGAACTCCAAAGAGATGAGTCTCGAATAAAAACTACCGAACTAAAAATCCTCGAGAATCGACCCGCTCTGATACCATGTTAGAAAATCGGAAGCGGAAGCGTAAACATGGAAAAGATAAACAAAATATGAACAACAGGATTTTTACGTGGAACCCTACTCCGTGAGGAGCGGGATGAAACCACGGGAGAAGCCCTCAAAGGGGCATGTTATGCATTGCACTTTCTCAATGAGTACAGGAGGTCTGGGGCTCTTTATATAGCCTCTCCAGAGCCTCCAAGTCCCACTGTTGGACGATGTGGGACTAAACACTGGATGGGGTAAATGGATCTCCTCCAGGATCCATTTACCATGCTATAACTCAATAGGCGCTTACAACTTATGCTCCAACAATATGGTCTTAGTTTGCGACCAAATTTTGTGATTTTAAATTATCGAACGACCTCTGATCGAAGAACAATCGACTTTGTTGGTTTTATTTTGTCGAATAGGATTTTCTTGTGGTCTCAGTTTGTTTTGCGGTTCGGATATCGCATCGTGGATTTTTACTGATAGCACGCATCATGATTTGATCGACTTTTAGTCGATTGCAATCGAACGAGCTTTGATATGCAATTTACAGATTGACTTGAGTTTATTCAATATTAATTGAATATTGTCTGAATTTGCAGACTCTTAGTCGGGTTAGATTAAAGTTATTCCGGTCCAGATGCTACAAATATAAAACCTCAAAGGGAGTCCCATCCTCGAGACTCGGGTCAAGGTCACTATATGTTTTATGTTGGTTTCATCTTGCCATAAAAATCTCAACGCATTTTGAACCCATAAAAACCTCAAAGGTAAAACAAGATATATTCTTTTAATATACATAATTAGATGGGTTTGTTTTGGCAATTACATGAAAAGTGTTGCGGGTATCGTACTTGCATGTTTGATTAGTTTCCCATGTTGCCTTTTCGAGACCATGTCGGTGCCACAACACCTTGACTAAGGGAATCTCTTTGCTACGAAGCTTCTTCATAACACTGTTGAGTATTTGCACTGGCCTCTCATCGTATGTCAAGTCTGGCTCCACGTCAAGGTTCTCGTAGTTGATAACATGTCAAGGGTCGTGCACATACTTCCTCAAGCTGAATATATGGAAGGCATCGTGTATGGCTGATAGGTATGGATGATGGGCTAATCGATAGGCCACCTTCCCATACGAGTAATAATCTCAAATGGTCCAATATATTGTGGCACTAACTTGCCATGAAAATCAAAACTCTATACTCCCTTCATGGGAGATACTCGTAGAAACACTGTATCTCCTTCATGTGTTTATAGGAATTTCCATTAGTGTGAAGATTAAGTTGAGTATTGATAAGTCATATTTGAATGGATTAAGAGAAGATGATCAGATTACCTGCAACTTCAAATTTCTTCTCCGACTATCTGCATAGCTTTTCTGGCGGCTCTGCGCCGTCAGAAACTTTCGCCTTACAAGATCAACACTCCTCGCAGTCTCCCTCAAGAGATCTACGGAGTAAAGGCGTGTTCACCTACCTCATGCCAACTGAGAGATGTGAGGCATCTCCGTCGTATAGGGCTTCGAATGGTACCATGCTAATACTAGAATGATGGCTGTTGTACGAGAATTCTACCAATGGCTGGTGGTCCTTGTAGGACCCTTTCCACTCTAGTGTACATGCCCATAACAAATCCTCAAATGTCTGAATGGTGCGCTTGCTTTGTTCCTCAGTCTGTGGATGGTAAGCCTGCTGGAGCCTTCTTCTATAGATGGAATCTCAAAAGCAGTGATCATCTGTGCTCGAGCGGCTTCATGTATAGGGTTTAACCCTTCAAGATTGAGTCCAACGATCAACTGATTTCTGAAGATGATCTACGTTTGATAGGTGCAAATATGCATATAGGAGTTCAGCCTCTGGAATCCTGAATTCAATGCTAAATAGAACTGGGCAAGGGGACGACAATTTGCTTGATTTGAGACATATCCGCATATGTCTGAAGAATCTTGGCATTATTATTTTCTTCTAAGTACGTCTTGCGAAGGATATTCTACATGCATTTAATTGTCTTGTAGTGCACAGTATCATTCGCAATGCACAAGATGCAGCTACTCATAATCCACACATTGACCATAATATTGTCTTTCTTCCATGTTGCATTAATGTCTGTTTTCTCGGTTAGTTCCTCTTTGGTAATGATGTGTTCTTTGTCATGCCCGTCTATCACATTCAAAAGAGATTGTGACCACAACACATAATTTGTACCATCTAACTTGATAATGGTACCAAAGAAGGGATTTTTCATTTCCCCTTCATGAGTAGATGAATCTACTACCTCAGACATAATTTCTCAACAAAAGGAGGGCCAATACACAATCACAACAGATGCACCAAGAAGAAATTCAACAAAGAAAAATCTCAGATCATGCAATCTAGGTCATGATGAGCACTTCCAGTGGTAATCAAGGTATTGCACGAGTAACAACAACAATAATTTTCTAATAAAGAGAAAATACCAAGCTTGGAAGTCTCAAGAGGGTACGATATCACTCTTGGGATGGCTGGAATCCTCTGGATATAGTCGTCGTGGCTATAGGAATGTATCTAGCGGCGCTGGACACCTCGTGCGGACGTTGGAGGCGAGGCGAGATTACTGCGTGGCTGCTCGGGCAAGATGGTGGCATGGCCGGAGGCTAGGCAAGCTGGCTGCATGGATGGAGGCGAGATGGCAACACCACTCGAGCTTGGTGGCGGCGCTGCTGGAGCCTGGTGGCAAGATAACGATGCTGGAGGCAAGAGGCGTGGCTGAAGGTGCGAAGGTGGAGGTCGACTAGAGCTGGAGATTTCGTATGCGAAGGTGGATGTGCGAAGGTGAAGGTGGAGGTCGGGCGGCGTGTGGGTTTTTTTTGTTTAGGTTACACGACCCACGAGAGGGAGACCCTCTTAGGGATCTGATACTGTTGGGAAAAATGAACGACTTGTTTATTCCATAAGCCCTAGGCTCTCTTATATAGGAGAGTAGCCTATGGGTAAATTACATAAAGCATACAACTGAAAATAAAAATAACGAAGGGATACAGGCACTACTCTATATGCGTCAACACTCCCCCTCAGGATGGAGCATAGATATCAATCATGCTCAGCTTGGACGCACACTTCTGGAATGGGCCTCGACGTAATGCCTTGGTAAATATATCAGCAGTTTGATTCTCTGAAGTAACATGAGATGTAGCAATGAACCCCTTCTGAATCATGTCACGTATGTAGTGACAGTCAACCTCAATATGCTTGGTCCTCTCATGGAATGCTGAGTTGTTTGCAATGAACAAGGCTGCCTGATTATCACATTCCAATTTCATAGGAAGGGGTATATCAAGACATAGATCCGTAAGTAGAGCTTTCACCCACATCATTTCTGTGCTAGCCTGGGCCATATCCCTGTATTCAGATTCAACACTGGATCCAGCTACCACTGTCTGTTTCTTGCTCCTCCATGAGACTAGAGCATCTCCAACATAGACAGCAAATCCTGAGGTGGACTTCCTGTCCTTGGGGCATCCTGCATAGTCTGCATCCGCACACGCTGTGATAGAGATCTCCTTTCCCTTCTTAAATAGCAAACCTGCACCTGGAGATGATTTTAGATATCTCAGAATCATGTGTATTGCATCCATGTGGACCTGACGTGGTTGCTCCATGAACTGGCTCACGCGACTCACTGCAAATGATATATCAGGTCTAGTGATCGTGACATACAATAGTTTGCCTACCAGTTCTCTGTATCTTCTCCTGTCCACCTCCTCTGTGTCATCATCATAGAGCTTCATGGTAGGATCCATTGGTGTCGTAGCAGGCCGACACATAAGCATACCTGTTTCACTCAATAAATCTGTAACATATTTCCTCTGCGACATTACTAATCCATATGGATTTCTAGCAAATTTCAGCCCCAGAAAATATCTAAGGACTCCCAGGTCCTTGGTGACAAATTCGGTTCCCAGTTTTTCTTTCGCCTGCTTTATGCCCTGCTCATCATCTCCTGTAATCAAGATGTCGTCTACATAAACCATGATTACAATAATACCTCTAGCAGTCTTCTGTACAAACAAGGAATGATCAGCATTGGAGCGTTTGTATCCTTGTTTCTCGAAGAGGTCTGAGAGCTTCTGAAACCATGCTCTGGGGCTCTGCTTAAGGCCATAGATAGCCTTATGTAATCTGCATACCTTGGAACACTCCCCCTCAACAGCAAAACCAGGTGGCTGTTGCATATAGACTTCCTCCTGCAAATCTCCATATAGGAATGCATTCTTCACGTCCAGCTGATGGAGCGGCCAGTCTCTAGCAACTGCAACTGACAACAAGATCCGTAGAGTGGAATGACGTGTCACATGCGAGAATGTGTCAAGGTAATCCGCCCCGTATGTCTGTGTAAAGCCACGTGCAACAAGACGCACCTTGTACCTATCAATAGAGCCATCTGCATTGTGCTTCACTGTAAACACCCACTTGCAGCTCACCGGGTTCACATCTGGAGGTATAGGAACCAAACTCCAAGTTCCTCTGGACTGAAGTGCCGCCATTTCTTCCTCCATTGCTAGCCGCCATCTACTATCCTGCAGAGCATCTTGATAACTTCGTGGAATATCTACAGATGACAGTGCCACCACAAATGTCCTGAAATCTCCAGATAGTCTCTCAAAAGACACATATGATGACAATGGATATGTAACACAGCTCCTCTTCGATTTGCGTAGAGCAATGGGAACATCTAAATCGGCTGTAGTCTCATCTGGCCCCTGCAACATATCCTGCTCAGAAATGTCATCAGATCCATCAATAGAAATATTTTCATTACATACCATAGGCGAGCTAGGAGACGAGTCATGACCATGAGCGGGAGGAGGCCTGCGGGTATAATGAAAAGGTAGCGGTGAGACAGGTATATGTGGTGGTGGTGGTGGTGGTGACGGCATCTGAGGTGGTGGTGCTGGTGACGGCATTTGAGGTGGTGGTGTCATGTATATGGCATCGGTAGATAGAGGTGGTAGCTGCTTGTCTCCCGAGGCTGAAAAGTACATAACAGATTCAAAAAATGTAACATCTGCATTGGCCATATACCGCTGACGCAGAGGATCAAAGCACTTGTGCCCCTTTTGAGTTCTGGAGTACCCAACGAAAACACATTTGACATCCCTAGGAGAGAGCTTGTCAGTACCAGGCGACAACTGATGGACAAAGGCAACCGACCCAAACACACGAGGAGTAAGGGTGAACAGATCCTTCCCAGGATAGATGAGGGAAAACGGAATCTGTTCATTCAAGACAGAAGAAGGCATACGATTGATTAGGTAACATGCAGTGAGAACTGCATCACCCCAGTAGGAGTAGGGAACATGACTCTGTATAAGAAGTGATCTTGTGACATCAAGAAGGTGACAGTGTTTCCTTTCAGCTATTCCGTTTTGTTGAGATGTATGAGCACAAGATGTTTGGTGAACAATCCCTTTTGAGTAGTAATAATTGGCAAGAACATTGGTGCACAATTCTAAAGCATTATCACTTCTCACAAACTTCACAGATGTGGAGAAAACATTTTGTATTTCATTCAGAAAATGGATAATGATATTTCCTGCTTCAGATTTATTTTTCATCAAAAACACCCATGACACTCTAGAAAAATCATCCACAAATACTATATAAAATCTGTGTCCCTGATGACCAGGTACACGACTCGGACCCCATACATCAATATGAAATAACTCGAACTTGGAGGTACTACTCCGACCTGGACGACTGGGAAAGGACGATCTGTGATGCTTTCCCAACTGACACGCCTCACATTGAATAGGTGTGTGAGGAAGATCATAAGGTAACACGTGACGCAACTTCTGAAGCGGTAAATATCCATAGCGCAGATGCCACAATAAGGTAGATGCTTGTCCAGTGGGAAGGGATGAGGTTCCAGCAAATGGGGTCTGATTCAGGCGGTAGAGGCCTCCTTGCTCATAGTCACGACCAATCACGTTGCCCGTATGGATGTCCTGAAAAATCAAAGAACATGGATCAAAAATTGCCCGACAATGTAGATCCTTCGTAATCTGACTAATTGACAACAAATTCATTGAAAAATCAGGTGCATGTAGCTCATTCTTGAGCTGCATAGACGATGTCAATCTAATCTCCCCCTGACCAGTGATGGGGGAATGTGTACCATTGGCAATTACTACTGTCCGGCCTGGAAGGATCTGAGTGTATCCTGTAAGTAAACTCTGGTCGCCACATAGGTGATGTGTAGCGCCCGAGTCCATAATCCATGGTAATGTATCTGATCTACTACTGGTGAATGCAAGTAAGTATGCTACCTGAAGCACTGGTAGACGCAGAGTGTGAACCCCTCAGGATCTGGGTACCCGTTAATCACACAATCGCACTATTATTCACATGAGATCGCATGAAGTTACCGAAAAGTATGGAAAATTTTTCGCGCGGCTAATTATCCACATGACATTCACATTCACAACATAACCACAAAGTAAAAGAGATACAATTGGCACCAAAATTCTTTTTCATTAATATTCATATCCATTTACAACTTGCACAAGCATCTTCCATATTACAACATATATCCCAAGTGATACAAAAGAGATAGCATATACATCCCCAACTAGACAAAAATTGAGACAAAGTACTTCATACCGTCTAGTGTAAATTCTGTCTCCAGGAAGCATGTATAGCTACTGAGCGGCTACTGAACTGCAGGCTGTTTGCCTGCCAAACACGTTAGGAAAGAAGAGGCGTCAGCCATTGCTGGTACCTCCCAAAAACTTATAAAAATAACTAGACATTTAATATGTGCAAAAGCAAGCAAGTAGAAATGTGGTATAAGTAAAATCTACATCTACTTGCGTAAGTAAAAAGGGGTTTCAAGTTGTTTGTAATGCATTTCTAATGATTTCCCCAGAACCCGGCATTTCCCCCATATTACCTACTTATTTATAGTTGAATATTCATGAGGGTATGAGTGTGAGCATATATATATATATATCAATTGCTTCAGAGATCATGTTGGTGGGTAAAAATGGAAAAGTTAAGATTGTAAAGATTTATATATTTGTTTAAATTCTTGGGTAGAGAGAATAGTCTTTTGATCATAACTTCTCCAATTCTTAACTTCAATGTTTCAGATATAACTCCAGATGTTGTAGATGTAGATATGGATGATCTAGATATAGAATCGCCAAGTCTGTTGGCGAAGTAACTCAAGCGGTGAAGAAGCCTACAAATGGCTCTTCCGTCTCGCCCCCTAATTGGAAGCGCGGTCCAATAGAGGGATATGTCTACTCCCAAACTACGCCACTGAGACGGGTGAGAGAGACTCCCTAGAAAAGTCACTCTAGAAAACTGCCCGACTAGTACGGGCGGACGAGCTCGTACGTAAAACTGAAAACCAAGGATCCCCCGCCTGGGTATCCTAAAAGACAGGGTCAGCGGAACTGGTCTAAAGTCAGGATCCCAACGAGGCGTAAAAACACCGCGAGCTCGCGTAAAAACCGTATAAAAGACTGGGATCCTAGACCCGCGCACTTTGGCGGCCGCTGCCCTAACTGGGCTTCCTTTCCTCCGCCCAGGTGAGGGTCACCACGCCCTCGCACAGTCAAGTGTAAGGTCAACCTGACCGGCAATTCTTGATTATAATCATTATTGCTTCACCATTTTTTTTCCCAACCTTTTTCGGTCTCTCTAATAGATAACTTATAGATCCAGGTAATTGTCACCACTTATTCTTAGTATTATATATATATACATAGGAGATTATACTCAAGGATCAATTTACTTGAGGATTATTATTTACAATGGTCTTAGGAATTTATTTGATGACTTCATACAAGAGAGTAACTAATAGTTAGAAATCTTTACAATGAAGTCATAAATAAGACATATCAGGCATGGTAAGATATATATATATATATATAAGTATATATATATAATTAGCATGGATCGGTGTATATTCAAACAATTGAATAATAAAAGATAAGTACAACTAGATAGTCATTTAAATTTAATATAAGATCAAACTCGGCCAATGATGAGATATTTAGCCAGAACATTGGATATTAATTGAAGATGAGATTTCTGATACCACAATGATTATATCCTCTAAAATCTTATGTGATACCATAGCTAAAATTTAAGATATGTATATATATACATTTTAAACTGAATCAAAACACAAACACAGACAGATCCTAGAACTTGCAAATTGTATAGTCCTTAAATTTACATTTTTCGTACTGTACAGATTTTTAATTTAAATCTTCATATTGTACAGACCTTTAATTTAAATTTTTATACCGTATTTATTTTTTATCTAATTTTCACCCTGTACTATATACCTTCAAATCCCAAAGTCTATGAGTACTACAAATTCAGTAAATTTTTCACTGGAAAGTTTCCACACCTATTCCTTTCCCAATTCAAGAAGACAACATTTTCAAGAGCACCAAACTGATCATAGTCAGCTAATTAACAAAATCTTATTGCTTAAGTTAACTGTACCTTCTCCCACTAAGTTGTTATAGCCAAAAAGAATCCATTTTTGAACATTGATCTAATTTCCAGCACATGCATTACCAATGTTAATCCTAAGTATTCAGTCCAGTAGAGCTTAGTGCTCTTTTATTACCAAAAATCCCCTTTTCCAGGCCATTACTCTAGAATGACATTACATTTAAATGATTAATTCTTTTAATCTCAGTAAATAGCATATGTAATGGGAAACAGATGTCATATATATATATATGATCAAGAGATGAATAAATCCCTAAGATAACTCCTACCATCTTATCTGAAATTAGATTTTTAATAAGAACTAGTGCTAATTGGGAAACTGATTAAAATACATCCAGTAGATATTCAAAGTTTTAATTGGTAAAAGAATAATAATAATTCTTGTATATCGACCTAATTTCGTAAGGCACCAGAAATCTCCCAATCCTATGTTCCCATATGTGCAGAACTACGTGTTTGGTATTTAAAAGAGTCATGGATTTATTCATGCATGGCAGCAAGAAGAATGGTTATGGAATTGTACCTAATTAAGTCCAAAACATGTCAAAATAACATGCAAGGCAACAAAGGAGAGGGGAAGAGGATGGTACCTTGTTAGATATCTTCAAAATAGGGAAAGGATGGGTTTGATGGCAGCAACAAAGCTGGAATTTGAGCTCTCCAGGGGAGTTTCCAGCTGCTGGAGATGGCTGGATTTTCAAGGAAGAGGGAGCAATAGCTTCAGCTTCTTGTTGAACCCAAAAGAAGAGAGCTGGAGTCTCTCTCTCGATGGAGGACTGTGAGGGTTTTAGAACAAAAATGGGAGATATAAATAAGGGAGGGGTGGAAATATATAGGCATGAAAAGGCATTGATAGCTTGCCAAATGGATTGGGAATAAAGGACAAGTGGAATGAAATTATAAAGGCAAGTGGAGAGAGAGATTCCAAAGAATAAAAACCCACGACACTGAAGTCTGCTATGCAGACAGTAAAAAAAATTTCGTTTTATTTTAATTCATTTATTTGAAATGTTAAAATATGACTGTATTCACGCCTCGGACCTCGGATTTCGACGCTAAATGTCTCGATTTGATTGTCTTTCAACGACGATCAAAATGAGTATAATGTTGATATACTTTCGGTCGAGTTTCGAATACCCGAAATTTTCGGATACAGATTTTGTTTAAGGTTAAATTTTACGATTTAAAAATATCAGACGACCTCCGATTGACGAGTGGTCAATTTCGTTGGTCTCGTGTCGTCGAGTCAGATCTAATGACGGTCTCGGTTTGTTTTGCGGTTTCCGAATTTGTATCGCGGCTTTTCACGGCACGCATTACGAAGAGACCGATTTTTGGTCGATTTCGTCCGAACGACTTTTGATTCATGATCAATTGATCGTTTTAGGTTGTTTAGTATTGACCGACAACGTTTTTGGGTTCATTAGACCCAAAATCGGACGAGTTCGGGTTTACGCGAATTCCCGGATGTTACATTTATAAAAACCTCAAAGGGAGTCTCGTCCTCGAGACTCAAGTTAAATCTTGTTTGATTTCTTATGGTCATAAAAACCTCAAAGGGTATGGAACCCATAAAAACCTCAAAGAGAAAACAAGCCATATATTTATCATGTATCTAATTACAATTGCTTGTTTTGATGCTTACATCAGAAAAGCTGCGGGTATCGTGCCCGCATGTCGGCTTCAGTCTCCCATGTTGCTTCTTTTACGCCGTGTCGGTGCCACAAAACCTTGACCAATGAAATCTCTTTGCTGCGAAGCTTCTTCACTGCACGATCAAGTATCTGGACTGGCTTCTCCTCATAAGTCAGATCTGGCTCCACGTCTAGATTCTCATAACTGATGACGTGCCGAGGATCGTGGACATATTTCCTCAGGTTGGATACATGGAAGACATCATGGATAGCTGACAGATGTGGAGGAAGGGCTACTCGGTAGGCCACTGATGAATCTGTGATTCATCACTTCAAAAGTCAAAAATAGAGCCTTATTCCCGAGAAAATAGAGGCATATTTCCCCTTATATTGCATAAATAGCATTCATGCATGTATTCATAACTCATGTAGTTTAGCAGCTCATTTGCATTTAAATAAGAAGCCAAAAATTCCTTGTAAAATACCTATTCACCAAAATAACCTCTTCTCTATAAAATATACTCCTTAGCTAATAACATAGGGAAGAATGCCTAAAATCACCCTTGTAAAATAGCCAATGTAGCCTGAGAACCCTTGTACCCTAAAATACACATAAAGCCCTCATACAAACTCCGAATTAGGTCTACTTACTCTTAGAATACTACATATTAAAAGACCTTCAAAATGAGACTAATTTCATTGAATTTGGAGCTCGTGTGAGAAACTTGGGTTTTTGGGCCACTTTGTATACTACATATGTATATTTATGTATCCTTGTATTTATGTATCATATTTGACCTCATCTCCGTCTTTGGTCAACATGAAACTTGTAGATCTCATCGAGATCTACAACTTTCATGTTTTGAGTTTTTCTAAATTCGGCTCCCTCTTCTCTCTACACGTGCATCTTATTCCAGCCACTCACAGCAGGCCACGTGGCGCCCTCTGGTTGCGCCACGCGGTCCGCCTCCCATCGCCTCATCCGCCTGCGCCCTCAGCCGTTGGATCTCGCTTCAGATCCAACGGTCCAGCCTTTTCCACGCGCGTTTAAATCCATGGCCGTCAGATCTTCTCTTGCCTTGATCTGCACCGCACATTAGCGCCTTCACCAGGGCCATCCACGTGGCAGCATCTACGCCGCTTGATCGCATCCCCGATCCTCTGATCTCAGCCGTCTCATTTCCCAGCGAGCCTCGTCCGTTCGATCATCTCTATCTTCTCATCCAGGCCGCCCGCTCGCGCTTCGTCCCCATCTCGCCACGTGGCTCCACCATAGCCCATCATCTCCGCGCCCCAGATCTAATTCTACCCGACCAGCTCCCCCTTGATCCCCACCGTTCCCACTCTTGCAAGAATCTCAAATGAACCCACATATCGCGGCGCCAACTTGCCACGAACACCGAATCTCTGCACTCCCTTCATGGGAGATACTTGTAAAAATACCCAATCTCCAACCTATAATTGATAGGAATGTCATTAATATGATGTTAAGTTAATTTTGTAATAAAGGAAGAGAAGAAAATTAGATACCTGAAATTCCAAATCTCTTCTTCGACGGTCTGCATAGCTCTTCTGGCGGCTTTGTGCCGTCAGAAGCCTCCGTCTCACAAGATCAACAGCTCTCGCGGTCTCCTCCAAGAGATCCACGGAATATAAAGCATGATCACCTACCTCACGCCAACTGAGAGGTGTGAGGCATCTCCGCCCGTATAGGGCTTCGAATGGTGCCATACCAATACTGGAGTGATAGATGTTGTTGTACGTAAATTCCACCAAAGGCAAATGGTCCTTCCAGGACCCTTTCCACTCCAAAGTGCATGCGCGAAGTAGATCCTCAAGCGTCTGAATGGTGCGCTCACTCTGTCCATCTGTCTGCGGATGGTATGCAGAACTCATCTTCAGCTCTGTCTGTAGTGCTGACATGAACTGATGGCAATAATGAGATGTAAATCTCGAATCCCTGTCAGACACCACCTCTCGTGGTATACCATGCAGCCTGATAATGTTCTGCACATAGAGCTTGGCCAATCTGGATGGAGTGTAAGTCGTGTTGACAGGTATAAAATGGGCTGACTTGGTCAACCTATCAACAACGACCCAAATGGAATCATGGCCACCCGGTGTCTTCGGCAATCCCGTGACAAAATCCATAGAAATGCTCTCCCACTTCCACTCGGGAATGGGGAGAGACTGCAGTAATCCTGGCGGTCTCCTGTGCTCAGCCTTGACCATCTGACAGGTCATGCATCTGCTGACATGTAGCGCGACATCGCGCTTCATTCCATCCCACCAGAAATGTCGACACAGATTACGGTACATCTTCGTACTGCCTGGATGGATAGATAACCGTGAACGGTGTGCCTCATCGAGAATGTCTTTGCGAAGCTGCTCGTCATTGGGTACAACGACCCGTCCTGCCTTCCATAAAATAGACTCTGCTACGACAAAATTATCAAATTCATCCTTGATGGCGCGCATGTATCTATCTCGGATCCAAGGATCTGTCTTCTGGCCTTCGACGATACGATCCCAAAGACTGCTGTATCGTGGAGGCACGGCGGTAGAAATGGATGCGCTCTCCTGAGGATGCCAATCTGTCAAAGCTGCAAGCGTATCCCACGTGTATAGCCAGTTCGCCGTACCATCAGCATGCGCTCTCCTGCTAAGTGCATCAGCCACCACGTTTCCCTTACCGGGATGGTAAGAGATCGTGCAATCATAATCCTTCAGCAGCTCGAGCCATCTGCGCTGTCTCATGTTCAACTCCTTCTGATCAAAGATGTACTTTAGGCTCTTGTGATCCGTGAAAATCTCGAAGTTCACCCCATATAGATAGTGGCACCAGATCTTCAAGGCGAAGACAACTGCCGCCAACTCCAAGTCATGTGTGGGGTAGTTCCGTTCGTGCGGTCTCAACTGCCGTGATGCATAAGCAATCATCTGTCCTCTCTGCATCAACACTGCTCCTAGACCTTCTCCAGATGCATCTGTGTATACTGCATAGTCTTGAGTGCCTGAAGGAAGAGCAAGAATAAGCGCTGTAGTCAATCTCTCCTTCAGTGTCTGGAAGGCCTGCTCACATGAATCGTCCCAAATAAATGGAACTCCCTTCTGCGTCAGTCGTGTCAGAGGGCTAACAATGCGTGAAAATCCGCTGACAAAGCGTCTGTAATAGCCCGCTAATCCGAGGAAGCTCCGAATGTGAGTGACTGTCTTGGGCTGCTCCCAAGACCTAACTGCATCTATCTTTGCAGGATCAACTGCAATGCCTGCTCCAGAAATGATATGCCCGAGAAATGAGACCTGGGATAACCAGAACTCACACTTGCTCAACTTGGCATATAGCTTGTGCTCCCGCAACATGTCCAAAACAATCCGTAGATCATTCGCATGATCCTATTCATTCCGTGAGTAGATGAGCACATCATCGATGAACACCACTACGAACTTGTCCAAGTATGGACGGAAGATCCTGTTCATCATATCCATGAAAGCCGCAGGTGCATTGGTGAGCCCAAACGGCATCACCACAAACTCGTAGTGTCCATAGCGAGTCCTGAAGGCTGTCTTCGGAATATCTGACTCGCGAATCCTCAGCTGATGGTAGCCTGAGCGAAGATCGATCTTCGAGAAAACCGAAGATCCCTGGAGCTGGTCGAACAAATCATCGATACGTGGCAAGGGATAACGGTTCTTCACCGTTCTCTTGTTCAACTGCCTGTAGTCAATACATAACCTCATGGATCCATGCTTCTTCTTGACAAATAGAACCGGAGCACCCCAAGGTGAAGTGCTCGGTCTCACGAATCCCAAATCTAGCAACTCCTGCAACTGCACCTTCAGCTCCCTCAACTCGGCTGGTGCCATGCGATAAGGTGCCATAGAGATCGGCTGTGTATCTGGCAGCAATGTGATCTCGAACTCGATCTCTCTTTCAGGAGGTAGCCCTGGTAGCTCATCAGGAAAGACATCTGGATATTCTGATACTACTCGGATGTCCTGTATCATCGGCTCCTGATCAGATACCTCCCGCACAATTGCAAGGTATGAATCACAACCCTGATCAACAAGTCGCTGGGCCCGCAACACTGAAATATACTCCATGGTGGAGTCATGCAAAGTACCCTCAAAAGTGAACTCGGGTAGATCAGAAATCCTGAAGACAACGGTCTTCCTAAAGCAATCAACAAGTGCATGATGAGTGGATAACCAATCCATGCCCAATATCAAGTCGAACTCATCAAGCTGCAGAAGTAGACAATCTGCGATCATCTCGTGACCGCCAATCAGTACGGGCAAGTGCCTGACTATCAGAGATATGACAAATAACTGGCCACCTGGCCCTCGGATGTGATATGGAGACGATAACGTCTCTGCAACTCTATCTAAAGAAACAAGCAACCTCGAAGCAAGGAAGGAGTGTGTCGCGCCAGAATCGAATAAAACATGGAAAGGTCGGCCCAAGACTGAGACCATACCTTTCACCACAGTAGCCGCTGAACGTGCCTGCTCCTCAGTAACGGCATGTAACTGTCCCTGCCTGGCTGATGCAACACTAGATCCCGCCACACTCTGCGTCTGTCTCTGCTGCTGTCGCCTAAAATTGGAGTTCCTACTACGGAAGCTCCCTGAATGTTGTGTCTGAGGCTGTGACTGTGAAGGCTGCAGCTGAGGCTCGCCAGAAGCCTGTGGGCACTGTGCTCGGTAATGTCCCCACTCGTGACATCGATAGCATCTGACTGGCCTGGTAGGTGGAGTAGCTGTGCCTGTGCTCCGAGCTGGTCCGGCTGGTGGTCGGTCTACTCGCTGCGACCCAGATGGTCGAGCGGACTCTGTGCCACGTTCGACAAGTGCTCCTCCTAGAGTAGTCAATGGAGAAGAGCGAGCACTGCCTGTGAAGGACGAACCTGTGGGTCGGAATCGTCTGTCTGACCTCTGCTGCTGAAACGGTCGACGTATCGGTCCAAAATATCGCCGCGGTCTAGGTGCTGCTTCAGACGAGCTCCCGAAACGTCTCCCCCTGATGTCCTCGAACTTCTCCGCAGCATCGGTAGCCTCGGAGATAGAAGTGATGTGTAGTCCTGCCAGCTTCTCCTGCACCTCCTCTCGCATGCCGCCAATGAACTTCTCCAGATTCTCCTCTGGAAATGCGCCAGCTGCTCGTGTATGTTGTGACAGCTCTGTGTATCTGATAAAGTAATCCCTGGCTGTCATCTGTCCCTGACGGAGCTCGGCAAACAGTCGGCGCTGGGACTCCTTCCACTTCGCAGAAAAGAAGTGGGCTCTGAACCTCGTCTCGAAATCGTTCCAAGTAGGCTCTCGGCCTAACTCGGACGCTACAGCCTCCCACCATCGCTCGACGAAGTCTGTCAGTGAATACTCTATGAAAGATAGCCACGTGTTTCGTGGCGCATGAATCGCCCTGAGCACCTTCATCACTCTCTTCAGCCACTGCTCAGCATCATCTGGTGGACCTGTACCCTCGAACAAGGGTATGTTGGCTCGCTGATAAAAAGTGAAGACCGACTGGTGCCTGTGAATGGCTGAATACTCGTGTGCATCCTCGCCAGCAAAGTCAACAGGGTCCTGCTCCCTATCTAGGTCTGCATCCTCCTCAGCTCCATGCTCTGGAATGTCCTCTAGTGGATCGTCAGGATGCGGCTGCTCCACCTCAACGGACTGGTGCTGGTCCTGCCGTATCCCATCCTGGGATGGATGGTACGTGAAATCTGACAGGTCCTCCAATCTCATCTCTATGTCCGTCTGCGTGTCAGCAATCTCGGTCTGCTGGGCCAATATCTGCTCCTGCTGGCCTCTCATAGCAGCCTGCTGCTGCTGAAGATCGGTAAGTGCGCTCAGTATGCGTACCAGCTGATCAGAAGTATCCTGACCTGGTCGAGATGCCATGGCTCTGCATGAGAACCATAATTAGTCAGAAGAATGCCTTAGACAGATATTTATCATAAATGCTTTTCTCTTCTTGGGATATAAGATGAAAATAAATGAACTTGGTGACATCCGTGGTTATTGAATATGAATGTCATATTTCCCTTCTCGAACTCACGACAAGTCGGAAGACTGTCGCTATTCGAAGACTTAATGCGATCGGAATTGAAATACTCCGAATGTGCGTATCGGGGTACCACTGCTCTGATACCAAACTGTGAACCCCTCAGGATCTGGGTACCCGCTAATCACACAATCGCACTATTGTTCACATGAGATCGCATGAAGTTACCGAAAAGCAGGGAAAATTTTTCGCGCGGCTAATTATCCACATGACATTCACATTCACAACATAACCACAAAGTAAAAGAGATACAATTGGCACCAAAATTCTTTTTCATTAATATTCATATCCATTTACAACTTGCACAAGCATCTTCCATATTACAACATATATCCCAAGTGATACAAAAGAGATAGCATATACATCCCCAACTAGACAAAAACTGAGACAAAGTACTTCATACCGTCTAGTGTAAACTCTGTCTCCAGGAAGCATGTATAGCTACTGAGCGGCTACTGAACTGCAGGCTGTTTGCCTGCCAAACACGTTAGGAAAGAAGAGGCGTCAGCCATTGCTGGTACCTCCCAAAAACTTATAAAAATAACTAGACATTTAATATGTGCAAAAGCAAGCAAGTAGAAATGTGGTATAAGTAAAATCTACATCTACTTGCGTAAGTAAAAAGGGGTTTCAAGTTGTTTGTAATGCATTTCTAATGATTTCCCCATAACCCGGCATTTCCCCCATATTACCTACTTATTTATAGTTGAATATTCATGAGGGTATGAGTGTGAGCATATATATATATATATATCAATTGCTTCAGAGATCATGTTGGTGGGTAAAAATGGAAAAGTTAAGATTGTAAAGATTTATATATTTGTTTAAATTCTTGGGTAGAGAGAATAGTCTTTTGATCATAACTTCTCCAATTCTTAACTTCAATGTTTTAGATATAACTCCAGATGTTGTAGATGTAGATATGGATGATCTAGATATAGAATCGCCAAGTCTGTTGGCGAAGTAACTCAAGCGGTAAAGAAGCCTACAAATGGCTCTTCCGTCTCGCCCCCTAATTGGAAGCGCGGTCCAATAGAGGGATATGTCTACTCCCAAACTACGCCACTGAGGCGGGTGAGAGAGACTCCCTAGAAAAGTCACTCTAGAAAACTGCCCGACTAGTACGGGCGGACGAGCTCGTACGTAAAACTGAAAACCAAGGATCCCCCGCCTGGGTATCCTAAAAGACAGGGTCAGCGGAACTGGTCTAAAGTCAGGATCCCAACGAGGCCTAAAAACACTGCGAGCTCGCGTAAAAACCGTATAAAAGACTGGGATCCTAGACCCGCGCACTTTGGCGGCCGCTGCCCTAACTGGGCTTCCTTTCCTCCGCCCAGGTGAGGGTCACCGCGCCCTCGCACAGTCAAGTGCAAGGTCAACCTGACCGGCAATTCTTGATTATAATCATTATTGCTTCACCATTTTTTTCCCAACGTTTTTCGGTCTCTCTAATAGATAACTTATAGATCCAGGAAATTGTCACCACTTATCTTAGTATTATATATATATATATATATATATATATACAAAGGAGATTATACTCAAGGATCAATTTACTTGAGGATTATTATTTACAATGGTCTTAGGAATTTATTTGATGACTTCATACAAGAGAGTAACTAATAGTTAGAAATCTTTACAATGAAGTCATAAATAAGACATATCAGGCATGGTAAGATATATATATATATATATAAGTATATATATATATATATAATTAGCATGGATTGGTGTATATTCAAACAATTGAATAATAAAAGATAAGTACAACTAGATAGTCATTTAAATTTAATATAAGATCAAACTCGGCCAATGATGAGATATTTAGCCAGAACATTGGATATTAATTGAAGATGAGATTTCTGATACCACAATGATTATATCCTCTAAAATCTTATGTGATACCATAGCTAAAATTTAAGATATGTATATATATACATTTTAAACTGAATCAAAACACAAACACAGACAGATCCTAGAACTTGCAAATTGTATAGTCCTTAAATTTACATTTTTCATACTGTACAGATTTTTAATTTAAATCTTCATATTGTACAGACCTTTAATTTAAATTTTTATACCGTATTTATTTTTTATCTAATTTTCACCCTGTACTATAAACCTTCAAATCCCAAAGTCTATGAGTACTACAAATTCAGTAAATTTTTCACTGGAAAGTTTCCACACCTATTCCTTTCCCAATTCAAGAAGCCAACATTTTCAAGAGCTTCAAACTGATCATAGTCAGCTAATTAACAAAATCTTATTGCTTAAGTTAACTGTACCTTCTCCCACTAAGTTGTTATAGCCAAAAAGAATCCATTTTTGAACATTGATCTAATTTCCAGCACATGCATTACCAATGTTAATCCTAAGTATTCAATCCACTAGAGCTTAGTGCTCTTTTATTACCAAAAATCCCCTTTTCCAGGCCATTACTCTAGAATGACATTACATTTAAATGATTAATTCTTTTAATCTCAGTAAATAGCATATGTAATGGGAAACAGATGTCATATATATATATATGATCAAGAGATGAATAAATCCCTAAGATAACTCCTACCATCTTATCTGAAATTAGATTTTTAATAAGAACTAGTGCCAATTGGGAAACTTATTAAAACACATCCAGTAGATATTCAAAGTTTTAATTGGTAAAAGAATAATAATAATTCTTGTATATCGACCTAATTTCGTAAGGCACCAGAAATCTCCCAATCCTATGTTCCCATATGTGCAGAACTACGTGTTTGGTATTTAAAAGAGTCATGGATTTATTCATGCATGGCAGCAAGAAGAATGGTTATGGAATTGTACCTAATTAAGTCCAAAACATGTCAAAATAACATGCAAGGCAGCAAAGGAGAGGGGAAGAGGATGGTACCTAGTTAGATATCTTCAAAATAGGGAAAGGATGGGTTTGATGGCAGCAACAAAGCTGGAATTTGAGCTCTCCAGGGGAGTTTCCAGCTGCTGGAGATGGTTGGATTTTCAAGGAAGAGGGAGCAATAGCTTCAGCTTCTTGTTGAACCCAAAAGAAGAGAGCTGGAGTCTCTCTCTCGATGGAGGACTGTGAGGGTTTTAGAACAAAAATGAGAGATATAAATAAGGGAGGGGTGGAAATATATAGGCATGAAAAGGCATTGATAGCTTGCCAAATGGATTGGGAATAAAGGACAAGTGGAATGAAATTATAAAGGCAAGTGGAGAGAGAGATTCCAAAGAATAAAAACCCACGACACTGCAGTCTGCTATGCAGACAGTAAAAAAAATTCATTTTATTTTAATTCATTTATTTGAAATGTTAAAATATGACCGTATTCACGCCTCGGACCTCGGATTTCGACGCGAAATGTCTCGATTTGATCGTCTTTCAACGACGATCAAAATGATTATAATGTTGATATACTTTCGGTCGAGTTTCGAATACCCGAGATTTTCGGATACAGATTTTGTTTAAGGTTAAATTTTACGATTTAAAAATATTAAACGACCTTCGATTGACGAATGGTCGATTTCGTTGGTCTCGTGTCGTCGAGTCAGATCTAATGACGGTCTCGGTTTGTTTTGCGATTTCCGAATTTGTATCGCGGCTTTTGACGGCACGCATTACGAAGAGACCGATTTTTGGTCGATTTCGTCCGAACGACTTTTGATTCATGATCAATTGATCGTTTTAGGTTGTTTAGTATTGACCGACAACGTTTTTGGGTTCATTAGACCCAAAATCGGACGAGTTCGGGTTTACGCGAATTCCCGGATGTTACACAGAGGCAGAAGCAGCGGCATCAGATTGACTCTCCGTAGTCGTTGCTGGACCAGATGGTGGAATAATGCCCCTCAGACGGGCAACTAGATCGTCGAACCGTTGATCCAAAGTAGCAGCAGATGGAGGCTCTATCTGCTCAGCAACTCGTGCGGATGCAGGAAATCCATGCTTCGAGTAGCATGTGTCTTCATTGTGTCCAACCCGGTGACAGTAGGTACATGTTGGCCTAGTGCGGCCACCTCTTCCACGAGGTCTACGTCCACGGCCCTGGTGATGAAATCCGCGACCCCTGTTGGCTGCCATGGCTGAAGTATTCTGACTCGAGGCCGTGGAAGGAACTGTGATCCGACTCAGTCTATGGAAAGCTTCCGTTATGGGAGGAATAGTAGAGTCGGCCAAGATCTGTGATCGTGCTGCCTCATACTCTGGATCAAGTGCAGCCAGGAACACACCCACCATAGTCGCGTTCCTATATGTCTTCTGTTGTTCTGGCGTAGCTGTCAGGGGCATGAAACTATAGAGCTTCTCGAACATCCCTTTCAGTGATGTATAGAGAGAATGTAGAGGACGACCATTCTGCTTGATAGTGAAGATATCGTGCTGGAGTTGCAGAATCTTTGTCTCGTTCTTCGCCTGTGAATATGTGGCCGCCAGAATGTCCCACATATCCTTGGCCGTGGGTTGATGTAGAATGTCATTGGCTATCTCAATTATCAGTGTACCGGATAGCCAAACTTTGGCATATGCATCATCAGCCTCCCAAGAGGCATTGGCTCCAGTCTTCTCAGCAGGCTCTGGTTCGGTAAGAATGTGCTTCTTACCCGTTGACTTCATCATGCTCATGAACTGCATTGCCCACAATTCATAGTTTGTACCGTCCATCTTTACAATAGGCGCTGGACCACGAAATGCGCCAATAGATGGTATATCCGCCTTGCTTTCTGACATACTGGAGATGGAAGACTGGAGCGATTGACAGAGGATGAGATTCGTCTACAATGACATTGATGGGTTTAGTTGCACGTGTAGACCTCAAGTAACTAAACCCATGTAGATGAAGATGTGTGTGACCTAGGGCTTAGGGCTTACCACACGTACACGCCTACAAGAAGCACACACACACACACAACTGGTTCGCGCGCAGAGGAGATGCAAGAGGGCTACAGCGCGCAAGGTGCAGTGGTAGCGCGCAGACGCGGTGCACAGCAGTGCACATGCACGGTGCACAGCAGTGCACAGGCGCGATGCACAGCAGTGCGCAGGGAGAGGAGCAGCGCAGGCGATGCGCAGCCCAGGGGCGCAGGCGATGCGCAGGCGCGATGGAGCAGCACAGGGGCGCAGGCGCGATGGAGTCCCGGCGATGCGCAACACAGGGGAACAACAACACCAGCGCAGGGGTGCTGGTGCGGCTGCGGTGAGACCCGGCGGCACCGATGAGATGGAGAGAGATAGAGAGGCCGGCAAGTGTGGTGGGGTAGGGTTAGGGTTTCGAGAACTCCGGTCTAGGACCGTCGCTCTGATACCATGTTGGGAAAAATGAACGACTTGTTTATTCCATAAGCCCTAGGCTCTCTTATATAGGAGAGTAGCCTATGGGTAAATTACATAAAGCATACAACTGAAAATAAAAATAACGAAGGGATACATGCACTACTCTATATGCGTCAACAAATACCATCTCATGTTTTTGAGAATTGATAAGAGTTGTGTGTTTTTTCTCATTAGAATAGCTATCCCTTATATAAATGGGAGGCTAGGGTTACAGAAACAATTACACACACATACCCCTGAAGTATGAATTAAACACTGTAAACCCAAAATATACTCCAATAGAATTCTTGAAATCCATGTAGTTGTGAAAGGTATTCTTTCGGTTCTCACGCGTTTCAGTGAACTCTTTTAGTCGGTGTTGGGAGACGGGCACTCTTGCTTTCTGGTAGGATGCCTGGATGGGTGGTGGGTCACTTGATGGGCGCTTGTTCGTCTTGGCATCTGATCGTGATGCGAGTGTCGCTAGCTGCTGGAGTGACAGAAATTGGATGCCGAGGTTCTGCGCTAACTTCTCGGACCAACGCTTAGAGGAGTTGTTTCTTTTGCTGGACTCTCTGACGGCTGTTGGGGGCCCTACGAGGGGACGGGATCATTTGGTTTGGAAGGGAATCCTTTTTCAGTCAAGAAGGCATACGGGGTGATTTGTAGACCACCTCCCATGCGCACGGATGATCTGATTAGGGGCTGCAATATTATCGGGGGGCTTCGGTTGCCCGAGAGAGTGGGCTTTTCCTTTGGCTGTTTAGACGGAAAAGGCTCTTGACGAGAGATCGGTGTGCCAGATTCTTTGGGCCAGTTTCTGATAGGTGCCCTCTTTGCAAGAACGAAATTGAATCTGTTGAGCATCTTTTCTTTCTTTGCTCGAGAACAACGTCTTTGTGGGAGGAGAATGGTCAGGACTGGATTTGTGTGCGGAGCTTCGACACTTTTTGGGTATCCTTGCGAGGGGTGCATATCGGTCAAGGAGGTTGCTGCTTCGCCCTATGACAATTTTGTGGTAAACTTGGCTGGCTAGAAATGCTTTTATTTTCTCGGGTCATAGGTTTTATCAGGAGAGAATGCCTGTATACAATCTGGGGGTCTGGTTGATGAGTGGTTGGTGCGCTGAGTGTGCTTTTGTATGTCTTAAATAGTTTATTAATATAATTTTGGGGCGGACACCTCTGCGTGTTTCTCCCTTCTTTGGATTCAAAAAAAAATGTAGTTGTGAAAGGAGAACGTGATTTCCCATGCATTTGTGGATGTGAAATCCACGTAAAATGTCGTGTTGGATTTTGATAGTTTTTTTAACCTTTTTGGGTGCATATACCATGTCACAGCAAATGAACCTTGAATCAACCCTCTGGTGCCACGTGGAAATCTGAAATAAGATAATAAATGCAACAGACACACTATCAAAACTGAAATAAGACATCAAATGCAACAACCATGCAACCAAAATATGGATTTGCATGATTCGAGGTCCTGAACTATGCCCCGGGGTCAGATATTGCTATTTATTTTTTCAAAGAACACAATTGATGCGAGGCTCTATATAATTCTACCATTACATTCAGCCTTCAGGTTCAATGACTAGAATGTGGGACTGAACTAAGATCCACATAACTCATTACCCAAACTCCATCTTTCTCAATGATGATATTTTGAACGTTGAGATTCTAATAATTGCAATGCTTTTGTTCTTGTGAAAAAAATACAATGAATTTATGCAAAAAGAGTAGATCGTAACCTCTTTAAGTAAAATTACCCTCCTTACCCACCTCATCTTATGTTGGATTCCAATTGCCTCTTGAATGAGTCTTGTCATCACCACTTTGAAATTACGATCCACCAGTTTACTCGAGGTGATCACCTGGAGGCCAAAAGGCTGCAATATTGTATCTTCTATCTTGTTTATGCCATTATTGGTGCATCTTTTAAGTATTATGCCATGCATAGGTTGTAATATTCAATTCGGTTTGTTTTGATTGATTTTTTTTAAACTCAGATTTTTGATTTTGTTTCTGCCAAAGCTGATTTTGGTACTGAATTGGCTATAAGTACACGATCAGAGTTGGATCCAGGTATTTGTCTGAGCTCAATGTTGTCTGCTTCTCATTTCACCTAAATTTGATTTTGTCCTTTATAATCAGCTGCATGGTGGTTGCAACATGGCATAAGTTGCCTGGAACTGCAGCGGATAGCTGTTCGCATATTGAGCCAGACAAGCTCATCATTTGGCAGTGAGCACAGCTGGAGTATTTTCGATCAGATTCATTACACAAGACAAAATTGCATAGCCCAGGAAAAAGCTAGTGACTTTATCTATACCCACAACAATTTGCGTTTAAAGGATCATCAGTTGCTGAGGACCGCTGAACGCGAGTCCTTTGAAAGTGCTTTCTTTGAAAGCTTACTGGGTGATTGGATTATTGAAATGAAGAAACCTGCACTACAAGAAGAAGAGGTACTTTCAGATTTCAATCATACACATGTTTATATACTTGTTAGGTTGATGGAGTTGAGTCATGCCACATGATTTCTTTTCAAGAAGAAAACTCATCTCCCGTCATTAAAGGAGGGGCAAATGAATAGACGATCATATGAGGAGTGTTCGGCGCCTCTCGTCGATGCCGAGGATGTTGGGAAGAAGGCGTATTGGGCCTAGGCGGCACTCCGGGGCATCTCTATGGCATCGAAGTTGCACTAGGATTCCACGCCGCTGGGGTGGGGTCCGCTGGGCGTCCTTGCCCTGAGGGGCATGGTGCTGCAGCTCTAGGACTACCTCTTTGTGGCTGCATGATAAGGTGGACTTGGAGTGTGGGGGGGCTTTTGTCCCCTGTTGTGATAGTGCAGAGGTTGGCTATCGTGGTGGAAGGTCCCATTGCTGATATTTGGGGGTTTCCACCTGCTGCTGCTGGGGGTGTGTAGATGCGTCTCGGAGGACTCTGTGCCAGAAACCTATGCGGAAGTTGTGGCAAGGGGAGATCCAAAAGAAGACAATGGAGTATGATGGGAAACCGTTTATTGCCGCTGGATTTGGTGGCAGCCTACTACATCTTGTTGCGGGGGTTTTGATGTTTTAAATGCGACATTTGGCGCCACAAGCATTGAGAGTGCATGATGCGTAGAATGTAGCAGCCTCGAGCGAATTCATCCGCAAGGGCAGATGGGATCATGATGCAAAATTCTGATATTCCGGATGGTTGACACAGGTCCCCTCAAAAGTCGCACCTTGTAGAGGAGGCAAATTCCTTACTAGTGCTATGGATTAACATAAATCCCTGAACATGTCAAATTAATTTTTTCCTTCCAGAAGTGTTGCACAACCATGATGTGTTATGCATATTGTTGATTGTCCATGCGTGTCCGATGGCGCATTCCCGGAAGGCGCTATGCTTATCTCCTTTAGTGAATGCGATATATGATGATTGTCTCCAGACTATGTTTGAAATGTATGAAATTTCCTGTACATCAGTCTTATTAGAAAAAATGACCATACACCGTAGAACATTTTCACAACATACCAACAAAGAGTTTTGCTTATATATGCATAATGATGAAAGGATGTTATACAAACAATTCGTAGCCACACAATTAGAACAAAAATTGCATAGGTACCAGCTTAAAAAACAAAATAAAGTACAAAGTGTCCACTAACACATGATACATTACATAAAACGTTGTTCACTAAGACGCGATACATTATCAAAAAAGTTATACATCCCCCAAAAAACTATCTCTATCTCATCCTCCATATGTTTGTCCTCCGAAACTCTGGTTGGTTAAATGTTGGCATTGGGGGGTGGTGTAAGTGTATGGTACATGGTTGATCCCCCCTTTCATCTTCTTCCATTAGGTTCCTCCTAGGGGCTTGCGGTGTTTACATTTCCTCAATCGACGGCTCGGTATAACGAATTGGGTCTCCATCACGAATTCCGACAACTCTTGACCCTCCACAAACCTGGCGATGGAACAAGATCCATGTCTGGAACATCTGCTTCCGGTTTAATATCTGCTGCAACAACTTGATAACCTTGTCTGCGGCTCGGTCCACGAGCTTGAGCATGACATCTTCCTCTCCCCCATGTTATTCCTCTCCCTTGTTCCTGAGCTTGCTCTGCATGCTCGTCCTGTATGGTCGCTGCATCAGCAAATTGGAATGCTAAGTACCGCTCCATTTCCGCCTTTGCCTGCACAATAATCTTCCTGCATTCGTAGTGTGTGGGATCAATGTCTACTTTCTGAACGATAAGATCCCATCTAGATAATTACCGGATCATAAAAATATCACTAGTCACTAAATTTGAAAATTTACAAGCTTATTATAAAATAAAGCACAACATCTTACATTGTTCGCCAAAGTATCACCCAACCTACCCACAAATCTCCTACTTATTCTTAGGTACCAATCCATGTATTTGGAAGTCATGTAAATCCCATGGATTGGTCCACATCTACAACTCGGCGGTCAAGTGACACCCATTCATGAATGCACAAGTCATGTCTTTCTCTCCGATCGATATCCACCTTCCCCCTTAAGTCAATAGCATGGAGCTCCTCATCAGTATCACGTGGCGTATGCACAACCCGACAACCACCGAACTACCGTAGAAAGGAGCCATGTTGTTCGAATGCTACAACCCAACACACTCCTAAGGGCCTTCTGTGCCACTGGAGTCTCTAATTATAGGTGCGATGTGCATGAAGTGCTCTCAAGCCCATGACTGGAGTAGTATGACGGACCCACCTATCTCCTCTATTGCCATATCTGTTGCAAAACACAAGTGTATACACAGAATAGTAAGGGCGACAGATCCCTAACTCAGTGTGCCTGTAAACTCAAGGTCATACAATGAGAGAAATCAGTGACCCGGACTTGTCTGTGATAAAACTCCACTCACCAACTGCAATATGTAAGCCCTTGCATATTTCCTTAAAATTTTCATCCGTATTTGGTGGCAAGTGTGTAAACGATGAATATAGCCATGTTGCGAGCACCTTGGTGCTTACGATCTTAAATGCTAACGGATACACTCTCATGCCTCCACCCATTTCCTTCCGGTTGTTGTCCCTTCATAACTACCGATCCATCAACTCACATGCCTATTATCATCGCCACGTCATGTAGAGTAACGATCATGTCACCGTTGGCCATGTGGAATGTGTGTGCTTCCGGCCGCCAATACTCTACCAGTGCAGTAACGATCATCTCATCGTTGGACATCGATTTATGATCCTGGGGAAAACAACTATATCGCCAATAGAGTATGCCATGTAGATGTCGCGCATATTCCATGCAATATCAAATGACACATGTCCAAATGATGACACTATTGCATTATTGAAGAATGTTTTTGTAGTTTTAATGGAATTAAATTTATCGGTGACATTACTAAGGAATTTCCCTTTGTAGAGGAGAGTCGTCCACACCATTAGGAGAATGCTAATGCCTTAATGGGTCAAAAATCACATGTTCTGATTGCATCTGTGATGTCTTGCGGTGACTTGATGGAGGGTATTGGGAGATGCCTCCGACACTTCTTCCTAAAGACTTTTGCTGGTGAGTTGGTCTCTCTGCACACTACGACTATATATGCGTGCGGTCTCACAACTTCCCAAGAGGCCGTTCTCATGACCACTGATGCTGTGGAGTTTGGAGTCTTGTGTATGCGCTCCTGCTTCCATGATGGTGCCATGGCACGATCCTCACCATTTTTTCCGTGTCATGGGCATTCCTTTAATGTCTCGTAATGTGGACTCCTTTAGGGTGCATCAGTCAGTGTTGCGAGGGTGGTGGAGATCATCTCGGATGGGTGAGACTCGGGGATGGCATTGACAATGTGATTGCCATGGAGGACTGTTATGCTAGTTAGTTGTTTGAAGCTGTTCATGTTTTTGGTAAAATGTTATTTATACTCTAGTTGGCATAGTGCCTCCCACCGCGATCTGTCCCTTGGCTCCCTCCGACGCGGAGGTGTCTTGGGAACATTTTTCTAGAGATAAATCCCCCTGGTACTTCATTTTATGAGTCTATGGATGTGGTCTTTGATGTTCTCGAAGCTGAGCATGTGATGGATGTTTTTTTTTGAAATCAAAAAAGGGGGGAATCACGCGAAGGTGCCCGCCCCATTAATGTATTAATTGCTTAAAACAAAACTGATTACAAAAGCCAAGATTCAAGCAACTGCTTGTAATGGTATCTGGCATTTTCACAGTAGAAACACATTCCCGAAAAAAGATTCTCATTGCGGTCAAGCCAGATGGCTCAAAGAACTGCAACCGGAAGCAGAATCTCCCTTTCTATCTTTTGCGTGCACCATAAGAACTGCAACTGCTTGTAATGGTATCTGACATGTGATGGATGTTGATCCCTTGTTTGGATTCGATTACCCAGGACGTATGCACCTGGTAGACCTTAGTTTTCCTTTTAGACTCAGATCCAGTCTATAGCTACAGATCCAGCCATTCTGGTTTCATGATCATTCCACATTTACTGAACCCTGTGATAACTCTATGCAAATTGTGATTAGCCATTTCAGGAACCTGGAACCCATGTGGGACATTTCAAGGGGTGCTATCGTCAAATGTCTGGATCATGGTGTCCAATGCTGCTTGCCCTGGCCATTTGCAAGGCAGACCGGTTGAAGGTATTTGCTCGGAGATATCGTCGGCAACTGTTGGGACCTTGGTTGCATGCGGGAATTTTAATTGTGGAGGTGTTTGAAGGTGTTGTGGTCTATGGGGGCCACAACCTGCTAATGTTGGTGAGATGGGCGATGACCCTGCGGGGTGAGGGCTAAATGATGGTTGTGGAAAAGCATGAAGTGATTGCGAACTACGCGGGGGCAAAGTTGGTGGGGCACCCCCACTATTGCTACATGAAGCTTATTTCCTGGAATGCCAAGGGTTTGGGCAACCGGACAAAAGAGGGGCAGTGGGCCTACTGCTTTAGGTCTGGAAGGCATATGTCATTTGTCTGTAGGAGACGAAGTTGTAAACTTGGAATAATTTCCTCTAGCGTAAGATGGATGGTTTTCGTTTATCTGATAGAGCGATGTCATGGTGTGTGTGTGTCAGGAGGTATGTTGGTTAGTTGGAATAGTTATATAATGGAGTTGGTTGATACTGTGTGTGACTACCGAGTCCTGTATGCTAGTTTCTATGGTTTATGGTCCCCTAGCGGCCCACAAACTGCATGTTGTGTAGGACGAGCTTAGGATAGTTCGTGCTTGTTTTTCAAATTCGACACAGATTGTGGGCGGTAAATTCAATATCATCCTATTTGTTGCAGATCACTCGCATGATATGGGTGGAATGGACCCTAGCTCTTATTTGTTTGCGATGTTGTTAGCTTGGCTATCGTGACCATCTTGGGATGTGCGGTGTCACCCTGATGAGGAGTTGTTATAACCTTCTCTGAAGAGAGGAAAAATCAAGACTAATTTTGGGGATCTGTTTCTTTCTTACTACTTTTTTATATTTAAGAGAGGAAAGAAAGAGTCCATTTTTTCACAACCCGGTTGGAGGGTAGGCTCTGAAATGGGGAGGAAATAACAAGAATGGCTGCGGAAGCCTGGAGGCTGATTGGAGACCACTTGAACGATTTACTGTTATCCCATTGATTCCAATGAAGGTGGGAAATATCTATTTCTCATTCACAAATCCATCCTTGTCTATGCTTCTTACTCTCAGTTTAGTCTTACTGATGCTTTATTTTGTTACGAAAAAGGGAGGAGGGGTCCACAAAGCATGCAGAGCGAGTGAGAATCTACATCATCATGAAACTTGCAACACTGCTCGCCCTACCTCCTTTATCACTGAGCAGTCATTTAGGGTAGGGGCCTTAGCTGGTGATCTGGTACCTGGGAAGCCCTCGATGATTATGATACTGGAAGTGAAGAGACATCAATTCTCTCGGGAATAGAAACCTGTTGAGATTTCACACTTCCTGACCACGTGATGCTGATGTCAAAGTAGCAATCTTTCGATATAGAGCTCTTCCTCCTAGTCTAGCATGGAAGAGCCATCTTGACCAGTAGCACAACTAAGACAACGACGAGTTCTCTGCCCCCGCAGGGATGAAGCGATAGAAGGTGGGGATTTGGAGATGGAAGTTTTGGATGCCACGAACTCGAAGTACACTAAGAGGAACAACTTGTCTAAATCGCGTTTGGATCCTATCCTGGATTCTATGGGCTTGTCGGAGAGTTTTTCATTAAGATATGTAATGGCCGTACCTAGTTCACATTTGGACCATTCACTGATTTGTTGGGTGAAGGTGATGGTTAGCGCCTAAGCAATATTATTTGTTTTGAGCTCTCGTCTGTAGGAGGAGGGTCTTCGTGAGAAGGTTATGAGGTGCTAACAAGGGCAGGTCGTGGAGGGGTCTGCTTCGAGGAGGGTGACTGAGGACCTTATAGTCCTCTGCAACATGCTTATGCAGTTTAAGAAGGAAAATTGAGAGCACAGAGGCCAACATAGAGACGTGACACAAACATAAATTGAGCTACTTGATGACATGGAGGACTCTAGGTAGATGTCTAAAGTGGAAAATGCAACGATATACGAGGAGAATCGTGTTCTTCTAGAGGAAGATAAGAAGGAGGGGGGGGGGGTGACTGGAGGCATTGATTGAATCAAAATAGTTGATTGAGGGAGATGCAGACACAAGGTTCCTCGATGCAATGCCATGGCATTGTAACCTGATACATCCCATTGAGGTGGATGGTGAGGAGGTGATGGGTAATTTTGCCCTTGATGATGTAATGAGGAGCCACTATGTTGAGCTTAGTCGATGCGTACCTGGTGATGGTGCCAAGTGGGAGAAAGAGATGTTCCAAGATTGAATATGATCTGACGAGCTGACAAGACCTTTCCTTCTTACGGAGGTTCAACATGCATCCTTTGACCTAAATGCGAACAGGTCCTCGTGCATAGATAAAATACTGTAGACCCCCCATAGTCATAAGCAACAAAGCACATCGGGGAGGTCACCTATGAACTTTACCGGAGGGCACTCGCATCTATCTTGTTTTCCACTTATCCAAGCGTCGGCCCGGATTATATAGTGGAAAAAGACGACCTCTCTCTGATCTCTTTCCCACATTCTTAACCTCACTACGACTTGCTGATACTTGACAAAAATTGTGGGAAAGAGTGAGTCGAACCTCCCACACGGGAGGATGTTGCGGAGGTATGGACATGGCTTCTTCGGAATCCCAAAGGCTACATGAAAACATTGGGAACCTGAGCATGTCGTGAAAGAAGCATATTGGGTGGGCATGCTTCAACCTAGGAGACAAATTCCTTAGTCACGTAGTTCGAAAAAATTATTCTTCCACAAAGCCAAATTTTTTCTGTCAATACTCAACTTCGAGAGAGAACTAGAGGAAAGAGACTTCGAACTCCCCGACTGGCTTTTTCGAGTGTCAATACTATAGGCATATCGCATTAATTATATGCGCTAAAGGGACTCACATGGAATTTATGCGCTTTAGGGTAGCGCATACATCCTGTGCGCTTTCGCCCCTATAGCGCATGAATTGTATGCGATATACTCTGCAACCTCATAAAAAAATAGCCAGAACTTTTTCCATAAATATCTCTACGAATAGGAAATGTACCAAAAGCATTCATGCCATAAATAGTACGAATAGTTGTCCATAAAAGGCTCCATTGGATTAGAAAATAGTTCATGTTGGGTATAATACAAATAACTGGGATAGAGTACATTGCCAAATATCGTCACAAAATACATATTTATCTCTTCCTCCTCTTTTGATAGGTTATTTTTACATATTTAAGATCAACTCCTTGTAATTGAGAACTTCACATGCCTTCTTCCTCGTCGAAGGTGAGCGCAGGTGGCAAGGTTAGTGCAGCATACATATATTGAGTTTCTTCCCCCTCATGTTCCTTGCAGGCGCTTGTGGAGTTGTCATCATGCTGTCTCGAGGCTCAACAATTAGTGTGACAAATTGTGTCTCCAAACCGAACTCGGGGACCTCGTCCATATCCTGGTTTCCTTCCTCCACTTCGACGCCATGTGTAAATTCTTACCGCCCTCATTTACGACCTCGTCCATGACCTTGTTGTTGTTGGTATGCCCTAGCCCGACCTCTTCCCCTCCCATGTCCTCTTCCTCTTTCTTGGACATTATCCTGTTGCATGTACTCCTCGTTCAAGATCATAGCATCTGCAAATTAAATGGCCAATGAACGCTCCATTTCGGACTTGGTCTCCCGTGCTATGTCTCTATACTGCTAGTGGCTTGGATCTCTACCTCTTAATTACATGACAAGATCACATCTCTGCATCTGAATATTTTAAATAAATGTGAAGTTAGATATTTATAATATAATAAATATATTTGAATTATTTAGACTTACATTGTACCCACTTAATGGTCTAGTGGTAGTACAGTGTGTCTACCACACAAAAGAACATGGTTCAAATCCCACTCTTGCAAGGGTTGCGTTAGGTAGTCGACGGCCAGCGTAAAAAATAGTCGAATCTTTCAACATGGATTTGAGCAAGAATCCATGTAGCCGACCCTACTTATAGTGGGAGAAGGCTTAACACATTTACATTTATTTATTTAGACTTACATTGTAGGTGAGGATTGCAATCTCCTCACATATCTTCTAGTGATCCGAAGATACCAATCCATATAATCCGGAGAGGTACTGACCCTAATGGATTGGTCTATGTGGAGAACTCTCTCGTGACGAGACATCCAAGCAGTGATGTGGTCAACATGTTTTTCTCTCCAATCTACATCTACCTTACCCCGCAGATCGATTGCATGTAACACCTCATCAGTGTCGCAAGGAGATGAGATATTCTGGCAACCACCAAATTGGCATACGACGCAGTCGGGAAAGTTATGCTCGACCACGTGGAAGTAGATGAGAGGAACACGTGACGTCCAAACATGTTGACCATCGACGCAATAATGTGGGAGAGCTTCCAAGATGTCTGTTCCATACGACATCCACAAAACCTGCACATAAGTTATTTCGATCACTTCATGGATATTCCAAATGATTAATTTTTTTAAAAAAGTATACCTGCTCTGGAGATTGCATATCAAATGCGTCACGATATGGCCGAACAACGTGCGTTGGTTGGCATCTGTTCTCAAAGTCTGCCCTCCAACGAACACCTAATGATCGCTCATGCCATTGAGGTCTCACTCTAATAACAAGGGCTATATAGGGAAAGTGCTCCCATGCCCAAAGCTATAAAAGTATAACAGGACCACCTACCTCTTCGATCCCCATGTTTGCAGCGTAACACAGATGCCTGTACAAGTATGCCAATGTGGCGGATCCCCAACTGAATGTCCCAGTGACATCAAGATCAGACAAAAGCGGTAAAGTTATAATAGATATCAAAGACCCACTCTTGTCCGTGAATAATACACCCCAAGGAGCTGCTGGATGTATGCTCTCGCATAACGTATTAATGTGTCCTCCAGTGTTCAGAAAGGCGGATGCGGTCTCTCTAGCGAACTGCATATCCTATATTCGTTCAATATTCGGGAAAGGCGCATATGCGGCCGAGTATACCGCATATGTGGCCGCATTTGTATTAGGACCCAGTCCATCTCTAAACCCAGTGCAACCCTAAAAAAACCCCACCCGATAAATGAGAGCCCCGATCCTCGAGTCCCCAACCCTCTATGCTCTAGTTCTCGAATGAGTGGTTCATTTTGATTCCAACTCTACTGTTCTTATATAAAAAATACAATAAACTGATGTCATATCTTTCGATTATGGTCGATTTGATTGTTATATCTATCGAAAAATGCAACTGAAATTTTGGTTCAATTAATTGCTATATTTTCCATAGTGCATACATTTTCCTAAGAAACACCAGGCAAAACTACCAACTACATTAGTGGTTAACTGATTAGTTTTTAGAATTATTCACTTACATTCTACATGACCTTGGTGGACTCTGGTTAATTTACAATACTTTTTTATTGGAATTTCTGGAATATTTATGTCTCCTTTTTAGTATAAATGATCTTAAACTTATACTTGAGCAAGTGCATAGGTAGAGGGAAATTGGTAGGTTCACTTGGAAGTGGTTTTGACATACGCTTTCTCATCCAATATTCTATGCTAGATGGGTACTTTGAGAGGGTGTACTTGTAAAAGAAGTTCGCCATAGGTATTTCGTCTATATTATATATTTTATAACATCTCTAAAATTTGAAATTAATATTATATCTATTATTTATTTTTAATTAAAATATTACAAAAGCGCGTAATCCACATATACTTTCGCCTACCTGCTTACTCGCTTCAAACCGCCTGACCGAACGAATACCGCATACCGACTTTCTGAATCTTGATGTCCTCATCTGCATGGGCGGGCACATGTGAAAATGACCGATATAACCAACTCGCCAACACTCTTGATCCTTGGATCTCATTCTCCATTGGTCAAACCCCTAGTAATTGTTTGCACACATCATCCCATTTCCCTACTGTCGATGTAGCACCGGTAAATGCCATGCCATCAACTCGCAACCCCATCAGCACAGCTACATCCTGAAGTGTAATCGTCATCTCCCCGTTGGCCATATGAAATGTATGTGTTTCCGGCCTCTATCGCTCCATCAAGGCAGTTATAAGATGCCAATCAAGGGCTATGAACTCCAAATCAGTAACTCCACCAAATCCTGCCTGCACAACAAAAGGCCGAAGCGATCGCCAAGTGGTATGTGCCATACTTGCTTCTCCCTTCATCGACATCGTAGCCATGATACCTGCTCACATAAATATGAATTGTTAATTTTGCGATTTAAAAATACAAATCGTGAAAATGAAATTAAATGAAAAAACAACATTACATCACCCTCCCATACTCGGCGTGAGCGATGCCGATCCTGCTGTGTCAGCACGGAAGTGTCAATGAGGTCTGGATCCATCTATAACACACATATCAAATGTATACATTAGTAATTTAAAAAAGGATGATATAACAAATGTTCAAAGCAACAAACTATGTTTATTATGCATGTATTACAATTTCTGTAACGAGAAATATAATAAACTTATTGAGGCCAACACATTTTCTCTTATTATGACCTTCCCCTCCACATCTCCCACATCTATTTTTGTTTCGATTTGATGCAGGAGCTGTAGTTGATGAAGATGCTTCTGAGTTTTTTCTTGGATATGTGCGTTTACTATGACCCAAAGTTCCACATAAACCATATGTATTATTTTGCAAAACTTCTCTTATATTAATTTCATTGTGAATCCTCGTGGACTGAGGTCTCCCTTTACTTCGCTTTAACTTCTTGTTGGGTCTCAACTCAAGGTAGGACAATGGCACCCACGTATCCCTATCTCCCAAGGGGAAAATTTCCCTTGGTAAACCTTGAGTTGGTGCTCCCAAGTGTAGCACTCATCTATATATGGCTCCATTACAGAATGCCTTTGAGACATAACAACAAGCGAACAAGGAGTCCGATATGTTTGCCATTTCTGGCTTGTGCATGTTCCTTTGTGATCACAACTGTATATTTCTTGCGTCCTCTTATGCCATATTGTGTATGCCTATCACCTGTAAGAACCTTAAAAAGTAAATCAGGTGCACATTGTATTTGGGTGACCTTGTGCCTGTTTGCAAATGAACTCCAATTTTGTATTTTTGCAGCATTCCATGCAGTATATTTTTTCCCATTAGCAATGGCAACAACAACCTCATCTGCACGTTTATTAAAATATAAAATACAATTGTAGAATGTTTTTTCAATACGTGCCGCAATGGGCAAACAATGTGCATCCTTCATCACGACATTGTAAATCTCACTGAGGTTGGTGGTTGATTGACCGAATCTAAAACCACCATCATATGACAAAGTCCACTGCTCTTTCGGACAATCATGTGTTTCAAACTATCTAGTTGCCTCTGGATCCCATTCTCGTAATTTTTGCATGAAATAAGCAAAGTTCTTAGAGGATGTCTGCAAGGTAGCTGTAATTACAATATTTTTCATGGACCCGTTCTTAAATACAGTGTTGAAATTGCTAGCCACATGTCGGGAACAAAAACGTCAATGTGCAAAGGGTGGAAATTGGTCAATATCAACATCATTCACTGCAGACTTCATATCTGGATGACGATCTGATATAATGCAAATTGGACCTAGATGCATCCCAATAACCTTGATACGCAACAGTGAAAGAAACCACTTCCAACTTGGCGCAGATTCTTTCTCCACAATGCCGAAGGCAAGTGGGACAATATGCTTTTCACCATCAATCCCGCAGGCAATCCGTAATTTTTGGGTATACTTTCCATACAAATGTGTACCGTCTATGCTAATCAAAGGCCTACAATGCTTAAAGGCTTCAATACATGGTCCAAACGCCCAAAAACACTACTGAAATCTACATAATGCGGCTTCGTTGGATCGGGATGCTCCGTCCGTATGTGTGATTGCAATTTCAGTCCCTGGAATGGCAACCTGTAAGGCATGTAAAAAATGTGGCATATCTGCATAAGATTTTCTCCATTCACCATAAACGATTGCAATTACCTTTCTTCTAGCATCCCAAGCCCTTTTCTTTGCAACTGAATATCTGTATACCTTCTGGATATGAGTCCTGAGAGTGGATATTGGAACAATCGGGTTGTCCCTCACAAAGTCGAGAACCTCCCGGGCCATGAAGTTGCAGTCAAGTTGGGGATGATCTTGACTGATAGACGGATTGATGCCTGAGTGTAGATCGCCAAGCTTAGATATTACCTACATCCCGTCAAATTTACGATAATGACCACGCAAAAACCACTTGCATCCCTTGGAATCCATCGTACACAAGATGGACCAAACCAATATGGTAGATTATTTAATTGTAAAGTTGTAAAGGAAAAATATGTGGTACTTTTTCACACAAAATATAAAATCATCTTTCATTTTGAAAGTGCGATCCTTTCGCAGTTCATGACCAATGTTGTCAATGACACTTCCATTTCGAAAATTCTCTTCAAAATTTGCAAGCCCATCACCACATAAGATATTGTAGAAGGGTATGAAAGAGGCAATAGGAGCACCATCTGTTACATCGTGCACAACATTGTCTTCAACTTCCTCATTGTCATTCTCTATCTCATCGTCAGTGACCTGCGGCGGACAGTCATTCATAACACGATTCACTTCCCTCATCAAAGCCTCGCTAATATAGGTACTCTCATCATTACGTGTCAGAGTAGGTGGGTCGCCTCTAGATAGATCATCGATAAGGGATGAACCATGTGCTCCCAAGGCGTGGTGTTTAGTTGCACATTCAATCGGAGAGGTATCTACTACCATCTCTATGAGAGCTGACTTTGCGTGTCTTGCGTAAAGAAAAAGACCTTGTATATCATCATCATCTGTAATGGATGTCATCATTGGACCGGTTCCAATGCACTGTGATATCTTGGTGTTGTGAGTGCTCATATCCAACGAAAATTTCTTACAAACCAATTCCAACAATTCTTCATAAGACATGGGCGTTCGCAATCCAAGACCTCGAACGACTGCACAACTAGAGTCATCATTACGACTCTTCAATTCAAACAAGCAATATATAGAATCCATTGACCTCCTAAAAATTGCATCTACATCATTGTAGGTCATACAAAAGGCCAATGTTCAATTAAAACAAAGGATAGCGAATAGAAATCCAAAGAACAAAAAACCCTACTTTATTAATGTTAGAGAAAGTTACCCTTGAAGAACAAAACATTGGTGAAGACCGACTGGTGACAAACTGAGCTACTAGCGGGCATCGGTGGCAGAGGTGGAGGCCTTCGGCGGTGGAGGCGGAGAGGGTCGGCGACTGAAGTGGCGGCAGAAGCGATGTGTGTTGGTGGGGGACGCGAAGAGCTTTTCGCAAGAGGGAACCTCAAACAGAGCCAAGAACACGGGTTCTGTTTAACGTGGGTAAATGGGTCCTCGTTCTGTCTATTTTAGTTTTTGAACTGCAGACAATAGCCAGGGATTCTATACGCTATAAGTCCAAAGCACAGAGATTACATGCGCTACTAAGAAGCGCTGCGATTTTATGTGATTCCTTATATCGCATACAATGTATGCGATTTGCCTACAGTAATGACAGAAAAAATTACTGTTTTGAAACGCCTGGAAATGCATGGTAATCACATGATTTATGTTTTAAATCAAATTATCAAACTCTAGAAATTGATTTTGCTTAATTTGGATATAAAATGAAAGAGATATACCAATTTGAGTTAGCGAGTGTCACTGCTGGAAGATGTTTTATCAAAAACCTTGTGATTGTCATTTAAGAATCTTGTGAAATTAATGGTTAATTTCCTGGAATAATTATGGATAATATTTAGGAAATATTTCATGATAATTGTTCCCTTAAACGACATTGCCTCAACCAATAAATGATCAGATACGATATGGATCACCAATTGGTTACTTTATACACTTTCAACAAACATGTTACTTGAATATGTTTGGGAATTTGTCTGGCAAATTTTTTTATAGTCAAAATGATTTTGATTATTACTATTTGGTATAATTTCGGTTGAAAAACCGATGAACATCTCAAGTACACAATGATCGATTTGGCATTATCCTTTCCCGAGGTGGATTGGTGTCTAGTCGGGGAGCGTTGGGGTAGCAAGTTGTATCGTGTGTGGTCTGTCCCACTCCCGTCAGTACTGGCCATGACAGCGGGTAGGGACTCGATAATGCTGGAGAAGTCATGGCGTATTTTCTAATTATTAAAATTCGAATTAATACGTACTTTGCGAAAATACCATATTTTCAAGTAACAATCAAGTTTATTCATTGAATTGGAATGATAATTGATTTAATGTGATTAAATTAATTATATCCAATTGAAAACACTCTATTATGAATAGATGTATATTTCCTTTGGAAGAATTAATTATATGAATATGATTCATGATAATTAATTGAAATTTGAATAAGAGGTGGAGGACCACATAAGTGACATCCATAGTCTCCCGTCAAGGTGAAGGGTTCCGTCGCCAGATATTGTATGTAGGAGACGCATGTCCGAAGTGACAACTCCTGCATACAATCCATTTGGATCGGGCTCTTCGCTTCTCGAAAGAGTAAGGACGCATGCGTAGTGACCCCAATATGGAGTCCTCATTATTGGGGCCATATTGGATTGCGCATAGCGAGTTGTATTCCTGTTGATGGTTGGTTCAATTAACAACGGGTCAACATCACCTTAGGATGGTGGGCCCGGGTGTTAAAGATCGAATTGGGAAATGCAAGTTGGACTTGCAAGGCGGAATGTGTTCCCATTTCTTTTTATCTGAGTTGCAAGTTCTCATATTATTGGGATGTGACGAAGATAAAGTGGAGATCCCAGTTCTTGCTTGAGATATAGCGGTAAGTATATCTCTTGCTTTGAAAGTGATCAAGGGAATGGACTTTCAAAGTTTACAAAGCAAGCCTAATTTGATTAAAAAATTCATTAATCAAAGACTTGTAATTGAATATATAATTATTTATATGTTCTAATATAGTACATTCTTAATTTCAGAAAATGAAATCCATGAACCCATTTAGCAAACTGCTGGAGGTCAATCAGTTGACCGGACCAAATTATTCGGATTAAATCCGAAATTTGGATCTTGTACTTTCTATTGAGCGCATCTCCTATGTGCTATCAAAGGACAAGTACACGGACCCAAAGACTACAGAAGAAATCTCTATTAATGATAAATATGATGAAGATTATAATATGGCAATATGTTATATTCTAGGTTCATTGTCCAATGTTCTTCATAAGCAACATGTGGAAATGAACACTTGCTAGGAGATCATGCTGAATCTGAAGGAAATGTTCGGTGATGTAAACCGCACACAGCGTTTCAACCGCACACAACGTTTCAACCGCACTCAGCGTTTCAATATAATGAAAGAACTTGTTCGCTGAAAGATGCAGGAAGGGACCTCTGTCAGAGAACATGTACTCAAAATGTTTGGGTACCTCTCTAAGTTGGAAACCTTTGGAGCTTACATGGACGCAGACATGCAAGCTGACTTCATTCTGTTGTCGCTCCCTAAGTCTTTCAACAACTTTATAGTTACGTATCACGTGAGCAAAGTTGATTTTAGTAACGCTGGGCTATTGGCTGCATTAAAGTCTGCTGAAGACGTAATGAAGAAGGATAGCCCCTTTGGCAGTGCAATGGTTGCACATGTCAAAGGAAAGCGCGGTCGGAAGCATGGTTCTCGAAAGGGCCCAGCCTAGAAGAGGAGGAAAAGTTCAGGAGTTGGCTCATCTACCAATGCATCCACTCTGATAGCATCGAAGAAAAACGATGTTTGTCATCACTGCAAGAAGCCGGGGCACTGGAGGCGTAATTTTCCGGATTACCTGAAGTCGGTCGACAAAGGTAAAGCCCTAGCAGGTATGAAATCTACTTTCATCATTGAAACTAGTTTTCTCGTTGGACGAGAGGGAACTTGGATTATAGATTCTGGTGCTTCTATTCATGTATGCAGTTTGTTGCATTTATTTCAGGAAACTAAGAGTCTTGATGAAGGGAAGATAGTCATCCAGATGGGACCTGATGCAAGTTTTGCAGCAGTTTAAAGGAATGTTAGTGCAAGATGAGGGGAGGCTCCGAGGAGGGGGGGTGGACGATTGTTCGTCAGAGGAGAACGGTGCGCCGAGAGGGGCTGCCTACCAAACCCGCTCCCCTTCCCAATCCTTTTGGGAGGGGTTGTTTTCGTTGTGGTTCTCTTGAGCATTGGTCACGGCAATGCCGGGAACCTCTGCGGTGTTTTTTGTGTCGTGGTTTCGCACACAGAAGCCGTCACTGTCCTTTGAATGCGACACGGGGACGTCGGCAACAGCCGCTGGGAAAGAGGTCGATCAACTCCTTCGCGCAGGATGATGGTTCACTGTTTCTTGTTGGAGAAGGTGGCGGCCCAGAGGAAGCCCTGTTTCGGGGAACCACAGACGTGGGGCTGATTATGACGGGATTATTCAAAGGCGATATTACGAGACTGTCTCCATGGCGGGTCATGGCACGTGGCCTGAGGGGCATTGACGCGACGGAGCTGTTGAGATGGTCGAAGGAGGGCTGGACGAAGCTGAGGTGGCGGCAAGCTAGGGTGGAAGACGGCCTTCTGCATCTGAAGCCTACATCCCTAATATCGGTCAGGGGCATTCCTTACGCCTAGTGTGGGCGTAGCATGCTGAAGCAACTGCTGGAGGCATAGGTGGGCATATACCACATCTTATCTACGGGACGTCTTCCTGGGGAACCCCAGGACCCCATGATTGAGGTTGCGAACATCTTGCCGGAGACGCTGGGTCCGCGATGGCTGAATATTGGTGGAAGAAGGTCTCTAGTGTAGTTCTCTCGTGTCATTCTTGTCCCCGGTCGTAAAGCGGTTCGACGCCAGGGAACTCGGCCGACGGAGTGGCTGCCGTCGGGAGCGGACGGCACCCCGCTAGGTAACCGAAACGCCGATGCTGGAAACGAGGAGTCGTTGGCGCCCTTTCTGGTGCCGCAGATAATTCGATTCGACTCTTTTCTGGCTACGTCGATTGGTTTCCCCCAGAAATCCACCTCGGGAATCTAAGTGGGGGGTGTTCCAAATCACCTCGGGTGGGCCCTCCTGCTTTGATGATGACGACACGTATATCGAAAGACGATGAAGTGGGTGTAGGAGATGGCGGGCCGCACTGCCCTTTGCTTATGGACCCTTCGCATCCACTTGGCAATTTTGGAGAAACCACTCAATTGTCAGATCCGGCACCATCAGCGGATCCTGTCAAAGTTTATGACCCAGTCCAGGAGGGGCGTCCCGTAGAACAATGCAAGACGAAGATCCGGGTTCCGCACCCGACTAGCAATTCGGATTCCCTTGCTTTGGCCATCGGTCTGGTCGCTGGGTCTGTTGCGGAGAGAACGTCCACGGGAGAAACGGCTATGGAGGCCTTTATCGAGGGGCCCTCTGCGGGGGCTTGGAGGGGGGTGGCGAACGGGTACTTCTGCCATGTTGGGTCGCAACCCCCGAGGGGACACTCTTCCGGTGAGACTTCGATCTTGTTAGCGGCTGACGCAGAGCATCACGAGGCGATTCTCGGGGGGTTACCACCACACGACGTCTTCATGCACAAAGAGCAGTTGGATGTGGAGGGAGGAAAGGGTACCCATAGACCTCAAGCGACGATGATCGGCGACGCCAGATTTGGGACGTGCTACTCCAGAAAGACCTCCCGAAGGCGGAGATGGCAGCGTGCGGTCCTGTTAGAAGAAGCAGCCTGTGTGGCGGACGGGACATCGCAGGAAGAGGCCCAGGGGCCTCGGTTATCTTCCCATAATCGCTTCCGGATATTGAACAGGACTGTGGCCGAACGCCTCGGCCTGGTCCTACCAAGGAGGTTATCTCAGTCCGTATGTCATTGAAGGTTCTGTCGTGGAATGTGAGGGGGTTGGGAAGGCCGGAGAAGCGGAGGGGTATCCTTAGGCATATTAGGGACATTGGAGCAGAAATTTTCATGGTTCAAGAGACGAAGCTCGGCGCTACCACCGCGGGACGACTCGTGGCCTGGATGGAGGCGGTATGTATCAGCTTGCGGAGCGTGAGGCTATTGGCGCATCGGGAGGACTGCTAACGAGTTGGAAGAAAGACTTATTTGATCTTCATGCCGTTTCCAAGTCCCAGTTCTGTCTTTCTACGTTGCTTCGGCGTCGCTCGGACGGACTGGAGCTCTTAGTGACGAATGTTTACGGTCCTAATGGCGGGGGTGGCAACACCCTTGCGGTGGAGATTGATCATCTGGGTAGCTAGGGGGAGAATGACGTGTGGCTGATCGGTGGGGATCTCAACATTACACTTCTACAGGATGACCAGCCCCAAGGTCGTGGGGTACTGGACCCAGGCTCTGTGGCATTTCGGGGGATGATTCATCGGCTGGGCTCTCGATCGTGGATGCGGCCGGTTGCGCATTCACTTGGCGGAATACGAATTCCAGATCTCGCCTTGATCGGTTTCTGATTTCTCAGGGGTGGGCTGATCTATTCCCTCTCTCTCGGGCGTGAGCTCTTCCGCGGGTGCTATCTGATCATACACTGATTATGTGGTCCTCTGGAGAAGAAGGGCGGGGGAGGTTCTTCTTTCGCTTCGAGAAGAGTTGGCTTTTGGAGGAGGGGTTCCGAGAGTTGGTGGCGGAGCACTGGAGAGGGGCGGTTGCTGAGGGATCCGCGGTCTCGCGATTTGAGGGCAAGCTTAAATCTTTGAGGACCGTCCTATCGACATTCGGGAAGGAGGTCAGGTCTCGGCGGAATTCGAGGCGGGTGTAGGCGCATAGCGAGGTGGCTAGACTCGACGACCTGGATGATGAGAGAGGGCTTTCCGAGTCCGAGCTCCTGACCCGGCAGGCCCTGATGGAGGAGCTTCTTCTTCTCGACAGGAAGGAGGAAGTGGAATGGAGACTGAGATCCAGGCAGAAGTGGTTGAAGGAGGGGGACGCCAACACTAGGTTCTTCCACTCGATGGCCTCTGGGCGGCGGAGAAGAAACTTCATCCATGATATTGAGGTGGGAGGTGTTCAGTTTACGGGAGAGACAGCTATTGGGGGGGCATTGTGGGGCCATTTTGTTGGGGCTACCAGAAGAAGGGGAGGAAGCGGTTGGGGGTGGCGGGGAACTAGGGTGGAATCCATGTCGGCATCTCAGGCTGATGGGTTGACGACATTGTTCACCGATGAGGAGTTTAGGCGGGCAGTGTGGTCTTTGAATGCTGAAGGGTCGCCTGGGCCTGATGGGTTTCCTGTTTTGTTCTATCGTGAGTTCTGGGACTTACTGAAGGACGAGGTTATGGAGGTCCTGAATGAGTTCAGAGAGGGCAATTCCGGATTTGAGAAGATAAACCGTTCGTTGATCTTTTTGTTACCAAAGAAAGACAACCCCGTGGGGGTGGAGGACTATCGACCCATCGCTATATCAAATGCGATTTACCTTGTCATAGCGAAGGTCCCGGCTAATAGAATGAGGGGGTTATGGATTCCGTGGTGCTGCAGGGACAATCTGCTTTTATTCCTGGGAGGCAGATGGCGGAGGTTTTGTCATGGCCTCGGAAATCTGTCTCGAATGGAAGAGGAGGCGGACCAAGGCCGCCCTGTGGAAGATTGACTACTGTAAGGCTTATGACTGCGTGCAATGGAAATTTCTCTGGCAATCCCTGACGAAGAGGGGCTTCCATAGTGCGTGGGTGGACTGGATGAAGAGATGTGTTACGACGTCGTCTTTCTCGATACTGATGAACGGCAAACCAGAGGGTGGCTTCCTTCAGTCGCAGCGGGGAGTGAGACAAGGCTGCCTGCTTGCGCCTATGCTCTTTTTGCTTGGGGGTACTTTTCAAGCAGGTCGTTGATTCAGAATGGTGTGAGGACTTCCGGGTTGGGGATATTTCTATCCCCCTTTTACAATACGCGGACGACACAGTCATCTTTCTGGGTGGTACGGCCCATGGAAGGCCATATCGATATCGATATCATTTCGGTCCTCCCGGAAATGGATATATCGGGATATATCGACGTATATCGACGATATCAGTGGAAATGTCTAAAATGGCTCAAAAAAGCCAATTTTTTGGCATTTTTTTCAGAAATAAGATCATCCAAGATATTAGAACAATAAATAACCTACAAATACACACTTATATCACACATATCGGTCATTTATAGACCATATATCGCACATATCGATCATCATATCGAACATATCGCTGTTTAATGTTTATTCCTGACCTTTAGATATTGGAAATGGATTCCATTCAAGTTCTTATAACATTAAATAACTTACAAATATACACTTAGATGACACATATAGATCATTTGTGAAGACTATGATCCTTATATTGCACATATCGATCATATCAAAATATCGCTGGTACCGTTAGTTGTTGACCTATATATATTGAAAATGGAGTTCATCCAAGTTCTTAGATCACTAAATAGCTTACAAATATACTTTTAGATCACACATATCGATCAATCTATGGAGCTTATATCGCATATATCGATCTTTTTGAACATATTGATATTAATGTTTGATTCTTGACTTGTAGATATTTTGTTTTTGAAGAATTGACTTATAGATATTGGAAATCGATTTCATTCAAGTCTTACAACATGAATAACTTGTAAACATACACCAAGTTGAAGAACCATTGTATGCACCCTCCTGTCGCACCATACCCTACCAGTACGGGGGTCTCGCTGCACGGTCAGCGAGCCTGGGGGAGGCTAGGGGGGTCCAGGTTGCCCCCCCCACCTTTGCGGGGGTGCGCGGGTTGCGCCCTCGACCCGAAACAAAATATATATAAACCATCGTTTATATATGTGTTTTAATACTAGGTGTTAGATCAATCTTCCATGAATAATAGCATTGATATACAGAGATATCGGCGAAATATTGACGATATCGATCGATATCCGGGATTTTTTCTACTGAAACCATCGCCGATATATCGCAGATATCCCTGTAAAAGGAGATACTGGGTAATATCGATACCCCGACCCTGTCGAAACCGATATATCGGCGATATATCGCCGATATATCGCTGATACGACCTTCCATGGTACGGCCGAACAGAGCAAGAACGTTGCGCAGTTGGTGGAGATCTTCAGCGACCTTTCGGGCTTTGAGATCAACAGGCGGAAATCATTCGTGGTAACTTTTGGGCTGGAGGAGGCCGACCGTGTGGAAATAGCTAACGCCTGCGGGTGTGGTCTGGGTCAACTACCCATCTCCTACTTGGGGTTGCCTTTAACAGCTGGGAAGCTAAGGAACAGGGATTGGGATCACGTGGTGCAGCGGATCGAACAGCGGCTGGCCGGATGGAAAGCTATAACGCTATCGAAAGGTGGAAAACTGTTTCTTCTAAAACATGTGCTTTCGGCAATTCCAATCTTCTTCTTCTCGACCCGAATCATGCCGGCTGGGGTGAGGAAGAAAATAAAATCCTTGATGTGCAGTTCTTTTGGTCCTATGGGAAGCAGATGGGTCGTGGCCTCCATCTCGTCAAATGGGATGATGTCACGATGGGACACAAGGAGGGGGTCTGGAAGTCAGAGATGTCGACTGCATGAATAGGGCTCTCATCGCCAAATGGATTATTCAAATCTGGGGACCATCCACTTCGCTGGCTGCTACTCTCTTGCGGAAGGTATACGGGGTGGGGGGCAAGATGGCCACGAAGAGAATCCCCTTCGAATCTCCTCTTTGGATGGGTATTCGTGAGGTGCTCCCATCTTTAGCCAATCTTTTACGTCCCAAGGTGGGGGATGGACGAACTTTTAAGTTCTGGCGGGATGATTGGATAGACGATGGCTCTCTGGAGGAGAGGTTTCCGCGTCTATTTTCGGTGGTGGAGGACAAGGACGCAACGATCTCGGAGGTGGCCGATGGTGGAATATGGTCACCGTCTTTTGTATCAGGATTATCTGATTAGCGTTTTGAGGAATTTTTGGCAATGTAATCGATCTTACCGCCCACGGGGAATCGCACTAGCGTCAGAGACCACTTCCAGTGAGCGGCCAACACCTTCTCAGTTAAGAAGGCTTACAAAGAGCTCAACCGGAGGGAAGAGATGGACATCGAGATCCGCCAGACGTCAATATCATTTGGGCTTCAAGGACCCTGTTGAGGGTTAAGATATTTCTTTGGTGCTTGAGGAGGAACCGTATTTGCGACAAGGTGCGGAGGGGGCGCATTCTTGGGGCCTCTGATACGCGATGTGACAGATGCGGGGTATCGGATGAGGACGATGAGCATATTTTCTTCCAATGCCCTTCTTCGACTACGGTTTGGTCTGAGATGGAGATTTCGTGGGTATGGAGCGGGGGTCTCATGGATTTTTGGAGATCCATCAGAGTGGTCAGAGGCAACTCAAGTGATGATTGTTCGAAGCCTTTTGCTACGTTATGGGCCATCTGGACCGGGAGAAACAAGTCAATCTTTAATCTCTGGATATCGCGGTAATGTATTCTAAAAACTTCTAAATGGAATATAGCGGCGGTGACCCCTAAAATGAGGGCTCACTCCTTTTTATCTCAAAAAAAAAAGTTTTGCAGCACTCACCATCGGGATCTGCCGACTATTGTTATCTAGTGGAAGAGTCCTAGTACTTAAAGAGCGTCTTTATGTACCCGAAGTCAGAAGGAATTTAATATCTGTATCTAAGCTTGTTAGAAGTGGATATTCATTCCTTTTCTGTAATAAAGTAGTCATAAGTCTTTATGATAAATATTGCGGATGGTGTTTTGACTTCTGGTGGACTCTATGAATTGTGCATTGATGAACATGTCATGAATGTTACTACCATTAAGAAAAACCTTAAAAGGTCTAGGGAGAATGGAAATCATTCAAACATGATTTGGCATCAAAGGCTTGGACATTTATCTGTTGATAGGATCAATAGATTGATAAAGGATGGACCCTTAGATTTTCTAAAGGTTCAACCTTTGTCTATCTACGAACATTGTATTCGAGGAAAAATGACTAGGATGCCTTTTAGTAACAAGGTTACAAGATGCGAAGGTATTCTTGACCTTATACATACTGATGTACGTGGTCCCTTCAGTACCGCGACCCGAAATTGATATCGATATTACTTGACGTTTATTGATGATCATTCGCGATACGGGTTTTTCTTCCTATTACGTCATAAATCTGAAACCTTTGAAAAGTTCAAAGAGTTCAAGGCTTTGGTTGAGAACCAAACCGATAGGAAGATTAAACGGATTCGATCTGACCGGGGCGGCGAATACCTCTCAGATGAATTCAAGGAATACCTTAAAGAGAATGGAATTGTCTCCAATCTCACTCCTCTTGGAACCCCCACCTCAATGGTGTTGCTGAAAGACGCAACAAGACCATCATGGATATGGTCCGTTCAATGATGAGCAAAGCACATTTACCACTTAGTTTCTGAGGATATGCATTACAGACTGCATTATATATCCTAAACAAGATTCCTATCAATTATGTACCTAAGACTCCTCATGAGCTCTGGTATGGAACCAAACTAAGTGTTAAACACTTGAAGGTTTGGGGTTGCTTGGTCCATGTGAAGAACATTGATGCAAGTAAGCTAGAATCTCGCACTCGAGAGTGCTACTTCATTGTGTATGTTAAAGATGGTATTGGATATCAGCTTTATGACCCTGAGACTCAAAAGGTTTTCGTATCTAAAGATGTTAGATTTCTGGAGGATGACTTCCTTAAAGGTCAAGACAAAAATGAAATAGAGGAACGCATTGAATTCCCGGACAAGGCCTTAAATGTCGGTTTCGGTCACCATTTCGGTATCGACCAAAACAGAATTTCGATGGAATTTCGGTGGAATTTCGACCGAAATTTCGGTCATTTCGGTCATTTTTTGTATTAGGACCCCCATATTTCGGTCATTTTGGTCATTTCGGTCGAATTTCGATTTCGATTGGATATCGATATTCGACAGAAATTCGACTGAATTTCGCTGAAATTTGAGGCCATGTTCCCGGATGATTATGAGTTTCCTGAACCAGAAACTGAAGAAATAAATAAAGATGAAACACCCATACCTCTTCGAAGGAGTTCGAGGGTGGTTGCACCACTTGAAAGATATGGATTCCATGTGTCAAGAGAGACTGACAATGATCCTACTTCATTTGATGAAGCACTCGCGGATCATGACATGGATAGATGGATGATAGCAATGAAGTCAGAGATTGACTCCATGCATAAGAATGGTGAATGAACCCTAGAGGATCCACCTAAAAGGGTAAAACCTGTAGGGTGTAAATGGATCTTCAAGAAGAAAAGGGGACCTGATGGGAAAGTAAAGACTTTCAAGGCACGACTCGTGGCCAAAGGCTACACACAGAGACAAGGCATCGACTACGATGAGACATTCTCTCCTATGGCTATGCTTAAGTCCATCAGGACACTACTAGCTATAACTGCATCTCTTGACTATGAAATCTGGCAGATGGACGTCAAGATAACTTTCCTCATGGATACCTCGAGGAGGATATCTATATGGAGCAACCCCATGGCTTCATAACCGAGGAAGGTAAAATATGCAAGCTGAAGAAATCCATCTATGGGCTCAAACAAGCTTCTCGTAGCTGGAACATCAGATTTGACGAAACCATAAAGAGTTATAATTTTGTGCAGAATCCTGATGAACCTTGTGTATACAAGAAGCTTAGTGGGAGCGTCATTGTGTTCATCGTGCTTTACATAGATGACATCCTTATCATTGGGAATGATACAGGGATGATGACCAGTGTTAAGATTTGGCTATCTCATACCTTCGAGATGAAAGATCTTGGAGAAGCCTCTTACATCTTAGGTCTGAAACTGTTCAGAAACCGAGAAAAAAGGATGTTGGGATTATCATAACTTGGGTACATTAAGAACATTCTTGAACGTTTCCGTATGGATAGTTCTAAGAAAGGTTTCCTACCCTTAAGTCATGGTATACACCTGTCTCAAGGGATGGCTTCTCAAACTGTTGAGGAAAAGAAGGCCATGGCTGGATGCCCCTATGCATCATCTGTTAATGTACACCATGATGTGTACAAAGCCAGATATCTGCCGTGCAGTGGGAGTGGTTAATCGTTACCAATCCTGCTATGGAGAACAACACTGGAATGCAGTAAAGAATATTTTCAAATATCTAAGACGGACGCAAGACTACATCTTGGTCTATGGAGATGGTGATTTCCAAGTCTTGGGATATACAGATTCAGACTTCTAGTCGGATATAGATGATCGAAAGTCGACATCAGGGTTTGTGTTCATGTTGAACAGTGGTGCTGTAAGCTGGAGAAGCAAGAAGCAGGACACTACAATAGATTCAACAACAGAAGCTGAATACATTTCCGCATCGGATGCTGCAAAGGAGGTGGTGTGGTTGCGCAAGTTCATCCTGGAACTTGGCGTAGTTTCTTCTGATACTCCCATCCCGTTATTCTGCGATAACTCGGGTGCCATTGCTCAGGCGAAGGAACCCAAATGGCATCAAAAGAGCAAGCACGTGGAAAGAAAATACCACATAATTTGGGAGATACAAAAGCGTGGTGACATCATCATCACCAAGGTGGCCTCTGCCGACAATGTTGCTGATCCCCTTACCAACCTCTAACACAGAAGATTTTCCACCAGCATGTAATGAGTATGGGTTTAAGGATTGTACCTGAATGGTTCTGAGGGCTAGTGGTAGATTGTTAGCCATGTGAGCCCGATGCGAACCATTCTAACAATAAATGTTATTGTAATGTTTGATTTATTAATAAAAGTTATTAATTCTTTTTCTCTCTCTTTCTAAGATTAAGTGAATGAATGCACTATAAGGTCTCTCTGTACGATTAGGGTTATATACCATGGCCAACTTAATAATATATACAGTTGCTGATTCAGTAATAGAATCATAGAGACTGGTGTTTGGATGAATATCTAAGGAGTTAGATTGAGGACTCATCAAGCAACGTTAAATGATTGTTAAGAGATGATCTCCAGCCTGAGTAGGAGATGTCAATCCTTTCTCATATAGGTTGATATCTGACCGACCTCTTGATGCAAGTCCTCTCATGGGAATAGTGATTCAGAGGTGTCAGATTAGTTAGGTCAAAGAGTTGACTTAACGAGATCGAGATAACCAAAGTCCTATATCGTATACTGTCACGATATAGGGACACATCCTCTGACCAGAGACAGATGTATTGCTATATGTCTGAGTATGTACATTTGGTAGACCAATAGGTTGATGACCTAATCAAGGTCTATACACCGGCGAGATGGTGTGCATGTAAGGGCATATGAGTAATACAATCTCTCAAAGGGATCATACAGGTTCACTTCTGAACCAGAAGACATGAGCTCACTTATGAGGTATTGAGACCGATCAAATTCCATGCATGGTCGTCGTGCTTTAGAAGCATGATAAGAATTTGAAGGTATGATATATGTTTTTGGAAAGTATGGCCTCAAATTCCAGTAAAATTTGGTTAAATTTCTGTTGAATATCGATATCCTGTCGAAATTAAAATTCGACCGAAATGATCGAAATATGGGGGTCCTAGTACAAAAAATGATCGAAATTTTGATCGAATTTCGATTGAAATTCCACCGAAATTTCGTTTTGGTCGATCACTGTAAAGGTGACCGAAACCGACATTTAGGGCCTTGTTGGAAAGCATATGATCGATACCAAATCCCAATGACCAAGATTGAGAAACTTGATGATGATACCCTGAAGATGACAATGTAAAATTGATATATATCTTCGGGTTCATCATAGGTTTTCCAGTATGCAAGATGTACAGGTATTAGGAATACTTGAGGGTGATGTGATCATAAACAATTGTATAACCATGACACTTCCATTCCGAGGGAGTGATGAAACAAGTCTGTATTTTAGTGACTCCTCTAAGTAGAGAAGTAATTTGATCTTGGTCCAAGTGTTAGACATTGATCTGAATGAGATTCAGATGCAATGAGATGATAAGATTTGCGGCCTTGATTAAATCAAGCATCTATGAGAGGTCCGTGAGATCTGGATTTGAGATGTGATCTCAATATCCAAGTCACTATACGTGGAACAATACAATCGCCCTGTCCTTATCTCTAAGTATCTGCGGAGAAAGCGCATTATTCTTGAAAGAGTTCAAGAATAAATCCAAAGTTGAATTATATCTAAGCATTGAGAAATGGATAATTAAATGTGATGTAATTATCATAAATAATGTGAATTTGATTCACATAATCTGAATGCATGACAATGATTATCCAATGTAATTAAATGTGATTTAATTATTGTGGATATAGATAATGTGGATAGCACTATCCAACTAATCCATGTATATTATAAATGTGATTTATAATATATGAGAGAGAATGTTTTGTGATTTATATTTGTTGATTAATTGTTAATGTGAATTGGATTCACATTGAATGATTAATTGAAAATATAATTACATTTAGTTTTGGGTTGTGAATGTGATTCACATAATTTCAATGGCTTGATTGAAATATTTCACAAGATAATTGTGAATTATTTTTTGTGAAAAATATTTATAACAAGAGTTGTTGTAAATTAAGGAGATATCATGTGATAATGAGATCCCATGATAATTAGAGGAGGTAGACTCATTCCACTCAAGAGGAGTGGACGGCTACAACTCTCCATGTGGAGAAGAGTAGCCGTCCCCCCTCTTTTAGGGAAAGAGGTTAGTCTCCTCATTATCTCATCTCTAATCAAAAGTGATTTGAATTCAAATTAATTTTGTTGATTTATCAATGTAAATCAATTTAAATTAAATCATTTGATGTTATGTTTTTTACAACATCTTAGCCATTGAAAGAAATACAAATCAATCTCATCCATTGATTGTGTGTTGTCTATGGATTTGGATCCATGGACTCCCAAAACCCTATATAAGAAGAGGCACCATTTGCTCTTCGAGTTACGCTATAGCGACTTTCTTTCCCTCTCATTCTCATGCATACTCCCTCCCTTCTCTCTTTGAGTAGCCGTCCACTCTCATAAAGAGAAGGTCGCCTTCGTCGTCGTGCCCGCTTCGACGACTCTTGGATCTCCATCTTCTTTGGTGTGTGGCTCGTGAAGAAGGCGTTCGATCTCGTAAGACGAGATCGGGAGATCCACTGCTTAGATCAACGATTTGGATTGCGAGAAGCACGCGACTCATCCCCGCGCTCGCAAACGTCTTCTCCGATGGATCGGACTTGAGACATGAGGTCTCTTCCCTTAGAGGCTCGATCGTAACTACGCTCCAAGAGGTATTCCTATATATTCTATGTGGTTAGATGAAACGATCCAAGAAATGTTCTAAGATTATGTGGTTTCATCATTTAAATTTTTTAAATTCCGTTGTACCAAGCAACTAGTGCGACTAGTCGCTCTTGATCGTATACGATACGATCCACACGCGTCCGTGATGCTCTTGAGGATCCGACCATATCCTTCATTTCATGCTTTTCCACACTTACTATAAATTTCCATCTAATCTCTCCAATATTCGTAGTTTGCAATTGAGGGCTTACATCAGATTTGAAATCAGAACTTGCATTTACCAAAATACTTTGAACTTAGAAAAATATTTAATTTTAGGAATAATATAAGACACATACATACACACAAAAAAACATAACTCTTTCTACCATGTATGCCAAATAGATGCTTTGTTGATCTTGTGATCGTAAAATGTATGATATACGAGACAAAAAAATCAATAACACCAAGAAGCTGTGTAGCATTCATAAGCACAATCTACGTCCAACCTAATAGTAGAAAATATTTACAATCACAAGACTTGGAAGGTCACTAACAATATAGCACTCGTATAACCGCACATACTCCTTGTAGTAGAGATAATCAATAAAAAAGAGAGCTCGAAAAATGATCAAACTTCTAGTGTCTTGTGACATCAATTGATGCAAGGTAATGAACCGATATGTAGAGCTCAAAAAGTACCCATAATTGATCGAAATTGGAGAAAGAGTGGCCTAAGATGTTATGAGGATGAATTTCAATGAAATATGACCAAATTCTACTTTTTACGTTGTTTCAGTCGAAATTCATCTGAAATGGATCGAAATTCCATCGACATGGAAAATCCATCGAAGTGGATCGAAGTTGACCAAAATTCCACTGAAAAGGACTGAAATCTTGGAAAAGGAAATTGTATGGTGTTTCGATTTCATCCACTTGTCGAAATCAATTTTCGATCGAAATTCATGAAATTTAAGGACGTGGTTACAACGTCTCTGCAAGGCTGCAGTTGGCTGTAAATGGGATCTTTATTGTGAAGCATATAACAAATGACAGTTTTGATTGCTACAAGACTAGGCTTGTGACACATCGATTCACCCAAACTTATGGGGTAGACTATCAGGAACTTTTTTTCTCATGGCTCGTCATTTCTACACTAAGGATCCTCCTCTCCGTTGTAGTGGTGGGGGACAAGTTACTTTCGCAACTTGATGTCAACAATGCTTTTTTGTATGTAGGCCGACAAGAGAATGTTTATATACAACAGTCACATGGGTTTGCTGCTGAGAGGGAATGTCAAAAGACATGCAGATTTCATAAAGAAATTTATGGTCTTAAGCAAAGTCCTAGCCTATAGTTCCAGAAGCTTTCGAACTTGATAGATAAATAAGGCTTCACGAGATCGACTACAGATCACTTGTTCTTTGTACATAAGGCACATAGAGGTATTGTCGTCATTCTGATTTATGTTAATGGCATTATTGTTATAAGAGATGACTTCCATGGCATTAGTGGAGCTAAGGCATCTGTGGGCAGCAGTTTGCCACTAAGGACCTTGATGAACTATGATACTTCCTTAGGCTTGAGTTTTCCAGGAATCAAAGAGGTCTTGTGATGGCATACATGAAGTATGCTGCATATCTTCTGCCAGAGACATGGATGGTAGATTGCATACCTGCCACTACTCATATGGACCCTAGTATGAAGCTTTACGATGAGGATGCATATGAGGTGTGTAGAGATATTTATATATTTCCATATTCTATGTGGACCTTTTCTTTTTTATTTCATTGTATCCATCTTATGTAATTTACCCATAGGCCTCTCCTCCATATAAGAGAGCCTAGGGTTCTCATGAATAAACAACACACTCATTTCTCTTAACATGATATCAGAGCAGTGGTCCTAGACCGGAGCTCTTGTACCCGAACCCACTCCTGCCGCCCCTCTCTCCTATTCCTTCTTGACGCCGCCGCTGGCACTCAGAGCTGTCGCTTCGGCACTGCTGCCCGCCACACTCTGCCGGCTCTTCGACCTTCCACTGTGGACTGGCCCCCCACCCTCCACAATCGGCTCATCGATGGTCTCCTTGGCACTGCAAGCCCTCCGTTGGCCCCTCCACCATCGCAGCCAGGCCGTCGGTCCCCGCTGTCGCAATCTTCTCTTGCGTTCGCTTCAGTTGATGGGTTTGGTTGCATAAGTCTACATATGCAATCGAATCCTCACATGTCAGTGTAAACATTTATCTATCCGTCTACAAAACCCTTGTGATCTTCATCCGACAACATGTCAAAAAAATAAAGTCAATTTACCCGCTACAGGCACCTTCAGAAGTCCGGTGCCAATTGTCAAGATAGACGAGGCGAACTATGAGCTCTGGGTTATGTAGTTCATGATCCTTATGAAGTCTTATGGTAAGAAACATATTCTTACCGAGGATAAGCCAGTGGAGAAAACATGGATTCACGCCTCGTAGGAGACGGATGGTGCATATGTCAAAGTTTGGCTTTCAGGTACATTGACAATAAAGATCGTCAATGACGTGTTACATCAGTTAACTGCCAAGGCAATGTGGGATATCCTCGCAGCAACCTATTCTCAGGCGAGGAGTGAGACTAAGATCCTGCAACTACGTCATGCTATATTCACTGTCAAGCAGAAAGGACGGCCCCTTCACTCGTTGTATACATCCTTGCATGGGATGTTTGAGAAGCTCCATAGCTTTATGCCTCTGACGGCTACTCTTGAGTAGCAGAAGACATACATGATTGCTACCATGGTGAGTGTATTCCTTGGAGCTCTTGATCCTGAATATGATGCTGCGTGCTCCCAGATCCTTGTGGATGCTACTATTCCTCCCATTGAGGAAGCTTTCGTAGGCTTAGCAGGATTACTGTCCCGTTTACTACTACTAGCCATACTTCTTCAGCAATGGCAGCCTTCAGGGGTAGAGGAGGCTCGTCTACCTTTCGTGGACGTGGACCCGTACTCGAGGGGGTCGTATCCGTCAACCCTGCACGTATTGTCATTGTCCCAGTCATTCAGAGAATACATGTTATTCGAAGCATGTTTTTCCAGCATCAACACAGGCAACAGAACAGGTTGAGTCTCCAGCAACTCCTACTTCAGATCAGAGATTTGATGACCTCGTAGCCAGACTAAGGGATATCATGCCTCCTGTCTCTTCATCATCTCCAGGGGCCATTCAGATGTGACAGCTTCCGCCTCTTCTAGTATCTCCGCTACGGCCAACACTTCAGGTAGTACTTATGCTTTTACATCTTGTCATGGATATGAGATTACAGAGTGGAATATGGACTCCGGGACGACACATCATTTATGTGGAGACTGAGAGCAGCTTACAACGTATAAAAAGGTTCCTCCAGGGAGAACCGTTGTGATAGGCGACGGGCCTCATTCCCCGATCACAGAGGGAGATCAGTTTGATGCATTCGATGCATCTGTAGAATGTGTTACATGCTCCTGATTTCTCTATGAATTTGTTATCTATTAGTCAGATTACAAAGGATTTGCACTACCGGGCTATTTTTGACCCATCGTTTCTTGTTTTTCAGGACATTCTTACGGGTAGAGTGATTTGTCGTGGTCGTGAGCAAGGTGGCCTTTATCGCATGGTTCGAACTCTCTCTATGCAGGCACATCCTTTTATTTGACAAGACTAGTCTCTCCCTTTACTTGGCATCTACGTTTTGGCCACTTCCATTTCCAGAAGATGTACCACATTTTGTCGCAGATTTCACCGGGTTCCTCCTTCCAGTGTGAAGCATGTCAGTTGGGAAAGCATCATCGGTCTGCTTTTCCCAGTCGTCAGAGTCGGAGTAGTAGCTCTCTTTTTGAGGTTGACAGGAGGAGATATAGAGATGGTAGGTAAGCTCCTCTATGTCATTATTATTAGACTGGATATCTCTTTTGTAGTATGTCGGGTGAGTTAGTTCATGGAGCAGCCTCGACAAGTACATATGGATGTTATATACATGATATTGAGATATCTAAAATCCTCTCCAGGTACAGGACTACTTTCAGGAAAGGAGCAACTCTTTCTATTTCTGCATGTGTTGATGCTGACTATGCAGGGTGTCCTAAGGATAGGAATCTTCTTCGGGCTTTGTAGTCTTTGGACAACTCTCTTGTTTCTTGGAAAAGCAAGAAAGAAATAGTTGTTGTAACATCCGGAAATTTGCGTAAACCCGAACTCGTCCGATTTTGGGTCTAATGAACCCAAAAACATTGACGGTCAATACTAAACAACCTAAAACGACCACTTAGTAGTGAATCAAAAGTCGTTCGGACGAAATCGACCAAAAATCGGTCAATTCGTAAAACGCGCCGTGAAAAAGCCGCGACGCTAATTCGGAAACCGCAAAACGAATCGAGACCGTCATTAGATCCGATTCGACGAAACGAGACCAACGGAATTGACCGTTCGTCAATCGGAGGTCGTTTGATATTTTTAATTCACAAAATTTAACCCCAAACCGAAACCGTATCTCGGAAATTTCGGGCATCCAAACCCGACCGAAAGTATATCAATATTATACTCATTTTGATCGTCGTTCCGAGACGGTCAAAACAAGATATTGCGCATCGAAATCAGATAATCTATGCGTGAATTCGGTCAACTTTTGTATATCAAGTAAAAAGGTGATTTATAAAAAAAAAATCCTGCTGTTAGCAGACTCCAGCACAGCCGTATAATTTTGTCTTATTTTTCTTCTCTTTCATTCCAATTGTCCTCATGGCCCTCCACTTGTCAACAAGAAAGCCATCCTTCCTTGTATATATCTCCCAAATTTCCCAATTCACATTACACATACGAAGAAGTCCTCACTTCACCCTTCACCCTTCGGCTGGAGATGCTCAAGCAAATTCCAGTATTCCACCTACTGCTTTTGCTGCATTTTAGCAGCTGAAATCATTCCCAACAAGCCTCTTGCTGTCTAAGCCATGGAAGAGCTTCCTTGGAGCTGTTCAAAAATCTAAGAAACTCTTGAGCAACTGCTGCATGATCTGATCAAGCCATTTCCTCCAAAATTCTAGAGTCTAAAAGGTACACTTCCTTTTCCCCTCCTACTTGCTGCCAATGCATGTACAATTAGACACTATTGTACTATCCCTAGCTCCCATTTTGCTGCCATGCATACCTTCTTACTTGATTTATTCCTTATTTGTTAGAAATTTGGTACTGACATGAAATGCTAATCTATCAACAAACAGATATCAATTAACTCTGGACATGCCATTCTTCACAGACACAATTTATCTATCACTCTGGACACAGACCCTTCTATATATATAAAAAAAAACAGGGATCTAATTAATAGACCAAAAAGGGGCAACATCCAGTGATATATGTATTCCATATTGCCATGCATGATGTTCGGACTGATCTTAATCTACAAATAGTACCTTTTTGGAAAGAAAATGTAAATTAATTTTATACTAATTGCAGCAGAGTTCTGTTGCAGAAACCTTTGTTAAAAAAATGAGGGTTTGAAAATAAATTCTGAAAGTGCTACTGTAAAAGTATATATATAATTTAATAATAATAATTTTTGACTTGAACGAAACTTCTGTTACTGGTATGTAAATTTCCAGACAATAAAAAGTAAAATTAATTAAATAAAGTTACTTTAAGTCCATGATACGACTCTGTCAGTTCATTAAATAATATTAATCATTAGTTATACAAGCCATTTGATTTTTCCTCAGCAGCTAAAATCGATCCCTTATTAGCTATCTACCAATCACATATAGGTATTTAATTAGGCAAGAATGCTCACCTAATTATCTATATGTAGATTTCTACCAAGAACTAATAGTCATACATACTCTCATATCCGTAGTCAAAGAACATTGCATTGTTGACTAAAAGGCTATTAGACTCACATTTTTATTAAAGACATGCTTATTTGATACCTATGGTATAAATGCTGATTATGATAGGATGATTCTCCCTCATTGCGCTTCGGTTTTTTTTTAAAAAAAAGAGAGAACCGATCGTAATTGCACTAGGTGCTTTAAAATTGTATTTTGTGAAGTTAGATAATGAATTTTCTATTATGCTCTGAATTAAAGGCATGATCTTCTTGGCGCAAGCTCAGGGGAATGTTCTCTATAAATTGTGGCCTTAACCCATGATTATTATTCCATCATACCATGATGGTTAATGGGCCAGCTTAAGGATAATCTAACCTAAGATTCCCAATCATTGCTTATGGGAGTGGTAAATTATTGACTTCTTTCGAATCTTGGTGCTTAATCAAATCAAGGCATTTAAGTGACATTTATTGCTATGAGATCTCTAGGATGCATGACTATGATGAATCAATGATATCAAATATATTTATGCCAGTCACGGTGACCTTATCACCTGACCGTGCGAGGGCGCGGTGACCCTCAACTGGGCGGAAGCATAGGAAGCCCAGCTAGGGCAGCGGCCGCCAAGTGCGCGGGTCTAGGATCCCAGTCTTTTACACGGTTTTTACGCGAGCTCGCAGTGTTTTTACGCCTTCGTTGGGATCCCGACTTTAGACCATTCCGCTGACCCTGTCTTTTAGGATACCCAGGCGGGGGATCCTTGGTTTTCAGTTTTTACGTACGAGCTCGTCCGCCCGTACTAGTCGGGCAGTTTTCTAGAGCGATTTTTCTAGGGAGTCTCTCTCACCCGTCTCAGTGGCGTAGTTGGGGAGTAGACCTATCCCTCTATGGGACCGCGCTTCCAATTAGAGGGCGAGACGGAAGAGCCATTTGCAGGCTTCTTCACCGCTTGAGTTATTTCGCCAAACAGACTTGGCGATTCTATATCTAGATCATCCATAATCTACATCTACAATATCTGGAGCTATATCTGAAACACTGAAGTTGAGAAGTTATGATCAAAAGACCATTCCCTCTACCCAAGAATTTAAATAAATTTATAGATCTTTACAATCTCAACTTTTCCATTTTTCACTCACCAACATGATCTTTGAAGAAAAGGATATATCCATTTACACTCATACACTCATAATTACGCAACTGCTATATAAATATGATATATGGGAAATGTCGGGTTCTGGGGGAAAACATTAGAAACGCATTACAAACAAACCTCTTTTTACTTACGCAAGTAGATGTAAATTTTACTGATACCACCTTTCTACTTGCCTGCTTTTGTACATATTAAATGTCAAGTTATTTTTATAAATTTTAGGGAGGTACCAGCAATGGCTGACGCCTCTTCTTTCCTATTGTGTGTGTGGCAGGCAAACAGCCTGCAGTTCAGTAGCCGCTCAGTAGCTACATGCTTCCAGGAGACAGAGTATATACGAGACGGTATGAATTCCTTGTCTCAGTTTTTGTTCAGATAATGATGAAAATGTTATCTCTTTTGTAACATACTTTGGGATATATGCTGTAATGGAAGATCCTTGTACATGTTGTAACTTGATATGAATATTAATGAAAAGAAAATTTTGATACCATTATCTCTTTTACTTTGTGGTTGTGTGATGGAAATGAATGTCATAATTTGCGCGAAAAATTTCCCTGTATTTGTGCGACTTATGTGATTAATGTGAAGGATATATTGCGAATTGTGTCGTAAACGGGTACCCGGATCCTGAGGGGTTCACAAGTTTGGTATCAGAGCAGTGGTACCCCGATATGCACATTCGCAGTATTTCAATTCCGATCGCATTAAGTTCTCGAATAGCGACAGTCTTCCGACTTGTCGTGAGTTCGAGAAGGGAAATGTGACATTCATATTCAATAACCACAGATGTCACCAAGTTCATTAATTTTCATATCATATCAAAAAAAAAAGAGAAAAGCATTTATGATAAATATCTGTCTAGGACATTTTTATGACTAATTATGGTTCTCATGCAGAGCCATGGCATCTCGACCAGGTCAGGATACTTCTGATCAGCTGGCACGCATACTGAGCGCACTTTCCGATCTTCAGCAGCAGCAGGCTGCTATGAGAGGCCAGCAGGAGCAGATACTGGCCCAGCAGACCGAGATTGCTGACAGGCAGACTGACATAGAGACGAGGTTTGAGGACTTATCTGATTTCACGTACCGTCCATCACAGGATGGGATACGGCAAGATCTGCACCAGTCTGTTGAGGTGGAGCAGCCTCACCCTGATGATGCACTAGAAGACATACCAGAGCATGGAGCTTAGGAGGATGCAGACTTGGACAGGGAGCAGGACCCTGTTGACTTTGCTGGCGAGGATGCACACGAGTATTCAGCCATTCACAGGCACCAGTCGGTCTTCACTTCTTATCAGCGGGCCAACATACCCCTGTTCGAGGGCACAGGCCCACCAGATGATGCTGAACAGTGGCTGAAGAGAGTAATGAAGGTGCTCAGGGCAATTCATGCGCCACGAGACACGTGGCTATCTTTCATAGAGTATTCACTGACAGACTTCGCCGAGCGATGGTGGGAAGCCGTAGTGTCCGAGTTAGGCCGAGAGCCCACTTGGAACGATTTCGAGAATAGATTCAGAGCCCACTTCTTTTCTGCGAAGTGGAAGGAGTCCCAGCGCCGACTGTTTGCAGAGCTTCGTCAGGGACAGATGACAGCCAGGGATTATTTCATCAGATATACAGAGTTGTCACGACATACCCGAGCAGCTGGCGCATTTCCAAAGGAGAATCTGGAAAAGTTCATTGGCGGCATGCGCGAGGAGGTGCAGGAGAAGCTGGCAGGATTACACATCGCTTCTATCTCCGAGGCTACCGATGCTGCGGAGAAGTTCGAGGACATCAGGTGGAGACGTTTCGGGAGCTCGTCTGGAGCAGCACCTAGACCGCGGCGATATTTTAGACCGATACGTCGACCGTTTCAGCAGCAGATGTCAGACAGACGATTCCGACCCACAGGTTCGTCCTTCACAGGCAGTGTTCGCTCTTCTCCATCAACTACTCTAGGAGGAGCACTTGTCGGACGTGGCACAGAGTCCGCTCGACCATCTGGGTCGCAGCGAGTAGACCGATCACCAGCCGGACCAGCTCGGAGTACAGGCACAGCTACTCCACCTACCAGGCCAGTCAGATGCTATCGATGTCATGAGTGGGGACATTACCGAGCACAGTGCCCACAGGCTTCTAGCGAGCCTCAGCCACAGCCTTCACAGTCACAGCCTCAGACACAGCATTCAGAGAGTTTCCGTGGCAGGAACTCCAACTTTAGGCGGCAGCAGCAGAGACAGACACAGAGTGTGGCAGGTTCTAGTGCTGCATCAGCCAGGCAGGGACAGTTACATGCCGTTACTGAGGAGCAGGCACGTTCAGCGGCTACAGTGGTGAAAGGTATGGTCTCAGTCTTGGGCCGACCTTTCCATGTTTTATTCGATTCCGGCGCGACACACTCTTTCCTTGCTTTGAGGCTACTTGCTTCCTTAGGTAGAGTTGAAGAGACGCTATCGTCTCCATATCACATCCAAGGGCCGGGTGGCCAGTTATTTGTCATATCTCTGATAATCAGGCACTAACCCGTACTGATTGGCTGTCATGAGATGATCGCAGATTGTCTACTTCTGCAGCTTGATGAGTTCGACTTGATATTGGGCATGGATTGGTTATCCACTCATCATGCACTTGTTGATTGCTTTAGGAAGACCGTTGTCTTCAGGACTCCTGATCTACCCGAGTTCACTTTTGAGGGTACTTTGCATGACTCCACCATGGAGTATATTTCAGTGTTGCGGGCCCAGCGACTTGTTGATCAGGGTTGTGATTCATACCTTGCATTTGTGCGGGAGGTATCTGATCATGAGCCGATGATACAGGATATCCGAGTAGTATCTGAATATCCAGACGTATTTCCTGATGAGCTACCAGGGCTACCTCCTGAGAGAGAGATCGAGTTCGAGATCACATTGCTGCCAGATACACAGCCGATCTCTATGGCACCATATCGTATGGCACCAGCCGAATTGAGGGAGCTGAAGGTGCAGTTGCAGGAATTGCTTGACTTGGGATTCGTGAGGCCGAGCACTTCACCTTGGGGTGCTCCGGTTCTATTTGTCAAGAAGAAGGATGGATCCATGAGACTATGCATCGATTACAGACAGCTGAACAAGAGAACGGTGAAGAACCGTTATCCTTTGCCACGCATCGATGATTTGTTTGACCAGCTCCAGGGATCTTCGGTTTTCTCGAAGATCGATCTTCGTTCAGGCTACCATCAGCTGAGGATTCGCGAGTCGGATATTCCGAAGACAGCCTTCAGGACTCGCTATGGACACTACGAGTTTGTGGTGATGCCGTTTGGGCTCACCAATGCACCTGCGGCTTTCATGGATATGATGAACCGTATCTTCCGTCCATACTTGGACAAGTTTGTAGTGGTGTTCATCGATGATGTGCTCATCTATTCACGGAATGAATGGGATCATGCGAATGATCTACGGATTGTCTTAGATACATTGCGGGAACACAAGCTATACGCCAAGTTGAGCAAGTGCGAGTTCTGGTTATCCCAGGTTTCATTTTTGGGGCACATCATTTCTGGAGCAGGTATTGCGGTTGATCCTGCGAAGATAGATGCAGTTATGTCTTGGGAGCAGCCCAAGACAGTCACTCAGATTCGGAGTTTCCTCGGATTAGCAGGCTATTACAGACGCTTTGTCAGTGGATTTTCACGCATTGTTCGCCCTTTGACACGACTGACGCAGAAGGGAGTTCCATTTATTTGGGACGATTCATGTGAGCAGGCCTTCCAGACACTGAAGGAGAGGTTGACTACAGCGCCTATTCTCGCTCTTCCTTCAGGCACTCAGGACTATGCAGTCTATACAGATGCATCTGGAGAAGGTCTAGGAGCAGTGTTGATGCAGAGAGGACAGGTCATTGCTTATGCATCACGGCAGTTGAGACCGCACGAGCGGAATTACCCCACACATGACTTGGAGTTGGCGGCAGTTGTCTTCGCCTTGAAGATCTGGCGCCACTATCTATATGGGGTGAACTTCGAGATTTTCACAGATCACAAGAGCCTAAAGTACATCTTTGATCAGAAGGAGTTGAACATGAGACAGCGCAGATGGCTCGAACTGCTGAAGGATTATGATTGCACGATCTCTTACCATCCCGGTAAGGGAAACGTGGTGGCTGATGCACTTAGCAGGAGAGCGCATGCTGATGGTACGGCAAACTGGCTATACACGTGGGATACGCTTGCAGCTTTGATCGATTGGCATCTTCAGGAGAGCGCATCCATTTCTACCGTCGTGCCTCCTCGATACAGCAGCCTTTGGGATCGTATTGTAGAAGGCCAGAAGACAGATCCTTGGATCCGAGATAGATACATGCGCGCCGTCAAGGACGAATTTGACGACTTTGTTGTGATGGAGTCTATTTTATGGAAGGCAGGACGGGTTGTTGTACCCAATGACGAGCAGCTCCGCAGAGACATACTTGATGAGGCACACAGTTCACGGTTATCTATCCATCCAGGCAGCACGAAGATGTACCGTGACCTGCGTCTACATTTCTGGTGGGATGGAATGAAGCGCGATGTGGCGCTACATGTTAGCAGATGCATGACCTGTCAGATGGTCAAGGCTGAACACAGGAGACCGCCAGGATTACTGCAGTCTCTCCCCATTCCCGAGTGGAAGTGGGAGAGCATTTCTATGGATTTTGTCACAGGTCTGCCGAAGGCGCCAGGAGGCCATGATTCCATTTGGGTTGTTGTTGATAGGTTGACCAAATCAGCCCATTTCATACCTGTCAACACGACTTATACTCCATCCAGATTGGCCAAGCTCTATGTGCAGAACATTATCAGGCTGCATGGTATACCACGAGAGGTGGTGTCTGACAGGGATTCGAGATTTACATCTCACTATTGGCATCAGTTCATGTCAGCACTACAGACAGAGCTGAAGATGAGTTCTGCATACCATCCGCAGACAGATGGGCAGAGTGAGCGCACCATTCAGACGCTTGAGGATCTACTTCGCGCATGTACTTTGGAGTGGAAAGGGTCCTGGAAGGACCATTTGCCTTTGGTGGAATTCACGTACAACAACAGTTATCACTCCAGTATTGGCATGGCACCATTCGAAGCCCTATACGGGCGGAGATGCTTCACACCTCTCAGTTGGCGTGAGGTAGGTGATCATGCTTTATATTCCGTAGATCTCTTGGAGGAGACTGCGAGAGCTGTTGATCTTGTGCGACGGAGGCTTCTGACGGCACAGAGCCGCCAGAAGAGTTATGCAGACCGTCGGAGGAGAGACTTAGAGTTTCAGGTAATCTAATTATTTTCTCCTCATCCACTCAATGATGATATATAGGTGTTCAACTTAATCTCATACTAATTATGTTCCTATAAATTATAGGTTGGAGATTGGGTATTTCTCCGTGTATCTCCCATGAAGGGAGTGCAGAGATTCGGTGTTCGTGGCAAGTTGGCGCCGCGATATGTGGGACCTTTTGAGATTCTGGCTAGAGTTGGGAAAGTGGCATACCGAGTAGCCCTTCCTCCACACCTTTCGGCTATTCATGATGTTTTCCACATATCCAATCTGAGGAAGTATGTCCACGACCCTCGACACATTATCAGTTACGAGAATCTCGATGTAGAGCCGGATCTAACTTATGAGGAGAAGCCAGTTCAGATACTTGACCGTTCCGTGAAGAAACTTCGCAGCAAAGAGATTTCATTGGTCAAGGTTTTGTGGCACCGACACGGCGTCAAGGAAGCGACATGGGAGACTGAAGCCGACATGCGGGCACGATACCCGCAGCTATTCTGATGTAATCATCAAAACAAGCTTTTGTAATTAGATAAATTATAAATATATGGCTTGTTTTCTCTTTGAGGTTTTTATGGGTTCAAAACCCTTTGAGGTTTTTATGACCATATTAAATTCAAACAAGATACCTATTAACCTTGACTCGAGTCTCGAGGACGAGACTCCCTTTGAGGTTTTTATAATTGTAACATCCGGAAATTTGCGTAAACCTGAACTCGTCCGATTTTGGGTCTAATGAACCCAAAAACATTGACGGTCAATACTAAACAACCTAAAACTACCACTTAGTAGTGAATCAAAAGTCGTTCGGACGAAATCGACCAAAAATCGGTCAATTCGTAAAACGCGCCGTGAAAAAGCCGCGACGCTAATTCGGAAACCGCAAAACGAATCGAGACCGTCATTAGATCCGATTCGACGAAACGAGACCAACGGAATTGACCGTTCGTCAATCGGAGGTCGTTTGATATTTTTAATTCACAAAATTTAACCCCAAACCGAAACCGTATCTCGGAAATTTCGGGCATCCAAACCCGACCGAAAGTATATCAATATTATACTCATTTTGATCGTCGTTCCGAGACGGTCAAAACAAGATATTGCGCATCGAAATCAGATAATCTATGCGTGAATTCGGTCAACTTTTGTATATCAAGTAAAAAGGTGATTTATAAAAAAAAATCCTGCTGTTAGAGCACAGCCGTATAATTTTGTCTTATTTTTCTTCTCTTTCATTCCAATTGTCCTCATGGCCCTCCACTTGTCAACAAGAAAGCCATCCTTGTATATATCTCCCAAATTTCCCAATTCACATTACACATACGAAGAAGTCCTCACTTCACCCTTCACCCTTCGGCTGGAGATGCTCAAGCAAATTCCAGTATTCCACCTACTGCTTTTGCTGCATTTTAGCAGCTGAAATCATTCCCAACAAGCCTCTGTTGCTGTCTAAGCCATGGAAGAGCTTCCTTGGAGCTGTTCAAAAATCTAAGAAACTCTTGAGCAACTGCTGCATGATCTGATCAAGCCATTTCCTCCAAAATTCTAGAGTCTAAAAGGTACACTTCCTTTTCCCCTCCTACTTGCTGCCAATGCATGTACAATTAGACACTATTGTACTATCCCTAGCTCCCATTTTGCTGCCATGCATACCTTCTTACTTGATTTATTCCTTATTTGTTAGAAATTTGGTACTGACATGAAATGCTAATCTATCAACAAACAGATATCAATTAACTCTGGACATGCCATTCTTCACAGACACAATTTATCTATCACTCTGGACACAGACCCTTCTATATATATAAAAAAAACAGGGATCTAATTAATAGACCAAAAAGGGGCAACATCCAGTGATATATGTATTCCATATTGCCATGCATGATGTTCGGACTGATCTTAATCTACAAATAGTACCTTTTTGGAAAGAAAATGTAAATTAATTTTATACTAATTGCAGCAGAGTTCTGTTGCAGAAACCTTTGTTAAAAAAATGAGGGTTTGAAAATAAATTCTGAAAGTGCTACTGTAAAAGTATATATATAATTTAATAATAATAATTTTTGACTTGAACGAAACTTCTGTTACTGGTATGTAAATTTCCAGACAATAAAAAGTAAAATTAATTAAATAAAGTTACTTTAAGTCCATGATACGACTCTGTCAGTTCATTAAATAATATTAATCATTAGTTATACAAGCCATTTGATTTTTCCTCAGCAGCTAAAATCGATCCCTTATTAGCTATCTACCAATCACATATAGGTATTTAATTAGGCAAGAATGCTCACCTAATTATCTATATGTAGATTTCTACCAAGAACTAATAGTCATACATACTCTCATATCCGTAGTCAAAGAACATTGCATTGTTGACTAAAAGGCTATTAGACTCACATTGTTATTAAAGACATGCTTATTTGATACCTATGGTATAAATGCTGATTATGATAGGATGATTCTCCCTCATTGCGCTTCGTTTTTTTTTTTAAAAAAAGAGAGAACCGATCGTAATTGCACTAGGTGCTTTAAAATTGTATTTTGTGAAGTTAGATAATGAATTTTCTATTATGCTCTGAATTAAAGGCATGATCTTCTTGGCGCAAGCTCAGGGGAATGTTCTCTATAAATTGTGGCCTTAACCATGATTATTATTCCATCATACCATGATGGTTAATGGGCCAGCTTAAGGATAATCTATCCTAAGATTCCCAATCATTGCTTATGGGAGTGGTAAATTATTGACTTCTTTCGAATCTTGGTGCTTATCAAATCAAGGCATTAAGTGACATTTATTGCTATGAGATCTCTAGGATGCATGACTATGATGAATCAATGATATCAATATATTTATGCCAGTCACGGTGACCTTATCACCTGACCGTGCGAGGGGCGCGTGACCCTCAACTGGGCGGAAGCATAGGAAGCCCAGCTAGGGCAGCGGCCGCCAAGTGCGCGGGTCTAGGATCCCAGTCTTTTACACGGTTTTTACGCGAGCTCGCAGTGTTTTTACGGCCTTCGTTGGGATCCCGACTTTAGACCATTCCGCTGACCTGTCTTTTAGGATACCCAGGCGGGGATCCTTGGTTTTCAGTTTTTAGCGTACGAGCTCGTCCGCCCGTACTAGTCGTGCAGTTTTCTAGAGCGACTTTTCTAGGGAGTCTCTCTCACCCGTCTCAGTGGCGTAGTTGGGGAGTAGACCTATCCCTTATGGACCGCGCTTCCAATTAGAGGCGAGACGGAAGAGCCATTTGCAGGCTTCTTCACCGCTTGAGTTACTTCGCCAAACAGACTTGGCATTCTATATCTAGATCATCCATAATCTACATCTACAATATCTGGAGCTATATCTGAAACACTGAAGTTGAGAAGTTATGATCAAAAGACCATTCTCTCTACCCAAGAATTAAATAAATTTATAGATCTTTACAATCTCAACTTTTCCATTTTTCACTCACCAACATGATCTTTGAAGAAAAGGATATATCCATTTACACTCATACACTCATAATTACGCAACTGCTATATAAATATGATATATGGGAAATGTCGGTTCTGGGGAAAACATTAGAAACGCATTACAAACAAACCTCTTTTTACTTACGCAAGTAGATGTAAATTTTACTGATACCACCTTTCTACTTGCCTGCTTTTGTACATATTAAATGTCAAGTTATTTTTATAAATTTTAGGGAGGTACCAGCAATGGCTGACGCCTCTTCTTTCCTATTGTGTGTGTGGCAGGCAAACAGCCTGCAGTTCAGTAGCCGCTCAGTAGCTACATGCTTCCAGGAGACAGAGTATATACGAGACGGTATGAATTCCTTGTCTCAGTTTTTGTTCAGATAATGATGAAAATGTTATCTCTTTTGTAACATACTTTGGGATATATGCTGTAATGGAAGATCCTTGTACATGTTGTAACTTGATATGAATATTAATGAAAAGAAAATTTTGGTACCATTGTCTCTTTTACTTTGTGGTTGTGTGATGGAAATGAATGTCATAATTTGCGCGAAAAATTTCCCTGTATTTGTGCGACTTATGTGATTAATGTGAAGGATATATTGCGAATTGTGTCGTAAACGGGTACCCGGATCCTGAGGGGTTCACAGTTGTGGCTAGATCAAGTGCCGAATCTGAGTATAGGGCTATGGCACAAGCGAGTACAAAAATGATGTGGGTTCGAGCAGTGCTAGCAGATTTGCATATAAATGTACCTCTACCCATGCAGTTACAATGTGATAATCAGGCTGTCTTATTCATTGCAAACAACCCTGCATTCCATAAGAGAACGAAGCATATTAAGGTAAACTGTCATTATACTATAGATATGATTCTGAAGGGCTTGATTTCTACCTCCCATGTCAGTTCAGGAGAGCAAACAACATATATCTTTACCAAGACATTGCTCAGAGGACCATTTCAGAAGTCATGTCCAAGCTGAGCATGATTGACTTCTATGCTCCATTTTGAGGGGGGGGGTAGAGATATTTATATATTTCCATATTCTCGGTGTACCTTTTGCTTATTTTATTTCATTGTATCCATCTTATGTAATTTACCCATAGGCCCCTCCTCTATATAAGAGAGCCTAGGATTCTGAGGAATATACAACGCACTCATTTCTCCCAACAAGGTGGACAAGAGGTGGTATAAGGAGCTTGTTGGGAATCTCCTCTATATTACTATTGTAGAAAAATAGAATGCGGAAGCGGAATCGTAAATAAAGATAGAACAATAAGAACAAAGATTTTAACGTGGAATCCTACTCCAGAAGGAGCGGGATGAAACCACGGGAGAAGCCCCTGAATTGGGCGTTTCTTCTATTGAAGTTCTCAATGAGTACAGGGGGTGTGAGGCTCTTTATATAGGAGCTAAAGGGAGAATATTCTATAGGATATTCTCTATAGAATATTCTCTTAACAAATAGCCACACAGAATATTCTCTAACACTCCCCCTCAAGCTGGAGCTGAGAAAGCTGCAGCTTGCAACAAGAAGAAAGTATACAACACATCCTCACACGATACATCACAAGAACACATGTCCGCTGCTAGTAGAGGACCACGCACGAAGACGGGTCTGCGGCTTTCAGGACATCGGAACGTATCTCTGTCATGCCTGTAGAACCGCTGCGATATCAGGTCACCGGAACATATCTCTGTCGTGCCTGCAGGTCACCGGAACGTATCTCTGTCGTGCCTGAAGAAGAATCGCTGCAGAAGAAGTCCAGCGCGGGAACTGATCGGGTCGTAAAAGAAGAAGTATACGCCTCGACGAAGAAGTTGATGCCTGGTGAAGACGGATGATCTGTAGAAAGCTGGAGTGATGTGCAGAAGACCTGAAGAATATATCATTTCTGACTCCTCCTTTCTCCCATACTTGATAGAATAAAGAGTTTGGAACATCAAGTTGGAAGAAACAAAACATGCATTTTTGCTTCACTTTTTTTTTCCCAATTTTCTTTTTTTTCTTTTTCTCTTTTTTTTTGCTTAGCCGATCCCTTTTTTTTACGGCTGGCTTGCAACACATTTTTTTCTCTCTCTTTTTTTTTTGCAAACGTGCGTACGACTTTTTTTATTTGTACGCGCAAACTTTTTTCCGAAATAAATACCTCCTCTCTCTCTCTCTTCTTCTTTTATTTTTCAAAACCTCACAGCCGTATTTTTTTTTTTGCCTTTTATCGGCCCACTGGGCTCACTCTCTTCTTGAATACACGGCCCAACAAGCCAACACATTACACACTCCCATTTTTTTTAAACACGCATCAGACCCCTTTTTTTTCATTTGGGCCTTTTATAAGGCTCCTCTCCTACTCTTTGTTTACGCACTGCCCATACTTCCCCTTTTTTTTTAAAAAAAACGGCTCAACAGGGCTCCCATTAAAGGGATATCGGACCCCCTAGGGTTCCCCTCAACCATGACGAAGCCCCCCCTCCCGTTGCATCAGAACGTGCGCCGCCATGAGTAGGGTTCCAGTGGGAACCCTCCTCTTCAAGCACCCACCGCCCAAGATGAGGGGCATCAGATCTGTACCGCCACTGGAGGTGTGGCGTACTGCCGAAGGGAAAGTGGAGCGGGAGGTCCTCCTTGGTAACCTGCCACCCTCGTTGGGGGGGGGGGTCTTCTGCTGCTGTGAAGACGAAGTAGCCAGCCGATGAGGAGGGAGAGGGTGCCGCATGGAGTACGTGGAGCGCCTGGAGCACTTGGGAGTTGATGCGGCTGGAGGTGCGGCATCGCCCGCGTGACCTTGAGTAAGGGCAGGAGAGGTGCGCATCGTCTGTGCACGAGGAGGTGCTGGAGGTCTGTATTGTTGGGAGGCCGCCTAGGGTTCACGCGCCTGCTGTTGTTGTGCTGCTCGCGCACAAGGTGGAGCAGCTACAAGAAATCGGTCATGGTGGATGGCAACGGCCTGTTGTGCACCAAGTAAGGTGTGGAGGCGCGTGCTGCTATTCACAGCAATAGAGATGGGAGTCCAATGAGGTGCTTGATGCAATAGAGAAGGAGGGGGGGCAGATGCCATGGCTGCTGGGGCAGCAATAACGACCGTACACGAGGGAGTGACCCTCTTTCTTTGGCTCTTCTTCTATCCTTCTTCAAGAATTATCTCGTACGAAAGTACAGGGCCTGGAGATCTAATGATTTGAGGCCAGGGCTCTGCCTAGCGGCCAATCGACTTCTTCCGCTGGCGAGGTGTCTGGGCGAGGGCTGAAGATATAATGATTTGAGGCCAGGGCTCTGCCTAGCGGCCAATCGACTTCTTCCGCTGGCGAGGTGTCTGGGCGAGGGCTGAAGATATTACGTTGTGCCGCCGCTCACCATAATAGATGAGGCTGTTAGGGTTTCTCGACGAAGAAGGATATTTTCAGAACAAAACTTGTTGGAAATCTGAAATGCCTTAGTGTGCGCAACCAAATCAAGGGTTTCAAAGAGAAGACAGCAGCACGTTGATGAACAAATAAGCCATAATATCCAGAACTTTGAGAACCAGACGGAGAACACAGTTTGCTTGAACATAAACTAAATCTTCAAAAAATAAAATCTGAATCGAACCGTAGAATCGACTCGCTCTGATACCATGTAGAAAAATAGAATGCGGAAGCGGAATCGTAAATAAAGGTAGAACAATAAGAACAAAGATTTTAACGTGGAATCCTACTCCAGAAGGAGCGGGATGAAACCACGGGAGAAGCCCTGAATTGGGCGTTTCTTCTATTGAAGTTCTCAATGAGTACAGGGGGTGTGAGGCTCTTTATATAGGAGCTAAAGGGAGAATATTCTATAGGATATTCTCTATAGAATATTCTCTTAACAAATAGCCACACAGAATATTCTCTAACAGTAACTTTGTGTAAACTAGGTTGGGGGAGTGATACCTTCTGAACAGATTTTTGGATAGAAGTTCGAAATTAGATGCATATGTCCATTGGCTACAATTGCTCGAAATCAAAATCTGCTGAGGATTGTTCAATTAGTGAAACTCTTGCTTCACAGATGAACATTGTAAGCCTTGCAACATAAGACCCTGCTGCAATTTTTTTTATAAAAGACTATGGATGACCTTATTATGATCGATTTCTATCTACCTATGAGACACTGCTCGAATAAGAAGGCTTAATCATCATAGGCAATCTCCTTGATGCCACTGGTTAATTTCACATGTATAAATAATGATCGGATTTAATATCTTACTTATATAGGAGCAAATATGATGATCTTCTGAGAATTCATCTTTTAAAATATTAGAAGTCTTCTCTTAAAGTCAACAAATGATTTCTCAAGATCTTTACGAATAAGAAATCATCAATCAATTGATCATTATGTATAGTCTACTATTCATACAATCTATTATATATATAGGATGTTATGGCAAATGATCAGAAAACACTCCTCTTTTGATGTCTCAACTGGAACTGGTACAATTGAGACACGATTCTTGTTTAGGTACCATATAAAAACAAAATGATAAAGACTAGTTAGATCCATATCCAAAGCATAGATGGTGATGTTATGGTTTTAGAAATAATAAGATGTGACCACAAAGACCGATCATCTTCATAAATTAATCTTTTAGGTATACTCTACTATTTATACATATCAAAAAGATAGGTAGTGACAAAATACCTAGAATTGTAAAGTCGACCATTGAAGAGATTGAGAAATGATGGGGTAGATGAATAAGTGAAATCAATGCTGAATCATTATATCAATAAGATCGTTGATCAAAAAGACCTAGATCTGTACAATCAACCACATAAAGGATTAAGAAAGGATGAGGGATCAATGATCAAAAGACCTAGATCTGTACAATCAACCACATAAAGGATTAAGAAAGGATGAGGGATCAAGTCATTGATGACTGATAATTAAGAGTGCCAGTCATGGTGACCTTTACGCCTGACTGTGCGAGGGTGCGATGACCCTCAGCTGGGCGGGAGATTAGGAAGCCCAGTTAGGGCAGCGGCCGCTTGGTGCGCGGGTCTAGGATCCCAGTCTTTTTCTCGATTTTCTCGCGAGCGCTCGCAGTTTTTACGCCTCTCTGGGATCCACAGGTTTTCTTTTAAAGACCAGTTCCGCTGACCCTTGTTCTTTAGGGTACCTAGGCTGGAGGACCCTTGGTTTTAGTTTTTCGAGCTCGTTAGCCCGTACCGGTCGGGCCGGTTTTTCTTTTAGAGCGACTTTTCCGGAAAATCTCTCTCACCCGTCTTAGTGGCGTAGTTTTGGAGTAGACCTACCCCTCTATTGGACTGCCTTCCAATTAGAGGGCGAGACTGAAGAGCCTTTTGTAGGCTACTTCACCGCTTGAGTTTTGTTTATTTTTCGCCAGCAGACTTGGCGATGCTACATCTGAATCATCCATGTATACATCTGTATCCTCTATGGCTACATCTGAATCAGTTACAGTTGAATTTGGAAAAGTTACATTTGAGATTGGATTGAGTCACAAATGAGTTTGGCTAAAGTTGAGATGAATTACAGTTGAGTTGGTTTCATGGAAGCTTGGTTACAGTTAAGTTGGTTGTAGTTGTGCTAGTTACATTTCTGCCAGTAATTCTTGATGAAGAGAAAAGATCAGTTTATGAAAATCATCCTTATCAGATTTCGATCTACTACCACAGTCGTTCGAAATAGCTAGTAGACGTGTTGGGAACTTAGTTAGGATGCATTTTACTCCACCGCATGCCTACGGAGGCACCCCAACCCTAAGGATTCTTTACTGCCTTAGAGTCATAGTGTGAGGTCTTATCTAGACCAAGACCACAAACTATCCACTAAACTTGAGAAATTCAATATGAAAAGAATCAAAACAACTCATCATCTACACTTACTATGGTCTATCTTCATGACTCACAAACATCAAAAGAGACCCGAATCATCTCGACCATGTCAATCATTAAATACTCAAGATATCATGATCAATTCAATTATGATAGCCATTGAATAAATCATTGGAACATGAAATTGATGGGGAAGAATGGAAATCATATACAGTTTTATACTGGAGACACATCTTAGAATCATAATATGAGGTCACACTCAGATCAAGATCCCAGATTGTCCACCAAATCTGATTGATTGGATAAAAACCAAGAACAAAGACTCAACATCCACATCTCAAGATCCATTAAACATGATTTATAATTAATTAAAAGGTGACAGTTTAAATATGGATCTTATAATCTTTGTATAAAAATGATTAATATGGGTAATTAATATAGGATGAGTAGAATGGGGTTTTACATATCAAACAACTTGAAAGCATGTTTCAATGCAAGTAGCTCTAAAAATTTAATTGTCAAAGCCCCTTTTACTTGCTTTCTTTTGGAGCCACTAAATTTCCTGTTATTTTTAATTAATTAAGATTTACTCAACATTTGTTGATGTTCTTTTCTCCCTATTCCATGGATTGCAAGCATAATACCTGCACCGTTGTATTGGGAGAGTTGAATGTCAGTTTCTGAAGCAAAACATACCAGGTATGTATGTTATAATTTTGTTCAAGGATATTATAAATGCTTTTATTTCTCTTCTGATAAAATTGGGATACATGTACATAATGCAATTTCTGTTGTTACATGTTAACTGCTATGGAATTTATGCAATATAAATGTGACATGTTATAGTTCTGTGGTTTATTGGTTAATTTGTGAATGCCATTTAAAAAAAATTCCCTAATTTTCAGTATCTAATGTGGTCCTTAGCGAACATGATACTACGTCTGATATGTAAACGGGTTTCCCAGATCCGAGAAGGAGCGGGCCTCACAGTCAGAGCAGATCTGGTCCACATCATCTCAGTGCTCCTATGTGCCATAGCTTTGTATTCTAACTCCGCATTAAATCTAGAAACCACATACTACTTCTCGCTTTTACATGAGACCAAAGAACTCCATATGAAAACTATAAAATCAGAGGTAAAACTTCATGTCTTTACGGCATTTTGCATAGTCAGCATCTGCACAAGCCGTGACGACAAGAGATGTCCCTCTGTTAAAAAAACTTCATACCTGGAGAAGACTTCAGATACCTTTGGATGGGCAATTAATGGAGGTTCATCCCGCCTTTTCTGAAAAAAGACTCCATATACCTTAAGATCATGTGAACAACATCCAAGTAAGCATGTCGTGGTCGCTCCATAAACTGGTTGACTTTTCTTATTGCAAAGGAGATCTCTGGCTTGGTAATAGTTGTTATAGAATATTCTCTTAACAAATAGCCACACAGAATATTCTCTATAGAATATTCTCTATAGGATATTCTCTATAGAATATTCTCTTAACAAATAGCCACACAGAATATTCTCTAACAGTTACAATGGTATAGATAAACGTGATTAAGATTTCTACATGTGGTGGGAATGTGAACTTTCAATAGTGCAGCATAATCATAATTCATAAACAATCCAAATCTAGCCCTTCATCAAACATTGCTCAAGATGCTTCTTTAGCTCAGTTGGTTTCCTTATGTGAAGGGGTGAGATCATGCGTTCACCATTCTATCTCTAATTATTACGAGTAATGACTAATCGGATCCCGAATGCAATCCATTGATGTACTATTAACTGTATTGATTCTAAGAGATTATATTGATATATTACAAAACTCTAACTGAAGTCAGGTCATGAATGATAAGAAGAATGCTCCTCTAACCTCATGCCCTTTATTTTGGATGTCACTCTTGTTTCCTGTCGATGATTACTTCCTATAGAGCATACTCTTGATGGTAAGGTTGCTTGGCTTAAAGAGGGGCTTTCAATAAAAGCATTCTCTTATACGGATGGAGTTGATTACATCAAAGTCTTTTCTCTAGTAACCAGTATGAAATCCAGGTGAATCAAAAGTTGGCTTATTTGTGAGTTTGATATGACCAATACTTTCTTATAAGATAATTTCAGTTAGGAGATTTTTATGTCCCAACTTCAGATACCTAGAAGGCTTTTGTAATAAAAATTTTATAGGCTAAATCATGCATGGAAGGCAGCAAGAGGAGGGAGAAAGATTGTACCTTTGATCCTATAAGTTTGGAGGGATTTGTGGCTTTATCTAACATACAATAATAGATAAAATACCTGATGGATAGCAACATAAAAAAAACTGAATTAGAAACTTCAGCATTGACTTTAATGAGAACAAAGAGGAGATAGATATGTACCTTTGAATATCTCCACTTTGGAGATCCAAACTTGCTTGCAACATCCTTTTCTTGACAGGAGCTTCAGTTCATTCGGATCCGGATGTTACACTGACAGACTTAGTTGTTCATGCGTCTCTTCCCATGCAGTTGCTTTGCGACAACCATGTTGCTCTTTTCATTGCTACAATCACGCTTTCCATGAGAGGACCAAACACATTGAGGTAGATTGCCATTACACATGATATATGATATAAATGGATTTATCTCTACTTCCCATGCTCATGGGAATAGACAATAGATGTGTTCACCAAGGCTCTATCTAGGAGACCGTTCCATGCTCCATCTTGAGAGGGAGTGTTGAGAGTTATTTTATATTTGTTTACTTTTTTCATTTGTATTATGTAATTTGTCATATAGGGTTTCTCCTCTCTATATTAGAGATCCATATGACCTTCAAAATAAACAAGTCATTGCATTCTTTCCACTCTTAAATATGAAAAATACCATAGGGAAAATCTTCTCCACAATCCCAAAGCAACGCTGTGTGATCCGAGTACGTGAGGAAGAGACCTTGCCGAAACCATCTAAGAAAGTTGAATCATCTCTACGGATTGATGGAGGAAACAGTCACACGGTGTGTTGGAATTCCGTCAGATATATATGAAATCAGAAGCATCCATAATCTTTCCACTATCCGTTTGACCATGAACATTTGTGATCATCATTAAGCTTCCATCAAACTTTCTTTTGAGAGCCACAGAGGCAAATATATAGATATGGCATCAGACTTCTCAGGGTTGATATGGAACATATCACCATTCTAGTGGGTGAGAAGACACCTCTGTCACTTCGTTGAGTCCACTTCTCTAAACTCTGTCAATTAGGCTCCTCGGACCGACCTCCATAGGAGGTCCTCCCAATCAGAGATCTTTATTTCATGTAAAAGTACTAAGCCCACCATCCAACTGCTTAGCAGTGAAGCAACGGTCCTTTTTTCGAGCCTTCCCAATCCCCAAACATTCCATGCGACCTAACTAACTTGTCCACACGCTCCTGTGGGTGACTTGATGTGGCAGAAATGAGTGCATCTTTCGTGGGCAGATGTTCTATTCTGAGAATATCTTAGAACATTGTAGAGCGTGTTGTGTGGCCTGGAACCATGTAACCTGAACGCCTCTTATATTTGTCTTTTGTTATATTAATTTTTAACAAGGTGGATCCCATCCGGGGAGACCACCCTTTTCCTTCTAAAAAAACTAGCTTTTCCACTTTAGTAGAGAGGATGACACCGAGAGAATTGGTTACTTCTGCTTGAAGAGGTTCCACCCTCTTCACCTCTTCATCCTCATCGATGGTCTTCTCTTTCTCAAAAAATGAACCCAACCAGGTTTTATATCCCTCCCCATTTGTTCCTCCTCCTTGGGATCTGCTTCACCTGAGCCAAACAATATCTCCTGCTCAGACAAGATCTTAGTTTGTTCCTGTGTCCTTGAGAAGATCTAGAGAACCAACTTCTCTTCCCCTTTCAGTGGAGGACACGTACTTCTTTGAGCAGCCACCAGCCTTCTTCGTAAGCACATGCGTGCAATCTTCCCCTTGTTAGAATAGCACTCCCTATATGAGAAAGCAACCCCAATATTTGATTTGGCAAGGTATTTTCTCCCAGTTATATGAGGAAGAACCCCTGTGTGCATGTATAAGCTTCTCTTCCTTCTAACTTGAATGGCAAATTAAAGAGCATTTTAAGATCCAATATCCAGCTTATTGCTGCCTGTTCTTGCTGTTTTAGTTTCTTGATTTGGCAGATGGCCTCAAGGAACAATAATTGGAAGTGCAATTTATGGATTTTCTTCTGAATGTAGGGAATCCTCTATAATGGCATTGGGCTGAGAGAGAAACTTGACAATCATGTGAATACTAAAAATAATTTGGGTGTTGATTCAAGGCATGAGCCTACCGTGCAGAAAATATTGCCAGATTTTCAGCCTTTGCAGTCTCTTCCTGTTGTTTGTGATGCCCCTGACACTGATCTTGGATTCCTTGACGAAAACTTAAGTGTTGGTTGATGTGTTTAATGTGTCTCTTCCTGAGCTTGGCAGATATTGTATATATGCTTAATTAGGAACTTATTGAAAGTTAAGCTGGCAGTTTAATTTAGTTGTATAATATCCATGGTCCTGAAGTTCTTCTGAGGCATGGGGAACTGTTTGACTGTCTCTCATACATGTAATTTCTAATTTATGGCAGTTTGAGATCTCTCTAATGGTTTATTACTTTTGATAGAGTACAGAAGTTGATATCTGGCAACCGAGTTTTTTTTTTGACACTCAAAAGAGGGGGAGACACTCATAAGTGTTCGCCCCAATTTATTAAGAAAGAAGATAGAAATACTTACAGCGGGGATTACAACATAAGTCAAGGTAGATGGTAAAAGAGAGGATACCATCCACCTCCCAAAAAAAAGAAAAACGCTACACGGATAACCAGTCCGAACAAAAGCTATTTGCAGCGATACAAATATTTTCCTTATAGAAACGCTGCCCCGCAAAAAGCAATTTGTTTCTTCCCAGCCAAATACTCCAGATACGTGCAATGGGGACAATTCTTTCCGCCCTTGGCCGATTTGAGGCAGCATCAAGGCTCTCCCAGAAATCATCAATGGAGGAGCGATTCACCCATCCCACGTCATCCCAGATGGCAACCGAGTTTTGTCTATGAACTGATACTTGCTGAGTTCCTTGGACTGCATGTTGCTTCTTTTCATCACTGTGATGCATAGAAATGTCTAATTACCAAATACCAATTTTCCATATCAAAGAACGCTCTGAAAAACGCAGCATCTTTTAACATATATAATGCGCTGATGTCTTGACATTCATAATAGCTTGAAGTCAGGTATGCTATTCTGCAACTTCTCTATTTTCCCATAGTAAATGGATATTAGTGTATAATCTACTAATATGTCTTTGCTGAAACTTTTGGAAGAGGTGTCTTTTCGTGGAAAAGAGGTAATTTTCTACAGAGCAGCTTCTGTTTGGAAGAACAAAGTGAGGAAAAGAATTTATATTATGATATGCAGAGTGCTCTTGTCTGGAAGCTCGAGTGCTCGAGTAGGGTTGAAACTGAGCTGAACCGTTCAACAATTGAGACAGTGTTTCAGTGACTTGTTCATTTTTCAACTGTGGGTGCCCCACGAGCTGCATACATAAAGGTAGTGTCAAATATCAACCTGGATATTATGTGAAGATTCATTTTTTTATTTACTTAGATTATTTTGAAGCTGGTATCTATTTTTTGAGATATTTTACTCAGATTATTTTCAAGATGGTATCTACTATGTGAAGATTCATTTTTTATTTTCTTAGACTATTATCCAGGGTGATTTCATATTGATAAATCACCCCTTTTGCCCTAGGTCGCACTTCTTATTGATGGGAATGATTGCAGTTTGAGTCTACACCTGCAGTCGATTCCCCTTATATCTGTGTAGACACATTTTTCCTTGATTTATAAGTCCCAATCTTTGGATTCTGCATCATGTCAAAAAACATGGTTGATACTTCATCCACATGCACCTTTCGAGGCTCAGTGCCAATAGTCAAGATGGATGGAACGCACTATGAACTTTTGGTCATGCAGTTCATGAGCATGATGCAGTCTACTAGTAAGAAGCATACTCTTACTGATGAGGAGCCGATTGACAAGACTAGGATGAATGCTTCATGGGAGGCTGATGATGCATATGCACATGTTTGGTTGACTGGTAGGTTGACGACATAGATCGCCAATGATGTTCTGCATCAGCACACTGCCAAAGCAATATGGGGTATTCTTGCTGCTACCTATTCACAGGCAAGAAATGAGACGGAGATATTGAAGTTACAACATGACATATTCACTATCAAGTGTAACAGATGCCTATGCACTCTCTGTATACATCTCTCCGAGGCATGCTCGAGAAGCTTCACAGCTCCATGCCTCTTGCAGCTACACTCGAGCAACAAAAGGAGTACATGAGTGCCACGATCACGATGGTTGGCATATTCTTAGCGGCACTCGATCCAGAATATGATGTCGTCCAGTCACAGATTCCTACATATGCTAATATTCCTCCTATGGAAGAGGCATACCATCGCCTTAACAAGATCATCATTCCTTCACCCACTTCATCACAGACCTCTTCTGTGATGGCTACATCCTTCGGTAGAGGAGGCACTTCACAGTATAGAGGTCGAGGGTTTCGTGGTCGAGGAGATGGCCGTGGTCCTTATCCGCCATGCACCTACTTTCACTGTCTTGGCCACTCTGAGGATACATGCTACTCCAAGCATGGTTTTCCAGTCTCTGCTTTTGCTGTTCAACAGAATAAAACTCTTGCTATGTCTACTTCCGATCAGAGATTTGATGACCTAGTCTCTCACCTGAGAGAAGTCATGTCTCCTGCTGTGTCTTCCATGTCCTCGAGCACTTCAAATGTAGCTACTTCTGCCTTGACTAGTATCCAGGTAGTGCTTATGCTCTTATCAGTTGTAGTAGGCCTGATATTATTGAATGGATTATGGATTCGGGTGCCTCTCATTATCAATGTGGAGATAGAGAGAAATTTGCATCATACAGATAGACAACTTATGGTAGATCAATAATCATAACAGATGGGATTCATTCTCCCATTACTAAATAGGGGGAGATTAGTTTGACACCATCCATACGCCTGCATAATATGCTTCATGTACCAGACTTTACCATGAATTTATTGTCTATTAGTCAAATTTTTAAAGATATACATTGCCATGCTTTTTTTATCTATCTTCCCTTGTGTTTCAGGACATACTCACAGGTAGGGTGCTTGGATGTGGCTGTGAGTAGGGAGCCTTATATCAACTGATTCATACTCCTCATGCTAGTGTTACTTCTAATTCTGCAGGATCAGTCTCTCCTTTTATGTGTCACAAAGTTCTTTATTTTTATTCGAGATTCAATTTTAGAGTTCTTGTTCTTGAAGATTGATATTTGAAGATTATTCTTTATCTTTCAAGTTCGTGATCAGAGATTCAGTTCTAAGGGTTTCTTGAAAAACCCTAATTCTATGTAAAGGTTCAATTTCCCTGGTGATTCATCATCAAGGTACATGTTCTAAGGTTCAATCTCTGGAACCCTAGTTCTCCAGGCTACACCACCTTGTTCTCGTGCATGCGACACTAGGACCTCGTTTTCCACAACAACTCAAGCCCAGATCACGCAACTCCAGGACATGTTACAAAGGGCTCCACGCATCCAGACATCATCAAGAAAAGCATCCAGATCCAGGCCGCAATCCTTGGCCGGAGATCCAGGCCGCAAGAAAAACCTTGTGTAACCCTTGCGCAGATCCAGGCTGCAAGAGCAGAAAGCCCTAGGCAGTGCAGATCGAAGCCCAGGCACCTCTCCAGGCATGCATCTCCATATCACAGCTTCGCACACCTTCCTCCATCTCCAGTCGGAGCAGTACCTCACGCATGTGGAGCGAACCCCTTTCCCCGCAAGTTCACGGCATCGCCTCTATCTTCAGGCGAAGCCGCAACATCGGGCGAGCTTTAGTGGCTCAACCCATGTTCCAGTCCTCCTAGGCAACAAGCGACCATCAGATCTCCAGGTGGACTTTGTGTCACGCCCGTGGATCCAAGATACATGTTTACACATCATTCATAGTATCATATTAGCAAAAGATCGCATTAGAGTGCTGAAAATTAGGGAAAATTTTTCGCATTTACCAATGATATTCACATTTAACTAATAAACCATAGAACTATAATGTGTCACCAATTATATTGCATAATTTCCATAGCATTTAACATGTAACAAAAGAAACTGCATAATGTACATGTATCCCAAATAATAGCAGAAGAGAAAGAAAAGCATTTATAATATCCTGAACAAAAACTATAACATGTGTACTTTATAAGATTTACTACGAAAGCTTACGTCCAACTCTCCTAATACCACAATGCAGGTGTTTTTCCTGTAATCCATGCATTAGGAAAAACAAAACGTCAGTAAATGTTGAGTAGATCTAATTAATTAGAAATAACAGGAATTTAGTGGCTCCAAAAGAAAGCAAGTAGTTAGTGTTTGTCAATTAAATTTAATGAGCTACTTGCATTTGAAATAGTTTTTCAAGTTATTCAATATGTGAAACCCCAGACTACTCATCCTACCTTAATTACCCATATTTATCATTTTTATACATAGATTATATGACCCATATTTAAGCTATCACCTTTTTATTATAATTCATGATTGATTGATATTGGTAATATGGATGATGAGTCTATGATCTAATCATTGTTTTTTTTATGTTTATAATGATCGAGGTGATCCAGATATCTTGACTATTAAAGGTTTAATATGATCAAGGTGATCTAGATCTCTTTCCAATGTTTATGAATCATGTGGATGGATCATAGTAAGTGTAGATGATGAGTCTGGTGTTTTGATTCTTTTCTCGTTGAATTTCTCAAGCTTAGTGGATAGTCTGTGGTCTGGGTCTGGGTAAGACCTCACACTATGACTTTAAGACAGAAAGGAAGCCTTAGGGTTGGGGTGCCTTCGTAGGCATGCGATGAAGTAAAATGCATCCTAACTAAGTTCACAACACGTCCACTAGCTATGTCTGACAACCGTGGTAGTAGCTTGTAGTCTAATAAGGATGATTTTCATAATATGATCTTTTCTCTTCGCCATGAACAACTGGCGGACAATAACTAGCTCAACTGAAACCGAGCTCAACTGTAACCAAGCTCAATTGTACTTAACTCATCTGAATTCAAGCTTCACTGTAACCAACTCATCTGCAACTGTTCTCTATCTCAACTGTAATTTATCTCAACTCTAGACCAACTTATTTAGGACTCATTCCAAGCTCAATCACAACTCCTTCAAATTCAACCGTAACTGATTTAGATGTAGTCATAGAGGATTCAGATGTAGCCATCGCCAAGCCTATTGGCGGAATGGTAACTAGAACTCAAGCGATGAGGTTAGTCTCCTAAGAGACCCTTTCGTCTCGCCAACCCAGTGGTATTTCTTAGGGTTAGAATTTGCTAGGAATGCGCAGGGTCTTGTGATGACCCAAAGGAAGTGTGTTATAGACATGCTTGTTGAGACAGACATGATTTGGTGTCGACCATCTACTACTCCTATGGATCCTAGCATGAAGTTATATGATGATGATACAGATGAGGTCGACAGAAGGAGATATAGAGAGATGGTGGGAAAGCTCCTTTATATTACTATTACTAGACCAGATATCTCTTTTGCAGTGAGTCGGGTGAGTCAGTTCATGGAGCACCCTCGATAGGTACATATGGATGCTATATACATGATTTTGAGACATCTAAAATCGTCTCCAGTGCAGGATTACTATTCGGAAAAGGAGCAACTCTTTATATTTTTGCATGTGCTGATGCAGACTATGTAGGGTGTCCTAAGTATAGGAAGTCTACTTCAGGCTTCGCTGTGTTTGTTGGCAGTTCTCTTCTTTCTTGGAAAAGAAAGAAATAAACGGTTGTGGCTAGATCAAGTATCGAATCTGAGTATAGGGGTATGGCACAAGCAAGCACAGAAATGTTGTTGGTTCGAGCAGTGTTAGCAGATTTGCATATAAATGTTCCTCTACCCATGCAGTTACAATGTGATAATAAGGTTGTCTCATTCATTGGTAATAATCCTGCATTCCATGAAAGAACGAAGCATATTGAGGTAGACTGCCATTATGCTGGAGATATGATTCAGAAGGGCTTGATTTCTACCTCCCATGTCAGTTTAGGAGAGCAAACGACAGATATCTTTACCAAGGCATTGCTCAGGGGGGCATTTCAAAAGTGTTCTTCCAAGCTGAGCATGATTGATATCTATGCTCCGTATTGAGGGGGAGTGTAGAGATATTTCTATGCTCTTATGTACCTTTCTGTTATTTTATTTCTTTATGTTTATCTTATGTAATTTACCCATAGCTCTCTCCTCTATATAAGAGAGCCTAGGGTTCCCAAGAATAAACAACTCTTGAATTTTTCCTAGCAATGTTGCATTGAGAGTTGATGACTATTGCCCTTTTGCACTCTTCAATGCTATATATTTGATTATGGACAATCTACTCGCGAACAAGCTCTGAAGAGTCCCCAAGGATACTACCTTGTTGATGTTGGTCAACGACCGACCATTGGTTCAGAGATCTTCCTTTCCTCCCAAGGTCATTATAAGTTAGTATATTATTAAAAATGACTTGGAAGGATATGTGTCAATCATCCCACAGTCAATCACTGCCCTCTAAGCTTCCCCCGACCTTTCTTCTGCCTGAGGCTTACCTACTCTCAATCCCCAGTCTCTATGCTCTCTCTCTCTCTCAAGAGAGAGAGAGAGAGGGAGAGAGAGAGAGACTAGTATATAAGCGTCCTTGACGTGAGGGGCAGTGTACGATAACGGATGTCGAACTGCTGCATCTAGGGGCAGGAGAGGCCTCTCTCTGGGGGACAAGGAGCATGTTGCCACATGGGTATATGACGTCTGTGGGAAAGATGCGGCATGTACAAGTGCAGTTGTAGAAAGAGGGAAAGACCTCTGAAAGTGATTCCTTAGTTGTTCGTAGGATCAGCCCAGAAAGCCAGTGATTTGAGATCTATATATTTGTGCCCATAATAGGAGTCTAAGTACCTCACACCAGGGATGAAATGCGGAGGATGGAGCCAAGGAAAGATGAGACTACAAGCATGATAAGCATAAAAGTGGCACAAGAGTGGGATTAAAGCTATTACCCAAGACTTCCATGCGAGGGGCAGAGAGGGAAGTCTCAGGTCACGATATCTTAAATTGTTGTAGATGGAAAGAGGAGAAAGGTGGGAGACTGATATGGAAAGAGGGTTATCTCAAGCCTGTGATATTATGGATTGCGTCTTTATGTGGAGCTCTCTTCATAAGACAAGGTTTCCAGACTGGTAAGTCGCGAAATGAAGTGTTGGTCGCCGCGTTATCATTGCGGTTCGCATTAATGGACATAAGGAAGGTGCTCCTTTCGGTAATAGATGGGAGGTAGGCAAGGGTGTCCATTGACGCTATATCTTTTCATTTTGGATGTAAACACATTAGTAGTGACAATGGCAAATGTAATTCAGGGTGGTGTTTCGTAAGGTACTCGACTCATGAGTTGTCTATCTCAATTTTGTAGTTTGAAGATGATACTTTGTTCTTTGTAGAGCGGGATTTCTAGATGTTAGACGACTTTCAACTTTAGGGGATATTTTGGCGGACTTTTCAAGCTGCAAAATAACCGATTCTACATCCATGCCTTTTGGCATGTATAAGGTCGCTCTCCTTCAGTAGGGTGCTTAGTATGCCTAGATGTAGGGTTTCCGGTGCTTGGTAGAAGCTCAGATCTGTGAGCTATGTGGGCCACTATTGGAGAGGATGGAGCACAAACTAGTTAATTGGGAGTGTACGTGCCTGTCACAGTGTGGAGATCTTGATGAGGAGGTTTAGAGTTGTTCCAGTCATTGTATACTTGTCGAGAGCTTGAGTATCGATATATAGAACACCGATATCACTGATGGAACTAGAATTTTGTCAAGGATGTGAAGCAAGGGGGAGCTTAATGAGGCGTTTTTTTTGGGCTAGCTTTGGCCATGAAAGCAGGGGTATGGCATTGGTTTGCACATAATTTCTTTACCAGACCTTTAGATGAGGGAAGACTTGGGTCCTGCAGTTTAAGGAGATAAATAAGGTTGTTGCTCATGATGTGGGTGGTCAGGATGTGGGGTGAGGGGTGGATCTATCGTGCAGACTTCTCAATGGCATTTGTTAGAAAATCGGAAGCGGAAGCGTAAACATGGAAAAAGATAAACAAAGAATAAACAGCGGAATTTTACGTGGAACCCTACTCCGTGAGGAGCGGGATGAAACCACGGGAGAAGCCCTCAACGGGGCGTGTTTGTCTATTGACTTTCTCAATGAGTACAGGAGGTCTGGGGCTCCTTATATAGCCTCTCCAGAGCCTCCGAGTCCCACCACTGGACGATGTGGGACTAAACAACTGGGTGGGGTAAATGGATCACCGCCAAGATCCATTTACCCTGCTACAACTCAATATGGCGCACTACCAAATACTCTAACACTCCCCCTCAAGCTGGAGCATGCAATGCTCAGCTTGGACAAACAGACAGAAACTCAACTCAACGCTACAAGACACTACGGACAATATCAACCCAACGCGCACATTCCTGCAGTCGAGGACGTTGCTTCTCATGCCATGCAGGTGAGGAGGACGAACGGGCTGGAGTGTGAGTCAACTGAAGACTCAGAATCTGACCATCGAGTCTGAACTTGCGCCTGAAGTCTCCTCGTCGGAGAACTGGGTCTCTCCCATCTGGCTCAGAGAATGGTGCACTGCTCTGGTGTACCTATGATACCACATGAAAACTCTGGCCTGACAACAAGAAGAATGATGGGGACCTCGAACAATGATGGCAACTTATGCTCATCTGACAATGACCGCACACTTGTGCGTGTCTGAAACTGGACTCGGAAGACAATCGTCGAGTCTGAAACCGAACTGTAGAGTCTGAATATCTGGCTGGTCTGAATAATCTGCATCTGACATCTGAAAACTGGATCGGGAATACAAGACCTGTGACTCTACATATATACTCCCCCTTTCTCCCATACTTGTCGGAACATGAACATCGACAAAGTTGGGAGAAGACCAGATAAATAGGAGGTAAAAAAAAGAACATGAAACTTGCGGCTTTTCCATTTTTTTTTAAGCCGTCACACCTTTTTTTTTATTTTTTTTTTGGAAACTGCGTACGGCTTTTCTTTGTACGTGCCTCTTGTTTTTTTTTTTGACATTTTTTTTATCATATTTTTTTTTTGAACGCCAGCAGCCCACTTGGGCCTATACTCTCACACATTCTCCTCATTTTTTCAGCCCACCTGGGCCTTTAAGAAACACAATTTTTTTTTAAAAGGAGACATCCGCTCCTTAGGGTTCCCATCTCCTTTTTCATTTCAGCGTCGCCTGCCCCATCGGGGTTTGCTTTGTTTTGCCGCCGCCATCACCTAACTGCTGGAGAGGCGAGCAAGGGCCGTGGAGGAGCCCCTCTGGGAATCGCTCCGGCTGGAGCTTGCTGCTGGCGCCGCTGGAACACTTCGTGGAGAGGCGCCGCCCGATGGGGCCTTGCAACTGGAGCTGCCTGCGGCCTGGTGCGCGGCTTGAAGGAGCGCCGCTAGGACTGGATTGCCGCCTGAGCTTCGCGATGGGAGGAGAGGAGGGCTTGCCCTTGCGATGTCGCGCGATGCCTGGGAGCGGAGGGAGTTCTTCGAGGTCTTCGAGTCGCACCAAGGGGGGGACTCTGCGCGCGAGTCTCCGATCGGAGGTGATGGGGGCTCGCCGCCGCCATCGCTAAGGGCTGGGGTTTCGCCAACGGGGAGATGCTTCATTGGATGGTGTCTCCACTGCGCTGTTGCACGACAAACAGAACCTTGGGAGGAGGCAAGACAGGCTTGGCTGAGACGCGATCTGGAGTATCACCTCGGCACGACTTGAATCGCGGCGAGACTGCTGCCGCCGATCACCTGTGAACCCAGTAACAACCGATCTGGAGGATTTGCATGCGGCACAGGATCTAGGGTTTCCACGGAACCGTAGAATTTTTCCGAACATAAACATTATCTTCAAGAATCATAAATCCAGAACTTGAATCTCGAATCAAAAGGAAAGAAGAGATCTGCAGCTTGCATATTTTAGGGTTACGGGAACCCTAAAACTTGAAAAGAACTTGAACACGTAATGATAATCATCTTCATCAAATCTCGAACAAAAATAATAAACAAACATAGAATCCTCGAGAATCGACCCGCTCTGATACCATGTTAGAAAATCGGAAGCGGAAGCGTAAACATGGAAAAAGATAAACAAAGAATAAACAACGGAATTTTACGTGGAACCCTACTCCGTGAGGAGCGGGACGAAACCACGGGAGAAGCCCTCAACGGGGCGTGTTTGTCTATTGACTTTCTCAATGAGTACAGGAGGTCTGGGGCTCCTTATATAGCCTCTCCAGAGCCTCCGAGTCCCACCACTGGACGATGTGGGACTAAACAACTGGGTGGGGTAAATGGATCACCGCCAGGATCCATTTACCCTGCTACAACTCAATATGACGCACTACCAAATACTCTAACAGCATTTATGAGTTTACCCCACAATTACGAGATTTTCCACAGGGTGTGGAGTTGCCATCTAGCATTTGGAAGGACAATTTGATCGGTCATCCCAGCTCCTCTCTTGCGTCCGATGATTAGGGATGGGAGATCGTTCAAAATCTGGAAGGAAGATGGATGAAGGCACTCCCTCGGACAAATTTCCTAGACTTTTCATGATGGCAGATGAGAGAGATGCTACACTGGTTGACGGTCATATTCTGGTAAGGAAAGAGGAATACTAATGATAAGAAACTGCACAAGTTTCTGAACATGATAAAAAGGATGGATTTTGCCGACAGATCAACGGAGTCATGGGATCACAAGACGTGGAGAGAGGGGACTTCACCGTCAAGGTGAACATGCATTATCTATGCAAGCTTTGTAGGAGAAGTGGATGCAACCAGAGAATGTTGATTACTTTTAGGGCCTGTTTGGTTGCTGGGTTGGACTGGGTTGGGTTGGGTTGGGCTACCCCTGTGAATAGTAAATTGTACCCCTGTGAATAGTAAATTGTGAGGAGGATTGAGAGGGTTGGAAGGAGGGGTACACTAGTGTACCCCAACCCAACCCAGTCCAACCCAGCAACCAAACAGTTGGTTAGGGTGAAGATCATCATTTGGTTGATCTGAAGGACCAGAGTTATGACGAGATCAATAAGGACATGTTTTTTGGACAATGTCAAGGCCTGCCTCTTTGCTTGAGCGATATGAAGGATATTGGACATCTATTTTTCTCGTGTGAGTTCACCCAAGAGTTTCTGAGGACTAGAATTGACTAAGAACCTGTGGAGGAGTTTGGGTAGTGCAGTCGCTGCTCCAGGTGCGAGAAAGCCAAGATTTTCATTGCTCTTTAAGCTCTTCGGCATGCACAGAAGAAATTGGATTTTCAGGGGAGTGCTTCTGTTGTAAATGCAATTGCTTATGCAAAAGTGTTGCAAGAGTCTTGGTTATTGTACTTGTAACTTCTGTTCCTATTACAAAATAGAGTTCCTAGGTTACCCTTTCTCAAAATAAACATTTTTAGTCTAATCACAAAGACACTGTCTCATTACAAAGTGAGAAAATTCTCTTACACAAAAGATTTCCATATGAATTGCTTCCATGGGGGGGGGACCAAGCTTCCACCTATACAACAACAACAAAGCCTTTTCCCACAATTAAGTAGGGTCGGCTACATGGATTCTTCGCCTCCATTCAGATCTATCTTGAGTCAATCCCGGGCTTATATCCACAAAACTAAGATCCCTTCGTATGGTCTCTTTCCAACACTTCTTGGGCCGTCCTCGCCCTCTCTTAGCCGGCTCAACATCCCAACACTCGCATCTCCTAACTGGTGCATCAGTTGATCTTCTTTGCAAATGTCCAAACCATCTTAAGCGATTTTCTCGCATCTTATCCTCGATCGGAGCTACACCAACTTTCTTTCTGATTACATCATTCCGAATCCGATCTTTACTTGTGTGTCCACACATTCACCTTAACATTTTCATTTCTGTTACATTCATTCTTTGCACATGTTTATGGTTCACAGGCCAACATTCGGATCCATAAAGCATAGCAAGTCTCACGGCTGCTTTGTAAAACTTTCCTTTAATTTTTAAAGGAATTTTCTTATCACAGAGAACAACAGAGGCTCCTCTTCACTTTAGCCAGCCGGCATTTATTCTATTAATAACATCTCCATCAATTTCCCCATCATGTTGCAGAATAGATCCCAGATATCTAAAGGAGTCTCTCTTCTGAATGTTATCATCACCAATCTTCACCTCGATTCCTTCACCATTGCTTCCATCAAAGGTGCACTCCATATATTCCGTCTTAGCCCTACTTATACGAAATCCTTTAGTTTCCAACTCATGTCTCCAGACCTCAAGCTTCTCATTTACTCCATCTCTAGTCTCGTCAATTAACACAATATCATCAGCAAATAACATACACCAAGGTAACTCATCCTGAATGTGACTTGTCAACTCGTCCATAATCAAAGTAAAAAGAAATGGACTCAAAGCAGAACCTTGATGTAAACCAATGTTGATGTCAAAATATCCAGTCTTCCCAGACGGGGTCCTTACACAAGATAAAGCCCTATCATACATGTCCTTTATGAGTTTAATGTATAGGACAGGTACTTGTCTCTTCTCCAACACTCTCCATAATATCTCTCGTGGGACAGAATCATTAGCCTTCTCCAAATCAATAATAATCATGTGGACGTTCTTCCTTTTAGCTCTATAAATCTCCATTGTTCTCAACAAATGGATGACTTCAATCGTTGAGCGACCTAGCATGAATCCGAATTGGTTTTCTTTTACGTTGGAAACTTGCCTCAACCTTCTTTCGATCACACGTTCCAAATTTTCATAGTGTGACTCATCATCTTGATACCTCTATAATTTGAACAATTTTGAATGTCTCCTTTATTCTTATAAAGAGGCACCACGATACTCCTCCAATCTTCAGGTATTTTCTTGCTTCGCCAAATAACATTGAATAGATTCGTAAGCCAAGTCAAACCACGCTCACCTAAAACTCTCCATACTTCTACAGGGATGTCATCCGGTCCTACACCTTTCCCGGGTCTCATAACCTTCAAAGCCTCCTCTACTTCCTTTCTTTGTATCCGTCTATAGCTTGCACGATTCAAGTAACTTTCACTACAAGCTAGATCGCCCAAAGTGATCTCTCTATTTCCTTCCCCAATGAAAAGTTTATGGAAGTACTGCTCCCACCTAGTCTTTATATCCTTCTGAGTAACAAGCACATGACCTTCCTCGTCCTTAATGCATCTTACTTGAAAAAGGTCTTTGGTCTTTCTTTCCCTTGCTTTGGCCAACCTGAATATATCCTTCTGTCCCTCCTTAGAGTCAAGATTTTTATACAAAACATCATAAGCTTTTGACTTAGCTTCGCTTACGGCCTTCTTTGCTTCCTTCTTCGCTATTTTGTAGTTTGTGATAGTTTCCTCTGTTTTATCCTTAGACATAGCTTTAAAGCAAGCTCTTTTTATTTTTAGCTTCTCTTGCACCCCTTCACTCCACCACCAAGCCTTCTTTTGACTTGGAGCTCCTCCCTTTGACTCGCCTAGCATCTCTTTGGCTACATTTCGGATACAAGATGCTACTGCCTCCCACATCTCGTTTGCACTACTGCTACAATCCCAAGATAAGTCTTTTAAAACCTTCTCCCTGAAGCTCTCTTGCTTCAGTGGAAGATTCCACCATCTAGTTCTAGTTATCTTAGAAACCCTCCTTTTCTTTACCAACCCTTTCATTTGTACATCCAAGACTAACAAACGATGTTGGGTTGTCAAACTCTCTCCTGGGATTACTTTGCAGTCTTTACAACACAACCGATCTTTTCTTAAATTTTTTATGGACACAAGAGAGCGTCATCTTAGGCATGTGCTTAACATGTGATTGCACAACGCATCTGATGTCGTTTCATGCGTAGGATATCTTATGATGTTCATATCGCCGTACATATATATACGCTCTGGCCTTTATTGGTTGGGATTCCCACTCTTGACGTCATCCACATTCTCGGGACCGTATTTGTTGCACCTAATGCCCGTGTTTTTGAAACTGGACCGGTCCAGGCCCGGTTCACCGGTCGGACCGGTCGAACCGGCCGGTCCGGTCCGGTTAACCGGTTTATGCCGGTTCGGTTTGATTGATCAAATTTTAGTTAAACCGTCCGGTTCAACCTATTTTTTTGACCCGGTTTAACTAGTTGAACCACATTTAATTTTTAAATTATTTAAAAATTTAAAAATTATCTAAAAATTTACCTATTACATTGCCGCATTGTAGATGATACAGTGGATGCGTGGGGCATCTCTAATTTGTGAATGTATATGATCTTTTGAGGTTTACATGTTGAAACTTCTAGCTTTCAATTTTCATTAGAAATCGTGTTTATTCTATGTAGTGCAGAACTGAAGCTTTTCTATTCATAATATCAAACTATTCTTCTTTAGGGGCTTTGCATTGTATAAACCCCCTTTCTCTCCACATCTCGATGGTGATCGCCTCTGTGCATGTAGGAGCTTTTACCATTTCATTCATATTTATGGTTTTGGTATTCCAAATTAAAGATTTGGGAGACTTCTATTTCCAGTGGTATAAATGGATTGATATTTTGGTGAGAAATAATGTTCAATGTCATAATGAAACTGTCCTGTTACTACCAACCCAACCAAATACAGGCTGTTTGAAATGTATCGTTTGCGTTGCAAAAGTAAGAACTAAAATGAAGTTGGACAAGTTGAGATTGACTTCACACTTGCTCCTCTGCCTTGTTTTTTCTGGTAATTTTTCATAGTACATGACATCATGCTGCCTATGAAATTAGAGGAAAAATCCTGGGTTAATTATTTTCGTAATATTGTCCGTCTTGATGCTAAATATGGTGCCAAATATGTAGCAGCAGCTAGAGATAGAAATGGACAACTTTGAAAAATTTATGGCTCCAGCAATATCACCTGAATAATCGTTTCGAATGCTTTACTTGGTAAGGTGAGATTTTATATAGACATTTGTTCCACATATTACATGTATCTTCTACAGATATATCCATTTAGGGCATGTTCAGTTATAGGGTTTGGTTGATCTTCGCTCTCTGAAATGGGTTAGTAAGAAGTGGTAACCTTCTGTCAATAACGAGCGTTTGGATGGTTGAGAGGGTTGGAGTTGTGAATATGATGTGATTTAATATTGTTTGTGTTATATTCATTAAATCTATGATTACATGTGCTTTTTGTGTTAACTCTTTTTTTCTTTTGAAATTATTTAGGAATATTACAGCGCAAGGAAATGTGGAACTCAATCTATGAATTTGAACCCTTGAATTTAGGAATAGAGAAACTGGAAGTTTTTTTATTGCAAGAAAAAACCCCTTCCTAAACCGTGCTTGCATTTTTCATTGCACATGACTTTCCCTATGTATACATCTGAAACTTAGATTTAGAACATATCATAACGATACACAATTCTTTTTTTCTAGACGAATACAATACTCGATTTGCATGATAGGTAACGTGTTTACCTTTGGGTAAATGGTAACCAAACAGTTCCTTACAGATCTTCATAATTTTGTTTTAATCAAATTACCATTATATCAATATGTTAAATTTAATTTTTATTTAAAATCTTCCATTTATTTCAAACATCATCTTGCTTCCCGGTACCTCTGTGTCTCAATGATTAAAAGAAGTGAGAAAACGAGAATATAAATGATTATATAAGGGTGCTGATGTAATCCTCACTACATCTGCATTAATTTTTGTAATTTGGATTCTGACGATGTTGAAAAAAGATTAAAAATGAAAATGAAATCATTGTAATGCAGTACATATAGCAGATAAACAATCCTGTTCTCAATGCAATCGTCGATCGTTTCTGCATATATATTGTCCTGTATGTGATGGGACATCTCGTTGTATGTGCAGATATTCAACTGCCCTACTTAGGGTTCCCAATGGGGAACCCCTTCTCACACAGACCTCCCCCCCAACCTGACAAGGGGTCCTACTTGTCGCCACCTGGAGATCTCGCCTGCTGGAGGACTGCTTGCCAACTCCTCCTTGGGCTCGTTGTTGCCGCCATTGACGTGGAGCAAAGGGATTCCCGCCGCCGTCGCCATTGGCGCGGAGCGAAGGGGTAGAAATCTCTTTATTCTCTGACTCGGGGGGAGCGTCGCATCTGTGGTCCTCGATATTTAATATTTGTCTCAATTTGATTTTGAACTAATGTGATTTAATGTTACATCAATAAAACAAACTACTAAGTTCCAATAGTCGTGGACAATATTATAATAAATCTTAAAGATAAAATACTATGTTACTTTATAATGTTCAGGAACTTTTATGTAATTTACTTGTAGATCCTCTGCTATAGTAAAAACTACAAGCAATCTTTTTTTAAATCCATTTTCAAAATTCAACCACATAGATTCAATCAATGCTTAATTCTTTATATAATAAAAAAATGTACTAAGCCTTCTCCCACTATAAGTAGGGTCTGCTACATGGATTCTTGTACATATGTTCCGTCACGCCCCCCCCATCCACGCATGCAACACGGATTCCCGAGTGCATATGTCGGGAGAGGGACGTGCATCCAAAACCAATGTTTATAACTACATCTTAGTGGTCAAAGGTCCATTCCCTTTTCAAATGGGTTTTAAAGTCCTCAAATATTGACTTCTCTGTTGACCGCAAAGGTGTAGGCATAAACATTGAATTTGGATAAAATTTGGTGGGTATGTAGGGAATTAAGCATATACTGATTGGGGACAAGAGCCCCTGGACAGTGCATTCACAACAAGGGAAAGGGCAAGGGAAATGGAAAATCATTGCTGAGATAGGAAAGGTATGCTAACCATTGGGATCACCATTGGTCCCTCTCCTAAACATCGTGTGAAGTTCTTGAGGAAGTCTATACTTCAGGTATTGAGAGAGATCAGAGCAACGAATGAGGTCAGGACCTCAAGTCAATCCTACGTCCTCTAGTAATAGGTTTGAAAGTTGCTCTCAAGATGGAAAAGGCAAATCTAGCCAATCTCAATCCATGCAGTTGGATTTTGGAAACTGATTTCACAAAAAAAGTTACAACAGACTCTGCTATAGTTTTCACGACAACATTTTAATTTTTGGTCCCCACTTCAATAGTTTGGTGGTAGTGCAGTGTGTGCCTACCACTTAAAAGATCAGCATTCAAATCCCTCCTTGTGGGGGAGTTGCGTTGGGTAAAATCGACATGGATTTGAGCAAGAATTCATGTACAAACCTTACTTAAAGTGGGAGAATGCTTCGCCACTTAGAAGGCATTGGATCCCAAGGTGCTAATGCAATGTCCAAATGGAACGCAACTCTGAATCCAAGCTTTACGATAAATCATATTTTTGGATTTCGGGTTAAAAAAATCAATGCTTAACCTAAACAACAATATTCATCGACCACGATTATCTTTATCCACGGGAGTTTTTTAAAATAATTATTAAATATTCTTAATTAATTAAACAACCATCAAGTCATAATATTTAAAAATATATCCATCAATCGACACCTAAGGTGCCCATTTGGAATGTAATGACCAAATCAACACCTCAAGTACCGATTTGGAGAGACGAGGGATGGAAGTTTAAAATACCCAATGAGTTTGCCCAAATCGGCACCTCAAGTGCCCATTTGGCATCCTCATTAGGTAATTTGCATTTCCATCATTTGGATAATTTATGATTCCATCTCTCGTTTGTTATCAATAGTTGTTTCAACTAACCTCTTTTGTTATTAAAAGTATAACATTTACCATAAGGATGTAATTAAATTTGAATGGTAAATGTGTATCATTTCTATTACTGAAATTAATGCTTTCAAATTTTTAAATTTTCACTTTATAATTCTTTTCCTTCATTATATTATATATTAAATCCCTTATTCTAATTAATTATATTTATAATTAATAAGTACAACTTATTCAATTTAAGTTTACCTAAATATTATATTATAAGTATAAATATAATTAGTTAAAATAAGGGATTTAATATATAATAAAATGAAGGAAAAAAATTATAAACTAAAAATTTGAAAATTTTGAAAGCACTAATTTCAGTAATAGAAAGGATACACATTTACCATCCAAATGTAATTACATTCTTATGGTAAATGTTATACTCTTAATAACAAAAGAGGTTAGTTGAAAAAAAACTATTAATAACAAATGGGCTATGGAAATATAAATTACCCAAATGATGGAAATGCAAATTACCCAATGAGATGTTCAAATCGGCACTTGTGGTGCCGATTTAGGAAAACTCATTATGTATTTTGCACTTACATCCCTCATGTCTCCAAATCGACACCTGAGATGCTGATTTGGACATTACTTCCCAAATCGGCATCTCAGGTGCTGATTTGATAGCTATATTTTTAAATATTATGACTTGATGGTTGTTTAATTAATTAAGAGTATTTTAATAATTATTTAAGAAAAAGATCCTTTATCCACTATAAGATAGCTTCAAAAATAATATCTTAATCTATTTTGCTATTCACATAGTTATTATGTTTTTTTCCTGATAATGGAATTGGGCAGTTACACAGAAGTCAATTGGTCATGGAACTTGATCCAGAAACTGTAAGATATTCATAGGTGGCTAACCACTCAAGTTACCTTCCTGCTGGCATAGATGAGAACTATGCATTTAACCAATACCGGATCTTATGTCTATAGACGATATCTATATACATAAACAAATAACAGATTTTATTTCTATACCCGCTGCGAAAAAAATGCACATTGCATCTGTTTGCATCATTGTTACCCATTCATTACTATAATGATCTGATAAAATCACTTGTCGCGATAATTGAGCAAGAGAAGTCCCATTTTAAAGCACATGGAGCAAATCTTAGTATCTTACCCCCTCACTTTAGAAACAAGCAATAGAATTAAGCATGCCTTGATTTTCTAACCACAGATGTAAAGCTTTAGATATTGATTGACTTAAATGGTATGGTAATAAAAAGGTTCACCTCTCCACCTCTACAACAGATTTGCAATCTTACCCTTTTAAAAATAAAAAAGAAATCAGGCAGTTTTATTTTTACAGCATTTAGACACATGTGGTGGAAGTTGCAGTTTCTTTTCCTTTTCTATGTAAAGTACCTTTCTGGACAACCTAAGTTGTATGTGAACAGAGGTCAGGGAGTGGTCCTTGCAACCACATCTGCATAGGTGCAGACACGCAATTTAAGTGTGAGTGGCTGCCAACCTGAGGAAGGAGGTACTATCCATTTCTTTACTTTGATGGCGAGGTTTAAAATCTGAAACACCTCACCTAGAGCAAGATGATTCAGGCAACACTTCTTCAGCAATGTTGCTGCCTGATAGCTGCAATAAAGATCACTCATTAGTGGAACGAGGTGAAAAAAGAGCTTAAAGGGGGGAAGTTAATCTCCACTGTAACAGATATGACTCTTTAGCTCATTCCAACTCAGCACTTTATATTTTTTGCCCTCCCAGATTTTTTCATCATTCTTCCCCAAATCTATAAACTCTCTTGAACTCTCTACTATTAAAATGATTTCATAACATGGATGGATAGTTTTTAGCATTATATACATCAAAAAAATCTGTTTATGCATTAATTGAAGACACTTTCATAGAATGCTTATGTAAAAATTCCCAATTCCAGTACCTGCATTGAGTGGCTAACATCGCACAACGACCGGCCGAAGACGAAAGGAACGACTCAAGTGCATCCCATGTTGCTTTTGGGTGTACAGCATTATTGTCCCAAATGTTCACCCACTCCCACGGTCTTGTGTTTCGTTGGGTATATAATGGCAAGGGTGCGCCTGAATAATGTGTCTCAATCAAGTGCTGATGCATAGCATATTCCAAGCCCAGCTGAACATCGAAAGAAGGGAGATTTATCTCCCCAAAGCGTATGCAGTCCGCGATATTAACTTCAGTAGGCGGTACCCGGCCGACTTCTAACATGCGAAGTGCAAGTAAAATGATTGTGACATGAAATTCGGCCGGATTCCATGACTGATTATGTTCAGGTAAACTCCGAAAACCTGGAGGGCATGTATACAGTGAGTGAGTGGTGCCATCTCGTCTTTCATCTGTGCTGGAAATACTTAATTTGCCAACATCAGGGAGGCTAGTCGAGGGGAAAGCAAAACTCTGCCCATAATGATTTGCTGGACACGGACAAAAACCATTTGAACCTGGAGCTTTAGATTGGGTGTCACCATGTCGTAAAGGTTGGGACGGTTGTAACTGGCAATTGTCTTTGGAGCTCTTGCCTTCAACTTTTGGGATGAAACAAGGCCGTAAGACATCAGACTTCACACTGGTTGCGCTCGAGGCATCGTGCTTACTGGAATCAAAGAACTTGTGTGGTGCAACCTTTATAAGCTTCACTCCAGGGCTGTTCTTTGGACAAGTAGTTCCAGAAGGCAGATATGATGGAAATGGAGAAACAAAAGGTTGTCCTGCTCGGCTTAACCCACCGGCAAACCCACACGAAATGCAAGTTGAACTTTGCAACCTGTTTCTATGCTGCAGTGGACTCTGCATGAAAAAACTAAAATCTTCAAATACTCCGTTGACATCCTCTTCGGTTGGAAGCAAACTGACTTCAAAATCTACTGTCCTCGACATGCACCAAGTATCTGTTCGGGGCTGGCATTTCCACCCACTGGTCTCAAGGGGTTGCACGGCTGGGGTCAATGGTGGGCCTCCTGCCATAAGACTCCTCCAGAGCCACACGCAGTTTGCAGCAGCCACTAGTGTTTGGGATACATTAGGAGCATGAGCAAGAAGAACGTTGTATCTCCTCATCCTCAGTTGGTGAAGTGTACTAGCGAAATCGACGTTGCCAGATATAATCAAATAGTTTGCAGGTGGAGGATTATCGACGGCCCAGAGCAGCATATCAATGAGAATCTTCTTATCACTTGCATCTATGACGCCTAAATCATTTTTACATTATATGCTAGCAAAGCTCAGAATTTCAAAGTATCCTGAGGCTCATGGCACAATGCAAAGAAAGTAGTGCAAAATGTCTCCCAAAGTAAACTGTGCCATCAACATCTTAATAAGTTAAGATAATATTGCAAATCCAAATCTCCATTTTTTAGCTCTAAAGGAGAAAATTGAATGCAGGGAACAGAGCATCAAGGACTGGACACTACGGAAGTACAATGCAAATTATGCAATGAAACTATGCTCGCAAAAAGCACTTGGTGGTTGTTTTTTTTTTCAAATGCACTAACAATAATCTGTACCCATTTAAATGGTCTGGTGGTAGAAGACCAAGGTTCAAATCCCCCTCTTGCAGGGGCTGCATTAGGTAGTCGTCAGCGTAAAAAATAGTCAAATCTTTAACATAAGAGCAAGAATCTATGTAGCCGACCCTACTCATAATGGGAGAAGGTTTAGAACTTTTGCACTAACAATCCCGGAGCTGACAAGAACTACCAGATAGATCTTTTTATTGAAAAAACCTTGAGTCATCTTCTCCTTTCATATCATCTATAACTATAAACTACACAGGTTGGATTTATTTGCAGGCTTTCGGCAATTCAAAAATTTCAACAAGAAATAACAACATACAGAAAGAAAAGGGCTGCCTAGAACACCCTATGACAATTTTGTATCAGAAAATATGCAAACCGCTTCCGGACATCAGATTTTAAAAATAACAAATAAACCTACCGCGAGCAATACTAAGGGCTCGTTTGTTTTAGTTGCGAGTACCGGCATTCTAATTTCTAACCGCCAGTCGATCAAGTAGCGGTGACGCACCTATATGCAAAATGCTAGACTACAAACGTCGAACAAGCTGATCTCGAAAGAGAGGAAATTAATAGTTTTGGTAATGTGATACATCGTGTTTGATTATTTTATGCGTGGATGGATGGGAGGAGAAGAGGTACCGGAGGGGGAAGGGACGTGGTGGAGGCGGACGCCGGAGGTGGAGAGCGCGCGATGGACGGAGGGGGGGATCCTGGAGATGTCGCCGTAGGCGGAGATGGAGGAGAGGAGGATGCCGAAGCCGGCGGCGGAGAGGGCGTGGGCGATGTTGCGGGCGATGCAGTGGGCGTCGAAGCCGGTCGGGACGTCGCACTTCTCTATGTCCCACCACACCGACGTCCTCCTCTCCATTGCCCCCGAGACGAGAGGAGAGGAGAGGGGTGGGGAGTTGAAGGCGGGAGAGTGACTGGTGCTATTACTGTGCTGGAGCCTGGAGGAGTGATATGGTTGGGTTCTCCTCTAGTAGGAGTTTTGTATTAGCGGGAAGTGGTGGGCCCCTGGTGTTTAATGGCAGGCTTTTTCGGCCTTCTTTTGCCCTCCTACTGTCTAGGGCTTTTTAACTTATTTGCCCCCACTACGGCTGCGCCTCCTATTTTCGGATGCCTTCTTGGAGGGTTTAAAGCGACATTGCGCCTGGACAGGAACAAATAAAAAGGGTACTACAGTACAGATCTCATAGAAAAGGAGAAATGCCTTGGAAAGTTCATAGAGGAGAGCCATGTTGGCAGGTGCCATAGGGATCAACTTCACAAATTAATCTACTAGATATTACTGAAGCTAACCATCCTTGTAAACACCAATTAATTGGATCAAGACGTGTCATACTATCTTGGACCAGTGACTCACAATTACAAGTTTTGGTTGCTGCCACAAATTCTACTTCTATGGTCGAGATGGTTGGTATCTTATGTAGTCTAGAGATCTGACTAGTAGCTCCACTCCCTAAGGTAAAGGCATACTCTATTGTGCTTTTTCTGCCATCGATATCTCATATAAAATCCGAGTCCACGAAACCTCGAACAAAAATATCAATATTTATGTAATATAATGTCATCTTAGAAGTACCTTCCAGATATCGTAAATCCACTTCACAACTTCACAATGTTCCATGTCAGGATTCACCATGAATTTGCTCACAACTCCTACTGCACGGAAGGGAGATGTCTAGTCTTTATGTAAACCATTGTGTTCATTAAACTACTAATAACAGATAGGTAGGATACTTTGGACATGTACTCATGCTCATCCTTTGCAGCAGCTTATTTCCCCCTTTAAGAGTTTGAAGTGACTCCTTAAGGGTGTTTGAGTAGGTTTTGTGTTTTTATTATTAAACCTCTCTAGTATCTTCTCAGTGTATCGTGATTGGGACAAGCTCGATTTTTGTTCTTCATGTCTTTGCTAATTTGCATTCCAAGAATTTGCTTTGCTAGACCTAGATTCTTCATAACAAAATCCTCGACATCATTACATTGAGATTTGTTATATCTTACTTATTAGAGCTTCATCAGACTCCCCACAGTCTGATTCTTCAGCTCTCTTTTTTTGGTTAGTCTATCGTTGTAATACCAATGCTTCTAATTGTCTTCTTGTTGACTAGATCCCACAACATATATAGGGAAATTATCCAATGAGCCCTATGCCCATTTGAGATAAGATGAGCCCACTCATTTTTTACTATTATTTCCTATCATTTTGAGCTTAATAGTTATGTGTTTACAAGTGTTATATCATATTCTTACTACTAGTAACTATTTTCAAAAAAAACCTTAAATTCATGCAAAATGATTGTATTATTATTCGTATTACTAGTGTAGTTTTTATTCTTATTAATGACCATTTCCTGTGAATCTAAGGTTTTCTTTATATGAAAATAGTTACTAATAGTTAGAATATGATATAACAACTATAAATAAATAAGCATTGAACTAAAAATAATAGAAAATATTGGTAAAATATGAGTGAGCTCATCCATCTCAAATGGGCATAGGGGCCATTGGACAAGGTATCTGCATACATACATACATACATACATACATGCATGCATGTATGTATGTATGTATGTACTTGTACCACAATCAACAAATATGCATTTCCTTGCTTATGGGGTCTATCTTTCCTTTATCTTCCCATTCAATATGAACATGGGTTGTGCATTCAAAGATATGTAAATGAGCTAGTGTTACCCCCTTTCATGTACATTCTTCTTATCGAAGATCCACATCTAATGTAGCATATGGACCCCAATTAATTATGTAGTTGTATTCAATGCATTAGCGCGGTTTCACTTGGGTAGACTTGCATGTATTCTCATGCTTCCCACATGCTTTAGAAGAGTTTTGTTCATGCTTTCAATGACACCATTATGTCTAAGATTTTGTGGGATTATTTTCAATCTCTTGATCCTATTATTGGCACAATAGAATTCAAACTCCCCATTACACTATTCCCTTTCATTTTATGACTTGAGACATTTCAACTTCAAACATTTCTTATTCTCAATTAATGTCTTCTATATCTTAAAGGTATCAAATACATCGAATTTATATTTGATAAAATAAACCCACAATTTTATAGTTGCATCATTAATAGGTAATGGAAGTGTCCCTTTACATTTGTAGGAAGCAACTCTATTTTTTCATCCTTTCGTGTTCTTGCGGTCATTGTGAAATTGACTTTCTTCTGCTATCCTAAGATACGATCTTCACAAAAGTTCAGATCTACAGTATGCAATTCTTCAAAATTCTCTTCTTTTACATGATAATCAATCCTTTTTCACTCACACGATCAAGTCATGTGTTCCATGTGCTAACATCACACCCAAAGCATAAGACTTTATCCTATCATACGAGCATGCAACATATAAGGTTCCTTCCTTCTTACCTCAAGCTAGAATCTGCAATGTATGATGCCAGCACACCACTATTTCATAATTGTCCGACATACATGAGATTCCTTGTTAGTCTAAATATATGTATAACATTATTAAATCTCAAGATGTCTCTAATTGGGTTGAGAGATATCAATGTCATCCTTTCCTGTAATGTTGTTGCATTCATCATCTCCTAAGTGCACATTTCCGAAATCACCTTTCACATAATTATGAATAATATCCTTTTGTGGGGTGGTGTGAAATGAAGCACCTGAGTACATAATCCATGACTCGCTTCGAATATATATAATTGATATAAGGGTACCACTATCCTAAATTCCTAATAATTAGCAAGATTTAAAATATTCGTACCTTTGTCATTTTCTCCTTTCTTCTTTCTTGGGCTTTACATTCTGCCTTGTAAATGCCCTTTTTATTGCAATTCTAGCATATCACCGACTTCGAATATCTAGATTTGGATCTCTTTTTCTGTAGCTTTCCCCTAGAGTGTTTTTGGTTCCTGCAACTCTTCTTGACCCCTTCTATATTCAAGTTAGAACCTAACAAGTGGTCTTCTCATGACATCTTTTGACGTGCCTCTTCTCCTGGAAGAATACCGTCAACGTCCTACGAGTTGCTAATTGTTATAACAAATGCATTCCAACTTTTAGGCAAATTAGAAAGAAGTAAAAGGTCTCTAATCTCGTCATCAAACATGATCTTCATAGGCTTCAACTTATTGACGATACTGTTAAAATCACTCAATTGTGCGGCTATCACAGAGTTCTCATTGAGTAAGGTTGTCTCCTTAGATTGAAAAGATTCACTATCGTTGTCTCATTTGTAATATTCAGGATACTCATTAAGTAGGGTTGAGCCTTACTATTCAAGGGTCTTTTGGTATCGAACCTTGCACTCTTCATCCTTCATAGCTTTGAACTTCTTCCCTTTGGTTCGAAGATAGAGATCCTTCTGGTGCAGGACATCTTTGGTCTGCAACGTTCATAATGCATAGTTCAATCCATTGAACTTCTTGTCTTAATCATTGATTGTTCATTATCCTTGTATCCATTATAGAATTGATAAAGTACCACACAAATTAGATGACGATCAGAGAACAAAGGCGCACATAATTACACAAGACTAGTATTTATAGTGGTACAATAATGTGCCTACTCCATTTGCTTACGCAAGACCCTCTCTATTATTTCTTGAATGATTTTAAAGTACCATATATAGTTGCTACAAAGCATTGTTTATATTGCAATAAAAATGTAAATATTACTCAACAATCCACACTATTAACTCTCAGACAATCAAGATGCAAGAGGAGGATCGACTACCTTAACAATCCCTCCATCAGCTCTCTACCAATCAGAATACAAGTTGGAGATTTAAACATTTCTGCAATCTAGCCCATAAACTCTTAGCTAATTCGAATACATGAGGGGGAATATGTACATCAACAATCCCCTCCGTCACACTACAAAAAAAAGAGAGCTATAGTGACGGTTTTGAAAATATCCGTCACTAAATTAGCCGTTGTTAAATATATAATGACGATATTATTCATTGCGAAATGAGTTTTCGTACTCAAAATTAGCAACGAATATCATATCTGTCATTATATCATTAGCAACGGTCCACATAGCGACGCTTATCCGTTGTTATTTTTCAAAATTTTAATTAATCGTCGCTAAACTTTGAACTAAAAAAATAACGACGATTAGTTAATATTTTGAAAAATAGCAACGGATAAGCGTCGCTATGTGGACCGTTGCTAATGATATAACGACAGATATGATATTCGTTGCTAATTTTGAGTACGAAAACTCATTTCGCAGCGACTAATATCGTCATTATATATTTAACAACGGCTAATTTAGTGACGGATTTTTTCAAAACCGTCACTATAGCTCAATTTTGTTGTAGTGTCAGCTCTCAATCAAACAATCTTCTTAAGATAAATCCCAACGTACCTTTACATGTGATTATGCACAGGTAAGAAGTCCAATGGGGTTCCAATAAAATAAATAAATAAATTTGATAATATATCAAAATTTATAATGGTAAGTTTGAGGTTCAAAATTGGGATTTGGACATGTTGCACAGATTTTTACTGCATTTACAAATGCATTGTTGACTATATTGGACCATATCAAAGGCCTAATTTTCTTTTACACCTAGTATGTCAAAATACGATTATGCCAGATTTTCAACATTTTTAGGTTTTTTTATTATTTTTAGTGATTTTTTCAAGTTTCATGGGCTTAAATGTATTTTTTAAGTTATTTAGGGACCTATTTGAAAAGAACTAAAAGTCAAGGTCTATCTGTAATTATACATAACTAGATAAAAGAAATTTTTTCCTATTTTAATTTTTTATTGGGCAAATTGCATACAAAGTAAATGCTGTTTTTAAATTTGCAAAAAGGTCGCTAAACGGAATGATATGAAATTAAGGAAAACTTGAATTTAGACATTGCAAAATTTTCAATTAACAAAGATTGGAAATGCATAGCAAAGCTAAAAAGTTTTTTAAAAATGCATTTAAGCCAAGAATGAATAGAAAGTAAAATTTAAAAAGTGCATAGAGGTCGCTAGCCTTGAAGCGAGGTTCATAAAATCACTAGTTGATAATGTAAAGATATTTTCAAAAGAAATTTTAATTTATTCAATTAGAAAGAGGAGATGTAAATGCTAAAAAGATGTAAGAGTTTTGATTTTATATATTTTTTATGCAATGCCCACAACATGAAGTAACACGAATTAAGACCATTAAGAAAAGAAAATCATAGACTTGACTTAGAATTTCACTCAATTTAGGTTCTTTGACATAATGAACAGTGATTCATCAAATTTATGCAAGCATCTCAAATGGTTCTTATTACCATTTTAGTCTTATCATGATCTGGTATTTTTCTTTGATAGCATTATTATTAATTTCCAATTCAGTTCTCAACGGATTGATTTTAACCATATATTTGTAAACTCTAACGAGTTTTTTTAGAAATAATTTTCATCTTTGCATTTTTTATTAATAATTTTTAATCATTCTTTATCAATGATTTTTAGTAAAATGTGTTTACTATTTGTTAAAGTTTATCTGATTTTTTTTATAAAATTTGTGCTCATTTTTTGTAAGTTTTTGTGTGTAACATGCCATAATTGTAATATTTGTGCTCTATTTGTAACATTCATTCTCTCCTTGTCAAATCTACACTATTACCTACAAAAATAGAAAAGTAATTGTAATTTATCAATTGTTTTCCATAAAGGAATCCTTCAAAACAGAAAGGTGGTTGGTAATTTATCAATTATCTTTATAAATTATGTTGGTTCTTTGTAAGATAATAAGTGGATTAAAAAAGTATCAACAAAAATATAAATTATATCGAGCCTGCCTCCTCGTGGAGAAGCTCTCCCCCAGTATCAATCTCAGATCGCTCCATGCTCATCCTCGTCGCACTTTATCGTTGGTGAAGGTAGGGGGTGGAGCTACTCGTTGGGCGTCATCGTCCTAAGATTTGTAAAAAAAACTATATGAGATTTATAAAAAAATAATATGAAATTTATAAAAAAAATTGTCTGAGATTTGTAAAATTATATGAGATTTGTAAAAAAATAATAATATGAAATTCATGCCCTCCTCTTCCCAAACCCCCCTCTATGCCCCTTCCTTTGCCCTTCTCTTCTGCGTCCCCCTCTTCTGCCTTCCTTAAGGGTGCTAATGGATATGAATAATTCAAATTTGACCACAATTCATTCGATAAGTATTCAAAAAAATCGATTCGAAGTAAAAAACATCGAATATAATTTGGACTTATGGATTCAATTCCTAAATGAATCAAATTTGCATTAACTTGATTGTGTTCAGTGATATTCATCTCTATTCAATATTTATATACTTAAATGTATACATTCGTATATTGTATATACATTCTATACACATGCATACATGTATGTGCATATGTGTTTGTATACGTGTGTGTGTACATGTATATGTGTGTGTATAAATGTATATATATGTGTACAATCCTATTTGTTACCGACTAAATATTAAATCTTAAAAATGAATTAGAAAACTTTGTCAATAAAATCTAGTAGTTAAGAATGTATGTTTAATATTTTTATATGTGTTCCCTACTTCACCTTTATTTCCATGTTCTTACATTTCGCACCCCGCCTTTTTCATTCTTTTTTTTTCATTTTTTATCACAAATCCATCAATCTTAGGGTAGAAGTCGGTGCTTCCCTCATTGCATGTGAAATAGTGGTTTTATTGTGTTGAGTTCTCTTTAACGCCTATCGTAGTTCGCGGCTTGCCCTTGTATCCCAAATTTGCCTTCTTATTGTGAGGGTTATCTTTGTTGATATTGACCATAATGCGAGTAATCGACAAGTTTTTCTCGCCACCATGTAGGTTGTTCCTTTGTATATCGAAAGTCATGTGTGATTCATGTCTTAGGTTTTGGATATTTTTGATCGTGATGATGTATAAAGTGAATTTGTCTTCTAAGTTACTTATTGTTGTTCTTATAGTTTAAAATAGTAAGATTATTTTGTTATCAATATTCTATAGTAGTTTGATCTTATCTTTCTTCTGTATGCAAATGTAATCATAATGTATTATTTTTTGTCAACAATATCATATTCTTCAACGTGCACTCATATAATTATATTTAATTTATATATTTCTTACATTAAGAATAAATTCATATTACAAAGAACGTAGAATAACTACGAAAGTTATGTATAATTATGCATTATGAATTATTTGTTGGGCATTTTCCTTGATCATACAACTTTTGAACTTTCTTAATAATCTACATAAAAAATAGAATTATAAAGTACAATCTTTTAACTTATAAGATTTTTAGTACTTTTATACTTGTACCCCTCCAAGTTATTGCAGTTACACTATACTCCTACCTTTTGCAATAATGATCGTGCTCACACGTTCTTGCATTGTTAACAGTTATATCCATTGATTAATTGATTGACTATTAAAATACACTAAACCGTGATTTGTTTAAGTCAAGGTCCGATCAAGGGAAAATATACGGTGACATGCTCGATATTACATTCAAAGAAGAGCAAAATATTTTATCCATCACTAATAGCAGGGGAATCTGCATCGCATCTCTCTTCACATGGAAAGGGAAGGCCACCTAAAGGCTAGAAGAGGAAGGGGGAGAGTGGTATAAAAGAAGAAGATGATGAGGAAGGAATATGACAAAGACCAGATAAACATACTTGTAGCCCTCTCTATTCTTTCGGAATACATTTGTGTCTATAAGTTAATGTTTGTTTCGGAGGGAAATGGATAACAAATAACTCGAGGTACAACTGTCAATGGTGTAAGAAGGTATGAGAACCGTATTGTTACAAAAAAGATAGTGGTATAAGTGTAACCATAGAAACTCCAAGTGATACAAGTGTAAAAACATAAATAGTTTTTATATAAAATAAGTTTATATATGCTTTAATACATATATTATAATTTCAGGTTCGAAATAAAGATGAATTGAATTTAAATATTCGAAACTCTAATTGAATCGAATCATAATTCAAGTCAGCAAATTCGTATGAAAATTGATTCGAGTTTGAATGCAAAACTTTTAGAATGAATTGAAAGGTATTCTATTTGAATAGCACCCCTAGTCTTCCTCTTCCGCACACCCTCCTCCTCTTGCACCCCTTCCTTCACCTGCACTCGTCCGTCGTCTTTCTCCTCCATGTTGTCGGTCTGAAACTCCATCTCCTCAAATTAACCACACCACCTCCTCTACCGCACCCTTCTTTCACGCCCTCTCCTATGCATGCCACCTTGAGGCCTACCATCACCACACGCCACCTTGAAGCCTCAACCTTCGCTACACACAACCTCATTCTCTAGATCTTCAGGTCGTGTTGCTCTGCCTAGATCTCCATGATGTTGTCGAGAGAGAGAGAGAGAGTAGGTCATATAGTTGTCACATACTACATTTAAAATGTGATGAAATGACCAAAATGATTTTTAGCATTGAAATACTATAATTAATATGTCATTAATTTTAGTTCTGTGATTAAAAATAGGGATATTTACACCCATTACTCTGAGTAGTTTCGTAATTACTTCAGGAACCCTCCATAATCATGAATTAAATGAGAAACCCCAAATAAGTACGCTATCCTACACCCATAACCCTCTGTCATTTTAATCCATTAACTCAACCAATCCTTTGAGTTAATCTAACCCATCCTCGATCTAACGATTAAAATTAAACCAAAAAAAGAAAAGGAAAAAACCCCTTCTCCCACCCCTCCCCCCTCCTCGAGGCCAGTTGTCGTCGCCCCCCTCCTCCAGGCCGGTCGTCCCCCCCCCCCACCTCCCCCCTCCTCCAAGCCAGCCGTCATCGCGTGAGCAGCCGCACCAGCACCCCTTCCCCTCCCTCCGCCTTCCCCTCCCCTTGTGCGAGCTACAGCACCATCGACCCTTCCCCTCCCGTCATGCGAGCTGCAGAAGATGTTCCTCTCCCATTCCTCTCCCCTCGCACAAGCGGTTGCACCGGCCCTTCCCCTCCCGCTGCGCTTGCAGCAGGATCTGTTCTTCCTCCCCTTCCTATCCCCTTGGCCGAGCAGTCGCACCAGCCCTTCCCCTCCTGTCATGCAAGTAGCAGGTGTTGCTTCTCCTCCCCTTCCTCTCCCCTCGCGAAGGCAGCCACACCAGCACCCTTCCCCTCCCATCGCGTGAGCAGCAACTACTGCTGCTCCTCCCATTCCCCCTCCCTCCGCATTCCCCTCCCCTTGCGCGAGCTGCAGCAGCAGCAGCCCGTCCCCTTACGTCACACGAGCTGCAAGAGATGCTACTCCTCCCCTTCCTGTCCCCTCGCACGAGCAGTCGCACCTTGCACGATCAGTAGCAGCAATGACACATTGAGATGGAGGAAGATGAAGTGGGAGGTGATGAAGGTCGAAGAAAGAGGGAAGGAAAGGAATGGTATCCCTTGTAAATAAGGTGAACTCAAAGGTGTATTATATAACAGAATCTATCGTACTTAACAGAGAAACGGATCGAAGGTACTTCTTAGGGTTATGTTTGTAATTAAGAAACTACCCAGGATTATGCTATGTCAAAGTTAAGGACGACTCAAGATCATGTGTGTAATTCATGATTATGCAGGGTTTCTTGTGTAATTACGAAACTACTCAAGATTGTAGGTGTAATTATCCCTTAAAAATAAAAGGATAAGATTAGTTAATCACTGTGAAAATGATGAGCTCTATTCTTATTTGAAGTTTCTCATATGTATGTATGTATGTATGCATGTATGTATGTGTATGTGTGCACGCACGCGCATGCGTGCCTGCATGTGCATGCATGCATGTATGCATGAATGTATGCATGCATGTATGCATGCATGCATGTAGATATGCATACATCAAAGAGATATCCATATATGTATCTATTTTGAAACAGATACAGATGTGGATGTCAAAATCTGTATAAATTAGATATGATGGTGGTTCGTATACATATGTTCATATCCCTTTGCATCCCTTAATAGTGATCATCTTTGAATCAATTACCTTAATTGTAAGTTATTTGAGAATCATGCATATTTACATGTTTTAATGGCCAATAAATCGAAATTACCGTTTGTGTGGTATCTAGTAAGAGACAGATATATCTATATAAGATTGATGAATCCACATTTCATCATTCTTTATTCTATCATTTTGGTCTCAAAAATCCTGGCAAATGCATGTAAATACCCTTAATTCCCGCATCTTAGCTTCCATGCATGTGTATGTAAATAGTGTATAAAATACTGTTTTTAAAGCTAAAATAATAGAATAAAGGGAAGAAAAGAAAAAGAATAAAATATTGTAAATATTTTATGACCCGAAACCCCGAGACCTAGGCATCTCGATGAATAGGTCGACCAGGAATAGATTAGGGGGAGATAAGGGCCAGATACCAATAAAGATTTCCTTCATTCTTTATTCATTTTGGGACCTATTTTTGGTTCCACGTTTTACACCTCAAATAAAAAAACTTTGTCAATGAAAGTTGTAGATAATTAAATAAATAAAGATACAAAATTGATTTTATTCAAAACTATTATACAGATAAAAAGTTATGATCTGAATAAATTCTAGAATCCCAACTTCCCATACCTGTATCCTTCAAATAAAAAATCGAAACGCATCAAACTCACCTTTAATTGTATATAATTTTAAATAAGCTATTTAATGAAGGTGGTTTCGCATTTGGCGGAGCTATGGTTTGAAAGTTGAGTTTTGGACCCCTATAGTATACTTGTACAGATTAAAATATTCATTTTATTATTTATTCCTTATTTTTATATTTTTTTCTATTTTTATAATTTTGTAAATATTTTTTATAATTTATGTGTATATTAAAATCAGAATAAAAATACAAAAGAAATGCAAAATAAAATACTTGTATATAATATACATAGGTATAATACATGTATATATACCTATATAATTCATACTTTTATTTTATTAAGTGTACAAAATACATCAGAAAAATAAAATAAAAATATTTTTAAGTGTATAAAAATATTTTATAAATTTATAAAATAATAAACAAAAATAAATAAATTAAATACACAACATAAAAAATATTAAAATATATAGATAAAGATACCTATAAAGTGTATAAAAGGTGACTTGTATTTTTATACCTCATAAAAATAATTAAAAATCATAATAAAATACTTCATAAAATAATAAACATTTTTATTTAATAATCAAAAATTAATTAATTCGTTTTCTATTTTTAATTGAATTTATAAAATATTTTCAGGGATTTGTCGTGGTTGGTCTACGTGGACCAACCAGGAGACAGTCCACGTTGACCGCGGTCAACTGGCTGTCCTCCCTCCTCTGTCCCTTGTCAGACCTCGTTTCCACCCCTTCTTCTCGATTTTTTCGAGGTCAAACCTTACACCCTTCCATGTCGATCCCTTCATGACTTTTCTACCTCGATCATTGCTCTTTCACGCCCCCATCTCTCCTAGGGCCGAGGATCGATGATTTCGTCGATCTCCCTCGATTTATGGAGCGGCCCGTCAACCCTACATATTCAACCTCCGACTTTCGAGCCACCTTTGAACCCCTCAATCCTAGGTTTAGCTCCTGTTTTCATGCCCAAGATCTCAAGGAAGGTGACAGCTTCCTTTCCAGAGCTTCAGGCTGGTCGAGCGACGCCCGAGGAGGCTCCACCACCTCCGCCATCTCCGGCGTCGAGGTACCCTCTACCTCAGGTGAACCACCTTCGAGGTCCTTCCTTTTCTTCCCTTTTTTTCTTTTGCATTTTATTCCCAGTAGCATTAGGATCAGATCCCCCCAATCACCTTCGAGTTTCATCCATCGAATCACCGTAACGTACCCCCTCGCCGGAGCTCACTCCGGCCACCACTTTGCGCCACCACTTCGCTCCGCCGCCCTCCCCCGCGAGCTCCGGCCATCCCCGGAGCTTTTTGGAGCCCCCAGGAGATAGAGACGACCACCAGGAGCTTGCAACCCACTTTTGGAGCCAGAAGATCGCCGGAGGACGCCGATCGAGGGCAGGGAAGTTCGCCTCGCCGGCGCTTCTTCCTTGTTCTTGCTCCACCCTTTTGCACCGTCGGATCGAGGCTGAAGCTCCAGGAGCACAGCTACCGTCAGATCGTCAGTGCCCTCACCATTGGATCTCATTCTGAGATCTAATCTCATACATCAGCCGCGAAGCGTCATCGGCCGTGCGTATCGCGCCACGTGTAAAGTGGCATCTCCACCGCTGTCAGATCGCATCTCTTTGGGTATTTTGCATCTTCCACCCTGAGAGTTTTTGTATTTATTATTTAGCCCGTAAACTTTCACGTGTAGTTTAAATACTTTGTAATAATTGCATCTAGGCTCCCGAACTTTATTTATTTGCAATTAAGTCCTATCCACATCACCTCACGTGACCTGTGTGCGTGAGGGGTGGTGATTTGCACAGGACCCCCTATGGGTTTAGCTATTTCGTATCAGTCCAGGAAATATTTTGTAACGTGTAATATTTTTGGAGATTTTGTATGTCAGCCCCTGGGATTTTTGTATATTGCATTTAGGTCCTTGCCAGGCGCGTGCCAGTCACGTACGGGATTGGGAAAATTGCAGGCGTGCCCTAGCAGGTTTTGATATTGGCATTTGGTCCTAGAAATATATTTATTAGTTATAATTTTTGTGGAAAATTACACGTTGCCCCTGGATGTTTGGATATTTACATCTATGCCCCTGCTAGTAGTGTTTAGTATATAACGATATTTATACTTCTTTTCATATACGAAAGTATGAAATTCAGACCCATATGACAAGTCAAGGTCCTGAAAGAATAACTAGGGAAATACCGCATTTAGAGGATCATTTACTCCGCAATTTAGACAGAAATGGAATTGTGATGTTGGGAGCTTGGGTGGAAACGGGTGATATTTTAGTAGGTAAATTAACGCCTCAGGAGACGAATGAATCATCCTATGCTCCGGAGGATAGATTATTACGATCCATACTTGGCATTCAGGTATCCACTGCGAAAGAAACTTCCCTAAAATTACCTATAGGTGGAAGGAAATACAGGCATTCCAACCTATTTTAGTGGAGGGACGCGCTATTTGTTTACACCCATTAGTTTGTAAGGGCTTTAATGCAGACTTTGACGGGGATCAAATGGCCGTTCATGTACCTTTATCCTTGGAAGCTCAAGCCGAGGCCCGTTTACTTATGTTTTCTCATATGAATCTTTTATCTCCAGCTATTGGGGACCCCATTTCCGTACCAACTCAAGATATGCTTATTGGACTCTATGTATTAACGATTGGGAACCGTCGAGGTATTCGTGCAAATAGGTATAATACATGGAATTGCAGAAAGTTATCAGTATTTATCAAATCTGTTTCTATCTAACAGAACGCTATTGGATCAAATGACAAAGACATTGTTGAGAAAGAAATGGCTTTTTCCCGGATGAAATGAAACATTTGATTCATGTAACAGGAGAAAGATTTCCCATTCCTTAGAAAGATATGTGGAACAGAATTGACCGGGTGGTAGAGTCGTGGAAACACTTGTTTATTCCATATTTTGGACCTTAGCTCCATGGAACAATATTAATTTCTCTTTGTTATTTCTATTTATTTAGTACATCTATAAATTTCTAAAAAACACCAAAAAAATCAAGTTAAGCTCCTGTTTAGTTGTTATTTATCGCCATAATTTTGTTTTGCATTTTTATTGCATTTTCATATTTCTAAAAATTCAAAAAGATGCATTTTTGCTACTGTTTGCATTAGAAAATACCTAAAAATTATAAAAACTCCTTTAAAAATTCCAAAAAAATACCTTTTCTGTAATTTCGTGTGTTTTAACTTCTTTCCAAAAATCAGTAAAAATCTCAAAAGAAAACTCCTAAAAATTACAAAACCCCTAAAATCTTCATAAAAATCTTAAAAATTCTACAAAAATCCTAAAAGTATAATCTTTGTCTTTGAATTTTTCTTATTTTATTATCTTTTATTTAAAATTACTTTGGAGAATTTCTGTTACGGTTTGACATTTTATTTCTCCATTTTCGTTTCAGCTTTTAAATTTGTTCACTGTTTTCAGTATTTTCGACTTTAAAAATACCAAAAAATTAGTAAAAATATGGAAAAATCACAAAAATAGTAGAAAAATATAGAAAAACCTAAAATATCTTATTTCCTGATTTTTAAGTATTTTTACCCATTTTTATAAATCCTTATTCCTCTTCTTTCTTACTTTGTGTTTATATTCTATTATTGAAAAAGAAAAAAAGTATAAAATATAAAAAAGAAAAATATAAAATCAGTAAATTAAAAATAAAAATACAAAAATATAAAATCCAAAAATTAAATAAAAAATATAAAATTAAAAACCCACAAAAATTTGCATGTTTGTAGGCATTTGATCACACTTTCACATTTCGTTCATCATTGTCCGATCTATCTTGCTTGCTCCCTGAGTTCGATACTCTACACATACTTGCACACTATACACACTTATTGTAGAGTTATAATAAATTTTAACTCCACATTTGCTTCTCATTGTTTGATTGTTATTGTAGGTTAATTATTGACTTAATCGGGAATTTCCGAGGGTCGCCGCAACGACTTTGTCTCCGCCTTGTGTGAGACATTTAGACCCCAATGATTCTCGGTCAATCAAAGATCAACAACAAACAATGTCCACTCATATATAATAATGGTGCCTATTAATATTCTCATTTGAACAATGTTCCACTTTTATATTATTTTCAATTAAATAATAAAAATCATGATAGATATGGTCATTACCAAAGAAATCGTGTTTCAGCTATTTTAGAGACGAAAATTGAACTGAATTCCTTAATAAATAAATTCATGCATGCATTGATATCAGTTTTTTATTATTCGACACATGTAATTAAAAATGATTTTTTTCATTCAAAAACATCTAAAATTATGCAAAAGAATCCAAAAATAAATAAGAAATTAGATAAAAGCAAGGTTTTGTATGTAAAAGAGTTAAAATACAAATATACACTTCAATACACAATTGCAAGTATTTATATTTATTTTTATACAACTTGATTGATTTATTTTTTTCATTAATTCAATAAAAATATCAAAATATCAAAAAATACCTTCATAAATAATTGGCAAATAAAATCAGTTCAGTTTTTCCAATATGCACAAATTTTAGATTTTATATCTAAAGCATATGAACTACAATTGAATCCAATATTTTTGAAGTTTATCATTTAAAATATCGTAAAGTTTAAAAATACTTTAGAAGTGATTGGGGATCATTTGTGAAAAGAAAATTTCAAAATCTATTTGTAAAAAATATTTATGATTTTTTGCATATTGTGTTTTAACTTTTTTCTTTGTTTTCAATCTTATTTATTATTTATATTATTATATATTCTATTAAAAATATAAAATCACATGAAAATTATAAAATAATAATAGGAAAAATTATGTTCCCCTAATACATGTTCATTTGACAAGTATCCTATCTTATCTTATTTTTATCATTTTTTTTCAAAAAAATAAAAATCAACAAAAATAGTTTTAAGTACCTTGTAATATATATTAATATTTTAGATTATAACATTGTGGTGTTATTGTCAAAGAAACTCAATATAAAATTCATAAAACTTAAAACCGTGTATTTTTATAAAAATTCGCGTAAATTTCTAGTTTTAATTTTAAAAATCTTTTGGCAAAATTTTCTTCAACAGCATTTTAGAGCATATCTTTATGAGAATTGTTATTTTGTGAGTTTCTTAATTTTAGGGTCATCTAATAGTTGTTATATGTTTATTTCATTTTTTAGAATGTCAATTTTAGGCCCACGTGGATCACCCCGCCCTCCAAACCCTAGTCTTGCCAAGCACTAACCAAACATCTTCCCTAGTATCTGAGTGCCCTTCCATATCATATGCTTTTCCAATTTGGTAATTTGACCCCTGTTCAACTTTACCACCTTCAAGAAACCCATCAGAGAGGATCCTTACAACATGTTTTGTAACATAGGGGATCCGTTGAATGAGGATCGGGCGATGCGTGGCAATCATCCCTGGCCCCCTATGAGGGTCATCAAATACCCATCCGATGGATCTCCTACATTACAGCAGGGACTCATACCAAGAACCTCTTCCTCTGTGGATGACTCTCCTCGTTCAGACCCCATCACTACCACCATAACCCCTGAATCAGATCGTAGATCGTGACTCGAATCTCGTGACCCAAATAAAAAGTCTTGGACCTCCATTTTTTTAATAATATATGATCTTCCACTATTTATGGTATCTGCTCTAGTTCCAGATGAGAGGGGGTGACAAATCTTCTTCTCGTGCGGAGCCACCAGAGGTTCCCTCTTAAGAAGGTTGGTGCGATCCATTGGAGGGGGTAATACCTCCATTATTGCAGCTTTGAGCTTATTAGATTTCCTCCTCACGAGGATAGAAACCAATAGCCATCACCTGGAGATATCATTTATCAGACCTCCATCCACAACAAGTCACATTTGCAACACCATTCGTTCCACCAACTCCTTTATTCCCAGCTAGCCATCATCTTTTTCGACTTTCCTCTTCTTTGTCGAACGCATTCCACTTGTTACCAAACCAACCCTTGTTCTCTTTATCACACCCAAACCACATCTGTTCGAACCACTTACCATCATCTTCCAAGACCCTCCCATCTCTGTGAAGGATATGGAAGAATCGTTAGGCGCATCATGGAAGCGTGAGGATCGTATCATATACGATCGAGAGCAACTAGTCGCACTAGTTTCTCGGTGCAACGGAATTTAAAAAAATTTAATCGATGAAACTACATGATCCAAGAACACTTCTTGAATCGTTTCATCTAACCACACAATAGATAAAGAAATACCTCTTGTAGTGTGGTTGTGATCGAGCCTCTAAGAGAAGAGACCTCATGTCTCAAGTCCGATCCATCGGAGGAAATGCTTGCGAGCGTGGAGATGAGTCGCGTGCTTCTCGCAATACAAGTTATTGATCCAAGCAATGGATCTCTTGATCTCGTCCCACAAGATCAAACGTCTTCTTCATGAGCAAGACGCACCAAAGAAGACAGAGACTCAAGAGTCATCGAAGCGGCAACATAACGACGATATGAAGACGGAGGCGACCTTCTCTCTATGAGATGGGTGGACAACCACTCAAGCAGAAGGAGAAGGCTTGGTATGAGAATGAGAGAGAGAGAGTTTTCATAATCATCTTTCAAAGAGAAAGGGATGCATCCTCTTATATAAGGTTTTGGAAGTCCATGGATCTCAATCCATGGACAAGACAAAATCAACGGATAAGATTGATTTGTATTTCTTTCAATGGCCATGATGTTATTGTAAAAACACAATAATAATTAATTTAATTTAAATCAATATATATATATATATCGATAAATCAATATAATTAATTTCAAATCAAATTAATTAATTAATATTGGAGATAATGAGATGATTGACTATATCCCATAAAAGGGGGGACAACCATCCTACTCCTAATGGAGATTGGTGGTTGTCCACCCTCTTGAGGTGGAATGGGTCTACATCCTCAATATCTCATGAGATCTCATTATCTCATCATATCTCCAAGATTTACAACAAAACTTGTTGTAAATTATTTCACAAAAATAATCCATAATTATCTTGTGAATATTGCAATCATGCCATTGGAAAAATGTGAATCATATTCACATCCCAAAACAAAATGTAAATTATATTTTCAATTAATCATCCAATGTGAATCCAATTCACATCAATAATTAGTTAACAAATATAAAACAAAAAAGACTCTCTCTAATATATTGTAAATCACATTTATAACATATATGAATAATTGGATAATACTATCCACATTATTCACATCCATAATAATTAAATCATATTTAATTATATTGGATTATCATTCTTATGCATTCAAATAATATGAATCAAATTCACATTATTCATGATAAGTAAATCACATTTAATTATCCATTTCTCAATGTTTAGATATATAATTCAATAATGGGATTATTCTTGAACTCTTTCAAGAATAATGCGTTTTATCCGCAGATACTTGGAGATATGGACAGGGCGATTATATGTTCCACGTATAGTGACTTGGATATTGAGATCACATCTCAAATCCAGATCTCATGGACCTCTCATAGATACTTGACTTAATCAAGGACGTAAATCTAATCTTCTCATTGCATCTGAATCACATTCAGATCAATGTCTAACATTTAGACCAAGATCAGATTACTTCTCTACTGAGAGGAGTCACTAAAATCCAGACCTATTTCATCACTCCCTCGGAATGGAAGCATCATGGTTATACAATCGTATATGATCACATCACCCTCAGGTATTCCTAATACTTGTACATCTTGCATATTGGAAGGCATATGATAAACCCGAAGATATAGATCGATTTTACAATGTCATCTTTAGGGTTTCATCATCAAGTTTCTCATTCTTGATCATTGGGAGTTGATATCGATCATATGCTTTCCAAAAGCATATATCATACCTACAAATTCTTATCATGCTTCCAAAGCATGACGACCATGCATGGAATTTGATCGGTTCCAATACCTCATGAGTGAGTTCATGTCTTCCGATTACAAGTGAACCTGTATGATCCCTTTGAGATCGTATTACTCATATGTCATCGTATGCACACTAGCTCACAGGTGTATAGACCTAGGTTAGGTTATCAACCTATTAGTCTGCCAAATATACATACTTAGATATATAGTAACACATCTGTCTCCGGTCAGAGGATGTGTGCCTATATCATGATAGTATACGACATAGTACTTTGGTTATCTCGATCTCGTTAAGTCAACTCTTTGACCTAACTTATCTAACACCTCCGAATCTATATTCCTATGAAGAGGACTTAAATCAAAAGGTCAGTTAGATATCATCCTTTAGAGAAAGTATTACCATCTCCTTCTCAGGCTAGAGATCATCTCTTAATAATCATTTGATGGTGCTTGACGAGTCCTCAATCTAACTCTTTAGATATTCATCCAAACACCAGCCTCTATGATTCAATAATTGAATAAACAACTATATGATCATTAAATGGTCATGGTACATAACCCTAAGGGCCTGTTTGGTTGCAGGGTTGGGCTGGGTTGGGTTGGGCTGGGTGAATAGTAATCTGTGAGGAGGAAGTACCCTTGTGAATAGTAACCAGGGTTGGGCCAACCCTGCCCAACCCTGCAACCAAACAGGCCCTAATTGTACTAAGGGACCTATTATGCAAATTAATTATTCTTCATTTCAGATTAGGGAATGATATTTGTGATAACATTTATTGCATAATGGTTCGCCATGGGCTCGCATGTCCAAACTCCGATCATGCTTGTGCTCAGAACACACCTCCTATTCTTTCGCCACGAAGGTGTCCATATGGCCATTGTCTGTAATTTTTGTTTGCCCTAACGTCAACACCGATCCCCTATGCTTGAGTTTAGTCGCCCCCTTGCAGGTCCCACAGTGAAACCACCACTGAGTAGCCTCTAAGACAGTAGAGGACTGTCATCCTTTACCTTCCTCGTGCAACAAATAGAGATGAAGAAGAGGGGAAGCTCAACTTAGTAGTTTTCGTCGGATTGAAGGGTTAAAATGCCTTTTGATCTCAGCTCTTGGATTGTCCTTCTCTCAACACTGTCGTATCGCATCAACCATCAGATCTCCACCATCCATTGTCTACGACCTTTGAATTGTCCTTCAATTCACACATCTACACTATGCCATGTGGTTGAACCATAGTCACGAGATCAAGGCCCGACCCTCTCCATTGGGTTGCAACACATGGTACTCCTGCAGCCACCCAATCAAACGTGTTATCTTCGGTTGAAGTTTTGCCATGTGGCACATGGTCTTTTTGCATCATATTTTTTTGAAATTATGGGGGATTTTCTCTGAGCTCTTTTAAACATGCATTAGGGTGTATAACCCACTTCGTGTGTGAGTATTTTTTTCAAGATAATATATAAGAACATATTGGGATCATAATATGTGAAGTATGAACATATTGCGAAGAAATTTTAATGATCTAGAAGGTATGCTTTTCCAAATAGCATGCTTCATTTTCTTGACTTTAAAAGATAATGTTATATATAGTAAATAGTAGACCTAATCGAAATAATGGAAAATACAAGAGTAAAAGGTCAAATTAAGAAGGGGGAGGGGAAATTTTAGTTGCTAAAAGTACACCTGTTTTTTTATCAGTGTTTGTCCCATCATAGTCAGTATTTATTAGATTTATTATATCTTATGATTTAAAAAAACTAACTTTGTTGCATTTTTATAATTTCTCTTATATATATTATATATATTAGTAAAATTTTAGTTTTCATTTTTCATCTTATATTTAAATTTATAATATATATTACGATAATGTATTATATACATATATATATATATTCAGATAATAGATTCCATACATCTTACTATTTAAATTTATTTATTCAAAATCTAATAGTTTTTTATTTCTTTTAAAAAATATTTTTTATGAATTTTTATTTAATTTTATGAGTTTTATTCTTTTTATATGTTTTAGTTTAACGATATGTATAAATTATATATTTTTTATATATTTTTATCTATTTTAGTCTATATTTTTTGTTTTTATTATATTTAAGTATTATTTAAAATTTTATTATATACGGTTTATTAACTTCTAATTTTGAAAAAAAGGTTTTACTATTCAAAAGTACATACATGTAACATGTAACATTTTTTATTATAGCTATCAAAATGATCAAAATTATGAAAGAAATTTTTTTATGTCTTTATATTTTTACTATTTTTATTGATTTTTGGATGATTTCTAATATATTTATTGATAATACATTGGTTTTAAAGTGGAATATAGAGATTTACTAATTTATAGAACCGTCTTTTCAATTTAAATATACTAAACAAAAAGACATATTTTGATTTTATTTGTATTTAATAGATCATTTAAAAAAGTTTTAAAATGGTATGGTGTAGGTATTTTATGGTTTTTCTATGAATTGTTGCAAGTTATATAATATTTTTTTGAATTTCCATGTACTTTTAAAGTCCATATGTGATTTTAATATTGTTTTTGATTTATTTTAATCGATTCAAAATAAAAAAGTTAAAGATATTTCGATCAGTGGATGAAGAAATCGAACAAACCAAATTAGAAGCTTGATTTGCTCGATCCAAGCTGACCGAATCTAGTGTTAATGGTTCAATGGACCTTTTTTAGCTTTGTTTCTTAAGAAAAATCCTAGTATTTAGTAATGGTTATAGATATATAGATTATTTAAAAATTGAATTTTTTATATTAAAATTAATGTTCTTGCTTGGAAATAATATCTTCATTGAAAAATACAAAATCATTCAAATACAATGAGTAGTTTTTTAGGATAAAGTATGAAATTAAGAGATTAAATCATAAGAATATACTTAGAACTTAATTGCCAAATTACAGAGGAATATATTGCGTACAATTTATCTATCTTTTGAAAAGATTGTACTTCAGGTAATAGTTCTGTCGTTAATGAGATAAACCAAATCATGATTCATAGGAACCAAATCCTGATTTAGTAAAAATTTATTACAATAACTCCCCTATAGTTTTTTTAAAAATACTTGCCCCCTCTTTTTCTTTCCAATTACAACCGCACCCCTCTTTTTTCTTTCCAATTACACATGTACCCTTGAGATAATATACATTTGATAAGGTAATGGACAAAAACTAACCAAGGGCACAACTGCTAATTGCCCAAGAAGATAAAGATTCACATTTGATATTTGAAAAAAATCACATAATTGTATTGCAAAAAACTTCGTAATTGTTATCGCAGAATCTAATAGTTGTAAAACTGTAAAAAAAATATATAAATTTTATGTGAATATGCATATTCATGTCAATATCACGTTAAAAGTTGGAGTCAGAGAGAAGAGAAATGGAGAGGAGAGAGTGAGAGAGAAGGAGAGATCATGGTTGAGAGAGGGGGAGAGAGTTAGTGGAGAGAGAGAGAGAAATAGGGAGAGAGAAAGAGAGAGAAAGCGATGTGGAGAGAGTGATAGGGGTGGAGAATGAAGGAAGGGGACTGAAGACACGTGGCTAAAGGTGGGTTAAAAACCCAGCTTTAGTAAGAATTATAGATTTCTTTCTAACTCTTTGCACTTATGCCCTAATTCTAAATGCGTGTATCTTGCTTATTTTTTGTCGTAAATTATGAAACAAGTTTTATTGTAATTTTGATATTAAGATCTATTTTGCATTCAAATTTTATATTAATATGCTGAAAGCATAATTAGCTATGCATTTTGGAACTAAAGGTGTAATTTTTGCTTATTTAATTCATAACTAATTATAGACTTCATAAATCATGCTCATTTTCGGATTTGTTGTAGATCTAGTATAGGCCCGATTTTTTCCTAAATTTCTTTGCAAAATATTACTAATTGTCACGTGTGGAATTTTAGGAAGATTTTTTCTTGAACTATTTTGAGCACATATTGTGCCAATTTTGAAACCTAAAAACAGTCTTGTATAGCACTCAAATTGAAATTTTGGTAGATTTTTATTTCATTGGTTAAATAGTTAGAAAATCAAAAACATGAGTTTAGTCTATTTGTAGTATCTGATTTTTAATGAATTCTTATTATTTCTTAAAAAATAAAAAAGATAGGTCTCTTTTATATAGGTCTATATTCATATTCAAAGGGCATTTAGTGATATTGATTCTTAAGTTTAGAAACTCAAAATACTAGAAAACTTCAAAAATAATAAAAAATTCACATAGTGTAAAATACTCAGGTCCTTTTTGTTATTTATATTTTTATCTACCTAGGAAAAATATGGACCCATTTTCAGGACTCCATTTTGAGCCTTTAATAACATCTTTGAAGCACCTTATAGATGTAATTCTCTTGTGACAATCCAAATACAACTCTAGTTCTATCTCGATGTATCTGGATTCCTAATACAAAAGAAGCACCCTTAAGATCTTTCATTTAAAATTTATTTGAAACAAGTTTATTTGTTTCATGCAACAAATTCAGATCGTTACTAGCATGAAGTTGTCATCCACATACAAAATCAAGAAAATATGTTTATTCCCACAAAACTTGTGATATACACAATCATCTACTGGATTAGTCTCACAATCGAATGAGATTTTTACTTGTTTGAATTTGTGATACCATTGACGATATGCATGCTTAAGTCCATAGATGCATTTCTTTAATTTGCAAACCATATCCTTTGCATAATTATGAACACAAGTTTTCTAGTCGCACCATATAGATCACCTCCTTAATGTCTCCATTGAGAAAGACAATCTTAACTTCCATCTGATGAAGCTCAAGATCAAAATGTGCAACTAATGTCATGATTATTCTAAAGGAATCCTTACTTGAAACAAGAGAAAATATCTCCTTATGGTCAATTTCATATCTTTGAACAAATCTTTTAGTTACAAGACACACCTTAAAACCTTTCAACATTAATATTTGAACCATTGTTTATTTTAAATATCCATTTGCAATCAATAGATTTTCATACCTTTTGATAATGTACAAGGTCCCAAACTTGATTGTCTTGCACCAATTTGTATTCCTCATTCATAGCTTTGATCCATTTTGCAGAGTTAAAACTTTTCATGGCCCGATGGAAGTTGATTGGATCATCTTCCCTTATTCCATATTGTTCTTAAATAAATACTATATAGTCATCCAGAATAATACTTCTTTGTTCCCTAATGGATCTCCTTAGAACATGAGGTTGTTAATTTTGATCTTGTATAATAAAATCCAGTATGAGGGTTGAGGGGTTGTTGAATATTGTCATTTTGAGGTTCTTGGTTTATTTCTTTCCCAATGATTGGAATACATTCTTGGGCATTTTCAATCACAACATTAGGAATCGTGATTGATTCTCCTTAAAGATTGATTCCTCCCCAAAGACAATATTCCTAATATGCATCTTTTCCTCCAAATCAACATCCTCAAAAAAGGTTGTGGTTCTCGTTTTGAATATTTTCTTAAGAATATGATCATAAAATTTATATTCCCTCGATCGCTCTAAATAACCTATAGAGTAGCTGCTCTATTTTGGAGTCCAATTTTTTCTCATATGGCATATATGGCATTGGCTCAACTGGGCATCCCCATATACGTAAATGCTTCATACTAGGTCTTCTACCAGTCCAAATCTCAGACAATGTGTTTGCAACTACTTTTGTTAGTGCTCTATTTAAAACGTAAGATGTTATTTTTAATACTTCTCCCTAAAAGGACTCTGGTAAGACATATTGATCGAACATTCTCCTCTCCATATCCTTAAGAGTCCTATTTCGTCTCTCAACCATACCATTCATGCTAGGTGAACATCGCATTGTAGACTGAGGGATAATTCCACATTCTTTTAGAAATAAAGCAAAAGCACCAGGACATTGTTCATCTAAACCATCATATATGTCATAGTATTCACCATAATGATCAGTTATGATGCACTTTATGCTTTTGTTGAGTTAGAGCTTAACTTCAGCCTTAAATTATTTACACATATCCAAGGATTGTGACTTTTCATGAATGAGATATCAGTAACCATATCTTGAATAGTCATCTATGAATGGTACAAAATATTGTTGACCATTCATGTATGTTGTAGGGAATGGACCACATATATTAGTATATATCAATTTTAAGACATTAGAAGCTCTATTGGCACCTGATCTCCTTGATTATTTTATTATAGTTGATATAAACATCTAAATATGTAAAATATAATGAATCTAGAATGTTATCAGATACTAATCGTTTATTCTTGATTTGGATATGTGACCTAAATGCTTATGAGAAATTGATGCCGGCGATTTGTCGTTTAGTGCCTCTTGAATAAACAACCACAGATTCATTACATGAGGTAACAATATCAAGCAAATAAAATTTATCACCAGAAATTAAGTAACATGTACTAATCACAATAGACTTGAAACAAAGGCTAAAGTTTCCATCTTCAAAATTTAGGAATAAAATCTCAATTGTCCAATGCAGAAACATAAAACAAACTTCATCTAAAAGATGGAACAATGAAAGTATTCTTTAACTATAGATAATTACCAGTTCCTAGTAAAAAGCTTAAAAAAACCAACTTCATCAACTTTTTCCTTCTTTCTGTTGCCTACGTAGATGTGTCTTTCAGCATCAGTTGGCCTTCGGTAGTTCAGGTAGTGCATAGATATACTTATGTGAGTAGAGTATCTAGAATCTAAACACCAGGTGTTTCTTAGAACTGAAGCTAAATTAATTTCAGAATAAACCAAAGTATGAATTATACCTTTCTTCACGCGTCATGCATGATACTTGGCACAATCTTTCTTGACAAGTCTTGATTTCGTACAGAATAAGCAACTAATTTGCATCCTTATTCTTCTTCACTGGACCTATCGCAACAGCATTACTCCTTTTCTTTCTTTTTTTAATCCTTATCATTAAAGGTCACAACTAAGTGAGTGATGAATATGTGATTCATCACTTTAAAAGTGATTAATTAAGCTCAGTTCCCCAAAATTCATATGCATTTGATCAATTATCTTACATAATTAGCATTCATGCATATGTAAATAGTGATAGCATTTTATCAAGCATAATTGCATAGAATAAGAAGCCAAAAATCCCAGCCCAATTAACCTGTAAAATAACTAAATTTCTAGATTTTTAACTAATTTATACTAACTCCAAATTACCTGAAACCACATCCATTGTGTACATATCACTAATAAGAATAAATGAAAAATACAAAAAAATCACTAACTGAAATAATTGAGAAATAAACCCAAATCCAATTTCAAATCCGTGGACTAAAATGTTGATATCTTCCTCATACAGTGTTTAATTTGATCCTATTCACTTTTGAACTAATCTATATTCAATTACCTCAAACAAGACTAGGTCCAAGCGGATCGGAGCTCATATGTGAAAGTCGAGTTTTGGGTCTCTTTTGTACATTGTATATTTTACCCAATTTTAACCTGTTATTTTATGTACATATTTAACTCTTTTTATTTTATTTATTTTTCATGTATTTTCTTTGATAAAAGTTTTATTAAAATGCATAAAAATCATGATCCAAAATGAGCTTGAAATTAAAGAAACTAACAAAGTCTAAGTGGTCACTAACAGTCTGTACAAAAGTCGTCTTTATCGTATTTTATTTTATTTCTTCATTTTTTAAATTAACAAAAAATCTAAAAAATATAGTAATATGTAAATATTTTTCTTTGATTTTATCATATTTTTTCCGATCTTTATTTTATTTAAAAATGATAAAAAAATATAAAACCCAAAAGTCAGGTATTTTATACACATAGAGTACCCCAACAATATCATTTTATGCAAATACCTATTTTGGTTTTGGTCCCTTCATGAAGGTTGTAGATCTCATCAAGACGAGAAACTTTTGTGCAGAAAATTTTTCGATCCGAGGCCGTTTTCCATTTCTTTTCTATTTATCTTTAACTCTTTTTTTGAATTTTCTGGAGCTGACACGTGGCAGTTCCTTTTTTCGCCACGTGTCACTCATTTGTTTGCATTTTTAATTCGTTTATTATTTATAAAAAACAAATTAAAAAAACCTTGCATGTGCTGGTCGCGTGCCCCCACCGCACATGCCCAACACGTGGCACCTTCTCCGCTACTTTCCCTTTCTGGTCGGCGCCATCCCCCTCGTTTCGCCGCCCACCCGCATTCGACCATTTCCAGATCCATCACCTCCCCGCAAATTGCGAGCGACGCCTAATGAACCAGGTCTCCCTCCTCTTCTGCAACCTCCCTCTTTCAATCATGCCGCCGCCCCAATCTCCATCTCCGAATCCCCATCATATCACAATCCCAACAATCTCCTCGCTTTCCTCTTCCATCGTCAATCAACCACCGCCTTCATCCCTATAAGAACATCACCACCGGTCCCCTTGAAAGCATCCGCTGATACACCAAGCAAGAGGAGGAAGCTTCAGGGAGCCCAAGACGAGGTGGTGACAACACCCTCTTCCCGACGACACCACCTCTGACGTGCGAAAAGATTCGGCCCTCCCGACCTTCGCAGCGTGCTCTGCAGAGCAGCTGCTTGCTTAGGTAATCCACTCACCATTGAGCTTCGTGCCTTCCCAGATACTCCTCCCCTTTCCACTATCATCTCCCTTTCATCTCCTTCGCCCTTCCCTCTGTTCTCTTTAATCCATCAGGGGCCCTGTCCACTCTGCCCGACACCCTCCACCGTACCAGCCTCGCATTTCCGTCTGGTTCACCTCCGCCAACCATCGACTCGCCACTACGCTTCATCAACAGCCGACCGACTCTTCCCTTGCTCCTTAGTTCAAGAGGTTCCAGCCATGAGTCGGCGCACTCGACCGCCTTTAGTCATCTTCGACATCTCATAGAGTAGCCAGGCTACTTCGACTCGCTACCTTCCTCTACCTCGATCGCATCTCCTCCACCAGGCTCCAAATCTTCATCAACGAGGACAAGCTTCCTAGCCTTCCAACCTACTACTGCTCTGCCTTCATATGACGACCGGAGCCACCACATTCGGCTGCACACCACCGGGCCGGAGGCCCGAGGCCCTCCCGCGTGAGGAGCATGAGTGAGAGGGATCTTTTGCAGAGGGCACCCCCCCCAATTCTACCATTTTCCAGAAGAACTCCACGCACGTGATACACACGTGGGGGTGCAAATTTTGCACTCAAGACCCTAACATTCATCCAAATCTCCAAAAGACCCCCTCCACTTCAAGGTCATGTGCTTGGCACTTGACTCTTAGAATTTTTGCAAGAAGCCCCCCAGCAGGGTCGGTAATCTCTTTTCAGACCATGTGTTGCATTTTGTTGAATTTTCTATATTGTAAACAAAACCATGTATTCTTGCTATATTTTGAACAACTTTATTGCATCATTTTATTATTAAAAAATAACAACTTGTTCTACAACTAATTCTTTACATTATGGCATGTATGTGATATTTTTATGCTCTATGTTAATTAATAATTAATATTTGGGTGAAAAGTTACATATTTTACCCTATTTGTGCTTAGAAATTCATAGATAATTAACCATTGTTCGAAAAATTACTGAAAACTATATATAGCAGAATTAATTGTATTCCACATTGCGCCCAAAAAGCATGCATATTTTGCTCTATAAAAATCATTTTGTAGATTTCATTATTTAATTTTTAATAGGTATTAAACTCCACATTTTTAGGGTTTAAGATTTTTCTAAGATATTTCACCTAATTATATATCTTAGATATTTTTATTCCTTGAAAATAAGTAGCTTTAATAATTATTATAATTAAGTATTGAAATTTACTTTGTTTTTATTCATTAATTCATTAATATTGCATAAAAATTCCAAAAAAGTTACAGTGCATTTATTTCATCCTTATTGATATCTCAACCAAGTTTCATAACTTTTGGACCGCATTTTATCGTTGTTCAAGTTTTAGTCCTTAAAATTGGCCCTCATTTCATTTGCATTTCAAAAATTGCATTAAAAGACCAAAAATATCTACCTCGAAAATCGCGCATGAAATTTGATAGACATTAGTCGAGGTTGTTCATTTGCCTACTCGAGTTTGACCCTGGGACTTTCCCACCGCTTGGATTAAAATTGGATTAAATAATTAAGTGGATATTTTCTTGATTGATTCAGATTACTCTCTTACAACGAAAAGACAAATTCATTTATTCACATATTTAATTTTCACAAATTACAAGAGGGTTTCTAACTCATCAGTGAGCACTCTTTGCCTTTTTCTTCTTTAGCATGTCTTCCTCTTGAGCATAGTATGGAATAAGCTCGTTAAGAGTCCACTTTTCCTTTTAGCAGTTATAACTGACCCTGAACTGGCTTTTACCGTGAAAGAAGCAACAACAGAGCTAAATGAACAAGCAAATCACCAGAGATTGCACATTCTAATTCCTACAGCTTTGAAGCAATATGAGACATTTCGAGAATATACTCCCTCATGTTTCTCTTGCCATTGTACTTCGTGAAAAGTAAGCATTGTAGATATGTGCTTGTTTCTGTGTTATAGTTTTTTACAAGACACTCTTCAATTTTGGTAAGGTAATCTTTAGTTATAGTTATCTCTTCTTCAGCAATACCTCTAAGAGTTTCCAAAATGTTGCACTTTATGCTCATTATACACATGCGATTAGAGCACTCCACATTTCTCATAGGACTTCTTTTCATCAGAAGATCTAATTTTTGTAAGAGCAGCGGGAGTCTCCATCCGAAGTGCAAGGTCTAGATCCATGTAGCCAAGCAATATCATAATGTTCTCTTTCCATACCTTGAAATTTGTGCCTTGAAGCATGAGAATGGAGTTCAAAGTGGCAAAGATAGTAGATGTGGAAGCGGAAGCTATAAATAAAGAATAAAAGAAAATGAATTAATGTATTGTTCAATTGTTCACCAATGTGAAGATGCATATACAAACATAATAAAAGCAAGATACCGAGCACATCACCAACTATTAGTTGTAAGTGATACTCTTGTTGTACTGATCAATTGCCAATGACAAATCTGTCAGATAGTGAGGCTATATTTCGATATATCTCAATACTCGCATGGAACTTTATAATCATTGCATAATTATTACCATAAGTGTGGGATACAATTAAGAGATACTATCCCTCCTTTGGGAAGGATAATATTTACAATGCACACAAAACCTGTTCAAATATCTCTAACAATACAATTTTAGAAATATAGGTCACTTTGGTTGCTTATTCCCTTCAATTGTAATATTAGGGATATTTTTTCGTGATTTTCCTAAAGAATCATGTCTTATGGATGTTTTTTTTTGTGATTTTCCTAAAAATTATGTAGAAACTAAAAGCAACAAACATGTTTCTAATTCTTCAATTAATACAATATTAACAATATTGATCAATCTGAAGGAACGTTTTCAAAAAAGAATGGGAATACAACAACAACAACAAAGCCTTTTCCCACATAAAGTAGTGTCGGCTACATGGATTCTTTGCCTCAATTCAAATCTATCTTGGGTCAATCTTGGAATTAAACCCAGAAAACTAAGACTCCTTCGTATAGTTTCATTCTAACACTTATTGTTTCTTCATCGCACTTTCTTAGCCAACTTAATATGCCAAAACGTGTATCTACTAACTGGTGCATCAGCCGATCTCCTTTGCAAATGGTCAAACCACATTAAGTGGTTTTCTCGCATTTTATCCTCAATCCGAGCTACACTAACTTTCCTTCCGATTGCATTATTCTGAATCCGATCTTTACGTGTGTGTGTGTGTGTGTGTGTGTGTGTGTGTGTGTCCACACATCCACCTTAGCATTTTCATTTCTACAATTGCCATTCTCTGCACATGTCTATGATTCTCATGCCAACATTCAGATCCACATAGCATAACATGTCTCACTACTGCTTTGTAAAAAAAGAATAAGAATGACAAATGAAATCAGGACAACAATATTAACACTAAGGCATATTGTCTGAATATTGAATTCAAAAGTAACGTCTCTCCAAACAATTAGACAAATTATATTTGTCATATCCGAAACTAATGTTGACTTGTATACAAACAATTAATCTGAAACAAAAGTTCCGCAAACTAATATGGGAATAATAATTATAAATCAATCATTTCTGTAAAAAAATCCAGATTATGCCAACGGAATTTCCTCTTTTATTATTGAAAGATATTATCTCATTCACCTACATGCAACAAAAGTTATCAATATAAAAGGCACGATTTTATTAGTCCAACACAAATCAAGAAAATCTTGATTGCACTCACGTTATACTTCCGAATTATGCCGTTAAATTTCAGCTTTTAATTTATGGACATGATCTCCAAAAAAAATTGTAACGACAATTGAAAGGGCATTAAAATAATATCGTAAATGGTTTTTTTAATAGAAGAGAGCGCCCCATGCTTGATGCCAAATCAAGAAATGAAGACAACTTGTTCTTGATTTTTTACAGACGAATGTCACAAATGAGAATAAATTTTTTTATGAAATTAAAAAGTGTAGTGGTGCTTAGTCCCTTCATGAACAAAAATAAAGCTGGGTGATTAAAACAGAAACCCCTTATATGAAATTCATTTGATATTCAACCATAAATTTATTGTCAACTATTTGGAGATTACCACTACTGCTGAGATTGCAACGAAATTAGAGTTTCAAAAGTTATAACATTGTTATTGATATACTACTGAAGGATCATGTAATAACAGATGCCATGACTACCTGGATATAAAACTATGAAGATGTATCACCAAAGTAAGAGACAGAGGATTTTAACCAGCGTATATCAACAACATACGTATAAAAAAGCCATGTAAATCAGTATCGAGATGGTTCTGATACCACTTGATAGAAAAATAATCAATCCAAATTTGAGGGTAGTGGAACACCTAATGCTATTGCTTTGACTATTGTTGTTGCGCGGATCAAACCACCAAAAGAATGAAGAGAGCCCCGGATCTTCCTCACAAACGTATGTCACTCTTGCTCTCTCTTGTTGATGGATAACAACAGAAAAAAGAACACACCTTGTTTGAGGACGAGTGGCTCTATATTATTTGGCTAGACAACAAAAAATAGTTGTCCATTCATCTTCCTCTTTCGTACATCATCAATAGATATTATTCTCTCTCTCATTAACGTTAATTATCGGTATACTAATGGCAACTCTTAATGTCCAAATCAATGGGATTTTGAAATCCCAACATGAGGCTCTACCATATATTACCTCCCAAGTTATCCCAATATCCCGAAGGAGTTGTCTCTACTAAGGGGGGCACATTATATGTCTTATATCAAGGTTAGACATTGTAAGTGTTGTTGGCATTAAGAGGGAAACATTATGTCTTATATCAAGGCTAGACATTATATGTCTTATATCTAGCTTATATATAAAGTTTTCCTTATTGAAGAGAGAGTGTTTTCCATCATCTTAGTACAAAACCCGAATTTAGTGATGGTCAAGGACTACAACTTGTGGTGACTTGAAACCCCAAGGTCAAGGAGAGGGATATATTACCATAAAAAAACATGCTTATATTGCGAGGAGGTTTTCTCTCGCATCGATGGTTAGAGTAATGCTTTAAAACTTTGGTATATTTCGTGAAATAGGGCTACACGATGCTTTGGTCTCTTTCTTATTCTCATTTATACACAAGTAATGTGATAGTATTCAATTCATTTGACAGCTTTCCTTTACGAAGACTTCTGGTTTGGGAAATAAGAGATGCTATAAAGATGAAAAAGGTGCATTTGCATGGTACTTTTTTTACTCATAAGCTTGATATCATGCGACTCAAGTAACCTCTTTCATTAATATCAAAAGATTTTCATGTGAAAGCTCAACCTATAAGGGTACATGGTTTTGAAGCTAAACATTTGCATGATTATTGCATGTATAATAAGGGAAGAATGGGGTAGCTCTCCTTGAAGGTATTTATTATAAGTGGGTAGGTATGAAGTGGACGTTGATGGTTAGAGCATCCAATCAATGAAAAGACAAAAGGGCATGTTTAATTACTAGTTTACTCAAGGATGAACTAGCTAGTATTAAAACATCCTATGTTTTGATTGGAATTCCCAATCTCCATTTTTAAAGTCCTAGGTTGGAAGTATAAATAATTGGGTCTTATATTTCCTTATAGTATTTCCATCTAGGGTAAATTATAACAAAAGTTTCTACTAGGGTAAATAACTATACGATTGAAAGTCAAAGCTTCTCTTTGTTATGTTTAAAACATGAGACACTTAATTGAGAATTGGCACATAATTAGATTTTTTTGTAGTTTATCCTCCTAACTACCTTCAAACCAAAAATGTTAACACATAGAGTTTATCCTATCATAAATATAATCTATATACTCTATAAACTATTTCACATCACAACACATTTAATCATCTAAATGCCAATTGTTCATAAAAGTGCCTCACTTCCTTATACTACATTTTAAAAAGTTTGTTAAAATCCAATCCAACCATCTAATCAGCCGTATAAAATTCAATTTTTTTAGATCACCCAACATTATTGAGACAAGTTGGCTTTTCTAATACATTGAACTAGTACATCTTATGGTATCCAAATATCTATTTTATTCACAAGTGGTCAACTCAAATGTTATCTTTTAAGCTTTTGAATATCGGATCTCAAAATTTGGAAGTTGAAAATGCTACAGTCAAGGATTATTTCTTTATTTATAGGGAATATTCGATTTCTGCGGTTTATTTCACCGATTTATTTGAAAAGAGAGTATTCTTCACCTTATCGGTGTTCATTAAAAACAATCAATAATTATATAAGCATGGATCCTCTTATGTACAACAGAGATCTATAACAACGGAAAACCGGAAAACCGTTCGATCAAGATCAGATATCATGCACGGAAAGGTAAGCCAAAACCGTGAACACCCTGTGAATTGATCAATCGTGATCGAGCAGTTTCCCGCTGTTACAGTATTCTGCTGTACCGGCCTACTAAATCCTAAATTAATAACTAAGCGAGAAATCGAGCCATCTTAAGCAAGGAATGATCTCAGATGATCCCCAACCCAAAGCCACCACAGATGAAAGTGGGAAAAGGAAACATCTCGTCTTCTTCCCATTCTCTGTCCAGAATTCCAACTTCCACCTGCGACCACCAATCAATTCTTCTGAATACCTCGCACCTTTGAATTGACCCCATTTGTTCTATTTCCACCCCCCTCTCGCGGCTGTATATATAAACACCCTCCCATTCCCGCCAATTCCAACGAACTAACAACCAACAGCACTGTGATCCTTCTCTAGCTCTCATGGCCATCGCCTTCCCTCGAGCCCAAATCAGCTTCCCCACTTGTAGGGATGAGCCGTCGTCCCGTCCGCCCGCTCCACGCTCGCTGCCCCTCCGGAACCCGCCCACCGCGTCGCCATCCAAGCTACGCGCCGGGGCCCGCGGAGCTGTCTCCGGCAGCACCGTCATGCCCGACATGATCACCTCCATCACCACACGGCCGGAGCTGGGGATGCCGAGCACACCGCTGGGCTTACGGTGGCGCGAGCTTGCGGGAGAGGATGACTGGTCGGGGCTGCTTGACCCGATCGACCCACTCCTCCGCACGGAACTCATCCGATACGGCGAGATGGCGCAAGCCTGCTACGATGCCTTCGACTACGATCCGTTCTCCAAGTACTGCGGCTCCTGCAAGTACCCCCGCCGCCGCTTCTTCGAGTCGCTCGGGATGGGCAACGACGGCTACACGGTCACCCGATACCTCTACGCGACCTCCAATCTCCGCCTCCCTAACTTCCTCAAGCGATCCCGATGCCCCAAGACGTGGACGGAAACCGGGAACTGGATCGGGTATGTCGCGGTCTCCACCGATGCCGAGACCTCCCGCATCGGCCGCCGCAACATTGTGGTCGCTTGGCGTGGAACCGTAACTAAGCTCGAGTGGCTCGCCGACCTCTCCGATTTCCTGAGGCCAGTGGCATTGGAGGGCATCCCCTGCCCCGATCCCCGAGTGATGGTGGAGTCTGGCTTCGTTGACCTCTACACCGACAAGGACCCCACTTGCCGGTTCTGCTGCACCTCCGCACGCGATCAGGTCCTCGCAGAGGTGCGCCGACTCGTGCGGCACCACACCATGAGGGGGGAGGAGGTGAGCGTGTCCCTCACGGGGCACAGCCTCGGCAGCGCGCTGGCAACCCTTAGCGCGTACGATATCGCGGAGTGCGGTGTGAATTTGGTGGCCGGCGGTGCCAAAAGGAAGGTGCCGGTGACAGTGTACTCCTTCTCGGGGCCGCGCGTGGGGAACGGGAAGTTCAAGGAAAGGCTGGAAGGGGAGCTCGGGGTGAAGGTGCTGCGGGTGGTGAACGTGCACGACGCGGTGCCGAAGGTGCCCGGCGTGCTGATCAACGAGCGCGTGCCGGCGGCGCTGCGGTCGGTCGCGGAGAGGGTGGCGCCGTGGTGGTGCTACAGTCACGTGGGGAAGGAGCTGGAGGTGGATCACGCGGCGTCGCCGTTCCTGAAGGAGACGATCGATCCGGCGTGCAGCCACAACCTGGAGGCGCTCCTGCATCTGCTGGACGGGTACCACGGGAAGGGGAAGGGGTTCGCGCCGGCGGTGGGGAGGGACCCTGCGCTCGTGAACAAGGCGTGCGACTTCCTCAAGGAGGAGCTCCTGGTGCCTCCTAACTGGAGGCAGGACGAGAACAAGGGGATGGTGATGAGGGAGGGGAGGTGGGTGCAGCCGGAGAGGGAGGCCGTGCATCATGATCACGACCTCCTCCTCCACCCCCGATTCCAAGTCGACGGTGAATTTAATTGATTACGCGACCGATTTGAACTTGTTATTCTTTGATTGGATTCTTATTTGAAGTGTAATTATGGAATTCTTTATTTACTTATTATAGTTGGCAAAGAAAATTAAGAAGAAGAAATCTGCATGCAATTTATGCAACATACTGAGATGAGATGAGATGAACACTCCTCTGTTATGATGTTTAGTTCCCTGTGCCTTCTCCGCGGACTTGAAGGGACTCCTCGTTATCTGGTGTGGGATTATTTACTTGGGAGGTATTCTGGGGGTTAGTTTGTGGAGGCTGAGTTAATACAGTTTTATTACGGATTGATATTTAGTTGCATGGGAGAGTAAAGTATTGGGCAACATTTTTTCTTCTCCTCCTTTGATGACCACTGATTCCACCTTAATCCTTTGATGATGGAATAAACTCTCGTGTCCTTTCCAATGGCTATGAGCCCTTCTTAATGAAAAATGTCAAGGTGTCCGTTATAATTTTTCCCCTTGAAGGTCATTCGCAGGCTCATCTTCCTCTCCTTGTGATGACACTACACTCTATGGTCTGTTTGGTAACTGGGTTGGGTTAGGTTGGGGTATTCCATGTGAATAATAGCTGTTTGGAGGGTTGAGAGGGTTGGAGTGATAATTGTGATGTGATGTGACATTATTGTGTTATATTAATTTTTTAATAATTGTAATATATTTTTTATTTAATAATTTTTTTAGGCATAGTTAAAAAATATTATACCAAAGAAATTGTAAGGTCAATACAAGTAATCCCAACCTAGGTTGGAAGGGTTGGAGCGAGGGGTATGCCGGTGTACACCGGTATACACCGGCTACCAAACGGACCCATATGAAAGGACCTGCAGTAGCAAGGATACAAAAAGATACTTTACTCTATCCTTGTCCCCTACCTATGATCTCAACATGGTATCAATATTCTTTGTCTAGGAGAATCTTTGTGCCCTCCTTCCATGGCTTGCTTTTATTATTCCTCAAGATATCAATGCTCCTCTCCCAACGGCTCCCCCGACTAAATTCACAACATTTTCCTATTCAAATTGGTGGGTACTAATTACACCATCCGGAAGCACCTACTTATTCTTCTCCTTACGACTTATAATCTTTAAGGTCTCATCAATGACATGGATCCTCCTCCTATCGCTCATTACTAGATGGCACATGCAACCTCTCTATTTCAAATTCAGATTATCTCAAGTGGCAGCATCATGATGAACATGTTTTTAGTTCGCTTACCTTTTTTATGTTCGAAAGTATTTGTGTGCAGATTACTTCATTTTCAACTGCGTTTGAGATATGGACCTTCAATGGAGCTATTTCGGTATAAAATCTCGTACTCTTTTAGTTCAATACTGTTGAGTGCTTGTAATACGGGTAAATGGATCCCATTTGAAATCTATGTATATTCTCGAGCATTTTCCCCGATAGGGCATGCTCCACGAGCAAATGCCCTGTCAGGGCATCACTTTATTTTTTTTATTGTTCCAGACATCGACGCTGTTCGGCGAACAATTCGTCGATGAATGCCATTCCCCGTTAAAACAGTCGTCAACCTCCTAATGATCCTATCCTAATTGCCATTTCTATCCTAATTTAAATATTAATTGTATGTAATGAAAAAAATGTACTATTCAAATAATAATGTATAGAATTATATAATATATAAATTTATAATGTATAAATTTAAAATATTTTAATATTTTTAATATATTTAAAAATTATAATATTGTAAATTTGGGGTTAAACCGTTCATGTATTTTATCAACTTTTAATGTAATCTTTTTTTTGTCTATTTCTTTATTATTAAGCATATAATACAATTGTGATATTTTCAATTTTTGATGGAATTTAAGAATAAATGAGGTAAATATTTTTTCCGAAAGAGATACAACATCCATATATAATAAAACAGAGAACATCATCCACATAAATCAATATATAACTTCTAATTAAACATCGTCAAGAAGCAGATAATTCATCATATTCATTGCAACTGAACATGCATCACCATTAGGCATCATTAACTTCCAACATTACATCAATCTATAAATATATTGCATTCATTGCCTGCAAACTCGATCCCCGCGTAATACACTCAGACGAGCATATTTCAGTGCAATGGTGTAATGCAAATCCGCTAAGTCAGCATATAGATGTTCCTCCTCATCACATATATCAGTGTGCGGAGAAGTATCGCTCTGTGAACTATCGACCGTAGCAGGGGCCATGGACTGGGGTGAGTAGTCAGTGAATGGTGAGTCAGCGATCGCTCCTCCTCCGAGGGGTACTATGTAGGGGCCTCAGATGGCCTAGACAAGGGAGGTGATTGATGCACAAAGTCTGGTGTCGATGGTGTTGCAGAGAGTGGTCGTCGCGGCGACTGTGGTGGAGTGGCTGCTGCCCCATGAGATGCATCTGTAGTGGATGGTAGACATACTGCCAAGATTCGATTACTTGGGTTGGATGCACCGACTTACGTGCTGTGAAGCGAGTTTTTGACATAACCTACACGAATACAATGGCATATGATTTTATATTTATTGAAAATATTTAAGCTCATTAATAAAAAACATCAATTGCATTATAGCAACCACTTACCCAAAATTCATCACGAAATAGTTAATAACAGAAAATACTAAATATATCATCATATTAATATCAAGAACTTAATTACATTCATCAGAAAAATATTACTGAGGATGCATTTATACTTTATTCAAGAATTCATCGTGCCCTACGGAATATTCTTGATAATCTAGCGCTACGACCTCTACTACCTCCACTAGAGGTACTTCCACTCTCCACACTTGTCTCGTGGTTGTTCTCTAACTAAAGTTGTTCTACCGAGTTGTGAATATCGTTGTTGATGCTGCAATGGATGTTACTGAGGACCATGTTGTTGCTGGTGTGGATACATTGGATCCGACTGTAGAGGATGTATACTATGGAATGGTGGTAGACGATCTTGGCTCGCATAGTATGAAAAACCAACACTAGGCTGAGGGGGAATAATATGGTTGGTTAAGCACTCCGAGTCTATCTACGTAGGGGGGTTAGACCCCAGAAGTCATCAGTCTGCGATGGTTGAGTAAGTTGAGTTTCTATTGAAGGCCTTGCCTGAGATGGTCCTGCCTCGGCATCTTGAGTACCAACAGTGTGATGTTATTCAGGAGGTAAAGCAGTTGTGATAGGTCCAGTAACCACGTAAGTTGTGGAGAAGAAAGGGACTGCTGATAGCTCATTCGAATAAGAGTACTGCGGATGGTACTGTGTCATTTGATCCGTCAATCCAAAAGTATGCAATGCTGAGTCCAGTAAGCCTATAACATTATGCAACTCTGAGCTGCATTCGTAATACTCAAGAATACCACGTGCTTCATATACGCTTTGTACATGTCCTATTAAAACCACATATAGTATTCATATATGTGACAAACTTAATTAACCAACGAGTGAAAATAAAGCTCATACCCCATGACTAAATCTGGGAGCGTAAGGCTCATATGCAAGCCGTGGTATAGGGATTGATGTTTGAATCCAATGTCGGGTAGGTTGCCAATATCATTGCATGTATCTTGTTACCCATTGTTCATAATTTTCCATCGATGCTCTTTCCATCACAACTGTTTCTCATCTCCAGTTCCACTGAAGTACCTGCTTACGAAGTCGGTCAGCCCAATCGATCGGATCATTGTCCCTCTGTCTAGTCCGATGCTTCGGGAAAATTATTCTTGGCATCAGATCTGGGATATGGGAGCTCAATCAAATTGTCGCATGACTCGGTCCAACATGTGCATTACCACCACGCTAAAGCAAACCAAAATCGTTTATGACATCCACACCTCTCGTCCTTCACAACAAATTACATGTATGCTATTTACAATATTCATGTCATATGGAGACCATCGCATCTGTTAAATATTTTTAAGTATTAGTCAGTAAATTTTTAGTGAACATGATAATGCAACAGCAACATACCTGATGTTCATGCTGGGTATCTAACTCATTGTGGTAGAAGGGTAGATTCGTAGTTTTCCATTTTGTACGAAAGACCTCCTTCCTGATGTCCATCTGTTCTCAATAATTTGAGTATTTTATTATAGTACAAAAGTACAATAGCATAATATTTTTGTGTTTTACCTGCATGCGTAGGGTTCCTGATGCAAAACTTCCTGACCAGATGATATGGACAAGGAACACCAATGTGTATGTGCTCCCACGACCAAGTCTGTAGCAAGGTCAAGAAGGCATAACATCTCTTTGATTTTCCCAAGGAGCACTCGTCTAATTATTGGTACAATGCTAGAACTGCAGCCCCCCAAGCCAATTATCCACAGCCTTGCAAGTTCTCAAGCAAACACAACTATCATAATAGTACTTTATCGACCATTAAGTCTGGGAAAAAGGACTCTCTAATTTGGTATAAAATGAATGCATGAACTATTCTCACCAGATGATTCACATCTTGTTCTAAAAGATTTGCATATGTGAGAATATTTTCATTGATCAAAGTCAATTTCAACCGTTCTCTCGATAAGTTCTCTCCTCTTCCAGTGCTCGGATTTACGCCAATCATTTATTCGCAATAGTCTGACCATTGAAATCGTTAGGGGTGCTCTAGGCCTGTTATGGGGGCCCCATCAACATGAAGGCCTGTTAAAATAGAGATGTATTTCAATGTTGCGGTAACTTCACCGTATCGAAGATGAAAAGTGTGGGTCTCAGGCCTCCAATATTCCAATACGGCCATCAGAAGTGACTGATCGAGATTGGCCCTTTTTAGGTTGGTGACACATCACATGACCTCCACCTCAAGCAGTTGGTCGAAGTCCTCAGTACGTTATTTCAGGAGAATCTTGTTAAATACACAACCATGTTCCACAAATCTGTAATGTTATTATAAGGATATATTGTAAAATTATATACACTATAATTTCCATCCTACGTCGAATGGTATGTAGTGCTTACCGAAGTATCATCATTCAATGGAAGGGCAGATACATGGTTGCTCTGTTGGACCAAGACTGAGGTATTAATAGGTCCTGGTATTGAATCCATCCCTTTTTTAGCATAAGTATTATAACATTTGTAATTAAAAAGAAATTATTTTTTCGAATGTAATATCAAAGATATGAACTATTTTCTCTGAAAAAGATACATTTAACGTCTTGTACATGTAGTTCGGGTATGACGGACCTGCCTACATAATCCACATCTAACATTTACCCGACCCATTTCATCCATACTATTTCGGATCCTTACAGATTGTGGATGACCAGGTCCTACTATTACATTTGGAGGCATCAAAATAGACCTTGGGACGTTCGTCGGCCAAAATTGACGATCAGGAATTGGTGAGAATTCAGCCGTATATGTCGTACGAAATGCAGCTGGCGTATAGAATCAAGAACAATTTTGTACATGCTCGGTTCCTACGTTAACAGAACCACAAATCACAATTACATATGAGCAGGTGATATGCATGCACTGCATGAACCCACATGTGCACTTGGAATCTGTCTTGTTGAGTATGACTCTATAATTTCCTTCTCTAAACTTCACCTCGAATACAGTTTGAGAAAACTGCTCAACATCATGGGTACGAACTACCACAACATTTAAAATTTGATTATATCTTGGCATTAATTCAGAAGTTGTCATATGACCCTATCTGCGGTGACTCACAAAATACGTATTCAATCGATAGAAGATGGCAAGAATCATTGTCAATATTGGAAGACCCCGCATGCCTTCCAAATGCTATTGAATCACATGGATAAATTGGTTGCAGTATTACCGTACCAATGGCCTTCATCATAACTTATTGTTCGGTAAGTACGATCCATGTCTTCTTGACAAACAATCCAATCATAAGCATCCGGATCTGTAGACCGGATTTATTCCATAATCCTATTATGTGTGTGTACTAGTGACTGCACATGCGTTATAGAATTTTCCTATTGCCCAAGTGTCATGCCCAGCATGATGCATATTCGCCTGCATGTGTCGCAGACAAAATCGATGACAGTGTCCACGCTCTGCTGGGATGTACATTGGTAATAATTGTTTCGGACCTGGAAACCGATCACTCAAAAAGAATATCCCCCCACATTGAACTAAATATGCTAATTTGTGTAAGAAGAACTCCCATACAGCTACGGTCTCTTTTTCAACCACTGTAAAGGCAACTGGAAACATGTGTCCATTTCCGTCGACCGACGTAGCTACGAGTAGGTGTCCTTTGAATTTACCATGCAAATGAGTAGCATCGTTGCTCAACACTGGACGACAATACTGAAAACCCTTCAAGGATGGTCCGAATGCCCAAAACAATCAGAAGAATGTAATTTTATTTGAAATGACTTGTTGACTCTTTGGATCCCGCTATGGTTCTGTTTCAAATTCATACCACGATTCGGGGTTGGTCTGTTTCATCATCCACATAAATCTACGAATATCAGCGTAAGATGACTCCATGTCACCAAATATTGTAGCCAATGCATTCTTTCTCCCAATCCACGCCTTTTTATACAATATCATGACATGGTAGGTATCCGAAATCAGACTCTTAATCATATTTGGCGTCAATGTTAGGTTGAATCTCAATGTTTTCAAGATGAATATGCTAATAAAGTTATGTTGCACTGCCAGTGATCAGTAAGAAGTACTAGGTTTCGACACGTATGTTCATCTCGATACGTCCGAACTTTCCAAATTTCTCCCTTCTTACTATGACTCGCATGTAACCTCCACTTACAATTTGGCAAAGCATACCCCATGGTGTATATATCTTTCATGGAAGCTATTACTTTGTATTGGACATACTTGGCCATACTCCACATACTCACAACATCAATTAAATCTAACTTTGAGTCGAAAGTTTTATTATGCCAATACTCAACTCCATTATGATCGGGTTGATGGTATCATGGGGTTCGCTTAAGAATGGTATCTCCACAGCATATGTGTTCGTTATCCAATCTTCATCTTGGGAGATATCAGGCAGCTGTGGCATTGGATCCAATGTAACATCGTAATCAACAGGAGGATCAAAAATAGGTTCATTGCTTATTGAACCAATGAGTGATTCTTGCTCATGAATGTCCTCGTACACAACATTCAGATTGGGGATAACATCATCCTCATCAATGCTAGTATCCTCATCATCATCGCTTAAGTCATCATTGTTCTCATCCTCATCATCATCGCTTAAGTCATCATTGTTCTCGTCCTCTGTAGGCACATCTTGCTCTTCGAATCCTCTTTGAGATGATTGGGTGACATTGGATGTGTTGAACTGGGGATTTTCTATTTGATCAGCTTCCACCATCAATTGCATCATCCCGAGAGAATGCGCAACATTTAACATCAACCCAGTAGTCTGATTATCAGAAACAACAACTTAACAGAATGTGTTGATGTTCATCAGCCATCTGCACGTCACCCGTACACTATATTGGTCTTGGTTATAACCAGTTATGGCACAGACCCTCGATACGAGATCTTCGAAGATGGTAGCTAAGGGTAGGCCTATCATCTGACTTCTACCCCCTTTGTAAGTGACACTACCATTTTCATTGACGATTCTGCAATTCCAGGAGACATATAATGCAACCAAGTCGGCCATATTTTTTGAAAGAGGGAAGTCAATATATTTATTTAAATACACTTAATAATTAAATATATTTATTTAAATACACTTAATAATTAAATACATTTATTTATATACATTTAATATTTGAATACATTTATTTAAATACACTTAATAATTAAATACATTTAATTAAATATACTTCATATTTAAATTCATTTATTTAAATACACTTAATAATTAAATACATTTATTTAAATACACTTAATAATTAAATACATTTAATTAAGTACGCTTAAAAATTGAATACATTTATTTAAATACACTTAATATTCAAATTCATTTATTTAAATACACTTAATATTTAAATATATTTATTGATGAATCCACTATTCATTGTCTTTATTCTTTTATTTTAGCTTTATTTCCTTAGTCAAACACCTGTAAATACCCACTAATTTCATGAAAATACCATTTTGCATGTATTTGTTATATATGCATTTTTAACACTTTTTGTACTTAAATAAAAGAATAAAGAAGAAAAGAAAAGGAAAAGAAAAATAAAGGATGTGTTTATGGAATAAATGCAGACTGACCCGAACTCCGAGAGAATGTCAAGACTTGACCTGATCGACCAGGATTAAGTAGGGAGAGATAGGGTCTTCAATCTAAAAATTAAAAAAAAATAATTTGTAAAATTTTCCTTGTATATTTGTACAAAAATTACATTATTTTATTTGTACATAAATTAACCTCAAATAAATATTTTTGTAAACAAAAGTTGTAAATAAAAGTGTTTTATAAATAATAAAAATATTTATAAAATAAATTAATGTACATATAACAAATAATCACACTCAGAAAAAGCCGTAAAGCGATCATTGAACGATCAATTCTGGCTCCATATAGACTCATATTGAACCAAACTCACATCCATTATACTCTAAACTAAATTATCTCTCAAATGCTATGGTTTCATAATTTTTGGAGTTACTGTTGAAAAGTCGATTTTCTGAGGTGTTTTGTGCAGTTTTACCACTTACTAGTTGTACATATTTATTCATATTTTTTATACATAATGTAAATAATTGTAAATATTCTCTTCATTATTAAAAATAAAAATAATAAAATAATAAAAATTTAGAAAATATATTAAAAAAATAATTTTCTTATTTGTATATATGTATATTGTACTATATGTATATAATATTTGTATACAACTAATTTCCTTACATAAAAATTACCAAAAAAATTAAATATCTAAAATTAATTAATTAAATTAAATTAATTACGAAAATTTGATTTATTTATTTGTTTATTTTATTTATTTGATTTGAAAACCTTCCATGTATATAAGATATTATTCCTTACCATTAATGTCTACCATTAAGGTGGCTAATTAATTTCTATAAATTAATTATTTTATTTAATTTATTTAATTTCGAATTTCATAATTACTTAATTAATTTAATTAATTCAATTAATTAATTAATAAATTAATTAACCAATAAAAACCTTCCTTTTTGTAGATACTTTCCATTTTGATTTTTATCTTCTTTTTAGTGGTCTCCTCCTCCTTCGTTATTCGTTGATCAATCATTGGTGGAGAGGAGCCCGATCTCCAAGAGCCATCTTATTGGGGTGCCTAGCATTCGAGCCGTCCGGTGACAGCGTGTCAGCCCTCATTGAGGCCATTACAGCGTATCCGATCCCGAGGTGAGATCCAATTTTTCTGTCATTTTTTTCTCGATCGAATCGGTTGGTTGAGAACAATGACCCATTGCAAATTATTTACATCTCGACTGCATCAAAATTCACGTCATCAGAATGGTACCGTTGCCGAGGAGCACGACTTAGTATTCATTTTTCTCATTGACCAAATCGATTGGTTGATAACAACGACATTGCATAATTTATCCCATCTCGACCGCATCGGATTTCGATCATCAGAATGGTGCTGTTGCTGGGGAGCACGGATTTGTAGTCATATTTCATTTTTGCTCGATTCTGTCTCTACAATATTATAATTATTTTTGACCATCGTCTGCTTTGATTTTTGTGCGAGGAACCGCTTGGAGGACGATTCGGATTCTTTTTTGAGAACTTGTGCAGGAGGAGGAGCAGAAGAAGAACATGAGGCAGTTGTTTTATTTTAGAGAACATTTGAGATTATTGTAATAATTTAGACCTTGGACACTACTTGGACATTATCCGGGGTCTGTTTCGCCAAGTACCAGTGCACTTGGGGGACCTCACTGCTGTTTTCTGTGTTTTATTTTCTCGCTTTTATTTTTTATTTGTTTCATGTGGATTTTTTGTGCTTGAGCCCCTAGATATAGGTTTCTATTTGATTGAGCCAGGTAGCGTTAGGTCCAAAGTCCCTAATAGAATATCTGTTCCTATATAACTTGCTTGGACTTCGTCAAATAAATCTGTGCTTCACGATAATAGAAGTTTTTGTTTAGGACGATTCTCGCATTGCATTCATTTAGATTAGTTTAATTTTTCTACGTGGATCATATTGCATGTAGAGAGATGGAGTCAGATACACACCTTTATCTCTAGCATTTGCATCCATATTTCTCGTGCATTAGTTTTTTCATTTTCCCCCTTTGTTTTGTGGATATAGGAATAAAGGAAATCGGAAATCTCGTTAGATGTTTCATTGAAAATATCCAAAAAAATAAAAAAAAATCAAAAAATAAAAATTGGGTCTGTTAATTGAACTCGGCCATAAAATTAAAAGTAATTGATTCATCATTGTTTTGGGAGAGAAATATCCTCATTGTTTATGCCTTTAGTTGCTCGTGTATACACTAAGGAGTAGTACCCAAATCCTATTAAAGCCTCCTAAGTGTTTGTACAACTTTTTTTGATCACTAAACTCTTAAAATTGAAAAGATAAAGGCCGAACTCTCACGGTCAGATTTGTGTTGAGTTGGTGAACTGGGGGTTTGCTTTGTGTTTGGATGTCTTTGGTGTGAGTTGGTTATGTTAATCTTCCCTAGATTATTAGCAGTCACCTTCTGTCTCTTTCACTCTCTTCTATCCCACCCTCCCTCCCTTCATCATCCTTCTTTCCTCTCGTCATGATGAGCCATACTCCATTCCAGCTGGATATTACAGCTTCTTCATTTCATTACCATCATTCCTACCCACTATCTTGGTAGGTCGGAACTCCGACCGACATCCCATCCTCTCCCTACCAACCTTCTTTATCGGGACATGCTGTGAGTGACGTCCTAAGAGTTCAGATTGACAAGATACAAGATACGGGTGATCACGTTGCTGAGATGACAGTGCACTCCATGAATGATAAGAGAGAGCAATGGTGAGTTTTAAACGATCATGATTCTGGGAGGATTGGACATTATTTAGGAGACGAGTAGCCACACTTAGGAGCTCAGTCAAGGTCTATATTGAGTCCCTTCATTCTGGATTTAGAGTTCATTAATCTTCTACCAAAATTTTTCAGGGGGAGTGCATGAAGAACCTTATATTCATATATCTGAGTTTGAGGATTTTTGTGGATCAAGAGCATATCTTGATATCACTTCTGAAGAATTGATGTTGATGACTTCTCTTTCTCACTTCAGACTAGAGCTTTGAGATGGCATAGAGAATTGGGGATGAAGATTGCTACATGGGGAGATTTACGATCATTGTTTTTGCAGAGATTTTACCTCCATCGTAGAGCTGAGTTGATGTGGTCTTGCATTCGAGATTTTTCAGTTGACCTCCAAGAGCCATTGAGAGATCCATGGTTGATGTTACTTGATCTTTTGAGATGATTTCCGGATCATGGATTTTTGACCTTGTACAGATCGCCATGAGGGGTATGACCACCGAACAGATTGCATTAGTTAGAACCTCGTGTGGTGGTTCACACCACAATCCCGACCTGGATTTATTTGAGACCATCTTGGGTACATTTTCAGATATTTCACATTCACAAGATGATTTATTCGGGACAACAGTTGAGTGTGTAACACTTCATGTTGATTTAGACCGCACACACCAATCAAAGGAGATGGATGCTACTACTTTTCATATGATGGATGTGTTGACTACCACTATGAGTCTCCAGAGATGGACATTGGTCGAGTTTCCGTTGGATTTACAGCCAGATTGTGAGCCAATCTTGCACTTTCACTTCGAAGATTCTTGGATTCTAGATCTTCTAGTATCCCAAGAAATAGAGGAGGATCCCACATCTCAACCGTCCTTTGAGTCATTTCAGTGTCCATGTCCAACTGATTCAGTATGTATTCTTCAGAAGATCTTCTCAGATTCAGACACACATTTGGATCCATCTTAGCATGAAGAGCTTGATGAGGGACATCATTTTGATTTGCCAGACCTAGATAGTCCTGTCTTTGAGTCGTATATCCTCCCACTAGATGAGGTTGATATATTTTGGAGGACTTCATATTTGCAGCATAGATCCCCAGTTCGATGATTCGGCATTACTCCCTGAGGGTTATATGCGGGAGGATGCCACAGACCCTGTGTACTCGGTTTCACTTTCTGGGAGTGCATCCGACCTGTCGGATCACGAAACTGAGTCTTCTGATATTTGTGATCTTGAGTTTGATTTTTCTCTCCTCGACGACCCTCGCGAGGATGACCCGATCTTTGAGGTATTCGATGATTTCACTGATTTGTCTACATTATATGCATCGGGTATCTGCCTTTTTAGTTAGTCTCCTTATCATGATCTTCTTTATCTATTCAAGATGATGATTGACGTGGATAATTCCCTAACATATCCTTCCCTCTCCACGTTCGATTTCTTCGGCTCCACCCTTTCACTCCATTCATACCTTGAGCCGATGATTTCTTTTGTGCTATCGAAGCTTGATTTCATCTTTCCATATCTTTACCCGATAGCAGACACCCGCCTGATTGCTTATTTGGGTGTCATAGTTTACATTGTTGGCCTCGCCATTGTTCTCCCACCGAGACTGCGGCGATAGTACGGTATTCGCCTCATAGATGTCGTCCTGAACCTTGATACAACGTTTTCCTAGCATTTGCGCCCAACTAGGAGCGTACACTCTAGCGCTTGTTGAGCGGCACCTCAACATTATAACTTTCTACTCGCAGTTGTATAGATCCATTCTGTCAATATCATTCATTCTTTTGTCTAACACCCCATCTCCATCCTATGATTATGCTATACTTAGGGTGTACCTTACAGTAAGTATAGGGGGGGTCAGACTTTTGATTATTCTTTTGATTCTTTTTACCTCTGTTTTATTGTCTATATTTAGGGATATTCTACCCTAAGTATAGGGGAGGTAGACTATGTACATCCTATCACTCGGTAGTCCCCTTGTATGTAGTCTTCTATACTTTAGGATTACTTGATCCTAAGTATAGGGGGATAACCAACTTCTATTGATTTCATCCTTTTACTCGACGTTGTATTATAGTATTCTTTTCACTTCCCATTACTTAGCACGAGTAATGTCTTCCTTTGCAGCTCTTTGATCACTATGAGGACATAATTCGATCTAAGTATAGGGGGTGTCGTATATATTGTATATATACTTTAGCCATAACTCATACTTTCGTATTTTTAATATGGCTAAAATATTGTATAAATACTGGTAGAAAAACTAATAAAAAGATGCAAAAATTTCCTCAAAATTCTTTTTGTATATACTGATTAATAATTTAGGTTAAAATATTTTGAAAAATATTTTGAAAGTACTTGGAAAATATATTTGAAAAATCTTTTGAAAATTATTTGAAAAATGTTTGAAAAATATTTTCAACCTTTGTAAAAATATTTTGGCTTGTAAATTTTTTTCTTTGTGTGAATTAGAATCATTTTGTAAAAACTATTTGCAAATGTTTTGAAAATAGTTGAAAAATTATTTTGAAAAATATATATTGTTTGAAAAATGTTTGAAAAATTGTTTTCAAATGTTTGTAAAATTGTTTGAAAAATTATTTTGGACTATAATTTTCAAAATTATTTGTAAAATTATTTTCAAATAAGATTGAGGAATATATGCATCACAAAAAAATCCAACTATATGTACATACATGTATAAATTACTCAAGTTGTAAATCCTTTCACTTGATTCTTGTAAATAATTAACTCACTCCTTTGTAAATATGTGTATCTCATCCCTAACTTTTAAAAAAAATTAAAAAATTGTATATACTTGTATATATTACTAACCTTTTGTTAAAAAAATGACAAAACCCCAAAAGTCTATAAAAATTTGAAAAAAAAATCTTTTTGCATGTGCATCATTTTTCAAAATTCCATAAAAAGTTCAAAATTAGAAAACTGTTTCACAAAAAGATTTTTCTTTCTTTTCTTTGCATTGTACATATTTCTTGCATTTGCATTGCATTTTTCTGGATAATTTTGATATTTAAACTAAGTCTGGAATAAAATTGAATAACGGAGCTTAGTTGGACCTTAATCTACTTAATTTCAGAGGAACCTTACAAGAATAGGAGTTAAGACTTTTCAGGTCCTAGTGACTTAATTCTTTGAGTTCATAAGACTATGTTCACATGTCGTCTTGATTAGTCTAAGTAAAATATTTAACAACGCATGCATGATTCTTTCAGACCGTGGCTTACCTTGGACAAGCACTCTACACGTAGCTCTTCATGGAGGAGGTAGTGAGGGGGCATAATATTTTGGCTTGGGGTAGCATACGAGGGTAATACATCTAGGCGGAACCTCTCGTCCTCCTCTAGGGAGGGAAGTGCGTCTCAATCTGGTCTGGCGATGTTGAGGTCTAAAGACAGGATGCTGTGAGGTTTCAATAATGCTTCAAAAGAGGGATAGTCTACTGGCTCAAGAGGAAAAACTCCTCATGTATATGCTGCACTTTGTAAATATTTTTTTTAAAAAAAGAAAAAAAAATGCAAACTCTCCAAAAGTGGACAGGCCTGATTGAAAAGTAAAATGCTTGCCGGAGTGTATATACAAGTGAAAAAAAGAACAAGAGCCTTAAAGTCAAATGTTTGTAAGCTTGCAGAGGATGACTTGGCTACACTGGTCATGCATCCAAGGATAGATAGCTACACTGGTTACCGTCCAGTCTCTTTCCCATCCCCCTCTTCTTGAGTTGGTAGTACTTGATCTTAGAAGGGAATATCCCCGCTCCTCGAGGAAAGGTTGCTAGACTGGGGGATTAGAGTTACCTTATTGAGAGAGGTTGTTTCTTTGCTACTTTTGAGATGAGGAGCTATATTTTACTTACACCGTACAAGTAAAGATTCATAGTCATAAGAATTTGTGTATGTAGACTTGTTTTGACTTGATTGATTGAGGAGACCTGAATAGGAGTCTTGTGGAACATATAGGATGTTAGGTTTTAAATTCATTTCCCATTAAGGTTCCGACACACTAATAATCCAAAGGTCCGACAAAGCTCCATACTACAATTTTATGAAGATAAGTTTAAAAGTCAACATTGTTCTAACTTCTTTTCTTTTTCTTTTCTTTATTTTTGTTTTCACTTTTTTTTCCAAATAAGTGTTTGCTAAGGGACTAGCAAAGGTAAAGTATAGGGGAATGATGAATCCACGATTCATCATCTTTATTCTTTTATTTTAGCTTCATTTCCTTAGTCAAACACTTGTAAATACCCACTAATTTCATGAAAATACCATTTTGCATGCATTTGTTAAATTATGCATTTTTAACACCTTTTGTACTTAAATAAAAGAAGAAAAGAAAAGAAAAGAAAAATAAAGGATGTGTTTATGGAATAAATGCAGACTGACCCGACCATCGAGAGAAGGTCAAGACTTGATCTGATCGACCATGAATAAAGTAGGGGGAGATAGGGTCTTTAATCCAAAAATCAAAAAAAATAATTTGTAAATTTTTCCCTGTATATTTGTACAAAAACTACATTATTTTATTTGTACATAAATTGACCTCAAATTAAATATTTTTGTAAACAAAAATTGTGTTTTGTAAATAATAAAAATATTTAAAAAAATAAAATAATGTACAGATAACAAATAATCACACTCAGAAAAAACCGTAAAGCAATCATTGAACGATCAATTCCAGCTCCATACGGACTCAAATTGAATCAAACTAACTTCCATTATACTCTAAACTAAATTATCTCTCAAATGATTGTGGTTTCATAATTTTTGGAGTTACGGTTGAAAGTGAGTTTTCTGGGGTGTTTTGTGCAGTTTTACCACTTACTTATTGTACATATTTATTCATATTTATTTTTTATACATATTGTACATAATTTTAAATATACTCTTTATTAGTAAAAATAAAAATAAAAAAATAATAAAAATTTTAAAAAATATATTTTAAAAAAATAATTTCCTTCTTTGTACATATGTATATTGTATTATATGTATATAAATATTTGTATACAAGTAATTTCCTTACATAAAAATTACTAAAAATTAAATATCTAACATTAATTATTTAAAATAAATTAATTATGAAAATTTGATTTATTTATTTATTTATTTCATTTATTTGATTTGAAAACCTTCCATGTATATAAGATATTATTCCTTACCATTAATGGCCACCATTAAAGTGGCTAATTAATTTATATAAATTAATTGTTTTATTTAATTTTTTTTAATTCTGAATTTCATAATCACTTAATTAATTTTTTTAATTACTTAATTAATTTATTTAATTAACCAATAAAAACCTTCCTTTTTTGTAGATACTTTCCATTTTGATTTTTTGTCTTATTTTTAATGGGCTCCTCCTCCTTCGTTATTCGTTGATCAATCTTTGGTGGAGAGGAGACTGATCTCCGAGAGCCATCTTGTTGAAGAAGGGTGCCCAGCCTCTGAGCTGTCCGGTGACAGCGCATCGGCCCTCGTCGAGGCCATTACGTCGTATCCGATCACGAGGTGAGATCCAATTTTTCTGTCATTTATTTAGTATAATCGTAGCATAGTTTTTATTTTTATCAAGCTCTTAGATCCTAAAAAAACCCAAAAAATATCCATCTCACTTTGATCCGTCTTCGAACTCGATTTCTCATCCCATCTCGCGATCCCTCCATTTTACGTTCTATCTCACGCAACCACGCACCTCCGACCACACACGTTGGCCAGAGACTCGGATCCATTCCTCATATGTTCGATAAATCCTCGTTCACCTCCTATTTTGTTGACAAATAAATAAATTAATAAAAATATAAAAACATATAGTTGTTTATTCCTAACATTTGTTTTGTAGGATCATCTAAAAAAATAAAAAAAACTAAATAAAAAATATTAAAAAAATTCTTTGTCTACCATTTCTGGTTGAAAAAAATAATATAAAAAATTTATTTCTGTTGTTTACACACAAAAGAAAAAAATAAAAAAAGTAAAAAATAACTTCTAGCAGCGTGGTCCTCAAAACAATGCTTCCACCGACCCACGCCACCCGAAGCTTCCTTTCCCCCGCTCGCCCAACGCGGATCCCCGAGACGTGCACGACCTCGCTCGCCACCACCCAGTCTAGGAGGCCTCTGCCTCCCTGCAACAGGAAATTGCCGAGCTTTTGCAATCCACCGCCAAGGAACCCGCAGCGTGTCACCTCGTACGCTAGCCTAGATCTCCAGCCGCAACCTCCGCTCGGCGTCCCCTCTTTCGACCTCCGGCCGTCTGCACCGCCGCTGCCAGCACCATCTTTGACGGCCGACGTCGCTCTTACAGAATCGTCCACCTGGGCATGTGTCGCCCATGCATCCATCACCGCCGGCTGCGCGTCCTCTCCGCCCTCCACCACAGGCGGCCAACGCCGCCAAGCCTTCCAGATTCTGCGCCCCATTAGCTCCCTCCCCTAGAAACGAAGGATCCCAAGCTATAAGAACCCTAGAGTTGGTTTTAAAATTTAAAAAAATATTGGGAAAGTTACATTCTACCCCCTGAAGTTTTCAAAATTGCAATCGAGTCCCCGCTAAAGCAGAGCATCACGTGTGTGACAAGTATACCTAGGTAATTTGCATTTTTATTTTCACATTTATTTATATTATATTTCCCATTCCAAAAACTTTGAATAATTACATTTTAGTCCTTGTGTAACCAGACTTCAATTGCATGATCTTTTTGATGAAAATAAATGGTGTTTATGCTCAATAAATTCTCAAAAAATCATGTTAGATTCTTGTTGTAGTGCTCTTCATTGTATATAATTTTCATCGAATTTTATCATCATTTGTTTAAAAAATTAAAAACAGTATCTTTTTATCTACATAAAATTAGAAAAATCATAAAAATAAAAAATTTACCTAAAAATTCCCAAAAAGTTATTGTAGGTGTATTTTAATATCTTTTATGTGCTATCTAATTTTCGTATATAGATCATTTATAAAACTCCAAAAAATTGTGAAAAATGAAAAATCTTAAAAAATGTAGAAAATTATATAAAAATCCAAAAACTCTGATTCCAGTCTTTGTTTGTAGATATTTAATTGTACTTTAACTTAAAAATAAATTCCATGAGTTTTCTCACTTAAAGTATTTTTAAGTTGCAAAATACTCTTGGTTGTGCACAATTTAACTTTATTTCCATTATTTGATTTTTATAAAATCACAAACATCATAAAAATTTAAAAAATATCTAAAACATTTTAAAACCTATTAAACACAAAAACATTTTTTCATAATTTTCTGAGCATTTTTGTATATTCTGAAAAATACAAAAAAGAGTGGAATGTTGTGTGTTTTTTTCATTTGTGCATATTGTGAATTGTTCTTCATTTGAAAATAAAAAATAAAAATTCAAAAATCACTAAAAAATTATTTTTGAAATTTGACTGCTAAGTTTTTGAATCATGCTCCTTGTGTTCGACTCTGTTCGCTATACCAGGTAAATTTAATAGAGAAAATTGCTTATATTCCATTGCTTGATTTTCTTTAAAGCGGATTAAAAATCTTTTTCTCGTTGACTGAATCGATTGATTGAGAACAACGACACTACGATATTCTATTCCATCTTAACCGCATCGATTTCTGTGTAGTTTTTATTTTCATCAAGCTCTTAGTGTATTATTTAAATACACTTAGTAATTAAATGCATTTATTTAAGTATAGTTAATAATTGAATACATTTATTTAAATACACATAATATTTAAATACAATTATTTAAGTACACTTAATAATTGAACACATTTATTTAAATACACTTAATATTTAAATACATTTATTTAAATACACTTAATAATTAAATATATTTATTAATTTTTTAAGCTTTTTAATCGAGTAAAAAACACTTAATTAAAATTTTTAATCTAATTTTAATCTAATCATTTATTTAATTTTTAAGCTAACCATTAACTAGTAAATGAATAATACAAATACACTAAATTAGGATTTTTAATCTGATTTTTTATTAATCATGTATTAATACTTAAAATAATGTACTAATAATCTTTAATGAATAATTGTAATTTTTTAATACAAATTTGAACTAAATAAGAATTTCTAAAGACATGATATGAATACATTGAATTACGATGTTCAATCCATTTTTTGGTAATCACGTTTTCCTAATTCTTCAGGTTTCCATGTAATCTCTATTGTGTTTGTGTAGTTGATTGATAACATGGTATCAGAGCCAAAGATTGTGGAGTGGTTCTGATTGTTGCATTATCTTCTTTCTCGAAAGGAAGGCAACATTTGTGGGTTGTCGTGTTCCTACAGTTGAAGCAATTGGGTGGCGTCGACAACAGGACACAAACCTGGAGTTGCTTAGCGCGGATCGTCTGCTGCAGAGCGGATCACATCAGATTCTGCAGTAGTGCCCGAAGCCGCCCGATCAATATCTAGCGGTTCGCATGAATTCACAATTTTTTGTGGGCCCGTACATGATAAACCCAAAACGTGATCATCGGTCGTGTGTTCCACACAAGGTGGGAACACCATCAACAAAGTAACCGATGAAGACATTGGATTTAATCAGCAATTACCCATAATATACATAATTCAATTAATGGCAAAAATGTGGCATTAAGTTTTTATTTATCTACTATAAAATGCATAGTGAATAAACATGTAGAGGTTGAACCACAGAGAGCAAAATAGGTAGCCCAAGGTTATTCATGTACAACTGAGTCATTTATTTATATAGATCTTTTGTGGATTTTTAGTTTTATATTTTTGTTATTTTATTTGTAATTATATATTTTTATATTTTTATGTTTTTTATTTTCTTGATTTATATTTTCTTTTTATATTTTTATATTTTTATATTTTTATATTTTCATTTTCTTTTTATATAAACAATATAACATATATAAGGGTATATATACTCATTATATAATAATGTATTTATAAATACTACTAAATAGAGATAAAATTCAGAAAATAACTTGTTTTGGGTTTTTAATATTTTCCTAATGTTTTTTGTATTTTTCCAGAAATTTTAGCTATTTTTATGTATTTTTAAAGTTAAAATACCCTAAATATGGGATTAATAAAGTATCCGAAATTGACTTGGGTTTTAAAAATAGTAAATAAATCTCAAAATTATCTAAGGGATTTTTACACCCATAACTTTGAGTAATTTTGCAATAACATTCATAACCCTGTATAATCGTGAATTACACGAGAAACCCCGAGTAATGCTTAACTCTTACATGACATAACCCTGTGTTATGTTCCGTTTGACATGCCCGTTATATTTGACGGTTTCCGTTAAAGAAGATAAAGTTGCCCTTGATACTCATTCTTATTTGCAAATCATGCCATGGTCTCTCTCCCTCGTCTCAGAGTTTGCCCCTAAGGCCCATTTTCCGCCACACTCCCCCATCCACGCACCACCTGCGCCTCCGGCAGCCTCGCATGCCTGCATCGTGCACCACCTACAGCTTCCGTTCCTACACCGCGCCTCCCCACCTCCCCTTCAGCTGCCATCCTCTTCACTATACTTCTCTTCCCCTTCCTGATATTATCTTCTCTTGATCAATACTTTTCTCTCCTCTTCAATCCATCTTCATAAATTGCTCCAAATTGCAAAAACATTTGCACTTTCACGGATAAATCACCTATTACGAATGTAACGTTGTTTTTTTATTGATTTTTTAGACAAAGTTTCTTGAACGAATTAATTGAAAATTTAAACTAGCAAAACAAATTGAGCAGTTCCCCTGTTCACAGGGGAACTTCCCCTGTTTCAGCCCCTCTCCATTTCACACGAGCTGCTCGAGAAGGCCCCCGCCCCCCTCCCCGCCAAGCGCCACCCCCCCACCCGTAGGGATGAGCATTGGGCTGGGCCGGCCCAGTCCGGCCCGAAGCCCAGCCCGCATAGCCCGGCCCAGCCCGAGCCCGAATTATTTATGGGTCGGGCTTGGGCCAAAGATGTAGGCCCATTTAATAATTGGGCCAGGCTCGGGCTTAGCCGACCCATGCCATTAGGCCCGATAGCCCAACCCGCATAAAAGCCCAAAATTAGGCCCGTTAGGCCCGATAGTCTGGCCCACATAGAGCCCATATGTGTATAGACTTTGATCTCTCACTTTGATATATTCATCTGGATTGAATGATGGAGTCGACGACGTCGACAAACTAATCCACTTGAGGTAGATTTTCAATCTATTTGTTTACTATTATTTGCACATGTTTCTATAATATCTCTATGAAACTCTTTCCATTAGATACTGTAGAATCATAGATATGACCAAATCCGTGCAAAACAGTAGGATAACTAAATAATAAAGACCTAAATAACTAATAAATACTTCACAATGAAGACTACAATCAAAATAACCAAACGAGGGTGCGCCAAGTTTATGGGCCCACCAAGTCTAGACTCATAAGTTTTAGGCCGGTCCAAATCCAATTGATTTTTGAGACATTATGGGCCAGCCCGGCCCAGGCCTGACCCATAATAATTGGGTTGGGCTTGGGCCTGGGCCTTCAAAAAAAATTTAATGGGCCTAGGCCCGGCCCAAAGCCCACAAATATAAATGGGCCTGGGCTTGGGCCTTGTAGGGCCCGGCCCAGGCCCGGCCCATGCTCATCCCTACCCACCCACCGAGCTCACCCGCGAGCCTTCCTCCCTGCTCCGCGAAGCCCCCCGCTGTGCTTCCCTATTCCTCGAAGACCCCCCTCCCCCTGCCCGCGAGCTGCTCGAAGCCCCCCCCCTCGTCGAGCTTCTCTCATGCTGCCCGCCGAGCTCACCCGCGACTTCCTTTCTGCTCGAGGCCCCTCCCGCCTCCGATCCCCCCTGCTCTCCAAGCCAACCCCCCACCCCCACGTCACGTCAATCCTTCCCCTGCTCTGTCGAGCTTCCCCTCCTCGAGCTTACCCCTGCTCGAAGGTCTCCCAAGCTACCCCGCTCGAACTTACCCCCCCCCCCCCCCCCCCCCCCCCCAACCATGAGCCCCCTGGCTAGCAAACCTCCATCCTCCCATCGACCTGCCCCAAACCCCCCCTCCCCCCCCGCCCCCACCGCGATGCCCTCCCTCGCTCTCGTCGCGTCGATCCCCTGTCCCTCGCTCGAAGCCCCACTCCACCCCTGGCGTGGTCCCCTCCCTCAGACAAAGCCCTCCCCGCCGAGCTTCTCCTCCTGCTCGAAGCCGCCCGAATGAAGCCTCCCACGGATCGACCTGCTTGAAGCCCTCCCAAACCAACTTGGAAGGAAGCTGTTAGATCATAGGTTGTCTTTTTTTCTTTCGTTTTTTTTATTTTGACTAATACTAGTCGTTAGATGATATATTGGTTAGATTAACTCACATATATGGTTGAGTTAACATATTAAATTAACGGAGGGTTATGAGTGTGAGATGGAGTTATTATGCGAGGTTTCTCGTGTAATTCATGATTATGCAGGGTTATAAATGTTATTGTAAGATTACTCAGGGTTATGGGTGTAAAAGTTGTAAAAATCCCATTATCTAAACCAAGTTTAATATATAAATATTTATATAAATAAATTATTAAACAAAAAAATATATTTTTGGATTTTTAAAGGATTTTTTAGATTTTTATAACAGATTTTGGGTTTTCTCAATTTTTAGGGTTTTTGTATTTCCATTTTTATGATTTTTTGTTTGAAATTAAAATAGGATAAGAAAATAATTTGTATTTTTTTGGATTTTTTGGACACATTTTTATATTTTTTGGTATTTTCTAAGCTAAACAGGGAATAAATAGGCTATATTTTATTTTTAATAAATCGTTAAATGCTTAAAAAACAAACACAGGGCATGAAAATACATGCAAAATGCATCTAACCCCTTTTTGTGGATTTCTAGGAGCACATTAGCTATTTTTAATAAAAAGAGAAAAGCTACAAAAATACATATTTTGGCAGGGGCATAAATGTAATAAAAATAAAGTCCAGGGGGCTCTATGTAAATTTGCCAAAAATATACAACGTTAATAAAATTTTATTGGATTAGTAAACAACTACAAAAAATGCTAGGGCCAATGATGAACCCAAAAATCGAGCGGTCTAAATATGTCTCACACATGGCAGAGACATAGTCGCTATGGCGACCAAACGAAATCTGGAATTCAAACAACAATTAACCCGCAACAATGATCAAACAATGAAAAGTGATGCAGAGTTAAAATTAATTATAACTCTACAATGTATGTGTATATCGTGCAAGCATGTAGAGGTCGAACAGAGGGAACAAGCAGGATAGATCGGGCAAAATCAATGCTCAAGAATGAATGCGATGTCCTATATGTGCTAATTTTTTGTGGGTTTTGAATTATATATATTTTTTATTTTATTTTTTGTTTTTTATATTTTTTATTTTTATTTTTAATTTTTCTGATTTTGTATTTTCTTTTTTTATAATTTATTACTTTTTTATTTTCTTTTTCTTTTAATATATAAAATAAAGTATATATACAATATAAGAAAAGAGAGATAATGTATTTATAAAAACATGTTAAAATAAGCAAAATTCAGGAAATAAAATATTTTTGTGCTTTTTATATTTTTCTAATGTTTTTTTGATTTTTCTAGATTTTTACTATTTTTTTTGGTATTTTTAAAGATGAAAATACTTAAAACAGGGAATAAATTATAAATCGGAAATTAAAATGGAGATAAAAAAGAACAAACAGAGTCAAAAATTCCCCAAATTAATTTTAATATAAAGATAATAAATAGAGAAAATTAAGAAACATAAACTATATTTTTAGATTTTTTTAAGAATTTTTTATATTTTTATAAAGGTTTTAGGGGTTTTATAATTTTTAGGAGTTTTCTTTTGTATTTTTTTAGTGATTTTTTTCCGAAGTTGAAAGATGCAAAAACTAACAAAAATAAATTTTTTTGGAATTTTTTAAAGAGTTTTTATAATTTTTATGTATTGTCTAATGCAAATAGAGATGAAAATGCATATTTTGAATTTTTATAAATATTAAAATGCAATAAAATGGAAAATAAAAATATAGCTTTAAAGTAGAATGCAACAGGAGCTTATGCTATTTTTTTGGGATTTTTTTGAATTTTATAGATGCATGAAATAAATAGATGAAACAAAAAGAAATTACACTACCAGATGAAACAAAAAGAAATTACACTACTAGTAGGGGCATTTCTGTAATTATGCTAACGTCCAAGGGCCAAAGTGTAATTTTTCCAAAAAAATATAACTAATTAAAATATTTCAGGACCAATTACAAATAACCAAAAACCCAGGGGTATGCGTGTAAATTTCCCACACGGCAATCACGTGCCTAGCAGGGACCTAAAGGCAAACAACAAAACTCGAGGGCTCACTTGCAATTTTACCAAAAAGTTAATACTTAATTTAAAAGTTCTGGGGTTTAACATAAATAATAAAACAACGAGGGCCCCCGCACAAAATGCCTACACCTCACGTGCACAGTCACGTGAGGTGACGTAGCAGAGGACCCTTATGCAAATATACAAAGTTAAAGGGGCGATATGCAAAAAGTACATAAATATTTAAACAACAGATGAAGGATTGAGTACTAAATACATATTATAAAAATGGCTGGGATAGGATTTGCAAAATACCCAATCCTGATGTGGATCCGACGGCGACGGTCCTTTCACTTGACACGTCGCGGCACGAGGACGGCTGATACCGGTTCGGATTCGACGGCCCTGATTAGATCTTCAAAGGTGCATCAACGGCTGAGGTGCTACACGATCGGATGGCTGCTGCGCAACCTGGGGAGCGGCTACGATCTGACGGTGGAGAACCCAGGACAAAGAACATGGAAGAAACACCGGCGAGGCGATCTTCCCCAGCCTCGATCCTCGTCCGCCGGTGCACTGAAGGGCTCCAAAATGGATGCTCCAAAAAGCTCCGGTGTCACCCAGAGGACGCGTGCGGATTCGACGGAGCTGGCAAGCTCCAAGAACCTCGCCCGCGTACCAAAACGAGCTCCAGGTGTTGCTAACGGAGTGAGACCTGCAAAAAGATTGTGAAGGGGTCGAGGGCAAACTGCTTCGACCCCGCAGCAGGGTGGAAAGGGCGGAGGACGGCGAAGTGGAGTCTCGCTGGAGCTAGCTCCGACGAAGGGGTAGCTAGATGGTCGAATGGATGAAACACGACAGGAAGGAGGGGATTTCGATCCTACAACTACAATAACAAAAAAAATGCAAGAAAAATACAGAAAAATGAACCTCGAAGGGGAGTCTCACCTGAGGTAAGACCTCGACAACGAAGCTCGTCGGAGGTGGGTGGATACGCCCTTCGGCCGCCTCCTCGATCCCCCTGATGGCCAGAAGAAAGAGCTGTCGCCTCCCTCTTGTTCTTGAGCGCAATAAGAGGAGAGGAAAATGGTCAAAAGGTGTTCCAACTTTCAAGGGAAGAAGGAGGTGGTATTTTAATGGGTTGACAAGTGGGTGGAAAGAACGAGGTGTAACAAGCGTTTCAGCGATTCAATCCCCAAGAAGAACGTAGGGCGTGTATCATGGTTCTATGGGGAGAAACAATGCAGAAGGAATCATCACGAAAGGATGAAAGATTTGACCTCGAAAAAATCGTGAAATCGGGGGAAAACCAAGATTCTGACACAGATAGGGGGCAGGGTCAGACAGTTGACCCGCGGCCAACGGTCCGACCCACCTGGTAGGTCCACGTGGACCAACCAAGAAAATCCTCCTGAAAAGATTTCGAAAATCATTTAAAAATAATAAATGATTTAATTATTTTTAGATTATTAAATAAAAATGTTTATTATTTTATAAAATTATTTTATAGTGATTTTTATTTATTGTTTTGATGTTTGGAATTACAAGTTACCTTTTATGAGCTATATAGGTATATGTATCAATATATTTTATTATTTTTTTTATTTTGTATTTTTAGTTTTATTTATTTTGTTTATTATTTTATAAATTTATATTTTTTCGCAAACTTAAATATATTTTTATTTTATTTTTTGATGTATTTTATATACTTAAATAAATAGAAGTATTAATTATATAGGTATATTTACAGGTATTATACCTATGTGTTGTATACATGTATTTTATTTTTGCATTTTCTTTGTGTTTCTATTCATGTTTTAATACACACATATATTATAAAGAATATCTACAAAATTAAAAAAATATGAAATTATAAAAATAATGAATAATAAATAAAATGAATATTTTAATCAGTATAAGTATACAATAGGGGTCCAAAACTTAACTTTCAAACCGTAACTCGGAAAAATATGAAACCACCTTCATTAAATATCTTATTAAAAATTATATACAATTAAAGGTGATTTTGATAGATTTCGAGTTTCTATTTGAGAGATACATGTCTGGGGAGTTGGGATTCTGGAATCTTTTTCAGATCATAACTTTTTATCTGTACATTTTTTTTGTGTGAAATCAATTTTGTATTTTTTATATTTAATTATCTACAACTTTCATGTATAAAGTTTCTTTATTTGAAGTATAAAAAGTTGAAATAAAAATAGGTCCCAAAATGAATAAAGAATGAATTAAATAAAAGGGATTTTTATTGGTTTCTGGCCCTTATCTCCCCTACTTTATTCCTTGTTGACCTATTCATCTAGATGCCTAGGTCTCGGGGTTTCGGGTTATAAAATATTTATAATATTTTATTCTTTTTCTTTTCTTTATTCTATAATTTTGGCTTTAAAAACTGTATTTTATACAATATTTACATATACATACATGAATGCTAAAATGCAGGAATTAGGGGTATTTACATGCATTTACTTGGGTTTTTGAGGCCAAAATGATAGAATAAAGATGATGAAATTGAGGTTCATCAACCCCCTATACTTACCTTTGCTAGTCCCTAGCAAATACTTATGCAATAAGTACAGAAAAAGAAGAACAAAGAAAAGAAAAAGAAGAAAATTGGATTAAGCTTGATTGTCAATCTTGTCTTCAGAAAATCAATGTTTGGAGCTTAAGTCGGACCTTTGGATATTTAGTGCGGGCAGAACCTTAATGGGAATCGGATTTGAAATCCAACAGCCTTCGAGAATCCCAAAACTCTGCTCAAGTCTCCTCAATAGCCAGGTCAGAAATATTTCAACTCATACGCATACCCTTATGACTATGAATCTGACTCGTACAGTGTAAGTGATGTTGGCTCTCCCCAACTAGAATGACCAAGAGACTGACTTCTCCAGTACGACAACCCAATGATTCCCCAATCCAATAACTCATTCCTCGAGGAGTGGGGTATCCCTTCTAAGTTCAAGTGACAACCAGCTCAAGAGGAGGGGGTGAAGAGAAGAATGGACGGTAGCCAGTGTAGCTACCTATCCTAGGATGCAAGATCAGTGTAGTCAAGTCATCCAGGTGTAGGCTCACATAATTTGACTTTGATGCTCAAGCTTGCTTATTGACTGTACAACATATATACACTATGGTAGGCATTTTATTTTTATTTGCAGGCCTGCCCACTTTTTGGAGTTTTTTCTCTTTTTTTTCTTTTTGTTTTTTTGAAACACTATTTACAGCAGCATATACATAAGGAGTTTTTCCTCTTGAGCCAGTAGACTATCCCTCTTTTGAAGCTTTATCATAACCCACACTCTCCTGTCTTTAGAATTCCTTATCAATGGACGAGTTGGGGTACACTTCCCTCCCTAGAGGAGGACAAGTGTTTCCACTTGTGTGAGTCTCATACCGGCAAATCCAACCCCCTCACCACTCCAACTGAGTTGAGCCAAGTGAAAGGTGCATGTGTCAAGGTTAGGTCATTATCAACAAGAATCGTGTGAGTGCTTCGAAATAGTCTACGTAGGCAGTCAAGAATCCATTGAACCAAGTCTCGTGATCCTCAAAGAATTAAGTCAACTAGACCTGAAGTACCTCAATTCCAATTCCTATAAGGTTCCTGTTATTAGGTAGATTTTAAGGTCCAACCAAGCTCCAATCTCTGGATTTTACTTAGACTTGTTCAACTATCAAACTCAATTCGAAAAATGCTAATGTTACGCAAATGCTATGCAGAATGCAAAAAATATTTTTGTGATGCAATTTTTTAAAGATTTTGAACTTTTTATGGATTTTTGAAAAGACGATGCATATGCATTTTTTTGTTTTTTTCAAAAAAAATTTCAAATGCTTTTGGTATTTTAATTTTGCAAATAATTTTGGGATTTTTGAAAACAAAAGATTTTGGATAAAAACTAGGTACAAATATTTACACAGGGATGCATTTTATATTTACAAGAAGTAGATTTTAAGAATTTACAAGGGTAAATGGTCAATTTTATGGGAATATATAATAAGAAATTTTAGGTGTGATGTATATATTCCTCAAACTTATTTGAAAAAGTTTTTCAAACAATTTTTAAAAACAATAGTCCAAAATAATTTTTACAAATAATTTTACAAACATGTATACACATTTGAAAATCATTTTGCAAAGGTTTTTCAATCAGTATAGATAGATTTTTTAAAATATATTTGCAACCATTTTCAAATCATTTGCAAATCATTTTTCAAACATTTTTATTTCACACAAAGAAAATAAAATTTTCAAATAAAATGTTTTACAAAGGTTGAAAACATGTAACAAAACGTTTTCCAAATAGCTTTCAAAATATTTTTCACAAAGATTTTCAAAGTATTTTTCAAACATTGTGCGAAAAATATTTTCACCTGATTTATTAATATGTAAATACAAAGAGAATTTGAGGAATAATCAACATCTTTTTATTAAGGTTTTTAAAGAATTTTTAAGTATAATTATCCATAATTAAAAACATGAAAGTACGAGTTATGGCTAAAGTATATATGTAGTATATACGACCCCCTATACTTAGCTTAAGCTATGTCCTCATAGATTAGAGAGAAAAGACGAAGACATAACTCGTACTGAGTATAGATCAGTCTAAGGATGCATTTGGTTAGCAGGTTAAGGCGGGTTAAACTGGTAGGGGGTAACCTGTTTTTGGGTTTTGGTGTTTGGATAGAGGGTTAAATTGGGGGTGGGTTAGAAGTGGGTTTGTTGTGATATGATTGTATTGAAGTTTGAAAAAGTGATTAGTTATTGTGATGTGATTGTATTGAAGTTTGGAAAAGTGAGTAGAAGTGGAGTAGTTTATAATTTTTATATGATATGATGGTATAATATATTATTTTTTGATAGGATTGATGATGTAAAATTGATTTATTTAATTTTTTAAAAAAGAATAAAGTGGGGCCCACATGAGAGAGAGGGAGGGTGGGTTAAGGGGGGTAAACTTCCCAAAGGGGAGTTTAACCCCCTTGCCAAACAATACCTAAAGAATAAATAAATAAGAAATGAATGAATAAATAAACTAATGAGAAGTCGACCGTCCCCCCATACTTAGGATCAAATAATCCTAAGTATAACAGACTGTACACAAGGCAGTGAGGGTGAGGGTGGGAATCTCAGACTGTCTCCCCCTATACTTAGGGTAAGATATCCCTAAGTATAAACAAGAAGAGGAGACAATGGAGAGGATCAAAAAATGAAAGAAAATCGGGGTGCACACCCCCTATACTTAGGATAAAGTATGTCCTAAGTATAGAAGACTGTCAACAAGGGGCGACATCTTTTTGGTAGAAAAAATAGAAAAGGAAAAGAAGAAAAGAAGAAAAAAAAGAATGAACATATCACAGCTCAGTCTGTCTCTCCCTATACTTAGGGTAAAATACCCTGAGTATAAGAAGAATAAGAGACAAAAGAGTGGATCATAGAATAGAACAACTCATTGTGTGCACCCCCTATACTTAGGACAATGTGTATCCTAAGTATAGCAAAATCATAAGATGACAATGGGGTAGCAGACACAAAGAAAGAAAGAATGAATGATATGGACATATGGATCTATACAGTGGGAGATGGAAGTGATAACCATGTATGAGATGCAGGTGATGTGAGTCAAAGAGCACATCTCATACCAGATGAATAGGGGCCACATCAACGGTCGGCGGATCATGATCTAGATATAGTTTCAGGCGCTGACCGTTAACTCGAAAGGTAGAGGAAGATGACAACTCAGATATATCAATACTATCATTGTCATGTACCTTTCTGACCACATATGGACCTTTCCATTTACTATGTAATTTCCCTGGAAATAATTTCAGCCTAGAATCAAATAACCATACACGCTGATCTGGCTCAAACTGTTTATGGCTAATATGAGAATCATGCCATATCTTCACTTTTTCCTTGTACTGTAGGCAACTCGAAAAGGTTGTATCTCTCAGTTCCTCCAGGGATGCCAACTCTGCTTTCCTTTGTTCTCATATACTCTCGGGATCCAATAATAACCATTGATTTCCACTAGCAAGTGGCAGGGCTTGCCATAGACGAGACGAAAGGGAGATGTCCCTAATGGTATCTTGAAGGAAGTCCGATTGACTCACAAGACCGAGTCCAAAAGATGTGACCAATCCTTTCGGTGTGGGCGGACTACCTTTTGTAAAATAGTCTTGATCTCTCTGTTCAATACTTCAGCAAGACCATTGGTCTAAGGGTGATATGGAGTGGCAACACGATGGTTGATGTTGAAATCATCTGCAAGGGCCCTTACTTTGTCGTTGATAAAGTGAGTTCCCCCGTCTAAAATCAGAACTCTAGGTACCCCGAACCGTGAAATGATATTTTTCCTCAAAAATCGAGACACAATCTTAGCATTTGTGGTTCAGGCGGGGATGGCCTTGACCCAATGACTCACATAATCCACAACAAGTAGAATGTACTCAAATCCTTGACGCTTAAGAAATGGGCCCATGAAATCAATGCCCCATGTGTCAAAAACTTCACAAAAGTGAATGGGCAGTATGGGCACCATATCTCTCTGTCCGCAAGTACCTATCTTCTGACAGTCAGTACACCTCTTCACGAATTCGTCAGAATCCTTGAAGAGAGTAGGCCACCAAAGGTCGGATTGGAGCACCTTATACGTTGTCCGTCTCCCAGAATGATGTCCTCCTGCCTCAAGCTTGTGGCAGTAGGTGAGGACGCTATGCTGCTCATCTTGAGGAATACACCTCCTCCAGATACTATCCCCTCCTTCATGATAAAGGATGGGATCCTCCCAATGGTATAACTTGGCCTTCACAAGGAAGGACTCAAGTCGCTGCCTGGGCCAACCTTGTGGAACCGTCTTGGCGAAAAGATAGTTCACAATGTCGGCGTACCATGGAAGCGAGGCGATAGAAAGGATCGCCTCATCTGGAAATGCCTAAATAATAGGTGCAATGGGCTCAGATTCCTCAAGGTTCTCTAATTGGGAGAGGTGATCCGCCACCACATTCTTAACTCCAGGTTTATCCTTAATCTCAATATCAAACTCATGGAGCAGAAGGATCCATCTGGTATGTCGAGCTTTGGCATCCTTCTTTGTCATGAGGTATCGGATGGCGGTGTGGTATGTAAAGATAGTCACTTTTGATTCCAGAATATATGATCTGTATTTATCCAAAGCAAAGACTACAGCTAGCATCTCCTTCTCAGTTATAGTGTAATTCCTCTGAGCAACATCCAAAGTCCGGCTAGCGTAGTAAATGGCATACAGCAATCCATCCCTCCTCTGTCCAAGCACAACCCCTACGGTAAAATCGGAAGCATCCGTCATGATCTCAAATGGGAGAGACCAATCAGGTGGCTGAAGGATAGGAGCCTCGACAACTAGATTCTTGAGAGTCTCGAATGACGCAAGACACTTATCATCTGCAATGAACTCGGTGTCCTTTGTCAGCAAATCAGTGAGCGGTCGGGCAATACGACTGAGGTCCTGAATGAACCGTCAGTAGAAACCGACATGCCCCAGAAAAGACCGCAATTGTCGCAGATTGGACGGTGGCCGGATCAACCTCCATGCCCCTGTTGGAGATGATATGGCCAAGGACCGTCCCTTGAGTCACCATGAAGTGACTCTTCTCCCAAGACAAGACAAGCTTGACCTCTATGCAACGTTGAAGTACACAGTCTAGGTAGTCAAGACAGTCATCAAACCCATCGCCGTAGACCGAGAAATCCTCCATGAAGACCTCTAAACAGTCACCAACCATGTCTGAAAAGATGGACAACATGTATCTTTGGAATGTTGCCGGGGCATTACACAAATCAAAAAGCATTTGTCTAAAAGCATATGTCCCAAATGGACAGGTAAAAGTCATTTTGTCCTGGTCTTCGGGCACAATGGCCACTTAATTATAGCCGGAGTACCCATCAAGAAAGCAGTAATGACTCTTCCCAGCTAGCCTCTCGATAATCTAATCAATAAATGGTAGTGGGAACTGATCCTTCTTGGTGGCATGATTCAATCATCTGTAGTCCACACCGACCCTCCAAGAAGTGGGTACCCGGGTAGCTATCTCCTCTCCGGACTCACTCACAACTGTAGCGATACCCATCTTCTTGGGTACCACATGTAATGGACTAACCCACTTGGAGTCGGAGATGGGGTAGATAAAATCAGTGCTCTACCATTTCAATATTTCTTTCATGACCACATCTCAAAGGTTTGGGTTCAGTCGTCGCTGGAACTCACGTGAGGGCTTGGTGTCCTCTTCGAGGTAGATATGGTGGGAGCACAGAGCCGGACTAATCCCCTGGAGATTTGCTATACTACGTCCTATTGCCTTGCGGTTTCTTTAAGAACCTCCATCAAACGAGATTCTTGCTCTCCAGTCAAATCTGCTGACATAATGACTGGGTGCATATCTGGTTCACCCGCAAGGAATCTATACTTCAGCGACTGCGGCAAAGGCTTCAATTCCGGGCAACTGGGAGCTGGAAAATCTGGCTTTTGATAAGTCTGAGTGAAGTCTACCAGGTCTGCATGAGAGAACTCTCGCTAATCTTGAAAATCTAACAAAGGGAACCCCGCTAGAATACCTGTAGACTGTGCTGGCTCACACTCCGTCCTAGTTGTTGGCTCAGAAGGAATCAGACACGGAAAATACTCATCGAAGTCATCCCAATCAATGTCTAAATCTGAGGGATCTGATCAGAAGAACACGAATAAAAATCTGCTTCACCACTCAGACTGCAACTGTAGGCCTCTAATGTGTCCTATGCCAGGGGTGTGCTCTCCAAACTCTCGACTGCCATAAGCTGTGAGTACGCTAAATCTGTTGGCATGGCGAGGGCTCGTACTACTGGATCTGCCCAAATTGCTTCATCATTGGTCATCACAAAGTCACACTCCTGGTGGACATCTCACTCAGCCTCTGTCATCTGCTCTGTGTCACTGAACTGCTCTGATCATGCTGAATCTCGCACTTTGGTTTCGTCGATCGTCTCTATTTGTATACTTTCGCCCTCTACGTGAAAGTACACCTTACCACTATCATGATCGGATGCCACCTTGGTTGTGGCCAAGAATGGGCGTCCTAGTATGATGGGGGTATCTGTTACCGACTCAGGGATATCCATGTCCAATACAACAAAGTCCACGGGGAATTTCAGGCCCTGAATTGTAACAACCACATCTCTCAACAACCCCTTCGGCCTCTTAATAGACATGTCAGCAAACTGAAGGACTGTCCTACTCCGATGGAGAGGGCCAAACCAAATCGGTCAAGTAAGGTTGCCGAAAGGAGGTTGATTAAAGAGACGCTGTCTAATAGAGTACGATTGAACTGCTGCTCTTGAATCTTACACCTGACATAGGGAGCTCCTGCATCAGGTCTCTTGGCTGGCAGTCGGTTCTGAATGGAAAAGCATGTGGCTCAGGTGAGCACATGGATCTCTCCTATGTGGTTCCTCCTCTTCCTATGTATGCTTCTCTCTCAAGTTCTTCTGGAAGAGGGGGATGTGCTCTAGTGCCTCCTATAGAGTCAGCTGAATCTGAAATCTATCAATCATCTGCTAGCTGAACTCTAACTGATGTGTCTTTTTTAGATTTTCTTTTTTATTCCCCTTCTCCAAGCGGAGTGCTTGAGGGAAGAGGATGGTTGGGCCCTCCTCATATGGAGGGTTAGGAAGAGGTTCCTGTGCTTGTGAAGGAATGAAATCCATACCAAGATCATCATGCAACACATATGGACTCGGAGTAGATGAAGAAACATTTCCTTTATTCATATTTTTAGTCTTTTTCTTGTTACCACATTCCTTAGATACAAAAGGTGGCAACACAACAGATGGAAGCACAACTGGAGTAGAAATGGTGGCATTAGTACCACCCACGACATCTATCTTCACGACTTCAGTACCGCATTCTGGCTCAACATCAAGTGAATGGTGGCATCAGTACCACCACATGTATCTGGAGTCACGACAGCCTCAGTACCGTCAACTGGATCTCTGTCCTTGGTGGCATCAGCACCACCGCTATCAACATCAGCGACATCAACACTGCTATTCTCCTCGTCTGGCGCTCCTAGTTCCTCGTGTGGTTGTCGCTCAGATGAGGCGCCGCCAGCTGGCATCCTACCTCTCCTAAGTGTCACAAAATCAGCATCACACATAAAAGAAGACATGCCACTCAAAGAGTCACTAGGAGTGGTATCCTCTATAGATTGTACCTGCTCAGATTTTCTCTTCAAACTGTTCGGGTTGGGTTTGATCTAAGCTGGTATGGTGGCCTTGCCCTTGATGATATCCCTCATCTCCTGTTGAAACTCATCCATTTCTCGTCGGAAGGATGCTTGCTGTTCGGAGAGCAAGCGGGCGAGGTCGTCAAGAGCTGGGTCCTCGAAGGCAGATGCAGAAGAAACAGAAGTGTTCCCTTGCTGAAAATGAGGCTGCTGCAGCTGCGAATAGTGAGAGGGAGGCTGGGAGTATGGCTGGTAAGGTTGCTGACACTGCCTCCACTGGTGTCCCTGATAAGAGGGATGAGGACCCTGCTGGTACGACTGATGGAAGTGATGGGGCTGCTGCTGCTGGCCGTTCTGAGTGCCCTGAGCGGGAGGCTGCTGTTGGGATGAGGTGCCTACGGTGGTCCAACGGAATCCGGGGTGATCGCGACAAATTCCGGCCTGCTGTGGGTACGAGTCGTACATATCCCATTGATTTCCATCAATGGCTCCTGCTCGAAGGGTGGTGGAGGAAGAACTGTCAGTGGATGATCCAGCTGGTAGACCACCATCTGAGTGTCCTGAGATAGTAGCGGCGATGGGTGGTGCTGTAGATGCTGGACCGGCTCTACCTGGATATGGTGAACTGACGGTATGCGGCAGAGGGCTGGGTGGAGCTGCTACTGCTGGAATCAGCACGAGACCTGGGAGGCTGTTGTGTGGACATATGTGCCTCTTGAATGCACATGATCTGGGTCTTAAGGTCACTCATTATCTTTGTCAACTGGTCCATTTGTGCAAGCCCTTAGCTCTGCTTCTTCTCAAGGATATCGATGCAGTCCAGCTTCTCTCTAATGATCCCCTTGTCGGCAGTGGTGGATTCAGCCTGAGATGCTGCTGCTGATGGAGTGTGGGAGCCAGCATCGATTCGTGTAATTCATTAGTATGAAACTGCCTACTGGGGGGCCTTCAACTGTGTTTAGACCCGGGCTTGGGACATCACTGTAGAGTTTTCTTCCATCTCCTCATAGATGGCCCATACCTGGTCTTCACCCTTGGAAAAGTAGGACCCACCACAAGAGGCATTCACAAGCCCTTACAACTCCGGTGTCAGCCCACAAAAGAAACTCTGAACAAGGTTGAGCTTTGATATCTCGTGATGTGGACACTGGTCAATGAGCTCTCTAAATCGATCCCAAGCCTCATGGAACTGTTCATTCGGGATCATCGTGAAGTTACTGATCATAGCTCGCGTTGCGTTAGTCCAGCTGAGTGGATAGTACTTGTTCAAGTACTCGGTCCGGAGCTGCTCCCAAGATGTGATGTACCTTCCTAGATTCTTCAGCCAATAGGCTGCTCTGTCAACCAATGAGAACGAGAAGGCAATCATTTTTATCGCGTCCTCGTCCACCAGTCTATCGTGGACAACACTACAAATCATCTCGAATTCCTGCAGATGGAGATGAGGCTCCTCAGTGGCCAGCCCATGAAACTTGGGCAACAACTGGATAGTATGGGGGTGAAGCTCGAAGTTTTCGTCAATGGGAGGAAGCTGGATCCATCGGTGAGTGAGAGTTGCACCAAGGTTGTGCAACTATCTCATGGTTCTCGGTGGTGGCCCCTCTTGGTGAGGTTCTCCTCCTGCTCCACCTCCTGCTTGTGGTATTTCTCCACCCCCCTTGGGTCTGTCTTATCTTTCCTCTCGCATGTGCGCCAGCTCTCTCATGATGTCACCCATGAAGGCTCCCTGATCTCTGATCTGTCTTTGCATAGTCTCCAGGGAAGATAACAATGAATTGTTGATGACAGTCTGATCATACACATACGAAGGTTGTCCCTACTCATCTGGGCATCACTCACTGCTGGCCATATCTTGGGTCTCTTTAAAGAAAAATGTACCCATCTCAGGTGCTGTCAAATGTACAGGAATCTTTGTTGCACTATGCTCTGACACCACAGGACTGACAGAAGAAGAAGGGTGGTCAAGGGGGAATAGGGTGGAAGTAAACTCATGCTCGGAGAGTGGGTCTAAACTCCCTGAAGCCGACCTAGATGAATAGGGAGGAGTGCTTGATAGCGGTGCCACCAGACGTGGCCTAAGGTATCTCCTTCCCATCATCGTGATCTGGAGATAAGGGCGGATGAGATCTGGAATGCAAATAAGATGAGAAATCAAACCCCCTGTTCACCTACGCAATGCCTGAGCTGATGACTGTAAAGGCTCGACCGATTATCTTTGCAATTTTATTTAGGTGATCAATCAATCTATCAGAGCGATTAAGCGAGCTGGTAGGAACCCGATGCTCCTAGGAGGCTATCCTAGTCTAAGGTTAGATCTTTCCCAGCCAGTATGAATTGCGTATCGTTTACCGACTACCCGATCAATTAACTCTGTTAAGGACGTCATGGTCCGCTTTACCGGTTACCGAAGAGATCCTCACTGGAGAACGACTAACCCTAGAGCAGTAGTCTGAGAGGAGTTCAGGTATGGCTCTATCCTAGTGTGCGGGTTACTCTCTCACTGCAGATAAATCAACCAATGAGGGGGTTACTCTCCCTAAGATAAAAAATTTGAGTGAGGTGAGTTTTAAGGTCAAGTTTGCATTAACAGTCCCAATTTTATTCGGTTATCTCTTTTTAGTATTTTTCTGAATAAAAGCAATGCCTAACGAATTTTCTGATTTCCTTGGTTATTTTGAGTCCAATAAAACTGGGGAGGAAGTCAGAAAAGTCGATGCTCGATCAAACACAATGATGCATGCAGAGTTAGAAATGCGTACCTTGCTCCAGCACTCTACATGCAGGGTGATCCGCACATAAATTTAAAGTCAAGAAATAAACTACCTATATGATGCACGAGGAAACCGTCCCTAAATAAGCAATTTCTATTGATCGTGAAGCACAAGTTGCTATCAACCAGGAAGAGAGACCGGAGTTCGGTCTTGGATGCCAATCGGTGTCCACCACAGTGGATCCTGCAAGCGTTGTATACGACCTCTCTCAGCATGTGGTCTCTAATCCAAGTCAATTATCCTTTTCAATGAATTATTAGCTAAGTCCAATTACGATTTATAGGTGCAGGCAAGATATTAGGTGTGGGGCCTTAGCTAATTACGTCACAATCAACAAAAAATCCTAAATCTAGGGGCTAAATCCGCATGAATCAAAAAGATAGCAAAATCAAGAAAACAGTGAAAAACCGCGCAAAATCGATGAGGCCCCCAAGGGAACAATCCCTCAGGCAATGGACCCCGTGAAGTGTCGAAGTGTCCAAGTACAACTTATTACAAATATAAGAGTCACTCTCTCACTTCAAATTACACAAATAATTGCAATAAAATAAATAGAGCTAAATCTACAAAAAAATCTCTAAGTGTCCTTGGTGCAAGGGTAGCAAGCCTAAGCCGGCTTCACGTGGGTGCGTAAGCGCCACGAGTAGAGCGCCTCCCTCGATCCGCGGTACCTCGCACAAAGTCAACCAAGAGAGGATGTTAGACAGCTCAACAAGATATATCAATAAATGAGAGAAAAATGGGACAAAAATGTAGATAAATAATCACAATCAATCACAAAGAAATACGATCTATACGCTGTTGCTCCCCGGCAACGACGCCATTTGATGAACCCAAAAATCGAGCGGTCTAAATATGTCTCACACAGGGCGGAGACACAGTCACTGTGGCGACCACATGAAATCTGGAATTCAAACAATAATTAACCCACAACAATGATCAAACAATGAAAAGTGATGCGGAGTTAAAATTTATTATAACTCTACAATGTATGTGTATAACCTGCAAGCATGTAGAGGTCGAACACAGGGAACAAGCAGGATAGACCGGGCAAAATCAATGCTCAAGAATGAATGTGATGTATTTGCCTATATGTGCTAATTTTTTGTGGGTTTCGAATTTTATATATTTTTTTATTTTATTTTTGATTATATATATATATATTTATTTTTAATTTTCTGATTTTGTATTTTCTTTTTAAAATTTATATTTTTATTTCCTTTTTCTTTTAATTTATAAAATAAAGTATATATACAATATAAAAAAAGAGAGATAATGTATTTATAAAAACATGTAAAAATAAGCAAAATTCAAGAAATAAAATATTTTTGTGCTTTTTATAATTTTCTAATGTTTTTATGATTTTCTATATTTTTACTTTTTTAGTATCTTTAAAGTCGAAAATACTTAAAATAGGGAATGAAATATAAATCAGAAATTAAAATGGAGATGAAAAATATCAAACAGAGTAAAAAATTCTTCAAAATAATTTTAATATAAAGATAATAAAATAGAGAAAGTTAAGAAATAGAAATTATATTTTTAGGATTTTTTTAAGAATTTTTTATATTTTTATAAAAGTTTGATGGGTTTTATAATTTGTAGGAGTTTTCTTTTATATTTTTATTAATTTTTGGTATGAAGTTGAAAGATGCAAAAACAAATAACATATATATTTTTTGAATTTTTCAAAGAGTTTTTATAATTTTTATATATTTTCTAACGCAAAAAGAAATGAAAATACATGTTTTTGAATTTTTATAAATATTAAAATGCAACAAAAATATAAAATGAAAATATAGCTTTATAGTAGAATGCAACATGAGCTTATGCTGTTTTTTTGGGAATTTTTCAAATTTTATAGATGCATGAAATAAATAGTGAAACAAAAAGAAATAACACTATTTGCATGGGCGTTTCTGTAATTACGCAAACGTCCAGGGGTCAAAGTGCAATTTTTCCAGAAAAATATAATTAAAAATATTTTAGGACCAATTAAAAATAATAAAAAACCTAGGGGTATGCCTGCAAATTTCCCACAAACGCACGTGGCAACACGTACCTGGCAGAGACCTAAAGGTAAATAACAAAAACCTGAGGGCTCAATTCAATTTTAGCAAAAAGTTAATAATTAATTTAAAAGTTCCGGGGTTTAACAGAAATAATAAAACAACGAGGGCCCCCACACAAAATGCCTACACCTGACATGCACAAGTCACTTGAGGTGACGTGGTAGAGGACCCATATGCAAATATACAAAGTTAAGGGGGCGATATGCAAAAAGTACAGAAATATTTAAACTGCTGATGAAGGATTGAGTACTAAATATATATTACAAAAATGGCTGGGATAGGATTTGCAAAATACCCAAGCCTGATGTGGATCCGACGGCGACGGTCCTTTCATTTGACACGTCGCGGCACGAGGACGGTTGATATCAGTTCGGATTCGACGACCCTGATTAGATCTTCAAAGGTGCATCAACGGCTAAGGTGCTACGCGATCGGACGGCTGCTGCGCGACCTGGGGCAGTGGCTACGATCTGATGGCAGAGAACCCAGGAGGAAGAAAAGGGAAGAAACGCTAACGAGGCGATCTTCCCCGGCCTCGATCCTCATCCTCCGGCGCACTGAAGGGCTCCAAAATGGCCAGGATGCCCCCAGGTCCGGTCCTCTTCGTGTTGGATGCTCCAAAAAGCTCTGGTGCACCCGGAGGATGCGTGCAGAGGCGGCGGATCTGGCGATATCCAAGAACCTTGCCTGCGCACCAAAACGAGCTCCAGGTGTTGATAACGACGTGAGACTTGCAAAAAGAGGGTGAAGGGGTCGAGGGCAAACTACCTCGACCCCGCAGCGGGGTGGAAAGGGTGGAGGACGGTGAAGTGGAGTCTCGCCAGAGCTAGCTCCGACGAAGGGGTAGCTGGATGGTCGAATGGATGAAACACGACAGGAAGGAGGGGATTTCGATCCTATGACTACGACAAATAAAAAAACGCAAGAAAATACAAAAAAATAAACCTCGAAGGTGAGTTTCACCTGAGGTAAGACCTCGACAGCGAAGCTCGTCGGAGGTGGGTGGATACGCCCTTCGGTCGCCTCCTTGGTCCACCTGAAGGCCATAAGAAGGAGCTATCACCTCCCTCTTGTTCTTGAGCGGAATAGGAGGAGAGGAAAGTAGTCAAAAGGTGTTCCAATTTTCAAGGGAAGAAGGAGGTGGTATTTTAATGGTTTGACGAGCGGGTGGAAAGAACGAGGTGTAACATGCGTTTCAGCGATTTAACCCCCAAGAAGAACGTAAGGCGTGTATCATGGTTCTGTGGGGAGAAACAATTCAGAAGGAAGCATCACGAAAGGATGAAAGATTTGACCTCGACAAAATCACGAAATCGGGGGAAAACCAAGATTCTGACACAGACAGGTGGAGGGGTCAGACAGTTGACCCGTGGTCAACGGTCCGACCCACCAGGAAAATCCTCCTGAAAAATATTTCAAAAATCATTTAAAAAGAATAAATGATTTTATTAATTTTATATTATTAAATAAAAATGTTTAATATTTTATAAATTATTTATGGTGATATTTATTTATTTATTTGATGTTTGGAATTACAAGTTACCTTTTATGAGCTATATAGGTATATGTATCTATATATTTTATTGTTTTATTTTTATTTTTAGTTTTATTTATTTTGTTTATTATTTTATGAATTTATAACTTTTTTTACAAACTTAAATATGTTTTTATTTTATTTTTGTGATGCATTTTATACACTTAAATATGTAGAAGTATTAATTATAAAGGCATATTTACAGGTATTATACCTGTGTGTTGTATACATGTATTTTATTTTTGCATTTTCTTTGTGTTTTTTATCCTATTTTAATACACACATATTATAAAGAATATTGACAAATTTATAAAAATATGAAATTATAAAAATAATGAATAATAAATAAAATGAACATTTTAATCAGTATAAGTATACAATAGGGGTCCAAAACCTAACTTTCAAATCATAACTCGAAAAAAATATGAAACCACCTTCATTAAATAGCTTATTAAAAATTATACACAATTAAAGGTGATTTTATAGATTTCGAGTTTTATTTGAGAGATACAGGTATGTGAAGTTGGGATTCTGGAATCTTACTAAGATCATAACTTTATATCTATATATTACTTTTGTGTGAAATCAATTTTGTATTTTTCTATATTTAATTATCTACAAATTTCATGTACAAAGTTTCTTTATTTGAAGTAAAAAGTTGAACTAAAATAGGTCCCAAAATGAATAAAGAATGAATTAAACAAAAGGTATTTTTATTGGTTTCTGGCCCTTATCTCCCCCTACTTTATTCCTTGTCGACATATTCATCTAGATGCCTAGGTCTCGGGGTTTCATGTCATAAAATATTTACAATATTTTATTTTTTTCTTTTCTTTACTCTATAATTTTGGCTTTAAAAACTGTATTTTATACAATATTATACACATACATACATGAATGCTAAAATGCAGGAATTAGGGGTATTTACATGCATTTACTATGGTTTTTGAGGCCAAAATGATAGAATAAAGATGATGAAATTGAGTTTCATCAACCAATCATGCAATTTGCCTATCACGTGGGACTACATGTGACACAGGCTGGGAGGGACCAATATGCAAATAACAAAAAGTTTAGGGACCTCCAAGCAATTTTCATGAAATATATAACATGCATTTCATTTTATTGGACTTTTTAGGAATACAAAAACTCACAGGGATATCCCTGCCATTTCGCCACCTCACGTGGGGGCAGCACGTGAGGTTTGATCTCCTGACCTGCACTGAAGAGATGTTCTGCTCGCCCTCGACCAAGTGTGAAGCTGGATACAAAAAAATGAGGCGGGCAACGAGGTTTCCGATGAGGCAGCAGAAATGAACCTCAATTCACAGAACCTAGGTGATGGATCTCAGGAAAATCCTAATCCTCAAAAATGCAAGATTTAATACCTACTAAAAATTAAATATCGAAATATGCAAAATGATTTTTAAAAGGCAAACGATGAATGCAATGCAATTCTTTTTGGATACAATGTAAAAGACAATTAATTCTAAAATCTGTGAATTTTGGCAATTTTTAGAGCAGCGGTTAATTATTTATGAGATTTCAAGCACAGAATAAGAAAATATGCAATTTTCTACAAAATAATTAATTAATGATCACAAAAATGTCAAACATATGCCATAATGTAGAGAATTAATTGACGATCATCATGCTATTTTTTTTAAAAATGCAATGTAGAGGTCCAAAACTGAGGGGAACACATGGGTAATTCTGCTATAAATAAAATAAAATAATGCAGGGAATGTGTAATAGGGACTGTATTGTAATTACCGATAAGGAAGGGGGTTTCTGCAATTTTGCCAAGTGGTCACGTGCCAGGCACGCGACCCTTGAGCTGGACTTCTGCGTAAATAGGAGAAATAGCAGGGGCTCTTGCATAATTTTCCAACTCTCCACGTGACGTGATGGCGTGCTTCGGCTTGGCCCGAGGCTCCTAGTTTGGAGGGCTGGTTCGGATGTAGGCTCGGTGAAGATCAGGAATGTCTAGGGATCGATGATCCAGGGTCCAGCAATTAGGGCTTTTTGAGCGGTCCAGATGAAGAGTGTTCTTGATCTAACAGTTCTTCTCACTTAATCCTGGGCTGGTTGCGATCACGGCGGCTGACACACGGCCGGCGGGCGTCGGAGCAGTGGCTGACGAAGGGCTGCTGGAGGCGGCGGTGCTTGGCCATCGATCTGAGGCAAAGCGATGGATACGCCGTCGTCGATGACGATGAAGGTGTTGAGCAGGCGAGGCTCTAAGCTAGAGGCGTCAGAGCGGTGTCGTTGACGAAGGCGTAGAAGACGTGCAGGTGGAGATGGTGGGTTGGTGGTAGCGTCGTTGATAATGGAGGAGCCGTGAAGCTGCCGGTGGAGATGACATTGTCGAAGAAGTGTCGTCGGCTCGACGACGATGGCCGGAGCAGAAGCAACATGCAAGGGGGTACACTGCAATGAGGTGAACCTCGGATCTCGCCCAACTATAGGAAGCTTTGTCAACCGGTGTTGTCACCGCCGAAGGCACAACCCTCTTCGCGCTATGTGGATTAGCAGATTAAGGTGACGAGATTCGATTGCGGTTGGCTTGCCGGAGAAGGAGGATGATCGGTGACTGATTTGATTGGGGATACGCGGGAGGATCGATGATGGAGGAGATTGCGGGGTTGTCGAGATTCACAGGGAGGGGCGGATCGTGTGGATTTAATGATCAGAGATGGCTGGATTTGTAGAGCGGACGCGAGATCGGAGAGGGGAGGTGCTCAATTGGGAAAGAAGGGGGATCACGAGGTGGAAGACGAAGTAACGCGGTCGTCCGATCGGCCGAGATCAGACGGCCGCGATCATGACACGTAGCAGCGAAATTAGCGGGTGGAGCAGCACGTGCAAGGCTTGTGCGGAAGAGGCACATGCTTCGCACTTGCGCGATTTTAATTTTTTTTATAAAAATGAAATAAAATAAAATCCAAAAATCGGTGGCACGTGGCGGCTTCAGGAGCTGTCACGTGTCAGCCCCACAAAAATCAATAATAAAATAGAAAGATAAATACGTAAAAAATAGTAAATGATCATGGATCGGAAAAGTTTTTTCACAAAAGTTGATAGTCTCGATGAGATCTACAATCTTCATGAAGACACCGAAACCAAAATCGATCAATTGCACAAAGTGACATTTTTGGGGTATCCATGTACATAGAATACCTTGATTTTTAGGTTCTATAAATTTTGTCATTTTTAAACAACATAAAAAATCCAAAAAAATATAAAAAATCAAAGATAATTATTTACACATTAATCTTTTTTTATTTTTATTGAGTAAGAAAAGGAGAAATAAAATAAAAGACGAAAATCACAATTTTTGTATAGACAGTTAGTGAGGACTCGGACTCAGTTAGTTTCTTTAATTTCAAGCTCAGTTTGGATTTAGATTTTTGCGCATTTTAATAAAACTTTTATCAAAGAAGACAAATGAAAATAAAATAAAATAAAATAGATTAATTATGTACATAAAATACTAGGTTAAAAACTGTTAAAATATGAAATGTACAAAAGAGGCCCAAAGCCCAACTTTCACGTATGAGCTCCGATTCACTTGAACTTGGTGGTCTTGTTTTGAAGGTAATTGAATGTACATTATTTCAAAAGTGAGTAGGATCAAAATGAACACCAGATGAGTAAGATATGAAGGTTTTAGTCCAGAAATCCTAGAACTAGGGTTTGGATTTTTGGTCCACTTATTTGGGTTAGTGATTTTTTTTGTATTTTTCATTTATTTTTGTTAGTTATATGTACACAATGGAGATGGTTTTGGGTCAATTGGAGTTAGCATGAATTAATTAAAAATCATGGAATATAAGTTATTTACATGTCAATTTTGGCTGGGATTTTTTTGGCTTCTTATTTTATGCGAAAATAAGTGATAAAATGCAATTCTTATCAAAACATGCATGAATGCTAATTATGCAGAATAAATGAATAAATACTAATGATTTTTAGGGATCTGTGCTTAATTAATGACTTTTAGAGTGATGAATCTGAGATTCATCATCCCCCTATACTTAAACCATGCTCGTCCCTGAGCATCAAAAGAAATGTCATGAGGTGAAATGAGATTGGGTTCCATATCAAGACCATGAGCTGAAGGTGAAAATGAAACTAGGCTCGACCTTTGGATTATTAGTTTGGCAGAACTTCTGTGAGACTTAGAATTTTAAATCAATAGCCCTCAAGTTCTACACATCATTGTCACAGTTTCGGCTCAAAAGTTATCTTAGATCAGTCCTCCTCTAAAAGCATACCCTATGAACATTAAATAATCGACTCATGTGTGTAAAAGGTTTTAGCTCTTCCCATCCAGAATGCCGGACTACTATGCAAACCAACATCTCCAGTAACTCATCCTCGGGGAGTCAGGTATTTCCTTTTAAGGTCTGTCGCGATGTGTTCACAATCAAAATGGGGGACAAGTTAGAAGAAGAAGAAAAGAACCGGAGGGTGGCCAGTGTAGTCACCTTTCCTTGTGAAGCTGGCCAGTGTAGCCGAGTCTCACCAAGATCTGTAGGTTTTCTTGAAGCTTGGACCTTTTTGGTCAGATATTTATTTGGTAGAATGCTTCTTTATATTTGGATTTTTGGTAGTTCTGCTTGGATCTTGTTATGCCCCTATGGATATAGAATCTTTTTTTCCATACATGTTTTGGGGTCTTAGAAAAATTTGTGCCCAGCCGTCCATACCTTTTCCGAAGCTTTATTTCAACCCATACTCAGGTCTTTAGATTTCTATGCTACCAGAAAAGAAACTCAAACAGTCTTCCAACACCCCGTCTGAGTTGAGCTAAGTGCATAATGCAGGAGTACAAATTAATTCCTTATTCCAAAGTTGTACCCAGAATGAAGAGACTAGTTAGACACTAAGAGTCAAACGATGCACATTGTCATGTGGAACTCGAAGAATTAAGTCATAGACCTGAAGCTTCTAAAATCCTATTTCTCATTGATGTTCCTCTTAAAATTAGGTAGATTAAGGTCAAGTCCAGACCACTATCAGTTTCTTCTCATAATTCGGTTCAGAATCCAACGACTTTTCACAGATGCAAATGAATGTAATGCTGAATGAAGTGCATGTGTGTGAAATGTTTTTTGACTTTTGATTGATTCTTCTTTTCTTTTTTTATTTTTTAATGCAAAATGAATAAGAAGCCATTTTTTTCAAAAAATTTGGGTTGGACACAGTCAGAGTTAGTAGCAAAAATCTTTTTCTTTTTCTTTTTGTTTCATTTTTTTCAAGTTAGTTACCCACCCCGTAAATACATATAGACTTACGCAAAAGTACGATATATGGGTAAAATATATACACACTATATATATACAGACCCCCTATACTTAGCGAGTGTTGTGTCCTCAGAGCACAAGAAGCGTAAAGAAGACATAGCTGGGGCTAAGCGTAAGAGAGTGAAAAAGAAAAAGATAGATCGGTTTCCCCCTATACTTAGGTTGTGAACAGTCTAAGTATAGAAGAAGAGCGAAGATGAGGTGGTTGGGATATGTGAATGAGGAGAGTATATACAGATGGGCATCAGTTCCCCCTATACTTAGGCTCTGGTCAGCCTAAGTACAGAAGAAGGGTGAAAATGAGGCGATCGTGAGATGGGGAGAATGGTATGTACAGATGGCATCGGTCCCCCTATACTTAGGCCTTGGTCAGCCTAAGTACAAAAGAATGGTAGAAATGAGGAGATTGTGAGAAGGAGTTTGATGAGGGGAATGGTATGTACAGATGGCATCCGATCCCCCCCTCCCCCTATACTTAGGCCTCGGCCTAAGTAGAGGAAGTAGATGTACAGGGAGACCGATGTGGTTAGGAGGGAGGGTGGGTAGCCGATGGATTAAGGCGATTTTCGGCTGATCTTTTTGTGAGCCTGTGGTGGGAGATCGTAATGATGAGAAGGAGATAAAGCATATGATTCCAACTATGATCAGTGTTATCCCCAAAAAAAATCATGATGGATAGTAGATGACGCATATGAATCAGATGAAAGATAACCATCATCGAGGTTATCCTCAGAGGAATAGTATTTGAAAGTAGAGGCACTCCAGATATTGTTGTCTTTAAGTGCTTCTTACGTTGTTTTCTCAGAATTCGTTCCTTCTTGGGATCAAGCGATTCGTCCTCGGATGAATACTCTGAAGCACCCATCCCAGTCAGCTCATAAGAAATTATTCCGATGTATTTGATGAGATAGGAGAATCGGCTTTGGATGAATAATAGTGAGGAACAGGAGTTGTCCAACTGGAATCGCAGTTTAGATCCTTGCGAAGATATGGTTTTAGAACTGTTGAACAGACCTCACTCATGTAGATTACCTTTTCCAGACCTGATGAGGGATCATCAGATGATTCCTCTTTGGAAGGTCAAAGGTGACTTTCTTTTCGATGAAGGAGTAGTCATTATGTTTCGTGAAGGTTTTGGTCCACTTGAGTCTCCAGATGAATAACCATTAAAAAATTTCTCCTTGGTTGGTGTTCGTCCTGCATGTTTGTTCTTAGTCTTCTTAATGTTGGTGCACTCCAGAGTTGGATTGATTTGTTCAAGATAGTCAGAGAAGTTTGACTCAGGGTGAACCCATGCATATGTCTCAAGATCATATAAGAAACATTTTTCTATGGTAAAAGCAATGGGAAATGGAACAACGGGGAGAGTCTCTGCATGTTCGTTCTCAATTGACTTGATGTTGGAGCATTCCTGTGTCGAGTTGATATGATCAAGGTTGTCAGAGTAGGTTGACGCAGGATGCGCCCATGCATATGTCTCAGGATCATATGAGTCATCTATTCGATTTTCCATGGTGAGAGCAGCGGGGAAAGGAACATGAGGGAGAATCTCTAAACCAATAGTCTCATCAACAAGCGCTATCGCGGGTGAAGCAACGACGTAGGGCTCTTCTACCGCTTGATGGTTTAAGTAGTCGAGGTCTTCATGGATTGCCTCAGAAAATCGTGGTTCCTCAAAGACTGGGTGAGATCGAAGTACTTCCAATGCTGTAAAATTGATTTCCCGAGTCTCACATTCAATAATTGCCTTAGACAATGCTAAGAATGGCTTTCCGAGAATAATTGGAGACTGGGTGAATTCTCCTTGATGCTCAATATTAATGATCATGAACTCTACTTTGAGCGGAGCACCTTGGAATGTTATTATGACAAAAATAGTTCCTCTCGGCCGCTTTATCGATTGATCAGCCAGTTGAATGATCCCTCAGATCTTCCTGATAGGTCTGAGTTTGAGTTCGTGAAATATAGAGGTCGGGAGAATATTAATTGGTGAGTCGTCATCAATTCGAGCATGAGTAAAAATTGTGTCTTTGATTCCACAGTCAAATCTGAGCAATCGCTTCACTATACGGCTCTTGGTTTTTCTCCTCAACACCAAGGAGGAGGCCATTGATAAGATATATCTTTCAGTCTTTGTTCTTATCCTGCCCGACTTTTTCATCATTAATTTATCCATTAAAAATCCTTTAAGGTTGGGGAAGTGTTCAATGTCCTATATAAAAGGAAGTTTAAAAATCAGTTTTTCTCCAGTGCTTCCCGTACAACATGATCCAATTTCTTCAGATCTTCTTCAGTTTGAATTTATATGTATTTTTCGATATTTTCGGTTTTTGGTTGTTTTTTAATATTTCAATTTTTTGGTATTTTCTGTGTGGTGTGTGGATGTGGTGTGTTCCGTATATGAGAAGGGGCTTTGATGTCCCGAGTAAGAGTTAGAGGCATAGTCATTCCTAGGGGAATAGTATGCAGATGTGTTGCTGTCAAAGTCATCCCTAGGGTGAATGTTTTCTATGGATTTCTGAATATCTTTGGGGTTCTCAATATTAGATCTAATTATTTTATCCTCTACTTTCGTACCCGAGCTTCTATAAAATAAACTGAGTCGGTCAGTAAAATTTCTGATTTTTTCCTCCTTAATTCATATCTCTTAGTGATCCTCGAAATGTCATACTTCAAAGAATTTTCAGGAGTAGTTTGTGTAGTTTCATGAGTATTCTTTTGTTTTCCATCTTGAGATCCAATCATTTCATCTTCCATTTTCATGTATGAGCTGGGAGAAGATCTTCTTGGAATATCGAATATATGATCTTTATCTTCTGAAAAATTCTCCTCTAAAATTATGGAAGGAGTCTGCTCAATAAAATAGAAACCATGTGATTCAGGTATGTGGAATTGATCTGAGTAGAGTTCATTCCTTTGATCATGATTGGTCGGACCCTTATATTGTGGAGTCACCATACATGGTTTATGTGTGTCGATGTCATCAGTCCAGTCCTCTGTATGAGTGTCATGCCTGAAGATGAAGTTGTCATGGTCAATCCAAGATGACGGTTGCTCGTTTGTGTTCAAGGGTGGGGAAGGTGGAAGATGTGAAGAAGTGTTAAATTCGATCATGTGGTTATAATCTCCCATAAATGATGGATTGACATTTACAGAATGTGAAGGATGGATTGTATGATCGGAATAGAGAGGATTGACATATGAAGAAGTGGAGACCTCACTCGGTTGTTGGTTTATATGATCCAAATACAAAGGATTATCATTCATGAAGTAGATCGGATTTGTATAGAGTGTTGGATCTATTGGTGGTTGAGAGTCTCCTGTAGAAGTTGGATGATGTGTAGTTGGAGGAGGTTTTGCAGCTTAGGGTCTAACCGATACGAATTCATTTTCATAGTATAACTCTGATGGATTCTTGGATAAATGTTCTGTCATTTTTGAAAGAGCTGAAATGAATGACGGTTTGGGTCTGACCGAGACAAATTTATTTTCATGATATGGATCTGAAGGGTACTTGGACAAAAGTTCCACAATTCTCAAAGGAGGTTTATTGGTTGACATGGTGGATCTGTTTCAAATCAAGAAAGGAGAGTGATGGCACAAATGTTTGGCTTTTGATCTTCACAATCGGTTCACGCACACAAATCAAATCCAGGTTCACCAACTCACAAAATGAAGCTGTAAGAGTTCGACAATTATCTTTTCAATTTTAGTTGGTGATAAATCAATCTTGGAAAATAATTAGCGAGTTGGGTCGGAAATTTTCTTAATGATTGGTCTAAATTCTTACGACTAGTTGCACCTACTAATGAATCCCGTATTCATCATGCTAAATTTGATCATTTAGGCTCTGTTTCCCATTATTCACTTACAATTAATCATTAATAGAGCATTATTAGCATTCATACATATGTGAATAATATTTGCATTTCATCATGCATAAATTGCATTAAAATCCTAAGTGTAAATTAGCTCAAAAAGCTGGTAACTTCTCCTATTTTTAATTAATTCATCCTAACTCCGATTGACCCAAAACCAGCTCCATTGTGTAGATATTACTAACTTCATTAAAAAAAATAAAAAAATTACTTACCCCAATAAGTGTGAAATAATCCCAAAGTCTAATTTCACATTTGACAGACTAAAACGAGCATATCTCCCTCATACAATGTCTGATTTTGGTCTACTCACTTTTAAAGTACTCTATTTTCAAATACCTTCAAAACAAGACCAATTTCGTAAAATTCAGAGCTCATTTCTGAAAGTTGGGTTTTGGGCCTCTTTTGCGCATTTTAACTTTTTGCTATTTTCGACCTCAGTTTTTATGTACATAATAGATACTTCTAATTTTATTTCTTTTTCATTTGTATTCTTTGATGAAAGTTTTAATAAGAAACACAAAAATCCAAACCAGATTAAAACTGAAATCAAAGAAACTGACCGAGTCCAAGTGTCCATCGTGAGTCTGTACAAAAATTGTGTGTTTCTTACTTTTATTTTATTTTCCTATTTTCTTATTTATTAAAAATCCAAAAAAATTAGATTAGTGTGTCATTAATTTTTTTGTATTTTATCGTATTTTTTCTATAATTTTTATCCTCTCTAAAACCATCAAAAAATACAAAACCCCAAAAATCGAGTTTTCTATACACATGGAATACCACCAAAAATACCACTTCGCACAGGTGGCTTCTTTTGCTCCTGGGTCCTTCATTAAAGTTTTAGATCTCATCGAGACGAACAACTTTTGTGAAGGAAATTTTTCGATCCGAGGTCTCCTACTTCTTTTCTATTTTTCTTTAACTTTAAATTTTGAAATTTTTTTAGGGCGCCACGTGGCAACCCCTGGGCATGCCACGTGGCACCCCACCTGCTGCTCTCTCCTGGTGCACGTGCCACGCACGTGCCGCCTTCTCCTCCCACGCGCACGTGCACGCCATGTGACCCTCCCCTCCCCTTCCTCCGTTCATCTTCTCCAGCTGCAATGCCCACCCCCGCCATGCACAGCCGTTCCCCTCTCGCCTTTAAACCTCCGCCATGCACGGCCCAGGCCGTTACGCCCCGCCGCCATCCTCCTATAAAGCCCCCCTCCATCCGGCCTCATCTCGGATCCACCCTTCATTCCTTGAGCACCGGTGACAGGGGTAAGCTCACACCGTCGGCGAGATCCAGGAGTTGAACCCTCCTGTCGCAGCTCTTCTTCGAGCTAGCAGAGCTTCGAGGAATCTTCATCTTCCTCTGAGGCGAGAATCAGAGCGAGCATCGACTCCTTTGCTCCAAAACCCCGACGATCACCACTCCAGCCATCGCGCGGAGGCGCCGCCTCGCCGCACCGCCTCGGCCTCCGCGCCTCGACGTCGCCTCGCCCTCCGCGTGTCCTTCGCTCGGCTGTGTGTCGGCCGAGCGCCTCCATCAACAACCGCCTCCGCCTTCGTCATCTCCCGCTGTGCTTCGCCGACGCCACGCCGCCCCGAGCACAGCTCGCAGCCAGCCCACGGTCCCCGCGCCTTCGCTCGCCGCCTCCGCCTGCCACGACGGCTTAGCTCTTCTGCCCCGGCCTCCACCTGCCCTTCGCCAATGCTCGGCCGTGTGTCGGCCGAGCGCGGCCGCTGCTCCGCCTTAGCCCTTGTGCCTCAAATGCCGCATCGCCGCCTCCGCCTGCCACGGCAACACCCCACCTCCAATCGCCGTTGGATCAGGCAGGAGGCCCTTGATCCAACGGCCCCAGCGTGGCCACGCATTCCATCCCGAGCCTCGGCCCAGCCGCGAGGCTCGGGTGCCCGAACCGCCCATCATCGCTGCGTGGAGGCTCGGACCATCCCAGCCTCAGCCTCGGTCCTCCCCTATCGAGCCTTTGGTTCGGGGCTCCAAACCTCAGGCCCGGATCCAGACCTCAGGCTCGGCCACACCCGAGCCTCTGCTCCGCTCCCGAACCTGCCGGCGCACGTGCAACGCACGTGCGCGTGGGAAAATAGCAACCGTGCCCTCAAAAGTTTCTGAAACTGCAGAAGTACCCCTGCTAGTGGGTAAACTACACAGGGACCCCTTCGACTTTTAAAAATTGCAGATAAATCCTTCCAGGGACCATTTTGAAGGAAAACTTTATTTTAATTACATTTTAGTCCCTGAAATTTCATTTTAGCATATCTTTTTCATACGAACTCCGTTTTGAGCGTATAATATGTCATTTTGAAGCTATTTTCGTGCTCTACCATTTAGCATAGTTTGTGGACAGATTTGAGGTTGCTTCTTAATAATTATTATTAGAGGATCTCTGTTGACATGTAGGCTAAATTTTAACATAGTTGTGTTGTAGAGAAATTGATGATATTTATGCAGGGACTCCATTGAGAAAAGCTTGGGAAATAAATCCTCATGCATTATTTAATAATTCTTTATTGAGGATTTAATTTGTGCAGGAGTTTCGAAGAGGAAAATTGAGAAATTATCTCCCTTGTATGTTTTGAACATGATGGTTATCGATTGAGGATTAATTTACAGGGAAAATTAAAAGGAATTTTCAAATAGAGCCCGGACTCCCCAGATTATTCATTGACACTCTTATTATTTTTCTTGAACTATAGCTTTTGATCTGTGATAAATTTCGAGGTTATCAATTAACATATATTGGAGCAGAAATCTAAATCCCAGATCCTGTGCTGAAGTGTCTTCCTTGCATTTGTATCTCATTGCATTGTACATTTTCTCAACGCATGAATTAATCAAGCATTGATTAATTATTTAATTTTATTCAAAAACCACACAACTAAGAATCACCGTTCCCTGTGTTCGACCTTGGTAGACTTGCCAAGTAAAAAAATATTCCACAACACTCACAGATTGTGGTGTTTTGATCGACCGAAATTCGCCTCCTATACTACAATTATCGATTATTAAAGAGGCGGATTTCACGTTCATCAAATGGCGCCGTTGCCGGGGAACGACGAATTTTTAGGGTTTTAAATCATTTTTGTAATTAATTTTTGTGAAATTAATTTTTGTGACACATTTTTTTTGCATTTTCCCCTTTTGCATTTTTTTCTTCTGATACTAACCACACTTTCTCTCTTCGCAGATTACTCAGAGATAATTTTAGAATCTAAACCAAGGACCTGCGAAGAAGACTTTTTTTATTTTAATTTTGTGAGAGAGAGTTAGTATAGATTTAATTTTCCGCACTATTCTCAGGGTCCCTCTCTTTGAACCCTTGTAATAATTAAGACTGAACTTTTTTGTGGTGTGTCGGATCTGTTTCAACCCCTTCTGTGTGGTTGGGCCCCGACTTGAGTGGCGTAGAACTTAGGCATATATACGCTTGCTTATCTACAATTGATTGTGCTTGTAACTCTTAGACCACACATTCACTAACTATACGCACTATAGATCGTTCAACATTAGCCAAATTTTTAAATCAATTCTTCCTGCTAATAGAACTATCTACTTAGGGCATTTTTCATCTGTGCATATCATTTAGTATAATTTTTAAATTCCTTGTCTTGCATCCCGCATGAAGAACGTGAGGATTCACTGTAAGTCATTCTTAAGCATGCATCATTGATTTACGTTGCATTTGTTATTCCGATTCTCCTTTCTCAAAGTTTTACAACCTAGGATTTAAAAGGAGTTGGAACTGCTCGTTAGGCGTGAGTTTATGTGCTCACATAAACTTCAGCGATAACCTCAATCTAAAATTGGGACTGCTAATCAAGGTGGCTGTAAATAAAATTGACATAAAATTAATCTGTGTTTGGTGGAGAGGAACCCACTCATTGTTTATAAGGACCAGAACGCACACTTAGGAAAGAGCCCAAAACCGAAGTGCTTCATTCAGACTACTGATTTTAAAAACAATTAGCTACTTTTCAATGAGGGTCTCGGGTAGCCGTTTATGGTCCGACTTCCCTTAGCAGAGTAGGCGGTTTAGAGGATACCGCGGAAGGCTCCGTCCTCGAGTAACACGGGTAGCTATTTAAACGTTCCGTACTTACACCTATACTGGCTGAAAGTAGGTGCAACTAGTTGTATGAACTCAGGACAGTCTTTGTGAAATATTTCGGTACCTAACAGCTCTGCTTAATTTGCAAGATTGTCTTATCATTTAATTAAAATTAAAAAAAATAAGCAGCTGAACCCTAACGTGCCTTCACCAGTGTTGAGTGGGTGAATCAATGTGTTTGTTTTGTGTTTGATTTGTGTGCGTCAAAGACCTTGCAATCGCAAGCAAATCGTGGTTCACTAATCATTCCATCCCTTTTGAGAAGATGTCGGCACATCGGTCTTCTTTTCCGATCTCCATGACCTCATCCCGATATCCTTCTTCTCACACTCCTCAGGGGAACCTGCTCATCAAATCAGGTTCCCCTCAGCCATCATTCTCTTCCCGCCCATACATCCCACCCTACGACTACACTTCTTCTTCTTCTTGTAATAGACTTCTCTCACATTCTGACAATCTTATGAACATGGAAGAGAGACCAGAATTGAGGATGAACAATAGAGTGACCGATATTGATAATAGAACACGATTTCCGGTTACTATGATCTCACAACCTCTTGAACCATCCCTACTCAAGATGACTATCCTCTTGAGGACAATCAATTTTCATTCGACAATCCAGTAGAAAATCAAAGTCAAGAAAATATAACTCATGACTAGACCATAATGTTTATGAACAATCAATACTCTACTCGAGGTTACATGCCAAAATCACGACACATGGAGAATGATTATTCAATCACTACTCATGAGATGTTTGAGGATGAGATTGCTCGGATTAATCATAGAGCAGACACTTTAACTGAGAGAATATATGATCTCATCCAGTCTATGTAAAATTCAGAAGAAGTGAGGCCACCACCATGCGAACCACTGGATCATCACAATCAGCCACGACCACTGACCTCTGACCCCTCGACTGACCATATTACAGAAAATATCACAAAAATTGAAAAATTTGAAAATTCAAAAAAATTGGACAATTCTGAAATGGAAGCATTTTGCAAGAGTCTGATCTTAGAGCTTCCATTAATCAAAGCCATAGAATATGTGCCCGATCTTAAGAGATTTGTGAAGAGTCGACTGAACCCCAAAAAGACGGACAAGAAACGATCCAGAACTGAATAGCATGTCATATCAATGGCTAGTTCTTTGGTGATGAATCATAAAATCAAAAGCCGCAAAGTCAAGCAGTTGACTCAGATCACATGTGAAATTGAGGATTCAACATTCACTCAAGTTCGGTTACACGACGACTCCACATTAAACATCCTCCCCAAGTCCGTATTTAACCAACTCAAACTCGGACAACTCAAAAAGACTAGGGTGATCGTTCAATTACCCGATCGATCTACCAAAAGACCGCGGGGGATCGTTTCTATCTTCGTAAATCTCTGAGGTAAAGAACATAAAGTGGACTTTATTGTCCTTGACATTGAACACCCCAGAAGGATTTCTGAGTCTCCTATCATTTTAGTAAGCCGTTCTTAGCCTCCTCTAAGGAGATTGTCGATTGTGAGACTCAAGAAATCAAGTTCCCGAACTCGGAGCGCAATGAACAAACCCCCAATGACATGACCTGCTCTGAGGAAAACCAACTTGAAACTGATAGTTATGATCAGGAGAAAAATATTTCACATTATCAAACATCTACGCATGACACACTGATACAAACCCTAGGAGATTCACCTAAAAGACTGGCTGTTGGAAAAACTTTGGATTCTCACCACCCTATCACTGCTCCAAGGAAAAATCAAGATTTTGGAGCTTATGAGGAATTGGACATATTATTGAGGATTGCCACGATTATTTGAGTGGTCCAATCTTTGAATCGGCAGTAATTCGTGAAATACTTGAACCATACAAGGAACCAACTCCGGAAACATCCGATGTCACTGTTGAACGCGATTTTCTAGGGATTTTTGAATTTGCTTTTTATCTCCGGCAACGGCAAAATTTTGTTGAGGAAGGAATTTATTGCCGGAAATTAATTGATGAATAGGTCGTTGTTTTTTATCCCCAAAACCCGCGTCAACAAAAAATTATTTATTTATTTTTTTTTTAAAATTTTTTTGCTACTTATTAACCTGTATAGCGGACAGGGTCGAACTCAGGGAGGCTACAATTCCCGAGGGTTATTCAATTAATCAGAAAGTAATTAAAAGAAAACAGGAATCTCAAAGGACAACTATCCTTGGTTTTTGTGATTTTTATCTTTTTAGTTTTTTTTATTTTTTTATTTCTAATTTTTTTTATATTTTCTGATTTTCTAATTTTTAGTGATTTTGATTTTGCATTTTTTTAATTTTCAAAAATAAATGAGATCAATGCACAAAATTGATTAAATACACACCACGACTCTTTTTGTAATTTTTTAATTTATCAAGATTGCTAAAAAAATTCAGAGAAAATATTTTTGTGTTTTAAATATTTTGAAATGTTTTTGAGAATTTTTGTAGATTTTTCAGATGTTTTTGTATTTTTCTAAAAAAAACAATGAGGAAACAAGAAAATGTGGACAACCTGGAGTAATTTGCAATTTAAAAATATTTTAAATGCCCAAAACTCCTGGCTACTATTTTTAAGATAAACTAGAAACAATTATCTACAAACAAAAACTGAAATCACAATTTTTGGATTTTTGTAGAATTTTTTATGATTTTTAGAAGATTTTTGATATTTTTCAATTTTTTTGGGTTTTATAAATAATTAATGCATGAAAATTGGTCAGAAATTAAAAGACAATGAAATAAAACTACTCTAATATTTTTAGAATTTTTGGAGCTATTTTCGAATTTTTATGAATTTTCCAATTTCCAACAATTAAAAAGGCACTATTTTTGATTTTTTAATAATACCAAACGATCACAAAATGCAATGAAAATTTTATGCTAGGAAGAGAATCACATTAAGAGCATAGCACAATTTTCTCAAAATTTTTGGATCACAATTAGCCTTTATTTCAATAAAAAGATCAAGCAAGTTCAATATTCTGCAGTTCAAGGGACTAAAATACAAATACTGAGAATGTTTGGACTGAAATGTAAAGATGCAAAGTTTTTATCTCAATAAACAATAAAAATAAACAGAGAAATCAAATATGCAATTTTACCAATATGTCTTGTGCATGGCATGTGCTCTGGAGGCTGACAGAGACCTCTTTGCAATTCTTATGGAAATTGGGGCGCATCTGTAATTTTGAAATCCTCCGGGGCTGATCTGCAATTTCCCTTTTTTTTTTAAATCAAAACCCTACAGAGGGTTTCGTTCTTGGCTTGCGAAAGGGGAACACCAAGGGCCGCCGCCCCTTGCTTCTTCTCCAAGCAAGGGCGGCGGTGCGGCTTCGGCTGTGGGGCGTCTGAACGAAAGGGACGCGGGGCTGCGGTCTTCAGGCGGTGAAGGCGTAGGCGCGGCGGGGGCTCCTGTTCGTGCGGTGGTGGCGACGGGGCTGCGGAGATGCGGCGCCGCTGGGGGGGCACGGCGTTGGCGAGGCGGCGTCGCGGCGGAGTTGCTCAGAGGCGGAGGGCGTGCCAGTCGGCGATGGCGGCGCTAGACGGCGGCGCGGTTCGCGCGGTGGCGCGCCTGCGGATTGGAGATCGCGGCGAGGAAGGTGGATGTCTTCGGCTTCCAGGCGGAGACGCTGCGGCAGGTGGCTCGCGGGTGCGGCGCCGCGCAACTGCGGCTGGTGGCGGCGCCGCTGTAGAGGGCGCTGGGGATGACGAGGCGGCCGCCCTCGCGCGGCGGTTGGCGGCGGTTGGCGGGACTCGCGCGGGTCGGCGGTGAAGGGGCGGCGAGCCTTGGCGACCCCGCTGCCTGCTGGACTCCCTTTTTTTATTTTTTTTTTATTTTTAGGTAAACAGGGAAATGAATAATAAATAAAAAAAACTTTTTTTTATTATTTTTTTTAAATCCGAAAAAACGAGAAAATAAGAAATCTGAAATAGACAATAAAAAAATGATGAGAAATGTTTTTTTTAATTTTAATTTTTTTGTTTTATTTAATAACCCTGCAAAACAAATGTTAGAAATAAAGAAATTTTTCTATTTATATACAAAATTGGAATGTGGATGGGGATTCGACGAACGTGAAAGGATCGAATCCGACTCTCCGACCACCTTGCGTGGTCGGAGTTGATAGATCGTGGGAGATAGCAATTGAAGGCGGAGAGATCTAGAAGATGAGATGAAAAATCGAATCGGTGGCGGATCAAAAATCGATATGGAATGTTTTTTTTTAGATCTAGAGGAACAAAAATGACGATGAAAATAAAATACGACAAAATAAAATGCGATTAAACTAAGATAAAAATGCAGCGAAAAATGCGGATCTCACCTTAGGAGCGGAAAATGGATCGTGATCGCCTCGACGAAGGCCGAATCGCTGTCACCGGACGGCTCGGAGGCTCGACACCTTTTCTCAACAAGAATTTTCTCTCGGAGATCGGGCTCCTCTCTCTAAAGATTGATCCAGTTGGAATGAGGGAGAAGGAGCCATATAAATAAAAGAGATGAAATTTGAATTTTTTGAAGAGATAATGGAGATGAAAATTAAAAAAAATGAATTTTTGAATTTTTTTGGTGGGAGGGAGATGAAATTTGAAAAAGAAACTAAAAGAGAGATAAAACTAATTACAAAATTATCTAATTTTTTTTGAATTTTCGTCACTTTATTTATTGGAATTAAAAAATGTTATTTTTTTATTTTTTTATGAAGGTTAGTTAAAAAAAGCAACTATGTACATATACTATATACACATATGACATTATATACAAGGATAAATTACGAAATTGGCCTTTTTTTGTGTTTTAAAAATTTATTATTTTTTTAATTTTTATTTTTATTAAAAAAATCAATGAGATTAATTTACAATATATACAAATACAATATACACAAAATACATGGGAAAATTGCACAAACCACCCCAGAAAACCGACTTTTTATCCGTAATTCCAAAAATTATGAAAATACAGCCATTTTGAAGATAATTTAATTTCGAGTTCAATGGAACTGAGATTGATTCGATTTGAGCTCATATGGAGACGGAATTGGTCTTTCAATTAGTGCTTAGTGGCTTTTTCCAAGTGTGGCTACTTTTATTCTGTACAAGATTTAATTGTGCAATCAATTTTAGTAATTAGAACACATTTTTATTTACAACTTTGATTTTGAATGTTATTTGATTTGAAGTCAATTAAGGTACAAATAAATTAGTGTCAGTTTATACAGATTTATACAAAATAAGTGAGGACACATTTTTTTTTTGAATTTTCTGGTTGAGGACCCTATCTCCCCCTACTTTATTCCTGGTCGATCAGGTCACGACTTGACCTTCTCTCGGGGTTCGGGTCAGCCTGTACACAGTCTTCCTTTTTTTTATTTTCTTTTCTTTATTTATTTTTTTATTTTCTTTTCTTTATTTTTCCTTTCTTTCTTTATTTATTTATTTTAGGTTAAAATTAGTCAGAATGTACAATATTTACACAGATGCAAGTTAGTAAGAATATGGAATTAGCATGATATGCAGGTGTTTTATAAGGGATTTTAAGCTAAAATAAATGAATAAAGATGACGAATCGCAGATTCATCATCCCCCTATGCTTTACCTTTTCTAGTCCCTTAGCAAACACTTATTTGAAGGAATAAGTGAAAAGAAAAAGAAAAAGAAAAAGAAAGAGAAAATAAAGAAAGTAGGACAACATTGAGTATTAAACTTATCTTCATGAAATTGTAGTTTGGAGCTCTGTCGGACCTTTGGATTATTAGTGTGTCGGAACTTCTGTGAGACTTAGAATTTTAAAAACAACAGCCTTCAAGTTCTACACATCATTGTCACAGTTTCGGCTCAGAAGTCATCTTAGATCAATCCTCTTCCTAAAGCATACCCTATGAACATTGAACAATCGACTCATGTGTGTGAAAGGTTTTAGCTCTTCCCATCCAGAATGCAGGACTACCATGCAAATCTCCTCTCCAATAACTCGTCCTCGGGGAGTCAGGTATTTCCTTCTAAGGTCTGTCACGCTGTGTTCACAATCGAATAGGGGGAAAAGTTAGAAGAAAGAGAAAAGAACTGGAGGGTGGCCAGTGTAGTCACCTCTCCTTGTGGAGATGGCCAGTGTAGCCGAGTCTCCACCAAGATCTGCAGGTTTATTGAAGCTTGGACCTTTTTGGTCAGATATTTATTTGATAGTGGCTCCTTTGTATTTGTATTTTTAGTGGTTCTGCTTGGATCTTGTTTGCCCCTACGGATATAGAATCTTTTGTTTCCGTACATTTTTCGGGGTCTTAGAAAAAATTGTGCCCAGCCGTCCATCCCTTTTCCGAAGCTTTATTTCAACCCGTACTCCGGTCTTTAGATTTCTACGCTACCAGAAAAGAAACTCACACAGTCTTCCCACATCCCGTCTGAGTTGAGCTAAGTGCATGGTGCGAGAGTACAAATTGATTCCCTATTCCAGAGTTATACCCAGAATGAAGAGACCAGGTTAGACACTAAGAGTCAAACGCTGCACATTGTCATGTGGAACTCAAAGAATTAAGTCAAAGACCTGAAGCTTCTAAAATCCTATTTCTCGGTGAAGTTCCTCTAAGAATTAGGTGGATTAAGGTCCATCTAAGCTCCATTCTTCAATTTTATTCCAGACATAGTTTAAATGTCAATACTATCCTGAAAAATGCACATGCAAATGCAACATATGAAAAATGCAAGGGTTTTTTTTTTTGAAAAAGGAATGATGCACATGTGAAAAGAACTTTTTTTTTGAACAATTTTCTAGTTTTGGATTTTTATGGCTCTTTTTTTTAAGGATAAATGCAAATGTGAAAGAAAGTTTTTTTTTTTGAAAGAAAAATGCAAATGTGAAAGAAAGGTTTTTTTTTTGAAGGAAAGATGCAAATGTGAAAGAAAGGTTTTTTTTTTGAAATTTGCAATTTTTTATAGATTTTTTGGTTTTGCATTTTTTTTTGTTTTTTTTGTTTTTTTTGTTGTTTTTTTTTGTTTTTTTTTATTTTGTTTGTTTTTTTTACGCACGTGGATTTTATACACACATAACCCCCCAAATAAACGTATTTAAAAGTACGAGTTATGTCTAAAGTATATATACAATATATACGACACCCCCCTATACTTAGCTCGAACTATGTCCTCATAGTGATCAGAGAGCGAAAAAGGAAGACATAACTCGTGCTAAGTATAGAAAAGTGAAAAGAAAAGACAAAAAGAAGAGAAGATGGTGATCCCCCCCTATACTTAGGATCAAGTAATCCTAAGTATAGTAGAGTGTACAAAAGGGGAAAACCGATGACGAGAATGTACAGACTCAAAAAATAAAAAGACACGATATGAACAACATCACCCCCCTATACTTAGGGTAGAGTATCCCTAAGTATAGGCAACAACAAGAGTGATGAACAGGACGAAAATGAGCAACACAAATCATTCACCCCCCCTATACTTAGGATAAGGCACATCCTAAGTATAACATATACACACACACGGAAAAAGGGGTGGATGATAAAACGGGAGAAGACAGAGTAAAACGAAAGGATATACAAGAGGCGTGGATGATCATGTATCAGACGCAGAAGATGGAATCAAAAGATCATCATCTGATACCACAGATATCGAATCAACAACGGACAGGAATGTATCATGATCTAGATATGGCTTCAGCAACTGTCCGTTCACAACAAATGGTTGTGCGTCAGATGACAACCCAGATATGACAATACTCCCATTGTCACGCACAGCTCTCACGATGAACGGTCCTGACCACTTGCTTTTCAATTTCCCAGGAAATAACTTCAACTTAGCATCAAATAACAAAACTTTCTGATCAGGGAAGAAAGTCTTTCTTCGAATGTGTTTATCATGCCAGCGCTTGACTTTCTCCTTATACATAAGTGAGTTATCATATGCAAAGTCTCGGAATTCCAGTAATTTGTTCAGATCCAACTTCCTATTCTTTCCTCCCTTCTCATAATCTAAATTGCATACACGGAGTGCCCATAAAGATTTGTGAATTAATTCCACTGGCAGGTGGCAAGGCTTTCCATATACCAATCTGTAGGGAGACATACCCAAAGGAGACTTGTACGCCGTCCGATAAGCCCATAAGACTGAATCAAGCATCTGGGACCAGTTTTTCCTATCTGGACGTACAAGTTTCTGCAATATCGTCTTGATCTCCCTATTTGAAATTTCTGCCAAGCCATTAGTCTGAGGGTGGTAAGGAGACGCAACTCTGTGCTCAATGGCGTATTCCTTCACAAGCTTCTTTACTTCTCTATTAATGAAATGGCTTCCCCCATCTGAAATCAGTATTTTAGGTATACCGAACCGCGCAATAATATGGTCCTTGAGAAAGGAACACACAGTACGACTATCTGCGGCTCGGGTGGGGATAGCTTCCACCCATCGACTAACATAATCCACGGCGAGCAGGATGTACTGAAATCCCTGACTGACAGGAAATGGGCCCATGAAGTCTATACCCCAAGCATCAAAAACATCAGATATCTGTATGTATCTTAGGGGCATGGTATCTTTGGAACCAACTGTTCCTCCCATTTTCTGACAATCTGTACAACCTCGAACATACTCTGTAGCATCCTTAAACAATGTAGGCCACCATAGGCCACTCTGTAAAACCTTTGCTGCCGTGCGTTTCCCCGAATGATGCCCACCAGATTCTAGTTTGTGACAGTGCTCAAGTACACTGGTGTGTTCCTCCTGAGGAATGCACCTTCTCCAGATACAATCCGCGCCTTCTCGAAATAGGTACGGATCCTCCCACTGGTAATAATGAATCTCTGACAAAAATTTGTCTACCTTGTACTTCGGCCAATCTTGTGGAACTTTCTCGGAGACAAGATAGTTCACAATATCAGCATACCATGGGAGTGAGTCCACAGACAAAATGGTCTCATCTGGAAAGGTTTCGGAAATAGGAATCATGTTCTGCTCAGAGGTCTCTGTGTCTGTGATACGGGAAAGGTGATCTGCCACAACGTTTTTCACTCCAGGTTTATCTCTAATCTCTAAGTCAAATTCCTGAAGAAGGAGGATCCATCTGATAAGGCGTGGTTTGGCATCCTTCTTTGCATGTAAGTATCGTATGGCTGTGTGATCCGTGTACACAATAACATGTGAACCGATGAGGTATGATCTGAACTTCTCTAGCCCAAACACAACTGCTAACATCTCCTTCTCTGTAACTGTATAATTTCGTTGTGCCTCATCTAGAGTCTTGCTAGCATAGTGTATAGCAAATGGTATCCCATCCCTTCTCTGTCCTAAAACCGCTCCAACTGCGAAGTCTGATGCGTCCGTCATGATCTCGAAAGGAAGAGACCAATCAGGTGGCTGTAAGATAGGAGCACTAGTGACCATTTCTTTCATTTGATTGAATGCAAGGAGAACTTTCTCATCAACAACAAAATCAGTCTCCTTACACAGAAGCTCAGTCAAAGGTCTGGCGATTTTGCTGAAGTCCTTTATGAATCGCCTATAGAATCCTACGTGTCCCAAAAATGACCTCAGCTGCTTCAAATTCTGTGGTGGCTCTAACTTGGAAATCACCTCAATCTTAGCCGGGTCAACCTCCATACCATGTTTGGAAATGACATGGCCCAATACAATCCCATTAGTCACCATAAAGTGACTCTTCTCCCACGAGAGCACTAGGTTTACCTCACAGCAACGTTGAAGAACTCGGTCTAAATGTGCAAGACATGTGTCAAAACTATCCCCATAGACCGAGAAATCGTCCATGAAGACTTCAAGAAAATTACCCACCATGTCGGCAAAAACGGCCAACATACACCTTTGAAATGTAGCGGGAGCGTTACACAATCCAAAGGGCATCCGTCTAAAGGCGTAAGTGCCAAACGGACAAGTGAAAGTAGTTTTCTCTTGATCCTCAGGAGCGATAGCAACTTGGTTGTATCCCGAGTACCCATCCAAGAACCAAAAGAACTCTTTCCCTGCCAACCTCTCAATAATCTGATCAATAAAGGGCAATGGAAAGTGATCTTTCTTGGTAGCTGAGTTCAGGCGTCGGTAATCTACACAGACACGCCATGAAGTAGGTACCCGGGTCGGAATCTCCTCACCACGGTCATTCTTCACAATCGTAATCCCCGATTTCTTTGGGACCACATGTAAAGGGCTGACCCATTTGGAATCCGAAATGGGATATATAAAGCCAGCATCACACCATTTCTTGATCTCCTTCATGACATCCTCCCTTAGGTTTGGATTTAGACGGCGCTGACATTCACGGGAGGGTTTACAGTCATCCTCTAGGTAGATATGATGCGAGCACAATGCTGGATTGATCCCACGGAGATCCGAGATATTCCATCCTATGGCCTTGCGGTTTCTCTCAAGAACCTCTAACACGCGAGATTCTTGTTCAGCGGTCAACTGCGAGCTGAGGATGACCGGAAACATTTGGGGGGGACCCGCAAGGAAGGCGTATTTCAACGTTGATGGTAAAACCTTGAGCTCAGGTGGGGTCTGAATCGGCTCTGTGATAACCTCTGCTACTGCACTGGTAGGCGGTATGTGATCTATGCTCTGTATGCTATCCACCTTGGCTATTGACGGCTCGGTAAGTAGAATATCTGATAACTCTGTAAGGGATGATCTCTGCTCAGGAAGGGATGGTTCATCAGGATGTTCAATACTCTTATCAATGAATGGCTCAGATATCTCAGCAATAGTCTCAGAAAGATATCTCTCATCTGTGCATAAATCAGGGAATTCAACGAATGGCTCAGATATCTGAATCTCAGAACTTTGCTCAAACTGCACATCGGTAACTGTCTCAACTGGGCCACCAAGGGAACTCATGTCGACTGTGCTTTCCAGAGAGTCCTTTTGGGAAAGGAACTCCTGGGTATCTATAAAGTCCGTGAAAAGATCTGTCTCTCTGAATTCAGCAAGAAAATCACAGTCATCTGTCTCTGATATCACTTTCTCTGTATCATCTGCTGTTTTTGAAGGTGATGGTCTAGGATCAGAGATCGTCTCAATTTTTACCTTATCACTACGAGAGTGAAAGATGATCTCTCCAGTACCGTAATCAACTGCTGCTTCGGCCGTTCGGAGGAACGGTCGTCCTAATATGATCGGGGTATGGAGTAACGGTGCAGGTGTGTCCATATCCATGACAACAAAATCAACAGGGAATTTCATTCCCTGCACCGTTACAATAACGTCCTCTAAAATACCTCTTGGCCTCTTAATAGATCTATCAGCAAACTGAAGGATCATTCTGGTTGTTTTAAGAGGACCTAACTGGAATTCAGTTAATAAAGAGGAAGGCATGAGATTAATGGAGGAGCCGCTATCGAGAAGAGTACGATCAAATTCTTGATCAAAGATATGGCAACGGATGTGAGGTGCTCCCTTGTCTTTCTTTTTAGGCGGAAGGTTACTGATGGCATGAACTGTGGCCATGGTCAGGATGTGTTTCTCTGTTTCCTTTCGTCTGTTCTTCCTTGGTTGACGCTTTTGGATACATGCCTCTTTCATTCCCTTTTTTACTGTAGGCATGTATTCCATGGCCTTAAGGAGTGGCATCTTTAAAAAGATGTTCTGTAAGATCTCAACCACTCCAGGATCAGATAGTGCTGTTTTTAATTTTTGGATTTTTTTAGCTTTGAGAGCAGAAGGAAATGGCACAGAATCAGAATAAATATGCAAACGTTCATTTCCTTTATTCAAACGAGAATCATCATGTACAAGAGGACAACTAGAATCAGTCTGTATAGTGCTGTCCAATCTAGGTGAAGGAAAAACAGAATCTAAAACAGAACGGGATGCTGCTGCTGGTGAAGATGAAGAATCTGCGACTGGTATATTCTCCCTTGCTACTGGTGATCTGCATCTGCCTGGTGAGGGTAGTGGTGATGGCGGTGAAACTCCAGAAGATGATGTGGGTGCTGCTACACTAAGCCTCTCTACTGCTGGTGAAGGATATGATGTGGAAGATGGTGGTCTATCAGTGGATCGATCTCCCAACCCCAACTGATGCATAGGCGGCTGCAAACTCCTACCGCTCCTGAGATGAATGGCGTCAGATAAACATGTAAAATCAAGGGACATACCTGTCTCATGGGTGGGTGGGTCATTGGCTACCTGCTCCTTGCGTCTGAAGTTATTGGGGTTGGCTTCAACCTGTGCTGGAATCAGTGTCTTGGTGGTGGTCAGGTCATCAACCCGCTGAGTCAGTTCATTCATGTTCTTCATAAGCAGTGTAAGCTGGTCCAGTGCTGGATTGGCTGAAGGGGCCTCAGGTTGCTCATTGACTGGGTGTCGCTGAGGCTGATAGTACGGAGGCTGCTGGAACCCATACGGATTCTGATAATAAGGAGGAGGAGGGGGGAAATATTGTCCATAATATGCAGTCTGCTGCTGGTAAGGATGAGGGAAATATGTAGACTGCTGCTGAGGCTGGCCTTGTCTCCAGTTCTGGTGCTGCTGCTGTCTGCCTCCCTGAAACTGGTGGGCGGGTCTCTGACCCTGCTGTGAACCCAACTGGCCTTACCCTGACGGACGGGGCTGGTTTCGCTCACGGTCGAACCAGATGCCATTCACCTCCTGAATACCAGGTGGAGGTGGAGACTGCTGCTCAGGAATGTAGGAAACTTCTTGTTGATATGGAACTATCTGCTGTGAATGCTGCTGAACCTGATCAGGTGTCTGCACGTAATAGACATGCTGAACTGTGGACGGTCCCCCGCTACTCTGCTTGGTTGCAGAAGTCTGCTCCCTAGTAGAGGTATTGGCTGCTGCATTCGTACTGTAGACTGCACTGATTGAATTGACAAGAAGCTCCAGATGCTTTGTTATCTCATCCAGCTTATCCAGGTTCTTTGTCCTCTGCTCGATCACATGAAGCTTATCAAGTTCCTGGGATCTCTTTTCAATGATGTCCACTTTGGATAGGTGGTTTCCAATAATGGCCAGATCGGTGCTATCCACCTTATCCACTTCTTTTGTTGCCGTCATGTTGACATCCTTGTGGGGTACTGCAGGGGTGGTGACGGGGTGCTTCTGAAAAGCACGTGAAGAAGAAAGAGCTGCTGAACTTTCCGCCATCTCCTCGAAAATTTGGTACAAGACATCCTCGTCCTTATTGAAGTGACTTCCCCCACAAGCGGCATCTACCAGCTTCTGATTCTCAACGCTTAATCCCCCAAAGAAATTTTGGACCAGGCTTGTCTTTGGAATATCATGATGGGGGCATTTCTCCGTCAGATCTTTGAATCGTTCCCATGCCTCGTGAATAGGCTCTTGGGGCATCTGGGAGAAATTAGCAATCAAAGATCGCATTTGGTTGAGTCGTCCAAGTGGATAATATTTGTTCAGAAATGCCGACCTCAACTCTTCCCAAGTGGTGACAACTTTCCCCAGGTGATTTAGCCAATACAATGCTTTGCCCATTAGGCTGAATGGAAAGGCGGTCATCTGTACTACCTCTAATGGGACATTTGGGTAGTGTACTGTTCCACAAATGCGATCGAACTGCTGGAGGTGTATATAAGGTTCTTCACTAATGTTTCCATGGAATATTGGGAGAAGAGGCAAAATAGTAGGCTTAAGCTCAAAATGCCCATGAACCGCAGGGATTTGTATCCACGAATTGGTCTGTCCTGCCCCTGGATTATAAGCATCTTTTAGTGTAGGCTTAGGCTCTGTAATTGGTTCTTCTCTATTCCCACCTCCAGGATTTCTATCATCCCCCTCTCTCCTACCTTCTCTTTCCTGTCTCAGCTCAAGAATCATATCTCTCAATGTGTTCTGGAAGTTAGTCTGCTCTGTGATCTGGGCTTGAATTGTCTGGATGGAGGCTAACATGGTGTTGTTGATCTCGTTCTGATCCGACATGGTTCCCTTTCCCTTTGGTGGCATCAAGTATTCTGTGTCTGACTCTGAAAATGTGCAGGATACTTGATTAGTGTTCGGGATTAATGGAGTCTCAGATATTATTTCGAGATTAAAGCCAATCTCAAAAAGTGGATTTGTGAACAGTGAAGTGGAGAAAGAGAAATATTCGGGAAGTGAGTCTCCCCGAACAGAAGGTGAACGGCTCGGAGTGTAGAATGAGTTCGCAGAGTCCGAACAAGAAATACTCCGGTCCGACATCTTCGAAAACAATAGGCAGGATAAGAGAGCACGAGGGTCAATGCAAGAGTGAAAGTGAATGAAGGCGCAAATTGCGCAGAAGGATCTTTATTGCTAGCAAGCAAACACAATACAAACCCCCAGTTCACCAACTCAACTCAAAGTGAAGACCGTGAAGGCTCGGTCAATTATCTTATCAATTTTAGAGTTAGGTGATAATCACAGAAGTTGTACAAACACTTAGGCTGAATTATGGGATTTGGGCACTAACCTTAGTGTGTACGCGAGCAAGTTAAAACGAATACAATGAGGGGGTTACTCTCCCCAAAACAATGATTTTTCCTTGTGTTGTTTTTTTTAGGGTCGAATTTTCTTTAGCAGTCCCAATTTTAGGCAGTTATCACTTGGTTTATGTATATTCAACGAATCGTCTACCGAGTGTCCAATTTCCCTTTAATTATGTGAGTGAAAACAAGGAAGGAGATCGGAAATGCCAATGCGCGATTAAAAACGATGATGCATGCAGGGGTTAGAGATGCGTACCTTGTCGCCAGCACTCTACATGCAAGTGATCCGCGCAGAATTTAAATACAGAAAATAAACTAACCTATATGATGCAAGTGAACCGTCCTAGATGATAACTTCTATTAACGGGCAAGAACGAGTTAATTTGACTAAGTCCAAACTACGATCTACTCTATAGGCACAGAAATGTCTTGTTTATGGTGTTTGGACCTAATTAATTACCTGGCTCAAGCAAATTAATTAAAGCAATCAAGAGGTAGCTCACGAAATCCGCGGGAAACAAAGAAAAATAAAGGCGATGAAAACAAAACCGGTGAGGTCCCCCAAGTGCACCGGCACTTGGCAAAACAGACCCCGCAACAAATGAATGTCCTTTTACAAAGTTCAAATGGAAAATAAAAATCTCTCTCTCTCTCTCTCTCTCTCTCTCTTTCTTTTTTTTCGTCTCTTTCACGCTTCTTCTCTTTTTCTCACGCTATCCTGCGGCTTGGTGAAGAATCAAGCCGCCTCCACGTCGCTTGGGTGCTTCGGCTCTCCTAGGATCGCCTCCTTCGCTCCGCGGGCCCTCGCAAGAAAAAATAGAAGAAATGTGTAAGAAAAACAATTATCAAATATGAGAAAATAAGAGAAAAAATGAAATGAATGCAGTGGTTATAAATAATGAAATGAATGGCAGAAATGTAAACAGATATTTACAACCAAGAATAGCAGGTCAAAAAGAGAAACCTAACTACCCTCGCCGTGCCTCCCCGGCAACGGCGCCATTTTGTTGAACGCGATTTTCTAGGGATTTTTGAATTTGCTTTTTATCTCCGGCAACGGCAAAATTTTGTTGAGGAAGGAATTTATTGCCGGAAATTAATTGATGAATAGGTCGTTGTTTTTTATCCCCAAAACCCGCGTCAACAAAAAATTATTTATTTATTTTTTTTAAAAAATTTTTTTGCTACTTATTAACCTGTATAGCGGACAGGGTCGAACTCAGGGAGGCTACAATTCCCGAGGGTTATTCAATTAATCAGAAACTAATTAAAAGAAAACAGGAATCTCAAAGGACAACTATCCTTGGTTTTTGTGATTTTTATCTTTTTAGTTTTTTTTTTATTTTTTTATTTCTAATTTTTTTATATTTTCTGATTTTCTAATTTTTAGTGATTTTGATTTTGCATTTTTTTAATTTTCAAAAATAAATGAGATCAATGCACAAAATTGATTAAATACACACCACGACTCTTTTTGTAATTTTTTAATTTATCAAGAATGCTACAAAAATTCAGAGAAAATATTTTTGTGTTTTAAATATTTTGAAATGTTTTTGAGAATTTTTGTAGATTTTTCAGATGTTTTTGTATTTTTCTAAAAAAACAATGAGGAAACAAGAAAATGTGGACAACCTGGAGTAATTTGCAATTTAAAAATATTTTAAATGCCCAAAACTCCTGGCTACTATTTTAAGATAAACTAGAAACAATTATCTACAAACAGAAACTGAAATCACAATTTTTGGATTTTTGTAGAATTTTTTATGATTTTTAGAAGATTTTTGATATTTTTCAATTTTTTTGGGTTTTATAAATAATTAATGCATGAAAATTGGTCAGAAATTAAAAGACAATGAAATAAAACTACTCTAATTTTTTTAGAATTTTTGGAGCTATTTTCGAATTTTTATGAATTTTCCAATTTCCAACAATTAAAAAGACACTATTTTTGATTTTTTAATAATACCAAACGATCACAAAATGCAATGAAAATTTTATGCTAGGAAAAGAATCACATTAAGAGCATAGCACAATTTTCTCAAAATTTTTGGATCACAATTAGCCTTTATTTCAATAAAAAGATCAAGCAAGTTCAATATTCTGCAGTTCAAGGGACTAAAATACAAATACTGAGAATGTTTGGACTGAAATGTAAAGATGCAAAGTTTTTATCTCAATAAATAATAAAAATAAACAGAGAAATCAAATATGCAATTTTACCAATATGTCTTGTGCATGGCATGTGCTCTGGAGGCTGACAGAGACCTCTTTGCAATTCTTATGGAAATTGGGGCGCATCTGTAATTTTGAAATCCTCCGGGGCTGATCTGCAATTTCCCTTTTTTTTAAATCAAAACCCTACAGAGGGTTTCGTTCTTGGCTTGCGAAAGGGGAACACCAAGGGCCGCCGCCCCTTGCTTCTTCTCCAAGCAAGGGCGGCGGTGCGGCTTCGGCTGTGGGGCGTCTGAACGAAAGGGACGCGGGGCTGCGGTCTTCAGGCGGTGAAGGCGTAGGCGCGGCGGGGGCTCCTGTTCGTGCGGTGGTGGCGACGGGGCTGCGGAGATGCGGCGCCGCTGGGGGGGCACGGCGTTGGCGAGGCGGCGTCGCGGCGGAGTTGCTCAGAGGCGGAGGGCGTGCCAGTCGGCGATGGCGGCGCTAGACGGCGGCGCGGTTCGCGCGGTGGCGCGCCTGCGGATTGGAGATCGCGGCGAGGAAGGTGGATGTCTTCGGCTTCCAGGCGGAGACGCTGCGGCAGGTGGCTCGCGGGTGCGGCGCCGCGCAACTGCGGCTGGTGGCGGCGCCGCTGTAGAGGGCGCTGGGGATGACGAGGCGGCCGCCCTCGCGCGGCGGTTGGCGGCGGTTGGCGGGACTCGCGCGGGTCGGCGGTGAAGGGGCGGCGGGCCTTGGCGACCCCGCTGCCTGCTGGACTCCCTTTTTTATTTTTTTTATTTTTATGTAAACAGGGAAATGAATAATAAATAAAAAAAACTTTTTTTATTATTTTTTTTTAAATCCGAAAAAACGAGAAAATAAGAAATCTGAAATAGACAATAAAAAAATGATGAGAAATGTTTTTTTTAATTTTAATTTTTTTGTTTTATTTAATAACCCTGCAAAACAAATGTTAGAAATAAAGAAAATTTTCTATTTATATACAAAATTGGAATGTGGATGGGGATTCGGCGAACGTGAAAGGATCGAATCCGACTCTCCGACCACCGTGCGTGGTCGGAGTTGATAGATCGTGGGAGATAGCAATTGAAGGCGGAGAGATCTAGAAGATGAGATGAAAAATCGAATCGGTGGCGGATCAAAAATCGAGATGGAATGTTTTTTTTAGATCTAGAGGAACAAAAATGACGATGAAAATAAAATACGACAAAATAAAATGCGATTAAACTAAGATAAAAATGCAGCGAAAAATGCGGATCTCACCTTAGGAGCGGAAAATGGATCGTGATCGCCTCGACGAAGGCCGAATCGCTGTCACCGGACGGCTCGGAGGCTCGACACCTTTTCTCGACAAGAATTTTCTCTCGGAGATCGGGCTCCTCTCTCTAAAGATTGATCCAGTTGGAATGAGGGAGAAGGAGCCATATAAATAAAAGAGATGAAATTTGAATTTTTTGAAGAGATAATGGAGATGAAAATTAAAAAAAAATGAATTTTTGAATTTTTTTGGTGGGAGGGAGATGAAATTTGAAAAAGAAACTAAAAGAGAGATAAAACTAATTACAAAATTATCTAATTTTTTTTTGAATTTCCGTCACTTTATTTATTGGAATTAAAAAATGTTATTTTTTTATTTTTTTATGAAGGTTAGTTAAAAATAGCAACTATGTACATATACTATATACACATATGACATTATATACAAGGATAAATTACGAAATTGGCCTTTTTTTGTGTTTTAAAAATTTATTATTTTTTTTAATTTTTATTTTTATTAAAAAAATCAATGAGATTAATTTACAATATATACAAATACAATATACACAAAATACATGGGAAAATTGCACAAACCACCCCAGAAAACCGACTTTTTATCCGTAACTCCAAAAATTATGAAAATACAGCCATTTTGAAGATAATTTAATTTCGAGTTCAATGGAACTGAGATTGATTCGATTTGAGCTCATATGGAGACGGAATTGGTCTTTCAATTAGTGCTTAGTGGCTTTTTCCAAGTGTGGCTACTTTTATTCTGTACAAGATTTAATTGTGCAATCAATTTTAGTAATTAGAACACATTTTTATTTACAACTTTGATTTTGAATGTTATTTGATTTGAAGTCAATTAAGGTACAAATAAATTAGTGTCAGTTTATACAGATTTATACAAAATAAGTGAGGACACATTTTTTTTTGAATTTTCTGGTTGAGGACCCTATCTCCCCCTACTTTATTCCTGGTCGATCAGGTCACGACTTGACCTTCTCTCGGGGTTCGGGTCAGCCTGTACACAGTCTTCCTTTTTTTTATTTTCTTTTCTTTATTTATTTTTTTATTTTCTTTTCTTTATTTTTCCTTTCTTTCTTTATTTATTTATTTTAGGTTAAAATTAGTCAGAATGTACAATATTTACACAGATGCAAGTTAGTAAGAATATGGAATTAGCATGATATGCAGGTGTTTTATAAGGGATTTTAAGCTAAAATAAATGAATAAAGATGACGAATCGCAGATTCATCAGTCACCAAAATTCACGACCATCCAGAAGTGACATCAACATCCCCAGCCATAAACCACAAAATCAACAGGAACAATCTCCCTCGACCGAAGCAGGGCATGACCCTTCAAGAATTGGTCAACTTTTACGGGGATTCATCTGATGAGGAACTCACGAATGCCAAATCAGTTACTCAAGACAGGGAGATGAAGATTGTCCAACTTCCTCCCAATACTTCCCAAGGAAACAAACCGACCAAGAAAGTCACCTTTGACCTTAGACATCAGGTGATTTCTGATGAGTCCTCATCCAGTCCTGATGTGGTTCATCAGATAAGTGCAATAGTTACAGCTCTGATCCAAGGGCACTTACCTCTGATCGACAAAAGTTGGAGATCCTCTGCAGACGACTATTATTCTCCTGAGGACGACTCCGACGATGGCTGGTCTTCTTCATCGGCCCCCTCTTCATCGCCCTCCACATCTCCATACTATCTCCCTCCACACTCCCGCAAGAAGGTCTGTCGCAAACCTCCTTGATCTTGTACATCTGTAAATCTATCTGGTTCCCCATTTGTATTTATCCGATTATACTTAGGCTAACCTGAGCTTAAGTATAGGGGGATCGGTACCATTATTTATAAATCACTTCTCTTCTTTTGTTTTTTTCCCATCTATACTTAGTACAAGCTATGTCTACATTTCACTTTGTGCTATGAGGACATAGCACAAGCTAAGTATAGGAGGTGTGTTTGTATATATTTTATCTACTTTATCCATAGCTCGTACTTTAATCATTTTTATCTAACATCGGGGATGGGTACAAGTAGTGTGTATAATACCTATTTAAAAAAAACACAGAAAAAAAACGTTTTGCATTAAAAAAATCACTCATGGTCTTGCATTTCATCAAGCATTTCATGCATTCCTAGGTTGATATATTCCTGACACATTCACCATCACTCAAGGCTTGAGGATTTTTTAGAACACTTGATTTCTGAGATCTTGAGATTCTGAGTTATCCTGCCTTAGTCATTAGGGTTTTGAACTTAATAATCCACACTTCCATAGTTTGAAAGATTTGAGCGCTATATTGCACTCTTCATCTCTACCTTCAAAAAGAATATGATCAGCACAATCACTTTCACAACTGCATGTTTGATGAGATGAGTTGAGTTATCACTTGAGGAACTGGGACTAGAGATTTGAGTTTAGACCCGATCTGATAATATTCGATGATGGGATAAGTTAATGAAGGCTGCAGAAAACCTGAGTATTAGTAAAACCCTAGCCAGTATGTGAACAAGATTCATATGCTATCTTTTTGATATTGGCCTAAGTGCCAGGGTGTGATGAAACTTAATGAAAATTGTTGATCAGTGTGCACCAACTTTT